>JAWDJE010000005.1:75352500-75977500 GCA_035047345.1 Bradypodion ventrale | reverse complement strand
TCCTTCAGGGTATTCCCAAGGAGATGCCTTCACCTGCTTAGGATTCCCTGGAAATGGCATTGAGAGATATCCTGCCTATCTCTCCAACCCGGAGGTTGTCCTTAGGTAGCCATAATTATAGCCATTGATAGCCTTGTCCTCCATGAACTTGTCTAATCCTTTCTTAAAGCTGTGAAGACTGACAGCTGTCACCACTTCTTCTGGCAGGGAGTTCCATAGACCAGTAATCCTCTGGGTGAAAAAGTACTTTCTCTTATTGGTTTGAGAACTAGTACCCAAAAGTTTCATGGAGTGTCCCCTAGTTCTAGTGTTGTGCGATAGGGAAAACAGTTTTTCCTTATCTACCTTGTCCACACCGTGCATGATTTTATAAACTTCAATCAGGTCACCTCTTAGACGCCGTCGTTCAAGAGTGAAAAGGCCCAACCGTTGCAGCCTCAGATGGTAAGGAAGGTGTTCCAGTCCCCTAATCATTCTGGTTGCCCTCCTCTGTACTTTCTCCAACTCCATAATATCCTTCTGGAGGTATGGCGACCAGAACTGTACACAATATTCCAGATGGGGCCTCACCATAGATTTATAAAGAGGCAAAATGACACTTGCTGACTTATTTTCTATACCCTTCCTAATGATCCCTAACATTGAGTTTGCTTTTTTCACTGCTGAGGCACACTGGGTTGACACCTTCATTGAGCTGTCCACCAGGACACCAAGGTCCCTTTCCTGGTTTGTCGCAGAGAGTTCAGACCCCATCAGTTTATAAATGTAATTGGGGTTTTTTGCCCCAACATGCATCACTCTGCACTTACTGATGTTGAAGCTCATTTGCCACTGTTTTGCCCACTCCCCCAGTGTCAAGAGATCCCTCTGGAGCTCTTCACAATCTCTCACAGTTTTCACTACCCTGTATAATTTAGTGTCGTCAGCAAATTTGGCTACCTTGCTTTTTACTCCTACCTCTAGATCATTTATGAAGAGGTTGAAAAGCAGGGGTCCCAGTACTGAACCTTGGGGGAGCCCACTCTTTACTTCCCTCCACTTGGAGAAGTGTCCATTTAGTGCTACCCTCTGTTTCCTGTCCCTTAGCCAGTTGCTGATCCAGGACAAGACCTGTCCCTTTATTCCATGACTGGTAAGTTTATTCAAGAGCCTTTGGTGTGGGACCTTGTCAAAAGCCTTCTGAAAGTCCAGATAAACAATGTCAACTGGATCCCCCTTATCCACATGCTTGTTGACACTCTCAAAAAATTCCAACAGATTAGTGAGGCATGATTTGCCCTTGCAAAAGCCATGTTGGCTCTCCTTTAGCAGCGCCTTCTCTTCTATGTAACTATTAATTCTATCTTTTAGGATGGTTTCCATCACTTTACCTGGGACACATGTCAAACTGACAGGCCGGTAATTTCCTGGATCACCCCTGGATCCTTTTTTGAAAATTGGTGTTACATTCGCTACCTTCCAGTCATCAGGCACAAAGCCTGATTTGAGGGAAAGATTATATATTTTGGCTAGGATATCAGCAATTTCATCTTTAAGTTCCCTGAGAACTCGTGGATGGATGCCATCTGGTCCTGGGGATTTGTTAGTGTTTAGCTTAACAAGACATGCAAGGACCTCCTCCCTGGTTATTTCTATCTTGCTTAATTCTTCGGTTTCCCTCCCTACGAAGATAGGCTCTGTTTTGGGCATGTGGTCTCTGTCTTCTTCAGTGAATACTGAAGCAAAGAATTCATTGAGTCTCTCTGCAATCTCTGTTTCCTCTTTAATAACCCCTTGCCTTCCATTGTCATCTAATGGTCCAATGGCCTTCCTAGTTGGGTTCTTACTTCTAATGTACTTAAAGAAGTCTTTGTTATTTCTCTGAGTATTTTTAGCTATACGCTCCTCAAAGTCTTGCTTTGCTTTCCTGATTGTTGCCTTGCATTTGTTCTGCCAGAATTTATGTTTCTGCCTGCTGTCCTCATTTGGACAAGCCTTCCATCTTCTAAATGAGCTTTTCTTGCTCTTGATCACTTCCCGAACAGCTCCTGTAAGCCACATTGGAGTCCTCTTGGACCTGGCAGTGCCCTTTTTCCTTTTGGGTATGCATTCCAATTGAGCCTCTGTTATTGTTTTTGTAAACAGCCTCCATGCCTCTTGGAGTGTTTGGACTCTCTCAATTTTCCCTTTCAGTTTCTTTTTTACTAGTTTCCTCATCTTTGGGAAATTTCCTTTTTGAAAATTTAAGGTCTCTGTGTTAGATTTTATCAGTGACTTGCGGTCTATGATCAAGTTAAACATAATTGAGTTGTGGTCACTGTTCCCTATTGGATCAGTCACATTAACATCTTGCACCAGATCCTGAGTATTACTCAGAATCAAGTCAAGGATTCTTGTACCTCTAGTTGGGTCTTCAACCATCTGTCCCAGGGAACAATCATTGAGCATATCTAGGAACTTTATCTCTTTATCATGTGCTGAACAACAGTTCACCCAGTCTATGTGAGGGTAATTGAAGTCCCCCATTATAACCAGGCTTCCCTTCCTGGATGCCTCCTTTACAACATTCTCCAACTGCCAGTCTCCCTCAAGAGTTTGGGTCGGAGGCCGATAGTATATGCCTACTGTTAGACCATCCTTGTGGCCTGGTACTCTTACCCACAGAGCTTCTAATGGTGACTCCAAATCACCTAGATATTCCAATCTCTGACAGGTAACCATCCAGCCATGTTTAAATCCTTTAAAGCAGGAGTGGCCAAACTTTTTGGGCCGCAGGCTGGTCACAAGGTTGAGTGGGCTGGTCACATGGTCCCTATCACTGAAATCGGAGGTAAAACACACCTGCGGATGTGCAAAACATTGCCGTAAATGCACCCGCAGCTGTTGTAAACACGTTTACGACTGCCATGGGTGCTTTACGGCAGCCTTTTATGCATGCATGAGTGCATTTTACTTCCACTTCCAGGAGCAGCGTGGGCCGGATTATTAGGTGCTGTGGACCGGACCAGCCAACGGGCCATATTTTTGGGAACCCCTGCTTTAAAGGATAATCTACCACCTTCTGAGACCATCTTTCCCACTGTCAAATAATTTGTAACATAACAAAATTCCTTCCAATTCATTTCTTTCTTGTCTTTTGAATTGATGCTGTTGGAACAGCAAAAAACAATTTTGCTCCATTATTTATTGTGTCAGTCATTGAAATACTTGGAGACAGCATCTTAACGGTCTCTCCTTGAGGCTAAACACACCCCTTTCTTACAGTTTCTGCTCACAGGACTCAATCTTCCAGATCTTACCTCACTGTTTTTGTTCTCCTCCTCTATAAATGTTCTAATTTGAACATTATTCTTAAACTGTGATGCCTGCATTGGACATGACATTACCAGGATGATTATATGCCTAAAGCTGAGTGAAAAGATTAATTGAACTTCCAGAGCAGTGCATGTTCTTAGTTTGTCTTAAGTGCAGTGGTGGGCACAAATTTTTTTTACTGCCACACTGTGGGTGTGGTATGGTGGGCATGGCCAGGAGAAAAGCCCTGTGTTGTACCTGAATTAGGACTACTTTATTTCAAAATTTGGATGGGTGGGGCCAACCAGAATTTCTGCTACCGGTTCTGGCGAACTGGTGCGAACCTGCTGATGCTCACCACTGCTTAAGTGGTACTGTATTCTTAGCACTCTGAATTGTACAACCTCTCCTACAAGACAAGATGTGTCAAGAGATTAAAGACTTACATTTATCAGACTGTGGGTTATTATGATTGTATTTGTGTTCCTGTACAAGTGTGAAATTGGTTGAGAGGAAGAGAGCTGTCTTATGTCTTCCTACTACCCATATCTGTGGCCTTGAAGATGACCAGAAGTGAGATAACACTCGTATATAACTCCTGTGTCACCTTTGGGGCAGAGGTGGATACTGCACTTCAAAAAGACTCATATCAAAGATGTTTTCTGGTGAACTGGCACTGGAGCAATTCACTCTTGCCTCCAAAGATGATCTGTTCCTTCCAAGGTAGATGTGAATTGTAACAGGAAACAGCTTTGTCCTGCTATACCTTCAAAGGGGGTCAAGAATAATTTGGACAGGGCTGATTAGCTTGATAGTCCACCCGATTGTGTTCTTAAAAGCCATTCCCAGAGACAGCACTGGTTCTTCGGCTTTGAAACAGAGATGAGCACTGAACCCTAGAGTCAGATACAAATGGCTTTTGAGCAAGAGAAACCTTTACCTTTACTTTTAGAGGAAGTGTCTTGGGCAGATGACAGCTTGCTCTAAGGGGGAATTGCTGCTCCCCAGAACTGTCTCTGAGGGGAAAACTGCCAAGCAAAATCCTAACCCTTTAACTCTTTGTTCTAGTGCTATTTTATTTTGTTGTTTGTTGTATTATATTGCTAGGTAAAAGACACCCTTGCTCAAAAGCCAGTTGTATCCAACTCTAGGGTTCAGTGCTTATCACTGTTTATAACCAAAGAGCCAGTGCTGTCTGCGTCTGCAGATGTTTCCGTGGACATGTGGCAGGCATGACTAAATGCCGTAGTGCATGGAATGCTATTTAACTTCCCACCAAAGTGGTCCCTATTTATCTACTTGCAATTTCTTGCTTTCGAGCTTCTAGGTTGGCAGGAACTGGAACAAAGATGGAAGCTCATTCCATCGTGCGCCACTTGGGTCCTGAACTCCAACCTTCCAGTCTTCAAGTTTAGCGTCTTAAACACAAAGTCACCACAGTCCCTATTTATTGCTACTGTTTATTCAATTGTTTGCACACCATCCAGAGTGGGAAATATCGCAGATGAGTGGAATTGATTGATTGATTGATTGATTGATTGATTGATTGATTGATTGATTGATTGATTGATGTAGAAAATAGGACAGGAAAGATTTTGTTGTTTTTATATGCGAACGTCTGCATAAATCAATGTGTTTGCTTATGTAATTTTTGGAAAACTTACCTAGAAGTTTAATAATTTGCACTTGCTTTGTTCCCCCTACCCATAATTTTCAGCTGATAAAATCCATTCCAGTGGTTGGTTGGAATTGTACAAAGGAGAATTCCTGATACTATAACCTACTATCATAGTCTTGCATGCTTCTTAGTTTTAAAGAGGTGACAGGAATGATGGCAACAACAACAAAATGCACATTTACACAGTGCACTAGTTGTGACCAGAGCAAGACTGTCTGGAGTACAGTACTGGGAACAGAACACAATACCTGTTAGGTGCAATAGTTTTCCATAGTTTATGTCTTCCCTGCATATTCCCATCTCAGGACTAGAGGAGTGTAGTGGAGCAAGGAAGTCTGTCTGAAGAGAATCTCCCTGCGGGTACTGTCACAAGATGACTGATATTTCTAAATTAATTTTTAATTATTATGTTTTTAAATATCAGAAACATTGTGAATGACATCTTTCCCCCACCCACCCCTTGCTTTGGACTGATGAAGAATAATGTTTCCTGAAGCAGTTGCTTTATAGTTCCATGACAATGTCACAATTGCACAAGCTGAAAAACAGGGGAAGAACTATTAAGAATTTAAAAAGCATTCATATGTCTAAAAAAGCAAGATAGGGTTGTGCTTCTACACCTATGTGTAGAAAAGCCCTCTGATACCTCTCCTCTTTTCATTATCCTCTCTAGCACACTTCTATCTTTCCATCACTTTGGCCACAGGTTACTAGAAACATTTAACACTTAAATATAATATGTTTTCAACTGAATCAAGACCCAGGGAGGTAATCGGTTTTATTTTGTTTAGTTCTATGTTTTGCCATTAGAGCTGGCGTGCATGTGTAATGTGTACACAGAAAATAGTGAAAATTACCCAATGGGCAGAAGCAAACAAACAATGGGTGGCAAAAAGGGCTACAAGTACTCCATCTTGATTTGTGCCAGTGCACTAACTAGGCCAGTGGTGGCAAACCTAAGGCATGCATGCCAGGGGGGCACTCAGAACCTCTCTGTTGGCACAAATGCTGTCACCCCAGCACAGAGTTCGCCCCACTCCTCTGTCCAGCAGCCAATGGAAGCACTTCCTCCCTCCCCCAGCACAGAGTTCGCCCTGCCCGTCTGTTTGGGCACTTGGTCTCTAAAAGGTTTGCCACCTAGGCCTTCTTAATTCACATCCCCTGCCACATGTATAGTTGGGTTCTCTGCCTAGTGTAAAGGGAGCATCACATCAAACTTTGGAGAGAAGCCCCCTTTATGCTCAGTTCATAAGTGTAGTAATGATATATTAGTTTGACCCCATGATCGTCTTAATTTATAATCATTGTTATTTAGCATTAGCAAGATCCGAAAGGTGGGGGAAGTGATGCCATCTGGTATTACTGAAACTCCAGACACACTAGGAGTTTGCAACAATTCTTTTCTCCAAGGACGCTTCCTAGCTGAACTTGCGATTCAGTACAATGGTCCTTTGACCATTGTGTGGAAGAATTCCGGACCTTGATATGGGGCCTCACTAATCTTCCTCCCCAGAACTCCTTACCCTAAACATATGTATCTCTTTTGGTACAAACTCCCTGGCCATCTGACGCCAGGCATTCTTATCTGAAGTACATCAGTGAAATATGACAGAGATTCGTCATGTAACTGTAGTTCCTTTGTTAGACACTAGAATTGATTATTCAAGGTACAGCCAGGTTTTAAGATAAATACTAGCTGTAAAATAAAGGGGACAGCTGTCTCACTCTGACCCTCGTCTACACGTGTCGTTACTTTTACACCGCTGCGGTAGGCAGATTGCAACACATAAGAAAGTTTAGCCATATGTAGATATTGTACAAGAGGTATGTGATTTCAGAAGTAAAGAGGAAAGAGTAGAAAAATTTTGAAGGGCAGAAACAACTGGGCAAATGGGCACTTCATGTATATTGGAATAAAAGTGGTGCAGCTTAGCTTAAACCAAGAATACATGTTTTCATATGGGGAGAACTAAAAGAGAGGAATAGTCTTTAGATTCCTAGACTTTCCATTGTTTGCTCCAGCATAAACTGACTTTTCTTCAAACCAGACTGCTGCTTCTTCCATGACTAGGCCAGACTTGAAACTCCAAACATGAAGGCACCTTTTGGTGAGTTCATTCTGCAGTTCCTGACCCAGTGTGGGAAAGATTAGCCAGCAACACAAGGTTGCTATTACCAGGTATGCTCGATTGTGGTTCAAAAATACCACAATCTTCGGGGAGGTGCTTTCTGTGTACCCCCAAACTAGACTGATACTCGTGAAGTTGCTGATGCCCAGTCCCTTATCACATTCTGTCTGAAGCCTCCCTTGAAAAGGAGACATTTTGGCTTTCTTCCCAAAAAGTGAGGGGGGGTTGACCAAGAAACGTAGGGTGTTACCACGTTGAAAAGCTGAATTGGAGCAGTGTGGATTGTTTCAGGGTGTCAGGAATGGCTGGAATCAATGGTAATCATAAATGAATGCTTACACTGGGTTTGCAGGTTTGAGCAGCATTTCACTGTTCACACTGGTGAGGTAAAAGGACCAGCAGTTGGTCTTGGTGTCGAAGGCAGCTTCATAAATTCTAGTCTACAGAACAGGGGTGCTAATTTCTATGGTTTAAGAGAAGCTGGCCTTTCTTTGCCTTTCTTTCTTAAAAGGAGGAAGGATCTGCTACTGCTTCTGTACATCCTTTCTTGAGCAATATTGGATGTGGAGTAATAGCTCCCTGCAAGCTCTCCTACCCCAGGTTTTTAGGACAGCCCCCCATCCCAGCACTGCCTAGACCAGGGCCATAGCTAGAAGGGGAGTGGGGGAACCCTCCTGAGCTAACAGCCCCCCTCCCCAGGATGTCAATGTTATATATGTGTTTGTGACATTGTTGCCCCCCCCCCGAAATTTTTGCCCCCCATTTTTCCCTCCACCACCCCCTAAATCTAGAATCCTAGCTACGGCCTATCAGGAGATATTTAACTATTACACTACTACTTATTTCCTGGCATATTTACCACTGCTCTGAGCACAGTCCCTCCTCCTAACCCATGGGAACCACTGCATTCCCGGCAAAACCAGATACACGAACCATCTTGGCACTCCTGAACCCACAGCAATACTGTTTCTTCCATGAAGCCAATCCAGACATCCTCCCACAAACATCCCCAATGGGACGTGGCCATGACCCCCTGCATCTTAACAATACAAAATGACTCCTATCATTTTCCTATCTCTGTGCATTTCTCTAATAAATATTAGCTTTTTGATTTTCTTAGAATAAAAAGTCTAGATGTAGTTTCTTTCCAAAGTGAAGTATATACTTCCCAATGTTAGGGGACTGAATCCATTGATTCACTTTGCTGAAGCTAGCTCTACTAACAGCACAAACAGTTGTGTGATGAATATGCAGAAGATACCCAAAGGGTTGGATAACAATTAGTACAGTAGGTTCATGTGGACAATTTCAGGAGAAAAGGTTGTGACTGAGTGGCAAAGATCTATCCTAGTAGCCTTACCCATGCATGGTCCGTGACAACCTTCTGGGGATGGTTCATAAGGAAATGGCTTCCATGTACAGTGACTGCTTCACAAACAGAGAAGTCAGACAACACCATGTCTGCTTTGCATTCTGTGCTCGTTTTATGACTGAGTCATAAGAATACTCTTAGGACTCTTTGCAGACTCTTTTTCCAATGGACTTTCCATTCATTGAGCATCTTCTGTCCTTTTATGATCCATATGATCTATATGATCCACACATATGTAGCTGTCAAATGAACAAGATACGAATGACGATCCATCACATGGTTTGTGACACTTTGGCATGCAATTATATGGGAATACAGTAAAACCCCGACTTACATATGCCTTGAGTTACATAAAATTCGACTTACATAATGATTTTGTGCTAAAACCATGTCCTGATTTACACGATTTCCTACGGGTTTGCTTCGAGTTACATAAAGATTCTTTTTCCTATGGGTTTGCTTCATGTTACATAAAAAACTGATTTAAGCAAAAGCCTACAAAATGGACTTTTTCCGTAAGTAGGGGTTTTACTGTATAAGAATTTGTAATACAGTATAAGGGAATGTAAGAAGTCTTAGAATCCCACACTGTGCAAGCTGTATTATCACAAACTAGCATATTTGTGCCCGGCCATCTGGGCAGTTTTAATGTGTGTGTTGGTGGTTAGGGGTGTTTTTGAGTGTGCACACACACACACACCCCATATACCACTCCAACCACCAACACACACATTAAAAATTCCTGGCAAGGCAGGAGTGGCGTGTGTGTGTGTGTGTGTGTGTGTGTGTGTGTGTGTGTGTGTGTGTGTGTGTGTGTGTGTGTGTGTGTGTGTGTGTTTGTTTGTTTGTTTGTTCGTGTGTGTGTGTGTGTGAGAGAGAGAGAAGCAGTGTGTGTGTGTGTGAGAGAGAGAGAGAGAGAGAGAGAAAGAAAGAGAGAGAGTGACAGATAGAGTAGACCACCAGAGGGGGTTAGTGAGTTAGATAGAGAGATAGTCAGACAGAGGAGACAGGCGAAGAGGGCGGAGGCTACTTGCTGAGGCTGCATGCAGGTAAGTTGGGATGGAAGGTTTGTTGTGTGTGTGTTGGTGGGTGGGTGGGTGGGGCGGGGGGAGGGTTGTCCTGCAGTGGGTCAGTGGGTGGGTAGTGTTTCTCGCGTTTGTGTGCGTGCGTGCGTGTGTGTGTGTGCATGTGTGCGCGTGCATGCGTGTGTGCGTGCGTGTGTGTGTGTGTTGTGTGTGTGAAAAAGAGAGAGAGAGAGTTCTCTCTGGGTTGGCTGGGAATGAAAGTTCCCAGAGAGAAGCAATTTCTTCTCTTCAGGAGGCAAAGGCAGCACCTTTGCCTCCCGGAGAGAAGGCATCCCCATCACGGAGGGGCTTAGCTTCTCTCTGGGTTGGCTGGGAACAAAACTTCCCAGCCAACCCAGAGAGAAGTGAGTCCTTCTCTCCAGTAGGCCAGGAGGCGCTCTGACCTCTCCTTTGTCCTTGTGGGCATCGAGGCCACATCGCCCACAGGGACGAAGGAGAGGCCAGTGCTTCTCCCTACGCAGAAGGCCGCGTCGGGAGGGAAAGAGTTTCTGAGACCCAGCCGGAACTGCCAAAAGGTAAGTGCGGTCGGTGGTGGTTACGGAGTGGGGGGGAGCAAGGTGGTGAGGTGGGGGCATGGTTACCAGGGCCGTGGCTTACCCCCCTAACCCCCACCGACGGCACTTACCTTTTGCCAGCTCCGGATGGGTCTTTGAAAGTCTTTCCCTCTCCCATGGCCTTCTGCATAGGGAGAAGCACCGGCCTCTCTTTCGTCCCTGCGGGCGTCGAGACCACGTCACCTGCAGGTATGAAGGAGAGGCCATGCTTCTCCCTACGCAGAAGGCCACACCAGGAGGGAAAGACTTTGAAAGACCCAGCCAGAGCCAGGAAAAGATAAGTGTGGTCAGTTGGGGTTAGGGAGGGGGGCTAGGTGGTGGGGTGGGTGGGGTGTGGTTACCGGGGCCATGCCTGCACCTCACTCCCTAACCCCCACTTACCGCACTTATCTTTTCCTGGCTCCAGCTGGGTCTTTCAAAGTATTTTCCTCCCGCTCCCGGCACTTTTTAAAAAAGTCGGTGTGCCACACATTCCCAGCTCCTCTGCGCTCGCTCCCTCAGCCTGATTGGCTGAGGGGTTGCGCAGCACAGAGGACTCTGAGACTCATAGGTTTTTTTGGTCATGTTCGTGGGGCGGCTGCACCACTAGCGACCTCCAGACCCTTGCGGCGATGGTGAGGTGGGGGTAAGGTAAGTGCAGGTGGCTCAGTTAGGGATGGTTGGGCCAGGTGCAGGAGCCTTTGTTACATTCCAACGGTTAACGTCCTTCCTTATAGGTAAAGATGGGGAACCAAAAAATACTTTCTCTGAACAAAACAAGGTGAGTTGCTGAATGACTTGTGACAGTGGAGGGGATGGTGGTGGAATGTTCACTCTCCCTGGAGATGCCTGTGGAACCACAAAAGCTTATCCCAAGGACCCCGAAACAATCTGGAGAAGGGTTTTAGACAGAGCAGACACTTGTAAGAAGAAGGAGTGAAGATAGTTGATTGGTGTTTGTGGCAAATGTTTGGTATACATTTTTGGGACGTTCATTTATAACTTTTCTTCACTGTACACATTATATCAGTGTATTGTCTGAAGAGGTGGTATTTCATTCACAAAAGTCTGCTGATTAATTGATTTTTAGTGGTCTGGTAAAGGTATCACTTCCTCCTGCATTTATATTGTGTAAAGACTACACAATATCAGACACAGTGTTTGTTTTCTGAGGCTTAGATGGAGCTAAATGGCTGGAGTTACATGACTGTATCTAGCATCTGTTTCTTTCACAAACCAATCCAGTAGTCCTACCTCAGCCATCACCAGTGAGAAGAAGCAGATGAGGGAAGGAAGCCACATCCACCCAAAAAAGTTGCATGGATTCAAAATATCCTTTACTAGAGAAGAATGCCCTTTTCTAGGAAAAGAAAATGCTAAACAGAAGAAAGCCTTTTCTGTGGTTTATCCGCAGATATAATTGGCATAACCTTTCCTGAAGGGTGGGGTTTGGGCGCACATGCCCTCGAGCCCTCATAACTTGGTCGGAAGGGAAATTGGGTGCAGATGAATATTAGTCATAGTAAGGATTCATTCAGAAGCGCTCTGGCAATTAGCTCGGACATAGGTCAGGGCAAAAGACACAAGGTGATAATTAAAGGTAAACACACAGTGTATTAATCATATTCACTCTAGCAAGAGAGCAAGCTGCAATGTCTATGTTTGATTAAGTTAGTCCCGGAAAGATTCCTTGATAGGGCAAGACAATGGTCTCGCCAGCCAGTAGTTAATTAGTAGATAACAGACCTCCCAGTAATATCCTGATTACACATCCCCTCCAAGTAACTTTTGCAAATGTAACTGGATTAACATGTGCCACGTAGGCAGTCTTCTGTGACGGGTCGCGAGCAGCCTATGCAAGCAATGACCCGAGGCAGGGAATAAAAGCCAGCACTCCGAGTCAATCGGGACTGGACGTTCACCTCACCTTTGCCTCCATGCCTTCCTTGCGACCAGTCACTCCGCGAACCAGCGGGCCATTTCTGTCCCACCACTGCAACACTTTTCTAGGAAAGGCTTTCTTCTGTTTAGCATTTTTTTTATTTGTAGAGTTGCTTTAGTGCTAAAATACTGTAGCGCTATTCTCATATTATTAATTTTTTAAAGCTGATGATCAGGAGAGAGGAAGGACTATGGGTGCGTGTTACCACAGTCACAAACATTATGGACAATGTCACCAAATACCAACTACAGATATCCCTCCATGAAACACATATTTACATGGGGGCAGAAATCTGTCACATCTTTCCAACATGGAAACAGTAGAAGCCCTCCCACAGCACAAAACAGGCTCTTTCAGGCGGAAAAGTTACTAATAGAATTGATTCAGGCTTTTTATCATGTGGACAGCAAAAAATAATAATAATTAATTTCACTTGTTGTGTAAGAGGGGCAAATCGCAAGGTTTTTTATAGTGGAGTCAGCTGCTAAGTCAGGAAACAGTGCTGGCATTGTGACTGCAAGAAAACAAGGTTATGTGTGTTTTATTAAACTGAATCTCTTCAACACAAATGAAGAATAATATATGTTCAAAGATGTCTGTTACCCACTGGTAGTATAAAAATCAGAAGTTTTATGGGCATGTTTTCAAACCTAATTGTTACAGCTTTGCTTTTCCAAAGGCTTTTTATAACTAGGGTTCACAAAGTTTTTGGAGCTGGAAATTTGGGTTGATCCATCAGTTAGTTTAATTTAGTCATTAAAATGTTAATGAACTAAAAGATGCCATCAACGACTTTAAGTGCATGTTTTAATACAGTATATAAAATTCATATGAGTGCTTATAAAAACAAAAACACCATCACCAGCTTAAAAGAGGCATTCTCCTATCTTTCATATGTAGGAAGAATATTTTTTCTAAGATTATGCCTGTTAGAGGAAGAATTAAAGAGGTACTACTAATACAAGTGACATATTCTTTCCCTTCTGCCTCTTAACTCCTGTTCTCCTGCTCCTTGACCTTATTACAACACTTTCTGCTCTAGATGACTCCATTAAAAACACAATGGTACCTTCATGCATATCCATCAAGTGCTGCTCCGGAAAATACGGGAACTGCTCTGGCCTGGGTGCGCATGTGCAGCAACAACTCATTTGTGCATGCGCAGAACCCCTTTGTGCATGTGCAGAATTGCCTCTGATGGGTGCGCATGCACAGCAACCCCTTTCCCCGCCATTCAAAATACGGGACGGCGGTGGGAAAGTGGAGGAACAAGCACTGATATACGGGAAATCCTGGCCAATATGGGATACTTGACAGGTATGGCATCATTGGTATTACAGGAAGGGCTCTTTAGGCCATAGTAATGGCAAGGTAGAAGGCTAATTTATAGGGAGGAGACTTCCACAGAATGCTGAACTGATACAATCTGTCATGCCAGAAACATCTTACAGCACTAAAGTTATTGACAGAAAATTGAATAACTTATATTTAAACATAATTTTGTATGATTATTTTATTACAAGTCATGATGAACATGATTTATTCCATGCAATGGGAATAATGACCAAGGAAGATCATAAAGGTGATATTAGGAATGCCTTTGTCAAGAATGAACACCACAGAAATATAAGTACTGTATGTAGATTGTTTAAAAATTATTTTGCTAAAGATCGCATAGCTAAATACAAGATACTGTATATGATTTTACTTAACAATTCTACAGATAATTTACAAGTGAATTCTGACTCTTTAAATGTACCCTAGATTTTTCCCCCCTGGAAGAATGTAATGATTAAACCCTGAAATCTTATGGCTTATAGCAGGGGTTCCCAACCTACGGCCAGTGGGTTGGTTCCAGCCCGCAGCACCATTTCATGTGGTCCATGGTCACCCTTGCTGCTCCTGGAGGTGGAAGCAGACACATTTAAGTCCGCTGTAAAATGTGCCCGGCCATGTATAAATGCACCTGTGCCTGTGCATGTGTAAACGTGCCCGTGTCTGTCATAAATGCGGAAGTGGGTACATTTACAGCTGTTGTAAACATGCCCACTTCCAGGGAGCATGGTCAGGCCCACTCAGCTGTCCGCAGGCTTGTGGTCAGGCCCGTGGTGTAAAAAGGCTGGGAACCCCTGGCTTATAGAATTGCTTTGATACTTAAACCTTGCAGTTTATGGGCGGGGCTTCCCCTTTCTCAACCTTCCAGAAACTTGGAAACCATAGTGATGTTGCAAAATGTGATGATTCTCTAGAATGATGAGGTTTTCCATCATGGTGTCGGTAGTTAACACTGTTGAACTGTGTAAATAGAAAGCCTCAAGTGTTAAAACTTGTTTCTGTTGAGTATTGTAGAGAAAAACCAGCATGCAGCAGGTTGTTAATGTTAATTTATCCCTAACTAACCAATAGGAAAGTCTTCTATCTTCCCGCCTCTAGGGTCACCTGACATGTTTTTACATGTATCAAGCTCTTGCTGTTCAGGTCTCTTCCCTTTTGCTATTTTTGTCTTACAAGCAGAAGCGCGGACAGTAAAATCCCTACTTATGAAAAAGTCTAGTTCCGTAGGCTTTTGCTTAAATCGGTTTTTTATGTAACTCAAAGCCATAGGAAAAAATATTATTTTATGTAACTCGAAGCAAACCTATAGGAAAAAGAATCTTTATGTAACTCGAAGCAAACCCATAAGAAATCGTGTAAATCGGGACATGGTTTTAGCACAAAATCATTATGTAATTCAAATTTTATGTAACTCAAGACATATGTAAGTTGGGGTTTTACTGTATGTTTAAGCTCACCATTTTGTTCATTCGCATGGCAGGCCTTCTTAAAGACGTTACAAAGCAGAGCACATGTTTATATCTCTGAGTCAATTGTAAGTAAAGAATATTTTTGTTATCTTTTTAAACATCTTGTGGAGTGTTTAATTGTTGGACTAGAGTGGGGAGTTAAAACCCTTGGAGAACTTGCGTTTCAAACTGAAGCTGCCTGAAAAAACTGTCCCGCTTTACTGCTGCTGCAAAAAACTTAGCAGTTTTCGGCAGGTAGAACTATAGATGTAAGAATAACCTACAACAAAGAAGTATGTCTAGAAATTTCCAAGAGCAATAGAAGGCTTGTAGAAATGCACCAGGACTGGACAATATCACATTAAGGGAATGTAACTGACCAGGGCAGAGTACCCTATCAAATATTGTGTACAAGTTCAATTGGCATTATGTCAGCATCACTTGTGAAAGCCAACTCTGACCTCTAGTGCCCTTGCTTGAGTCATGATGACCCTGTGTCAGAATTCTTACTGACTGAGAATCTACGCACAGTTTGTAACCACAGACTAGACTGAATGAAAGCCAAAGTTGGGCAACTCTGCATCTTAATGTATAGTGACACAGCATACAGTGCCATATTCTGAAATATTTAAAATAATCTCACATCTCTGTATGTCAAACTATATCATAGGGTTGTAATTCCAGTCTTTTGCATTGGGTTTTGTTACCAGCAGATAGGGAACATGCCTTTGCTACCCCTTATTAATAACAACAATTGTGTGCATCAAGTAAATTCTGATTTATAGCAAACTTTTCCAAGGTTTTCAGGATACAGAGCAGAGTACAGAACACACAGAAGTGGTTTACCATTTCCTTCTTCTTGGGAGAGGCTGGGTCTGTAGCTTCTTGTCCACAATAAGAAGTCCATCAATACAGGTCATCAGGACAATCAAGCGTTGAGGTTGAGTTACACTGATTTCTTTAAGAACAACCCATAGCTTCTTATGATCCACCCAGTAATAGGTTTTTCTGATCAGGGCTTCTGGGAATTGAAGTCCAAGAACATCTGGAGAGTTACATTGGTGGACCCTTGGTCTAGGTGAATTGTACCGTACTATGTGAATGGTACTATTATTTTTGTGAATGTAGCCCATCTTGATTGTTGTCTTTGATGTTGTCAACATTCAGGCTGCCCTTTGCCGTGTAAAGCTTGCCATCCTTTCTCTTCCTAGCAATGCCTGCCACTATCTGGAGTTTTAAATCATGGATACAATATACATCTATATATGTATTTTGTGTGCATTGATCAATGTTTTATGTCAGGTATAAAAAGGTTTTAAAAAAATAAAAATCATGGACCAGAAGCACAATATATCATATTCACAAATCAGAAGCTTTTTGAAGAATTCAGCTATGGCATGTCAATGTGTCACAGATACTTCAATGGAACTCATTATTTATCTGGATGTTTAGAAATGTGGAGAAAGGGAACGTAGAATCGGTTAGAGTGTAAAATGTTAAATAGCTGTTGAAATGCAATTTATGCCATTCAAACTAGTTGATCAGTATTCTGATTCCAAATGTATCATGTGTTAATAACCTCTACTGATGTCCTTGGAAACTCTAATTCGATTAAGCTTTTAGTCTTAGATGAAGGTCATTTGGCATTTAATTAGAAGTTTTGGTGTAATAAAGTTTCTGCCTACATTATAACATGATGCTGGCAAGTGTACTAACACACTTTCCAGACATTGGTAATACTTAACTTGGAATCTAGTGAAACACGCACAGAAAGATGTATTTTGTTGGCCAATCTAAATCACTTTTATGATATATGAAATCAGTCTCTTTAATACTACAGCATACCACAGAGGGAGAGAGAGAAAGAGAAGGAGGAGATGGCTGGCTAATTACAGATGACTATGTAGAGAAATCATTTGATGTTATCTTCTGTGCGAACCTGCTGATGCCCACCACTGCCATCACTCATGTATCTTTGCTTGTTTCAGTTACTGAATTAATGCTAGACCATTCAGAAATGTGAATCCCAAATAACTACATTGCAGTATTTCTCTCACTGCCACCTAGCTTTACTGCTTCTTTTATTGCTTAATTTAACACTCCCATTTCATACTTGGTATGAATGAGTCGGTAGTCAGTGCATTTTCCACTTATTTTGCTTGCTCTTTTACAATTTCACAACTGGCTTCTACCTGTCCTTCCGTGCATCAATTGGTGGTGCTTGACATTTTAAAAAGTGAAGGAGTAATTTGGTTTGTGTACTATGAGGCACTTATTCATAAACAAAGAGCTTTCCCTCACTAATTCTATTTATTTTGGCTGTATGCTCAAGTACATATAGCTGTAAAATTGTGTAGAAATTGGAAACAGTACTATTTGGGGCAAACATGGGAAAGAAAAAAGATGAAATGCTAGCTAGAAATCGCAGTAGTTGCAGTCTAGCACTTTTGGAAATGCCAAACTGCAGAAGACTGCTTTAATTTACTGAAAAAATAAACACACATTTTAAAAATAAAAAGTAAAATGTCCAAAACGTTTTGCTAAAACTTTATTCAGGGAAAGAAACATTCAGTTTAGTGGGTATTTTTGTTAATAATTTTGCATTGCAATGCCTTTGAGAAAAAAATCAGTGAAACATGTCAGACATTCTTCTATTTATTAAAGTTTTGCGTATTTTTCTGGCATTACATAAATTCTTGTCTCTTTTATGATCACTCTGCATGTGAAGCCTTTTGGAACCCTATTTTTTACAGCAAAGAATAAGCAATAAATATCTTGAGAGACAATACAAGATTGGTTACTACGTATCAAAGTCTGTTTTAATTTGGGAGATAACTTATGGATTCCCCGTGCCCCACAGGGCACGGAATGGACCAGAGACCACTGCGGTGAGACAGGCTCCCGGCCAGTGGGCTCACCGGTCGTCAAATTAAGGGGGGTGAATAAAAGTATAGGGCTTGATTCACCCAATTAAGGTGACCTGACCCGCGACTCTGCCGAGTAAGCAGATAGCTGATTCATGCATTCTATTAACCATAATGACTCATCTCCCGGTTTGGGGAAATCCCTGGTGCAAATAAGCCATGTTTACCCCTGCCTAAGTCCCAAGACAATGGTCAATCTTGTTCCCTGTTTGCCCGAGTTAATTAACTTCCCCTTTGAAGGTTTTCCCATTAACATGTGTCAACGCATGAGGTAATGCCTTGCCAGAGGACAGTTTGCCACCGTTGCACTTTTTCCCTATAAATGATTCTGCCTTTGAGCAATAAAGTGTCTGATCGATCCAGCAGCTTGTCTCGTGTCGTCACTTGATCAGTCCTCCTCCGGGACCTTCCGGCCCCCAGTGGCCCCGATTCCTACAGCTGGTGACCCCGACGTGATGCTACTCGTGAGTAAGAGGACCCCGGAGAGGTCTACTCGTGAGTAACGATCCACGCGGTCCGGTTCAACGCCTGAACCGCGACCCGTTGTCCCGGAGGACTGCGCGGCACTCTGGTCGGCAGCCAGCCGGACAGAGGAGTGGCCGCGGCGAGGCATTCCCAAGAGACCTTCCTACCTACCTTTTTCCCGGCTTTGGGGAGGTTCGCGAAGGGAAAAACGCGTTCCGGTCAGGGCAGGCTGTGAGCCCCTGACATTGCAGTGGCCGCCGAGGGCCCGGGACAGAAGGTCCACGCTCCGACAGCTACCCCAGACACTCGTCGCCAGAACTGTTGCCTGTAAAAGGACGCGTCGACTCTCGGCCCGAGAAGGAAACTTCGGAGGACCCATCACAGGTAATATGGGGACTTGCTCTCATAGACCAAGTCCGTCCGCTAGCCAAAGAACTCGAGAGGGAGAGTTCAGAATCCTGGCCAGGGTTTTTAAGTTGCGATTTCACAGCGGAGAGCTAGCGAGACTTTTGGCGTACCTCAGGGGACACTGCCTACTTTACCCAGAAGTAGGTACGTTAACCTTGAAGCTCTGGGATCAGATAGGAGACTGCATCCAGCAACCCCCCAAGGCGCCCGGCAGGGTAGTCAGCACATGGAAAAAGTGTAGGAGGCTCTTAGAGCAGATCGAGCCAGCCCGGACAGAGGCCCTAGAACCCCCGTTAGAAGAGCCCTCAGGTCAGCCAATCCACCCGGCTGCGCCCACGGCGCTCTGTCCGTCATTCAGCTATCAGCATAGCAGCGAGGGAAGCCTTCCCCCGGTGACAGCTGCAGACGTCACCGAAGGAACGCAAGGAATGAGGAGCGCAGGCGTTCCTCTGACAGCGCCAGCTTCCCTAGTTGTAAAGAGTGCCCTTCAGCGCACAGCAGAGATAGAGCTCAAGAAGGGGGAATTGTCAGCAGAACAGCTAGCTGAGCTTCGACAGATTTGTCCCATCCGCTTAGAGATGGACGCGCTCACAGGCGCGCAACAGGTAGTGCATTCCCCAGTCCCGTATAAGCTTCTCATGGCCTTACGGAAAGCAATCTCAGAGACAGGGCTCCAAAGTCGTTTTACTAGGGGCACGCTTCAGCAAGCGTGTGAAGCCACCATGTGGATTCCTCACGACTGGAAGGCCGTCATGAGGATGATGCTAACCCCTAGCCAGTACATGATCTGGGACAGCGAGTACCGGCTCGAGGCACAGGCCAGAGCCGCGAGAATGGGAGGCGCGGTAATCGCTGAGCAGCTATATGGCTCAGGTGCCTTTGAGGCCATTAACGCCCAAATCAACTTGCCTCTCGCCACTCTCGAAATGTCCGCTGAAGCCGCCTATAGGGCGTACTTCAAGATCCCAGCATCTGGCAAAGCGGCTAAGAATTATACCGCTATCAAGCAGGGAGCCCAGGAACCCTACATGGACTTCATCAATCGCCTGGAAGAAGCCATCACCAGGCAGATTGATAATGAGCAAGCCCAGCAAGAGCTCATGATCAAGTTAGCCAAGGACAATGCCAACTTGGACTGTCGTAAGATTTTGCAGTCCCTAGGCAATCGTCCTGATCTGACCCTATCGGACATGATTAGGGCCTGTTCTGACGTTGGCACGGACTCCTACAAGATGGGTCTGCTAGCGGCAGCAGTGCAGGGGGGAAAGAGATCTCACCCCAAGGGGAAGACCAGGGGAGCTTGTCACACTTGTGGCAAGGTCGGGCACTTCGCTAAAGAATGCCGATCAAAGGGAGGCGGACAAAAGTTCAGCCAGTCAACAGCCCCGAAAACCCCATGTCCAAAGTGCAGGAAAGGCTATCATTGGGCCAAGTTTTGTCCGAGTTCGGGAAACCGGAACGCGGGCATGTCTCTGGCCCCAGTCCAAACAGAGACTTCTCTCATTCCCCAGAATCAGGACTTCCCCGAGCTGGACTAGGTTCCAGGCACATTCCAGGCACTACGAGGGCACAGGCCAGCCCTAAGGGTAGCGCAGGGCTAGAATTGACTTGTCAGGCAGACGTTACATGCGATCTGCCAGGCACAGTCTATCTGGTCGATTCCCAGTACATGGGTCCCCTGCCCAGAGGCTTTTTAGGTTTAGTTTTGCCCCGTAGTGTAGCTGGAGCACGCGGAATTTTCATAATTCCAGGAGTCATTGACTCGAATTTTTCAGGCATTCTCCAGGTCCAACTCTGGACACACCTGCCCCAGACCATTCACAAGGGAGATTCCTTAGCGCAACTGATCATGGTTCCTTGTCACTCGCCAGCAGGCAGCCAGGGGAGGCTCAGTGACAGCTCAGAGCCCGGCTCAGCAGGCCGCTTGAGCGCGGTTGAGGCAGTGCAAGGATACCAGGTCTTAGCGACAGTGGAGACCAACATTGAGTGGAAGCAGCGCCCCGTTATCGAGGTATTTTTGAACAAAAGAGTGTTCTCAGGCCTCCTCGATACCGGAGCTGATGTATCCGTGATAAGCAGGAGCCAGTGGCCGAGGGAGTGGGCCATTGAGCCGGTCTCCGATGTGTGGGGGGTAGGTGGCGTTCAGGAAGCGTTTAGGAGCAGAGAGTGGGTAGAAGTCACCATCCCAGGGGCTGACGGCACGGCGGTAGTTCGGCCGCACATTCTTGACGTGCACGTCAACCTTTGGGGGCGAGACATTCTCCAGCAGTACGGTGCCACCCTTACCTTCGGGTAATGGCGTTGCCACTTAAATGGCTCACCGATACTCCGGTCTGGGTAGAACAATGGCCGGTTGTGGGAGAGAAACTGGTTGCCCTAAAGCAGCTAGTGAAGGAACAGCTAGACGCAGGACATATAGAGCAGTCCACCAGTCCCTGGAATTCGCCAGTTTTTGTAATTAAGAAGAAGTCGGGGAAGTGGCGACTCCTCCACGATCTCAGAGAGATCAATAAATGTATTCAGCCCATGGGTCCGCTTCAATGCGGCATCCCGAATCCAAATATGATTCCCGAGGGGTGGGAGATTCTAGTTGTAGATCTCAAGGATTGCTTTTATACAATCCCCTTAGACCCCCGGGACCGGGAAAGGTTCGCCTTTACAGTGCCAGTTGTGAACCACGGAGAGCCCACGCAGCGTTACGCGTGGAGATTTTTGCCACAGGGCATGCTCAATTCGCCCACCCTGTGCCAAATTTATGTTCACAACGCGCTGGCAAAGTTTCGAAGCCTTTACCCTAAAGCTATTGTGTGTCATTTCATGGATGATATCTTAGTGGCGTTGCCGCAACTCGGCAGCGCAGTGTTTTCTGACCTCCAGGCCAGCCTGGGGGACAAGGGTCTACTCATAGCCCCAGAGAAAGTGCAGAAGACCGAGCCCTTTTCATACTTGGGTCATCGGCTTCTCCGTTCTTTTGCCGCACCGGTTTTACCCCAGATAGCTTTACAGGACTCAGTCACCCTGGTAGAGTTACAGCAGATTTTAGGGAACATTAATTGGGCCAGACCGTATTTCCGATTGGATACGGATCTCTTAAAGCCGCTCTTCTCGCTGCTAACTTTAGGTAAGCAGCCGGCAGACCGGATAAAAATCTCTCGAGACGCGCGCTTGGCGCTCGAAAAAGTGAACCAAGTTCTCAGCCAGAGGTGGGTGGATAGGATCGCCCAGGGGCCTTATGCCCCGATCCTGAATTTGTACATCGTACGGTCAGGATCCATGTTCACTGGGGCGTTAGGCGTAGACTCAGAGAAGGGAGCGAAAATTGTGGAGTGGATTTATTTGCCTAACACATCATCACGGAACATCGTTCCGCCCCAAGAGCTGGTTTCCGCGGTGATCTACCGCGGCAGGCTGAGAGCTAGGGACATTTCAGGAAATGATTTGGCCAAAATTGTGGTTCCTTTCACCAAGGAACAAATTCACCAATTAGTGCAGCTAGGTGACTCGCTTCCGATAGCCTTGGAAGGTTTCACTGGGAGTTTAGCGTACCACTTGCCCAAGGACCCTAGACGCGTTTCCCTACAGACAGGAACAGTCAGCTTGTTCGAATTGCTCTCGCTGGTCCCGCTTCAGGGGGCCAGGACAGTTTTCACAGACGGAGGTCGCACCTATGGTGTTTTGACCTGGCAGGAGGGCGAAGCTTGGCACACGCTGCTAACTCTTCCACAGAAGTCCGCTCAGCGGGCAGAGTTGGCAGCCGTGAACCTTGCCTTGCGCACCTTCGCCCAGGAGCGTTTGAATATTATTACTGACAGCCTGTACGTAAGGAATTTAATGCACAGTCTACCGGGAGCTTACATCACTCCCGCGATAGACAAGAATTTACTAAGTCTGTTTCTCACCGCTCAATTTCATTTGCGAAACCGCACGGAGCCGCTCTATATTGCCCACATCCGAAGTCACCAAGACCTACCGGGTCCGATTTCCGCGGGCAATAGCAGAGCGGACGCGGCCGCAAAGGAAATTCAGCAACGTTCAGTTTTGGGAGTTTTCACTACTCCAATCCAAAGTCATGCATTTTTTCACCAAAATGCCAAGGCACTTGCCAGACAGTTCAATCTGCCGCTCTCTCAAGCCCAGGGTATAGTCCGCTCCTGCCAGCATTGCGCAGGGGCGCCGGGGGGGCCCTCGTGGGGGGTCAACCCACGGGGGACTGAGGCCAACCAGGTATGGCAGATGGACGTCACGCATGTGCCGCAGTTTGGCAGATGGCAATACATGCACGTCTGCATTGATACCTTTTCCCAGTTCGTTTGGGCCACGGCGCAGAAAGGAGAGACGGCTACCCACGTGGAGCAGCACCTCCTTTCCTGCATCGCGGCGATGGGCAAGCCACGGCACGTGAAAACGGATAACGCACCGTCCTACTGCTCTAGGCAGTTGGCCGCCTTCATGGCGACTTGGGACATCAAGCACACTTTTGGAATTCCCTACAATCCGCAAGGGCAGGCGATTGTAGAGCGTGTCAATCGGACGCTAAAGTCCTATCTTGACAAACAAATAGAAAGGGGGGAACCTCCTGCCCTCCCCAAGTCACAAGGAGCAGCACAGTTTTGCTTAAACAAGGTTTTGTTCACATACAATCACCTTAATGTTTTTTCGGATTGCACGCCACAGGAGAGGCATTTCCGCCGTTCGGAAGCTCTCCCGCGACCAATGGTCCGGTACCGAGTGCCACCGGACCCCACTTGGAGGGGGCCGGTGCCGCTCGTCACCTGGGGGAGAGGGTATGCTGCAGTTATGTCTCCTACAGGTGTCGTCTGGATCCCAGCTCGGTGTGTCAAACCCCACACGGAACCGCATGGCGTGGAACCAGACCGGCCCGAGTCCGATACCGGAGATGAAGGACCTCACCCTGCACGAGAGGATCCGTCGGAGGAGGCGACAGCCGATCCCTAAAGTCACCTGGGGGATGGTCAAGGATCTTTGCCATGATGCTCAGGACGCCGTCCAGCGCGAGGGGAAGGAGCCGACGCCGGACAACCTCACAGCTGCAGTCTTTGCCCAGATTCACGCCAACACCGTGGCGATCTCCATAGTCCTGGCCCTCTCCCTGCTTTTGGGGGGAGGTGCCCAGGCAGCCTCAATCCAGGCCGACGGTTTGTCGCCTGGTGAAGACCTGTCTACACGAATGCAGTACAACTTGTGGGAAAGGTTGGCGGGTCTCGTCAACCAGTCCGATTTTTGCTTACAGCAGGACGTTGGTTCTGCATCCATGCTCAGCACCTGTCTCATCCCGGTGTGCCATACTCCGGACGAGCACACCGAGGACAGTGCCTGGTTGCGAAAAGCATCCTTTGCCCCTCACTCTCCTACCGCCTTCTCGGCATATGCTCGCTGGGGGGGACAGCAACTTACCCCAACCTTGCCGGCTGATGCGGCCACCCTCCATACCCCTCGGGTGGCAGTCAGCCCGGGCGCCGCCTGTACCCGCATGACCGGTTGCACCGCAGACGGTCAGGCACGGCGCCGCTGTATTGACCCTGGCGTTGGCAACTGGACTTGCAATAAACCGGAAACCCTCATCTCATTGTACGCTCATGTCACCCTGCCTTCAGGGTGGTTCTTTACCTGCAACCAGCACACCTGGAACTATATCCCTGCCAATCTGTCGGACTCAATGTGTTGCATTAGTCGCTTGACACTTGTACTCCCTACCAGGGACATGATTGCCCCACGTTCTAGTGACACAAATGTATCCCATGTGAATGTTTCCCCGCTCATTCGGCACACACGCACAACCCAGTTAGACAGCTCTTGTGACAGCAGCATCAGAGTAATGAGTCCCGCTGAGTATGTTTCCCTGTCCGTCAGTCTGATCGGCGTGCCGGGGTTGGCCACCGGCAACGCACGGAGAATTGGTCATTTGGCCTGCGGTTTAGCAAAAACCATCAATCATACCTCCTCAGCGATAGCGCTCCTTAATCAAGAGCAAGTGGAACTCCGCCAAGCTGTTCTTGATAATCGAGCGGCTATCGACTACCTCCTCTTATTGCACCACCTGGGGTGCGAATCTGTCCATGGGATGTGCTGTTTCAACCTTACTGACAACTCCCGGAAAATACAAAACCAGATCAAGGACCTGCATTCCATTGTTGCAGGCATTACGGAAGGCTCCGCGTGGGGAGCCTGGTGGAGTTCCCTGTGGAATTGGATGTGGTCATGGATCCCCTGGGGGTGGCTACAAACGGTGCTTCAGATAGTGGTGGGAATAGCCATACTAGGCATTACGCTCTGTTGCTTTGCTCAGTGTATTCCCTCGCTGATCTCCAAGTGCCGCCCCAGAGAGAAATTCCGTGACGTCATCCCCGCTCAACAGCTGATGCCTATCTTGCGTAAGGTCGCCGGTCAGGTTCTTAAATAGAAAATAAAGGGGAGATATGGATTCCCCGTGCCCCACAGGGCACGGAATGGACCAGAGACCACTGCGGTGAGACAGGCTCCCGGCCAGTGGGCTCACCGGTCGTCAAATTAAGGGGGGTGAATAAAAGTATAGGGCTTGATTCACCCAATTAAGGTGACCTGACCCGCGACTCTGCCGAGTAAGCAGATAGCTGATTCATGCATTCTATTAACCATAATGACTCATCTCCCGGTTTGGGGAAATCCCTGGTGCAAATAAGCCATGTTTACCCCTGCCTAAGTCCCAAGACAATGGTCAATCTTGTTCCCTGTTTGCCCGAGTTAATTAACTTCCCCTTTGAAGGTTTTCCCATTAACATGTGTCAACGCATGAGGTAATGCCTTGCCAGAGGACAGTTTGCCACCGTTGCACTTTTTCCCTATAAATGATTCTGCCTTTGAGCAATAAAGTGTCTGATCGATCCAGCAGCTTGTCTCGTGTCGTCACTTGATCAGTCCTCCTCCGGGACCTTCCGGCCCCCAGTGGCCCCGATTCCTACAATAACTCATACATTTACTATTAAGACATAGAGGCATGTTGCTACAGAGGGGTATTTCATAGATTGTTTTTTGTTCTCTGTCTCAGTTTGATCCAGATATGACTCTGAAACAAAACTTTTCCAACTTTCATTATACTTTGGGGAAATGATGAGATGACAAAATGCAGAGGAAAGTCTTAAGCAAGATTAGGTAGAAGAATTTAAAAAATTGTCCTTTGTGAAATGCAGGAATAGTGGCCACTGAGGCTACAGCAGAACCTTCCACTACAAAAGAAAAACATTTTGTAATTTATCTGTAAAAGAATATGACAGTACAGTAATACCTCGCATAACATCCACATCGGGTAACGTCATATTCACATAACGTCGCGGTTTTAATGTACACGTGATACCTCGCATAAAGTCCAAAACTGCTCAAAAAATGGACATTATCTGAGGTATTGGTATAGGAACCTCGGATAATGTCCGTTTTTGACCATAGGAACCGCATAACATCCAAAATCGCATAGTGACCAACTCTGTGGAATGGAGTTTGGATGTTATTCGAGGTTCTACTGTATATGATTTAATGAAATGGGTGAAAGAGTGGTGTCTGGCCAGGTTATCCTGCTATGGTAATAGAGTAGACCATACTGCCAGTGACTCAATGCCGAGTGTCAGGTAGCGGTTAACTAACCTGACCACCCTGAGAACTAACAACCTTGGGTGGTGAAGTCCACAGGGAAGGGTGATGGTCCCCAAGTGGATTAAAGCCCACTTGAATCCATCTTGATGGAGGGCAGCAGCTTCATCAATACTGGCCTGGGGCTGAGGAGGACTTTGTGTGCCAAAAGGGCTCAGGACCAGAAAGTGACTTGTGGAACTGGATCAGAGGTACAGGTGTCATGCTGCGATACAGAAGGCAGATAAAAGGCCACTGTATTATATTGTTTCCAGGACAATTTTCACAGCTGATTGCCATGATGATCACTTATATTCGGATTCGGATAAGGCAGAAGGAGTAGGAGGGGCAGGGAGAAGACTAATCCCCAAGGCAGAGTCACTGTACTATAAAAGCCCCATAAGAAGGCATTTCACTGCCAATATTTAGGGATCCTGGAGGATCATATTTCCCATAAGATATTATGCTCAGATGAACTGCTTTTGAACTGTTTGTCCCATCCACTCCCCTCCAGGCAAATCCAGAAAATGACAAATGTTTAGTGCTTTTAACAAAACTGCTAATACTATTAACAACAGCTCCTATGGCCACACATATTCACCCCTAATGAAAATGGCTAGTAATACAATTAAAAATATTTGCTTTTACACCTATATGTACTTTAGCATACAGCCAAAATAAATAGAATTAGTGAGGGAAAGCTCTTTGTTTACGAATAAGTGCCTCATAGTACACAAACCAAATTACTCCCTCGCTTTTTAAAATGTCAAGCACCACCAATTGATGCACGGAAGGACAGGTAGAAGCCAGTTGTGAAATTGTAAAAGAGCAAGCAAAATAAGTGGAAATGCATTGACTACCCACTCGTTCATACCAAGTATGAAATGGGAGTGTTAAATTAAGCAATAAAAGAAGCAGCAAAGCCAGGTGGCAGTGAGAAAAAAACAGCAACGTAGTTATTTGGGATTCACATTTCTGAATGGTCTAACATTAGTTCAGTAACTGAAATAAGCAAAGATACATGAGTGATGTGATGGGATTTCCAGTTGACATATGATGTACGTGAGCAATGGTGCCTTTCCTGATAGTGAAAATCAGAAGCCATTTCAAAAGAAAGCCTATGTTATTCCATGCTGAGGTCAGGAAAGAACAACCACAGCAACTGCACTACACCAGGAAGTGTTGTAATTAATCACAGAAGATACTTCCTCTTAGTCTCAGAATGATCACTGTATGTCCCATACAAATAAATGTAGTCTGATTGAAATCATTTATGAAGGTCTCTTTTTCTTTTTCCAGACTTTACATCTAATCTGACAGTTGTATAAATCAACCCTGACTGCTCCTTAGAAGGTCAAATAGTAAAGATGAAGCTAAATTACTTTGGACATCAAATGAGAAGAGAGGATTCACTTGAGAAAGCCTTGATGCTGGGAAAGGTGGAAGGCAAAAGAAGTGGGTGGCCAAAAATGAGATGGCTCGATGGTATTGTAGACACAATGGGCACAAAGCTGGGCGGGTTGAGAAGGATGGTGGAGGATAGAGGTGCCTGGCGGGCAAAGGTCCATGGGGTTGCAAAGGGTCATAATCAACTGTGTGACTGAACAACAACAAATATATCAATTTAATAGCACCTGGTATGTATGCAGCTGTAGTCATTATAACTAGTGTAATAATAACAGTACTACTTAAAGCATAGTTAAGGTCTGATCATGTAGTTATATGGCTTGTAGTTTTTGGCATGATCTGGTGCAAGCTATTCCACAGTAATCACATGATGTATGGGCAACAGCAGTCCAGCCGGACCCCAATTCACACCCAAGCTGGATTGTTTTCATCCAGCAATAGGGCAGGCTGAAGTGATGAACCAATGGATGGAAGGGTTGGTTTAAGGGAGGTCATACCAGACAATGAGACCCTCTCCAATGTGATTGGACCCATGCCTTTCCAACCATCTGATGACACCATAGCTGAATCATGGTGAAGACATGATTCAACACAGTTGAATCATGGTGAAGACACTAATTGAAACTAGAGTTATATCACTCATGAAATAGCAGTCAACCTTTTCATCTGAGCTAAAAATCCTTCTGTGTGGGCAGCTCTGAAGGCTACCATTTGAAACGTGGCATTGAACAGCAACCCCACCCTTTTCTGTTGAGGAGGGGGTTTTTTGATGGTAAGAAGAAAATGGAAGAAAGCACAAGAGGGTTTAAAAATGGGGAAAAACCCATTTAAACTCTCTCTACAATTCTGTTTGAGGCAGGGCAAGTGCACCGTCTTATCTGGAAGCATCCTCAGTTCTGCTTTTTTGAAACAGGGAAAGCAACATTTCACTGAGAAGTTTTGAAGGAAGAGCACTCTCCTAGGTTTATTTTTTTATTTTTTTTATTTTATTGTTAAATTTCTATACCACCCACTCAGCCAAAGCTGACTCCGGGCTGTTCACACAGTGGGTAAAAACAGATAAAATCAAATAAAAACAGATAAAAACCAGCAATAGGAACCCACCCCTAAAAAGAGAGAGGTGCAGGAACCGAAGAAACCGTGGGGCAGGCATCCTCCCCTATATTAACCACCCAACGGAAGCCACCCCTCCACCTGCACCCCAAACTTGGCCCGCCAGCCAGGTTTTTAGTTCTTTTCTAAAGGGCAACAACTCCGTCTGGAGACGCAGTTCAACTGGCAGGATGTTCCAAAGGGCCGGTGCGGACTCAGAGAAGGCTCTCCTCCTTGTGCCAGAGAGGCGAGCCCCCCTGGCCGATGGCACTATTAGAGAGCCCCTCCGGTCCGCTCTGGTTGGACGGACAGACATCCTTAGGGCGATGCGGTCTCTAAGGTAACCTGGCCCACTACCATATAGGGCTTTGAAAGTCAAAACCAGCACCTTGAATTGCACCCGGAGGCAAACGGGTAACCAGTGCAGCTCCCAAAGCAGTGGTGAGGCATGGGCATAATGTCCACACCCCATCACCACCCGGGCTGCCTCATTCTGGACCAGCTGCAGCATCCGAATGGTCATCAAGGGCAGCCTCATGTAGAGCGCATTACAATAATCTAGTCTGGAGGTCACCAGAGCATGAGTGACCATGAGCAAAGAGTCCCGGTCCAGGAGCGTGCGCAACTGGCGAATCACCTAAAGCTGGGCGAAGGCCCTCCTGGCCACAGCCACCACCTGTTCTTCTAGCAGCAGCTGCGAATCCAGGAAGACCCCCAAGTTGCGCACCGGGTCGGTCTGGGGAAAAATAGCCCCATCCAAAACCAAAGATGGTAGCTCCTGGGATAGCACAGGACCCCCCATCTACAGCCACTCAATCTTACTAGGATTCAGCTGTAACCCATTCGCCCCCATCCAGACCCCAACCGCCTCCAGACAACTGGAAAGGACTTTGACTGCATCACTGGGGTCCCCACGGGCCGAGATGTACAACTGTGTATCATCCGCGTACTGGTGGTACCGCACCCCGTGGGAACGGATAATCTCACCCAGCGGCTTCATGTAGATGTTAAATAGGAGAGGAGAGAGTACTGAGCCCTGAGGCACCCCATATTTTAGGGACCTAGGACTGGACTTCTCGCTCTCCAACCACACCGACTGGGTCCGGCCCCTCAGAAATGAGGAAAACCAGAACCATACCATGCCCTGGATCCCCAGTCCTCGGAGCCGTTCCAGAAGGATACCATGGTCGATGGTATTGAAAGCTGCTGAGAGGACAAGAAGAGCAAGGACAGACGGATGACCGCCATCCCGCTCTCGCCAGAGATCATCCATCAGCGTGACCAATGCAGTCTCAGTACCATATCCAGGTCTGAATCCGGACTGGAAGGGGTCCAGATATTCCGCTTCATCCAGTACCCCCTGCAACTGACGCGCCACTGCCTTTTCCAATACTTTCCCCCAAAAGGGGAGGTTGGAAACAGGTCTGTAGTTGGTTAGGACTGCTGGATCGAGGGATGGCTTCTTCAGGAGGGGGCGCACCAAAGCATGTTTCAATGGTGCAGGAAATATCCCCTCCCGAAAAGACGCATTAATTATAGCCCCGACCCAGCCACCTGTCACCGTCTTAGAGGCTTTTACCAGCCAGGTGGGACAGGGATCCAATGGACAATTAGTGGCGCGGACCGCCGCAAGGAGCCTGTTCACTTCATCTGGGGCAACAGGATCAAACCGATCCCAGATAACACAGCAAGACTGTGTACTGGCTCCCCCCTGACCCTCCCCATCCATGCCAAGATTAAACCCTGAGTGAATCCGATCAATTTTCTCCACCAGATGGTCAGCAAAGTCCTGAGCCGATCCCTGCCAACCAGGCACAGCCCCCCCCCCCCTTACCAAGGAGGGACCTGGTCACCCGAAACAGGGTGGCTGGGCGATTATCAGTGGAGGCAATAAGGGAGGTGAAGTATTGCCTCCTCACCACCCCCATCGCCACTAGGTAGGCCCTAATAGCGGCTCTAGCTAGTGTCCAATCGGAATCATTCCAGGTCTTCACCCAGCGGCGCTCAAGGCATCTCTTTGCCCGTTTGAGCTCCCGTAGTTCTTCCATGAACCATAGGGATGACCTAGCTCCGCAGGCTCTGAGAGGCCGTAGTGGAGCGATTACATCTAAGGCAGCTGTCATCGACCCATACCACAGGTCAACAAGTGCCTCGGGCGAATCGTGTTGCCGATCCAGGGGAAAATCTCCCAGTTCCCTCTGGAAACCATCCGGATCCATCAGTTGCCGGGGGCGGGCCACTTTAATAGACCCTGCCTCCCTACAATGAAGTGTTGCCCCCAGAAAGTCTAGAGCCACCAGATAGTGATCTGACCATGGCACAGGTGTTATGTCTAGGTTCTGTAAACTCAGATCACTCTGCCACCGCTCCGACAAAAAGACTAAATCTGGTGTGTGGCCACTGCTCCTGGTAGGGCCCCAAATTACCTGAGCCAGGTCCATAGCTGCCATGGAAGCCATGAACTCCTGAGCCACCCCAGAACTTCCCCAGCGAAGGCAAATTGAAGTCCCTCAGAACCATCAGCCTAGGGAACTCCAATGCCAATGCTGAGACAGCCTCGAGGAGCCCAGGCAGGGAGTCCCTTACCCTGCAAGGGGGCAGGTACAGGAGTAGGACTCCCAACTGACCCTTTGGGCCCAGCCACAGGAGCAGGGCCTCACAACCCAGAATTTTTGGAGCAGTGGCCCTGGTGACTCCCAGTGACTCCCTGGCTATAATGGCAACACCCTTGCCCTCATCCCTAGGCTGATGCCATACACCGAACCCGGCCAGACACATCTCTGATAGAGGCACCCCATCCTCTGGCCTAAGTCAGGTCTCAGTGATGCATGCCAGGTCAGCCCTCTCCCCCAGAATAGAATCTTGTATTAGGGACGCCTTACTACATACCAACCTGGCATTCATCAGCAGCAGCCTAAGGGTGGGGTCACCCTGAATCAGCTGCTCAGGACGTAAAGGTGAAACCGGGGCCCCAGAATGCGAGACAGATACTAAGCATCAGTCCCGCATTCCCCGAGTGCGGCCCGCCCCGCAGTTCCTGCTATAATGCCCCATGCCTGTCACAACCTCTAAATGGGCCCCTGGAACCTTCACCATTAATCCAGACGAAGTGTCACCCCGTCTTCCTGGCTGGCAGGGCCATCTCTCCCTCTCTCCCTCCCTCCCTAACCCACTTAAAACATACCCTCTCACTCTCTCTACCCGTGTTGATGGTCCCGGCGAGTTCCGACTGGCCGCAAGAATCTCCAGGGCTGCGGTGGAAATAATGCCGCAGCCGCTGGCCTTTTGAGCCCCCCGCAGGGAGGCGGGAGCACGGGACACCGATGGTGGAGGTGGTCCCGGCAAGCTCCAACTGGCTGCAGGTGTCTCCAGAGCGACGGTGGAAATTTCACCCCGGCTGCCGGCCCTTTGAGCCCCCTGCAGGGAGGCAGCCTGGGACAGAAGCTGCGCCGTGGCCACCGACCTACCAAGCCCCCTGCAGGGGGGCGGGAGCCTGGGATGCCGATGATGGGGTGGTCCCAGCAATCTCCAGCTGGCCGCAGGTATCTCCAGGGCAGCGGCGAAAGCTCCGCCGCAGCCGCCGGCCTACCGAGCCCCCTGCAGGGGGGCAGGAGCCTGGGACACTGATGATGGGGGTGGTCCCAGCGATCTCCAACTGGCCGCAGGTGTCTCCAGGGCAGCGGTGGGAGTTCCTCCGCGGCCACCAGCCTTTTGAGCCCCCCGCAGGGAGGCAGGAGCCCGGGACACCGATGGTGGGGTGGTCCCAATGAGCTCCAACTGGCCGTAGATGTCTCCAGGGCAGGATGGAAATCCCACCGTGGCCACTGGCCTTTTGAGACCCCACAGGGAGGCAGGAGCCTTTTTGTGCCCCCCCCCCCCCCGCAGGGAGGCAGGAGCCCGGGACACCGATGGTGGGGGTGGTCCCAGTGAGCTCCGACTGGCCGCAGGTGTCTCCAGGGCGGGGTGGAAATCCCGCCGTGGCCACCGGCCTTTTGAGCCCCCCGCAGGGAGGGGGGAGTCCAGGACGCCAATGGTGGGGTGGTCCCAGCGAGCTCCAAACTGGCCGCAGGTGTCTCCAGGGTGGCGGTGGAAGTTCATCCGCGTCTGCCAGCCTTTTGAGCCCCCTGCAGGGAGGCGGAAGCCCAGGACGCCGATGGTGAGGGTGGTCCCAACGACCTCCTCAGCTGGTTGGAGGCTATTGTCTTCTGCCGGCCCAAACAGCCCTTTACCTCTCCTGGCAAAGGGAGGAGGGGCAGGGCTCACCTCAGCTGGTCGGTAGCTGTTGGTATGAAGTCATCAAGGCTTATTGCTATTCAGTAATTCCTGCACTTGTTTCAGATACAGTATACAAATTCATCCCTGTCAAGTATCCTGTATTGACCGGGATTTCCCTATTTTAGCACTTGTTCCTCCCCTTTCCTGCCACCTTCCTGTATTTTGAACGGTGGGGAAAGGAGTTACTGCGCATGCACGCCCATCGCAAAAGGTTCTGCACATGCGCAAACGGTTTCTGCACATGCGCAAATGGGTTACTAAGCATGCGCGACTGCGCGTGCGCAGAAATTTCCCGTATTTTCCAGAGCCGTGCTTGACGGGTATGTACAAATTGTACTATGTGAAGAAACTGAGGGACTATGGACAGAGAATTCCTGATATAGAAACTCTAGAACTCTTTTGTGCATGCCTGGGAGAAGTTAGCTGTCTATACTGTATCTGCTAATTACTAAAGAGAAACAACACCTTCAATTTATTTCCTATCTTAGAAGACATCAAAGCCAACTGACACCTATATCATTTTCTTCTGTCTGAAAGGGCATAAAAGCAATGCCAAAAGGGTTGAATACTTCAAAGTTACGTTTGGATTTCAAATTTAATTTTAATTTAATTTAATTTAATTTTCACATTTGTATGCCGCCCAATCAAGAAGCCCGATTCAGGGCAGCTCACACAATAATCATACAAGATATATATATAAAACAATACAAATATACAATATACTCAACACACAATAATTATACAGTATTCAATCTAAACAATATACAGTATTCAATACAACAATACAGTATTCAATACAAATGCCAGTCTGCTTCCTTTCCTGATAACATGCTGGAGGAGGATGCTTTTCTGCATATACAACAGAAGTATATTCAATGTGTTAATTGAATTGGCCATTAAAGATATGACAACAAGTTAGAAAGTTATTTAGATGAGTCAGTCTCACTAAGAAGGAAGAGAATTTGTACACAATCTGAGCTTGCCATTTAAGAGAAACATTGGCTCACCCCTTGTCCTTTGGCCATTCTTCAATGCTGAGCCAGGAAGAATCACACTCTGTGCATATCCCAGAAGTAACCTGTCTCTCAGCCAAGGTGTGAGTAGTACATAGGCTATATAGATTTGCTGTTGTTGTTTTTTATGAGGTCCTCTTATTTGGTCACCATCTTGCCTCTGTAGTTTGTTTTATTGTTTTTGAGAAAAAAATTCATAATGGAGTGAAACCTGTGTTTTCCTCAGTCTTTTATATCCTTCTTTCTTATTAAAAAAGACATTAAGGAGCAAAATTAAAATACAGTACTTCTAACATGCATTTTGATAGGTAACACAGAGAGTCAACCATCTGAAAGCAGTCTTAACTGTATTTATTCATATAATAAAGCATATTAACTACTGAATGTACAAAGAATGTCTTGTTCATTAGAATATGGGACACACAGTATGTGTGACCACTCTAATCAGAGATCAAATCCGCAGAAGAACAAGTACAAGAACCTGGTGTGGAATAGCTGGAGGGTGGTTTATATAGAGGTTAAGCCCCTCCTTTCCACATGGGGCGGAGGCACTCTCTGCCTCCATCTAGTGTCTTTATGGCACAAGTGCCAATGGCTTGCAAATACTTGACAATTCTCCTTGCAAGCCAATGGCATTCAAACACACATTGCAATGCACAACAGATTTTACACTGTAAGACATAACCTTTTGCACAGATCTTTGTATCTATCCACTGGTAGAGGTTTTGTAAAAATGTCAGCTGTTTGATTTTTGGTATGACAATGTGTTAACGATATAAACCCCATCTCTACCAATTGCCTAATATTTTGATAACAGATATCAATATGTCCTGATCTTTTCCCCACCGCATAGGCTTTGGCGATGCCTATGGCTCCGGTATTGTCTTCTATAACTTGGATGGGCAAAGTCGGTGGTGTCCAGATGCTAGAAACATAGACATCAAACCATATTATATCATTCCCTGCCTCTGATAGGCATGCAAATTTGGCCTCAGCGGTGGAGCATGAAACGAATTTCTGTTGCCCCACATGCCAATGGATGGGTGCCCCGTTTAACAGTACCAAGAAACCCGATGTACTCCTGCGTGTCTTAGTATCACCGGCCCAGTCTGCATCCGTGAAACATTTTAATTGGGCCTTGTCTCTATTCTCATGTTCCAAGTGAAGCACGTAACCTGCTGTGGCCTTGAGATACCTTAATAGTTTTTTAATGGCCAACCAATGGAACTGGGTCGGATGTTCCACTTGACTGGATAGCAGGTTTATGGCCAGGGCAATGTCTGGACGACTCTAGTTACTTATCTTTACCTATAAGAAGGGGCGTTAACCGTTGGTGTTCAGCATACACACCCGCACCCGTCCCTTCTATCCCTAACCGAGCTGCCTGCACTTACCTGAAGACTTTTGGAGCATCGCCGCAAGGATCCGACCGCCAGGAGTGGGGCAACCGCCCCATGAACACGAACAGCAAAAACAAACTACAACTCCCAGTGACCTCCATGCTGTAACCCCTCAGCCAATCAGGCTGAGGGACTCGAGCACGGAGGAGGCCAGGAAAGCCAGTGCACACTTTAAAAAAACCCACCACGGCGCCAAAGCTCCTCAGGGAAGCCATCACCGCCATTCTGGCGAGCATGGCTGGCGCTGGCCTCGGCCCGGCTTCTGCGGGGTTGCAGGAAGCAGAGGGAGCCCCTCATCTTCCCACAGCCCTGGAGAGTGAGGCCGGCACCAGCCACGCACAGGCTTCGGTGGGGTTGCGGTAAGGAGGTGTAGCCCCTCATCTTCCCACAACCCCGGCAAGCGAGGCCACCTATCCCACTGGGGGGGGAGAGAAGAGGGGGAAGAGAGGGAAGGAAAGAGAGGGGGAAAAAGAGGAGGGGATAGAGAGGGTGGGAAAAGAGAGAGAGATAGGAGGGGTGGAATAGAGCAAAAAATAGAGAGGGCGGAAAAGAGAGGGGTGGAAGAGAGAGACAGGGAAAGAGAGGGGGGAATAGGGGGAAGAGAGGGGGAGGAAGAGAAAGAGAAAGTGGGTGGAAAAGAGAGAGAGAAAAAGGTAAGTAAAAGACAGAGACGGGGAAAGCACACCCCAGAAATAGGGAGGGGGAAGAGAGAGAGGAGGGTGGAATAGAGAGAGGAGGGGTGGAAGACAAAGAGAGAGGGGGAAGAAAGATAGACGGAGAAAACAAACCTTCTCTGCTTCCCCCCCAACCCCCCCCCCCCCCGCAGGGAAAGGAAAAAAAATCCCCTCCCCATTTCCTGTCCCCCAACCCACCCTTCCCTGCTTCCCCACCCCCAACCCAAGGCAGGGAAAGGGGGGGAAAGGTTCACCTCTCCTCTTCCCTCCCTACTCACCCTGGCACAGCCTCCACAAATGCAGCCTCCTCTCTCTCTCTCTCTCTCTCTCTCTCTCTCTCTCTCTCTCTCTCTCTCTCTCTCTCTCTCTCTCTCACACACACACACACACACACACACACACACACACACACACACACACACACACACACACACCTACTGGGATGCACATTTCAAACCAGCCCAGTGTGTGTGTGTACACATGTGTGCGCACACAACAAAACCACCCTTAACCACCAACACATACAATTTAACATGTCCGGCTCGCTGGGCAACAAAATTCTAGTATATAATACTAGCATGGGCTACCCGGCTTCGCTGTTCAGGTAATTTGGGCCCTCTTCTTACCTTTGTTCCTGTTTTTTCATCTGTGGCGGTGGTATGGGTGGGGCGAGAGCGTTGTGGCCCGTGCCGGGAGCTGTTGCGCCACGTTTCCTGGCCGGTTTGCCCTTCTCCAGTCTGCCAGCTTCCTCCATTGCGTCCAGTCTGGAGGCCTTCGCAGTACCCATGCCATCTCCCTCTCTCTCTCTTTCACTCACTCACCCAGTCTTTCTTTCTTTCTCTCTCTCCCTCTCCCTCTCCCTCTCTCTCTCTCTCTCTCTCTCTCTCTCACACACACACACACACACACACACACACACACACCTACTGGGATGCACATTTCAAACCAGCCCAGTGTGTGTGTGTACACATGTGTGCGCACACAACAAAACCACCCTTAACCACCAACACATACAATTTAACATGCCCGGCTCGCTGGGCAACAAAATTCTAGTATATAATACTAGCATGGGCTACCCGGCTTCGCTGTTCAGGTAATTTGGGCCCTCTTCTTACCATTGTCCCTGTTTTTTCATCTGTGGCGGTGGTATGGGTGGGGCGAGAGCGTTGGGGCCCGTGCCGGGAGCTGTTGCGCCGCGTTTACTGGCCGGTTTGCCCTTCTCCAGTCTGCCAGCTTCCTCCATTGCGTCCGGTCTGGAGGCCTTCGCAGTACCCATGCCATCTCCCTCTCTCTCTCTTTCACTCACTCACCCAGTCTTTCTCTCTCTCTCTCCCTCTCTCTCTCTCTCTCACACACACTCTCTCTCACCCACTTTCTCTCCCTCTCAGTCACCCTCTCTCTTTCTTTCTCTCTCTCTAACACACACAAACACCAACACACACTACACCACACACACATACACAAGGCAGCAACGTGTGCTGCCCTGGCCTCCCAGGGAAGTGGCTTGCTTCCCCTGGGTGGTGGGGGCCAAAAGCAGCCACACTTTCGGTCTCTGGGCCCCGGGGTAGGCACTCGCTTCCCTCTGGTAGGCATGACTGGAACGAGGCACTGGTCTTCGCCCTTGCCTCCCAGGGAAGTGTTTCGGTCAGTTCCCCAGAGAGGCGGGGGCAGAAGGCAGCCGTGCTTTTGGCCCCCAACCTCCAGGTAGGCACTCGCTTCCCTCTGGGAGGTGAGGGCAGAATGGAGCGCCGTTCTTCATCCTGCCCCCCGGGGAAATGGCCCGCGCATTTGGCCTCTGCCCCCGGGGTAGATGCTCACTTCCCTCCAGGTGGCGAGGGCGGAATGGAGCGCTGATCTCTGCCCTCACCTCCTGAGGAAGTGGTTCACTTCACCCGGTAGTTGGGAGCCGAAGGCAGCCGTGCTTTCCCCCCCAGTAGGTGCTCGCTTCCACCGGGAGGTGAGGGCGGAATGGAGCGCCATTCTTTGCCCTGCCCCCCGGGGAAGTGGCCTGCGCTTTCGGCCTCTGCCCCCGGGGTAGGCGCTCATTTCCCTCCGGGTGGCGAGGGCAGAACAGAGCGCCATTCTCTGCCCTCGCCTCCCGGGGTGGCCAAACGGAGCACCAACAGGCTTTCTCTCCATTCGGTTTGCATGCGTTCCTGGCCCTGCCTCTCCTGTGCTTGCATTGCATGCACGTCGGCCATTTTTTTCTTCATGCACGCCGGCTTTCCCACCTCCTCCGGGCTTGTGTCCTCCTGCCTGATTGACTGAGGCATGCCGTGGCGTGGAGGATGCTGGGACTCGTAGTTTTTTTGTTTTCCCGTGTTCGTGGGGCATTGGCCCCACTCTTGGCTCCTGGATCCTTGCCGCGGTGATGTCTGGGAAGAAAGGTAGGTGTGCACGGCGCATTATGGGGTAGGCTGCACATGTGTGGACATGCATTCCGCACATGCACTACGATATCCCTTCCTTATAGGTACAGATTTTGCCAACTACTGACCTAAATAGAACATTATTTTGAAACTTTGGGCTATCATTTTGTGCCAATCCGTAAAAATCAGTCTGCATTCGAATAGCAGTTGGCCTGCTATCCTCCATCTTGCACCTGACCAAAAGTTCCTCTATCTTTTCCCTTTGGAAGAGAGCAAAACCATTTGGTGTGGTATGGATTAAGCTTTATTCCATGTAATATTTTGACATGTCAGGTAAGGTAGTATAGTATAGAAAGAATAGAATGTTTTACTTTACTTCTCTCAAATTGGGAAGTATAAATAAGACTAAGCCAGCCTGTTTTTGTAAAACAATACAATTGAATAGACTGTTCAGTCCAAAAGAGAGCGCTTCCTTCCTGCAGTTTTACAGTTAAAGGAGAAAATGACAACAATAAAAGCATGACTTGAAAGCAAACAAGTACAGTATCAACTTACAGGCATTGAACTTGTTCTGGACACCATTACATAACCCATCACTTCTTTGAGAAATCTGCCCATTAGAGTAGGAATTCTCAACCTGCAGCCCACGGGCCATATGTGGCCCATGGTGCCAGTTCATGTGTCCCCCACCCCACCTCCATCACACCCGGAAGTGCCATGTGGTGGAGGAAGGGCAAAATGGCCGTCCTGCCCCCAAAGCTGTCTGATAGAGCGTGACTCAGCCATTGGCTTAAAAAGGTTGAGAACTCCGGCATTAGAAACATAATGTTATTATCTAGGTCATGAGTCTTCTAATTTAGATTATATTTTTTTCTCCTTTCCTTCCAATTACCCAGATTCAAACACACTCTCATTTGGTTAATTTATGAATATGTATTGTGCATGTGGGTGACTGCAGTAATTAGTAATTGGCTTAGTAATTAAGATGCTGAACTTGACAACTGGAAGGATGGCAGGTCAGCAGTTCAAGACCCGAGTGCTGCCCGAGTGAGCTCCCATCTCTGTCCCAGCTCCTGCCACCCTAGCAGTTTGAGAGCAAGAAATTGCAAGTAGATAAATAGGTACCACATCAGTGGGAAGGTAACAGCACTCCGGTGTCTACTCATGCCTGCCACATGACCACAGAAACGTCTGCAGATGCAGACAGCGCTGGCTCTTTGGCTGTAAATAAAGATGAACACCAAACCCCGTGAGTCTGATATGACTGGTTTTCGAGCAAAGGCAGAAGAGATTAAGAAAAGATGGCGAAAGTACACAGAGGAAGTCTACAAAAAGGACCTCAACACCCCTGATAATCACAGTGATGAGATCATTGAACTTGAGCCAGACATCTTAGAGCGTGAAGTTAGGAAGGCCATAAATAGCACGGCAAATGACAAAGATAGTGGAGATGATGATATCCCAGCTGAATTATTTAAAGCCCTAAAAGATGATGGAGTGAAAGTACTGTATTCTATATGCCAGCAGATTTGAAAAACACAGTAATGTCCACAGGATTGGAAAAGATCACTGTACGTTCCAATCCCAAAAAATTGCAATGGTAAATAATGTTCAAATTATCGAATAATTGAGCTCATTCCACATGTTAGCAAGGTCATGCTCAAGATAATACATGATAGACTTCAACAGCACATGGATAGAGAATTGCCAGAAGTTCAAGCTGGGTTCCAAAGAGGCAGGGTAACTAGAGACCACATTGTCAACATAAGTTAGATCATGGAGAAAACAAAGGAATACCAGAAACAAGTCTATTTCTATTTCATTTACTACACCAAGGCCTTTGATTGTGTGGATCACAAAAAAAATGTGACAAGTAATTTCATGTTTATAAATTAAACATGAAATGAAATGAAATGAAAGAGATGGAAATACCAGAACACCTTATAGAGCTCATGAGAAATCTGTACAAGAGTCAAGAAGCAACAGTTAGGACAGGATAGGGAATGATGGAGTAGTTTGGAATAGGAAAAGGAGTAAGACAAGGCTGCATTTTGTCAACCTGCTTATTTAACTTATATAAAGAGCACATAATGTGCAATGCAAGGCTGGATGAATCAAAAGTTGGAATTAAAATTGCTCGGAGAAACATCAACAATTTGAGATATGCAGATGATACTACCCTAATGGCAGAAAGTGAGGAAGATCTAAAGAAACTCCTGCTTAGATTGAAAGAAGAGAGTGCAAAAGCTGGCTTGAGACTCAACATCAAAAAAACCAAGATAATGGCAACAGGCCCTATCACTCTCTGGAAAATAGATGGGGAAGAGGTAGAAGCAGTGACAGATTTTATGTTCTTAGGATCCAAGATCACTGCATATGGGGGTTGCAGCCATGAAATAAAAAGGCGACTAATTTTTGGGCAGCAAGCTATCAGAAATCTGGGGAACATAGTTAAAAGTAGAGACATCACCTTGCAAACAAAAATTCACATAGTCAAAGCAATGGTATTCCCGGTGGTAATGTATGGTTGTGAGAGCTGGACCATTAGGAAAGCTGAGCGCAGAAGAATTAGACGCCTTTGAAATGTGGTGTTGGATGAGAGTTTTGAGAGTCCCCTGGACAGCAAGGAGAACAAACAGGTCGATCTTAGAAGAAATCAACCCTGACTGTTCCTTTAGTGTCTTGCACGGGAGACAAAGAAGGAGTCGCAGTAAGGACTAACACAGGTTTATTGGTTGATGATCAGGATGAACATGTGGCAATGGCGGAGGTACAGCTCATTATATACAGTAGCCAAATACATTTGAATCGTGTGCACGGTAGCTCATTGGCCGCTACCGGCGTTACGTCATTTGTGTCACGCCCATCTGCTCCAGGTGTTCCTAGCGCGGGAAAGGTTCCTGCGGCTGCCGGTGATTTGGGGAATGAGAACCATGTGAGCTGAACGCTCGCAGCTGCCCTCTATGGGCAGCTTACTCGCGTTCCTTAACAGCAGGGCTACATTGTAATTGTGGTCCGGTTACATTCATACATTTGTTAAAGCAACATTGTACATACATACATAACATCCCTCCCCCCTAGGATGGGACGAAGTCCCTCAACCATTGTGGCTTGCCGCACGTGCGCCTGGGGCATGCGGCTGCTTGACTTAACACAGGGGAGCCGGTGGCTCCTGGTTCCGCGGAGTCTCGTCCTGCAACGGAAAGGGGGGGACTCATTAGTGGCTCGGTGGGGACTCTGCGGCAACCTTGCATTGGGGGACGGAAATGGAATGAACAGTTGGGAAGTGAATCCTTGCCTACCGCTTGAGGAGCCTGGGGTTCCCCCCAGTACGAATCTCGGGAACGACGAGGAAGCCCTCGTGGTCTCGCTACCCCCTGCTGCCTGTCCAGGGGTTCTATGTGCTGAGGTGGGCAAACTTCCCCCGGCTGCCTGTCTCGGGGGTGTCTGTCTCCGGGGGGCTGGAGCTATGGTGTACTCCAAAACAAAAGGACTGGGGGGACTGGAGTACCAGGGGCTGAACTGAAACCCCTCTTCTCGCTAGGACGGGTGGGGGACCACTCCGCTACACCCCCCTGGTACTGTAAATCATACTCGAACTCATCCCTCTCTTCCGAAGTGTCCTCCTCTGTTGCTGAAAATCGAGGGTATGCATTTGTATCGGCGGATGCCGCCGTGTCTCCCCCTTGGGTAACACGGGTGGGGGAGGACCCTAACGCTGATTCCCCCTCGCTGGTGACTCGCGTTCTGAGTTGGTCGGCGTGCCTTCTCCAGAGTAGACCCGAGTTGGTCTCGACTCTATAGGATACTGGCCCCGTCTGCTCAATGATCGTCCCTGGTGCCCACGCCGGCCCCGAGGCCGCGTAGTTCCTGCAGTGGACCGGGTCCCCTACTGAAAAACTTTTGGAGCTCTCTCCCCCTATATTTATATTTCTCCCTTCATTCTCCACCCTGGACGGATCCATCCGGTCAAAAAGTGTTACCGGACGCCTCCTCATGAGGAGCTCGGCTGGGGAGAATCCTGAAGCTAGGGGGGTTGTCCTGTAGCAGATGAGGAACTGACACAGATGAAGGTTCAACTCACCAGGACCCATGTGCCGCAGTGCGTCTTTCGTAGTGCGCACTTGGCGCTCTACCTGACCGTTTGTGGCGGGGTGAAACGGAGCAGCGGTAATGTGCCTGATGGCGTTTCTCTCAATAAACGTCTTGAACTCCGCAGACGTGAAGGTACTAGCGTTATCGCTAACAAGGACGTCTGGCAGGCCGAAGCAGGCAAAAAGCTTGCGCAACTGTTTAATAGTTGCCGCGGAGGAGGTGCTGTTCATGGGAATTACTTCCAACCACTTGGAATAGGAGTCGACTACCAGCAGAAACATGGACCCGCGGAAAGGGCCAGCGAAGTCGACATGTATCCGGGACCATGGCCCGCGGGCCATGTCCCATTCCCTATGGGGTAGCCTGGACTCCTCGGGTCGAGAGCCCTGGCAGCTCTCACACGTGCCCACTAGGCGTTCTATATCCGCGTCTATCTTGGGCCACCAAAAGAAACTCCTGGCCAGTGCCTTGGAGCGCACTATTCCCGGGTGACTGGTATGCAGTAGCTTCAGCACCTTAGCCCTTAACTTATCTGGAATAACTACCCGCTGGCCCCAGAGTAGGCAGCCCCTTTCCAGGGAAAGCTCTACTCTATGCCTGACAAACGGTTTGAAGTGCTCCTCGGGGGTAGTAGTGGGCCACCCTTTCCTAACCCAGGAACTAACTTGGGCCAGTGTCTTGTCGGCCGCCGTGGCCTTGGCGAGGTCGGTTGGGACGATGGGGGGTGAGTCGGGGGACTCAATCAGCAGGACTTGGTGTTCCTGCTCTACCTCGCATGCGGGGTCCCCTAAACTAGGGAGGGGAGACCGGGACAGTGCGTCCGCATGGAAGATCTCCTTCCCTGGGTGGTAGACCAGCTCATACAGGTAGGCGTTGAGGAATATGGCCCAACGCAGCATTCTGGGGGATAGGATTTGTGGGGTGGGTTTGCCGGTAGTGAAGATCCCGAGAAGCGGTTTGTGATCCGTCACTACCGTAAACTCGCGGCCGTATAAAAAATCATGGAACTTCTTCGTTCCCGCGATTATGGCCAGGGCCTCCCTATCTGTTTGCGCGTAATTGCGCTCGGCCTTTGAGAGGGACCTTGAGTAGTACGCCATTGGGGCTTCCCGCCCGCTCTCCAACACGTGGCACAGGACCGCCCCCACCCCCACTGGGGACGCATCACAGACTAAAACCACTGGTTTTCTCGGATCAAAGTGGGTCAGGACAGCCTCTGAGGATAGGAGTGTTTTAAGCTCTTTGAAAGCTTTCTCCTGCCTGTCCCCCCACCGCCAAACCGCGTCCTTTTTTAGTAGGCTTCATTTTGATTGGCTGCGCCGCATTTTCGAACGTTCCATTTGCTCGCGCTGCTCAGCTTGATTGGCTCTGGCGCGGCGCGGCGAAAGGAATGTTGGGGATTGAAGTTCCCGCGACCGATGCCTTCCTAGGCAGGAAGGAGTGATAAAAATTTAGGAGCCCTAGAAATGACTGCAGCTCCGGTTTCGCGGTGGGACGAGGGGCGTTCTTCACGGCCGCAACCTTGGACTCGGAGGGTTTGATTCCCTCCGGGGTTATCTTAAAACCGAGAAACTTGACCTCCCTCGCAAAGAATACACATTTGTCCCGTCTCAGTGGAAGCCCCGCTCTCTCGAACACTGAGAGGACCCCGTCTAACCTCTTTGCTAATTCTAATTCGCTCCCCGCCGTTATCAACACATCGTCGAAGTATGGGAGAACACCTGGAAGCCCCTTTAAAAGGCATTCCACGAGGTACTGGAAGATTCCGGGGGCCGAATTCACGCCAAACTGAAGGCGCGTTACCTTAAATGCCCCCTTGTGTGTCACAATCGTTTGCGCAGCGGCAGCAGCCGGGGTTACTGAGAGCTGCTGGTATGCCTGCGCCAGATCTAGCTTGGCAAAAACCCCCCATGTAGTGTGGCCAGTAAGTGGCTGACCACGGGCACCGGATATGCATTTGGCCGAATGGCCTTATTGATCGTACATTTATAGTCCGCACAAATCCTGACCTCCCTGTTTGACTTAAGGGCTGTAACCTTCGGCGTTTCCCACTCCGCCGAATCAACTGGGATCAAAATCCCCTGCCCCACCAATTTGTCCAGTTCCGCCTCAATCTTGTCCTTGAGGCCGAAGGGCACTCTCCTTGGATTGAGGCGGATGGGCCGGATTTCTGGGTCCGGCTCAAAGGAAACTGGGGGGCCCTTGTACGTCCCGAGTCCCTTCTTGAAAACGTCTGGATGTGCGTTGCACACGTCCCGCATTGGGTCAGTCTCGATGGCGTTAATGCCGGACAGTTCGATTCCCAGGGGAGCAAACCACTGTGTTCCCAAAAGGCAGCATCTCCCCCCCTTGAGGACTACTAGGGGCAGTTTATCGGAGTAATTCTTGAATTTCACCTTGAACTTCCCCACCCCCAACACTGGGATCCCATTTCCCTGCACGTCCCGTAAGTGTGACTTCATGGCCCGCAGTTTGGGCCGCTTATCTGGGGGAATACGCATAAACTCTTTTTGGGACAGGATGGAATAGGATGACCCCGAGTCTATCTCCATCCTCACTGGGAGCCCCTGTAACAGTACCTCTACGAAAAAACGCCGGTGCTCCAGGCCCACATGGTTCACGCCCTCCTCGTCATGGTTGGTTGAGACCTTCCTGGTGCCGGTCGCTTTCCGTTGGTGTGCCTGGGGGTGGCTCGAAGCGCCCTTGTCCTCGGCTCGCCCGCGCCTGCATACTCTGGTGATGTGTCCCTTTCGGCCGCAGTTGTGGCACTCGGCCTTTCGGAACGGACACCTCGTGCGGTCGTGGGCCGCCCCACAACCGTCGCAGCAGCGGCCTTGCCGTTCGCGGGTCTGTTGCTTCTCTCCTCGTTTCCTGATCCTCTGGACATCGTCGTCCTCGCTGGAGCAGGAGTCCGCCGTCGTGGACGACTCCTCGGACGTTGCTGGTGTGCCAGCGGGTGGCTTGGGGGCCCGCCAGGCCGTCTTCGCTGATGTCCGCCGGGCCGCCTGTACTGGTGACTTGGCCCTTTCGGACGTGGCCCCTCGGGACTTGAACACTCTGACCCCGCTCCTGGCCGCCTCAGCCGCTTGGGCCTCCCGCAGTACCTCGTTGAATGTGAGGCGGTGGTCGCGGGTCATCAGCTTCCTCTGGAGCTCCTCGTCCCTCAGACCACACAACATGCGGTCTCGGAGGGCCTGGTCCAGGTCGTCCCACTGGCAGTGCACCGCTGCTAGCCTGAGGGCCGCCACGTAGGCGGACACGGATTCGCCCGGTCGCTGGTCTCGCCTGTGGAACGCGACCCGGGCTGGGAAAATCGAAACGGGAGGCTGGAAGTGTTCGCCCAACAACTCCAGAATGCGGTCGATGGGCACCACGTCCACCTTCCGGGGAGCCACCAGGTTCATCAGGATATGCAGCGTGGCCGGCCCCACCTGGGCCAGGAAATGGGAGCGCATCTTCGCGTCGTCGTCGACGCCCGCGGCTTCCATCGCGTGCCGAAACTGGCACTCGTACAGCTCCCACTGCTCGGGCTCGCTGACATCGAACTGGTACGGCTTGACCTTGGGATTCGCCATCGATCCCACCTTCGTCGCCAATTTAGTGTCTTGCACGGGAGACAAAGAAGGAGTCGCAGTAAGGACTAACACAGGTTTATTGGTTGATGATCAGGATGAACATGTGGCAATGGCGGAGGTACAGCTCATTATATACAGTAGCCAAATACATTTGAATCGTGTGCACGGTAGCTTATTGGCCGCTACCGGCGTGACGTCATTTGTGTCACGCCCATCAGCTCCAGGTGATCCTAGCGCGGGAAAGGTTCCCGCGGCTGCCGGTGATTTGGGGAATGAGAACCATGTGAGCTGAACGCTCGCAGCTGCCCTCTATGGGCAGCTTACTCGCGTTCCTTAACAGCAGGGCTACATTGTAATTGTGGTCCGGTTACATTCATACATTTGTTAAATTAACATTGTACATACATACATAACAGTTCCTTGGAAGATCAAATGCTGAAGATGAAGTTAAAGTACTTTGGACATCAAATGAGAAGAGAGGATTCACTTGAGAAGGCTTTGATGCTGGGAAAGGTTGAGGGCAAAAGAAGAAGGGGTTGGCAGAAAATGAGATTCCGTTAATAGCCTTGCTTAAGACTTGTAAACTAAATGCTGTGGATTTCTTTCTTGAGTGAAACAATCTCCCATTTGGTCTTCCCCTTTTCCTCTTGTCTTCATTTTCCCCAAGAATACTTTTTCAGTTAGTCTTGTCTTCTCATAATATGTCCAAAGTACAATAGCCTTAGTCCAATCATTTTAGCTTCTGGTGAGAGTTTAGGCTTGATTTGGTTTAGCCATTTTAAAAAAATAACTAGACCTACTACTTTGTAAACAAAATGTATTGTAAAGTCCTTACAGAAATTCTACCTGGGCCAACGTTTTCTTTCTCTTCTCAGCAGCTTTATTCTCATGTACAAAACCTAAGGGTATTGTAATGACAAAAAAGATCCTAGAAAAATGTATAAGAATGCATCTGGTTCTCAGGGTCTTGTATTTAATTCTTAGTGACTTATTTGAACCAGATATTAGACATATAAAGACAATACTCAGCTTCATGAGTATTGTAGCATGTTTGTCTATTATATGAGCGGACACTTATACACAAAAGAGGTTTATTCAGCCTTGTTTAGGGCTGGACAAAGGGCCTCCCTCAACATTTTGATTGACCGTAATGTCTGTCAGCCTTGCCAGTACAGCCAATATTATGGAATACAAATTGCTGCAGCCTCAGTAAGATGTGCAGCTCATACTTCGCCTATCTCAGAATTAAATTCATGCACAAATTTAGTTCAGAGATAGGTGAAATACGAGCCTACACATCTTACTGGTGCTGCAGCTCTTTGCATTTCGTAATATTGGCTGAGGTACACAGAAAGAGACTCATTGAAGGTAAAACCCTTCCACGCATGCGTGGAAAGCGACCTGCGCACAAGCAATGTGCGCAGGTCCCGTTTTTGCGGAGCCACGGGTTGACAGGTATGGTTATGATAACCCTTTCCACAATTTTCTAGGTAGAGAAGAGACTGACCATTCTGTTCTTCTGGGTGCGCCCAGGAACTGTGCAGCCATGATTAGACAGGCTGTCTCTTCTCCTGGGAGGCACAGTAACAGTTATTAAGCTAAGATGATTGATTGTTTTCTTTCCAATAAAAGTTACAAATGAACTAATCCAAAAGATGAGTTGGTTGTTGTTATAATTACTACATCAGGAATGTTAACAGTAATCTGTCATGTATTATAACATATACATAATATAATACATATTGTGTGTCTGTTGTCATCAGATTAGTATGACTCAGTGTTAGGGCAATACAAGTTAATGATGCTTAATACGAAACACAATCAATTTAAATATGTACTAAGTACCAACCAGCTTTTAAGAAGCAAGAAAGCTCTATGCAAAATCAATATAATTTAGTGGTTAAAGAGTTTTACACAGATATGACAGGCCTGGATTCCAGTTGCTTCTAAGCAGTGAACACATTAGTCTTCAGCTGCCCATTAACTCAGAGTCATTTCAGTACAATGGAATTTTTCAACCCAGAATAATTTCTGACACAAAGTTACTGTATTTGCTGGCGTATAAGACACATCAGAGTTTAAGACGCACCCCATTATTACCAAAATAACCCACTATAGGCCACTATATCTATACCTATAAAATGGTGCTTTAACCGTTGGAATGTGACAAAGGATGTTGCACCAGGCCCTACTAGCCCCATCCGAGCCTCCTTTCACTCGCCCGAACGGGGTTCACAGGTAACTGTCGGGTTGAAATTTTCGACCCGGGGGCAGGAGCCCCCCAGTCGCAAACAAAAAAAGGGAACTTCAATCCCCAACATTCCTTTCGCCGCGCCGCGCCAGAGCCAATCAAGCTGAGCGGCGCGAGCAAATGGAACGTTCGAAAATGCGGCGCAGCCAATCAAAATGAAGCCGCAGGGAAAAAACCGCCGCACAAACCGAAAACACAAACGACAAACTACAATCCCCAGCGTCCTGTGCGCCATGAGCGTGCAGAACGCTGAAGAAGCCGGCACGCGAAAAATAAAAACAAACCCACACCGTGAGCGCAAGTCCGCCGCAGGCGGACGCAGCGCCCAGAAAACACGCAAACCCCGAAATCACTACACCATGCAAACCTGCTGGCCATCTTGCACGGAGCAACGGGGAAGAGAGGGACACCCTCTCCCCCACGCTGCCCCGCCGAAGACACGGCGAGCCCAGCGAGACAAACTCGCTTGAAAAAAATCCAAAAAGCCCCCCCAACCGCTGCAAAAATCGCCGTGGCAGCAACCAAAAACAAAACAAAAAAAGGCCAGCAAGCAAACCCCCACCCCCCAAACACACAAACCCCAACCCAGCCAGGGCCACAGCAATACCCTCCCCCAAAAGCCGCATGAAGCGGCGAGGAAAAACACCCACCCAACAAACACACACACCGCAACCCAACCCGGGCCACGGTAATGCCCCCCCAAACGCCGCATGAAGCGGCGATGGTATTTCCGCGGGCCAGCCATCAAGACTGGCCCACGAAAATACCCAAAACACAAATCAAAAACATTCAAAAAAAACAAAAACATTCAAAAAGACACACACAGAAACCCCCGCCCAAAACCCTAAACAGACACAGAACGCCCCCCCAACCCAAAACAACCCTCCCTAAAAAAAAACGGAGAGAGCTTACCATTAAACGTCTTCCCTCAATGAAAACCGGAACTGAAATGAAGAGAAGAAGAGACTCACCGGAAGAAGCAATACACAAAAATTGCTCAACACCACCACCCAGTGGCCAAAGGAGAAAAAACATCCAAAATATTTCCAAAAGTTCAATAAATCCCAAAAATTAGGGTAATCAATTCCAAAAACATTCAAAAATATCAAAAATAATCAAAAATAATTCACAGATAAATAAATAAATTTTCAATAAAAAAACACTGTAAATGCCTTCAATTTAATAAAACATATATTTACACATTTTTAAAATTATTATCCAAAGTTCATTTCCATTTTAAAAAAACCTTCAAAAACCACTTTAAACAGCTCGGCACTGAGGAAGCTGGCACGCAAAAAAAAAAAGCCAAAAAAAAAAGCCACTGGGAGCGCAAGTCCGCCACAGGCAGACACAGCGCCTCGAAGCCAAAAAACCACAAAACCTTACAACACCATTTAAAACAGCCCAGCACCATTGGTGCAAAAAAAATGAAACCCTTTACTATCCAACACAATTTTAAAAAGCCTGGCACCGTCGGGCAAAATATGCTAGTCTATACCTATAAATCCAAGCGCTAACCGTTGGAATGTGACAAACGCTCCTGCACCCATTTACACTGTCCCGTACCGAGACTCATGCACTCACCAGAACCCGGTCCGAAGGTCAACAAATGTTTGAGAAACGTGCCAGTGGGGCAAGAGCCCCATGAATGTGAACAAAGGGAAACAATTTCAATTCCCAACGTTCTTTGCACCGCGCTGCGCCACAGCCAATCAGACTGAGAGGCGCGAGCAAAAAGAACATTGGGAAATGCGGCGCGGCCAATCGAAATTGAGCCGCAGGAAAAAAACGCCACATGAAAGCAAACCACAAATGCAAAACTACAAGTCCCAGCATCCTGCGCACCGTGAGCGTGCAGAACACTGAGAAAGCCGGCGCGTGAAAAATAAACCTACAAAAAGCAATGGGAGCGCAAGTCCCCAGCAGGCAGACTCAGCGCCTCACAGCCACGCAAAACAAAAAACCACAAAATGCCACCGCGAGACACCTGCCATCCTTCTTTCCTGGAGCAAAGGGGAGAAGAGGGACTCCCTCTCCTCCACGCTACCCCGCCGAAGACACGGTGAGACCACCACCAGCCTCAAGGAAAGTTGAGCCAGGGTGGAAAAAACCCCAAAACAGGCAGCAGTTTGTCAGGGGAAGCACCCTCCCTGGCGGATGACTGGCTGATGCCTTTGTACTTCTGAATACAAAAGCAGCAGCCAGCAATCCGCAAGGAAGAGCCCCACCCCTTACAGATCGCTGCCTGCCGATCTCCGGTTAGGTAAGCCAGGAGAAAAAGGAGACAGAGAGGAGAGAACCATCATTAGTCAACAAAGAGTTTTCTCTGCTTCCTCCTTCTCCCCTGACCTACCTAAAGAACCTTCCCAAGAGAAGAACGGGCTGACTGCCTTCTTTCCCCCATTGCTGCATCGAAAACAAAATTCAAAGCAGCAATGGGGAAAACAGAAACCCACAGGCAGCCCATTCTTCAGAAGTAACCACCAAAAACAAACACCAAAATTATTTTAAAAATAATAAAACAAAAATAAATCAATAATTAAAAAAACCATTAATAAACAAAAAAAACCACAAAATACACAAACAAAAACATCCACAATGACACAAAACCACATACAAAACACCTAACTACAACACAAAAAACCACAAATTACACAAACAAACAATAACTAATTACACAAATAAACAACAACAAAATAAGAAAAATTAAACAAAATCAGAAATAACCAAACCAATTAAACAAACCTCAAACTCAACGAAAACAAAAAAGAACAAACAGAAACACCTCCCGGCCCACCACCACAAAACAAAACAAAGAAAAACCCCAGAAGAAAGAAAACCAGACAACTCACCAGCACGTCCTCCATCCACGACAACCGGAACAGAAATGAAGAAACAAAGAGACTACTTACCGGAAGAAGCCCCACCCAGAGGCCAGGAGAGAAAAAACACGTGAAACTAAAACAGAACCACTAGCAGCCCCACCTGCAGGGCAGAATAGTAAAAACAACTCAAAAATACACAACAGCCCCATCTAGAGGCCACAAGAGTAAAAACAAGTCAAAAACATAACAATAAATCACAATTTTACACAAATCACAAACATATGTCAAAAAAATAAAATAAAAAGATTTATAACATCCTGTGTTGAGTTTTAACTCAAATAAAAACCCAAAACATCAAAACACAGTTTAAAAATATTGAATGCAAAAAACATGTACTTTCACATTTTTAAAAATATTACCTACAGTACAACTATTAAAAAAAACCACAAACTAAAACATTATTTTGTTAAATAAAACAATCTGAAACAATTATATCATCCTTTGTTCTTTTTTTAATCCACAAAAAAAACCCGAAAAAGCTGATCACAGTTTATAACAGCCTGGCATTGCTGGGCAACCTCTGCTAGTACATTATAAGATGCACTCCATTTTTTTCGGTGCATTTTAAGGGGGAAGTTGGTCTTATACACCAGCAAACAAGGTATTACTGTACTATAGCAGTGATGGCGAACCTTTAAGAGACCAAGTGCTCAAATAGAGGGGTGGGGTGAACTCTGTGCTGGGGAAGGAGGAAGCACTCCCATTGGACTGCTGGGCAGTGCAAGCTCTGTGCTGCGGAAAGAGGAAGCGCTCCCATTGGACTGCTGGGCAGAGGGGCAGGGCAAACTCTGTACTGGGTTGATGGCATGCATGCCAACAGAAAGGCCTGGGGGTGCCACATCTGGCACACATGCCATACGTTCACCACCACTGTACTATAGGAATGATTATTATAATTTTCACTACTTTAGTTTATCAGTAAAGATGCAGAGCTGTAAGGTGAATTACCTCAGAATAAACAACCCTGATAAATTTCAGCAAATCACATTTATAATCCTTAGGTTTCTAGAGTATCACAACTACTGAAGTTTGGAAACAAGGTAATTTGGCTTCTAAACACCCTCTCTTTAATGATTATTCTCTACTGCTGTCTTTTTATCCTGGGGTGGCAACTTCTACAGGGTTGAGAGTAGAGATGTAAAATTTCCAGACATTTTAAAGTCAGGGGGGAAAAAACAAATTTTCTAATTTTTTTCAGAGAGAAAAATGTATCTTGCTCTTGCATTGGAGAGTTCGGTCTGTAATCTATGGCTTGCTTGTCCTCAATGCACAGAAATTAGAATAATTTCTTACTGTACTTTATATAGTTTTTAGAAATGATTTGGAGAATATAGGAACACCTTATCTTATATATTTAGCCATCATGCTAAAATAAAACATTCTATAATCAATTTTCTTCCTTTTAAATTTTTTTAGAAAAACAAAACAAAAGAGGCTTCAGGATGGGAGTGGGGGGACAGAAAATAAAAATGTTTTCCCCCTGAATTTTCCTGGTTTTTCTCAGGGCCTTCACATCTCTAGTTGAGAACCAATTTTAAGATTTGTGAACTGCTGATGGATCATACATTTAAAGATGGCATGGCCTAGAGGGCAAGGCTTAGTTTTTTTAAAAAAGTAAATGGGTTAAAATAGGATCATAATGAATTTTTGTTATGTTTTATTATATTTCATAGTACAGTAGAACCCTGTATAACGAATGCCTCATACAGCAATTAAATTGTACAACAACGAGGATTTGAAAAAAACATTGTGTCCCATATAACAAATAAAATTGTATACGATATGTAATGCATCTCTATGGGGGAAAACGTACAACGAATTTTTGTTGTTGTATGATTTTTTCCATAGATATATTTGTTGTACAGTGCATCCCATAGGAAAAATCGCTATACGATGGGGTTTACGATTTTTTCATACAACAACAAGCCCCATGGAACGGATGGAAATCATTGTACGAGATACCACTGTATTTAATTTTCTATTTTAATATCTTTTTTAATTCATGTTTGATTTTTTTTACAAACAAAAAAGACCAATATAAAGTACACATTAGCCTTACAAACACCATTGTAATACTCCTGTTTATCATATTAACGATATTAACCAAAGAACATTTCTGAGGGACCACCACCACCATTTGGATCTAATCGATTTCATTACTATTGAACTTAAAACAAGTGACCAGATCTTCTGGTACTGCGGTAATAATTGTCACCGTAACACACTAAGTATAAGTTTAAAAGACCAATGGTGGTTTTTTTAATTCACTAAATTAATCCCTTATGGAATATATTAAAATAATATAATTCATTAATTTTAAATTAACCCATATTTAATTACAATAGTAAGTACAGACAATCACAGTCAGTATGGAGCAGCAGAAACAGCAGCAGTAATCACAGTCAACAGACAGAAAGTCTACAGTGTCTGAGATATGACTTTTCCAGTACCCTAAAGAGCATGGAGAATACTGAAGAGACTGTAGCACTGAGGAAATGTTAGGAACACTGGAAGAAGATGGAAAAATAAATAGCATGAATTCACTGGAAGGTTTAAAAATAATATTTGGCAGCCACAAATAAAGATATGAAGATAGTAAAAGAAAAGGTAATAACAGTATTTCATTTTTACACAGTATTTTGTGGTTTGCTCCCTAATTCATCTGGTGGGTTACAATGCTAGTCTGTGCAGTCAATTGTTGTTGAAGGGATTTAAAGTGGGTTTTTTTTTCCTTTTCGGTCCAGAGAAAAATGTGGAGAGATCTGTCTAGTCTCACTCCTTCACTTGGGAAAATGGTATGTGTTGCAATGGTGTTGCAAGGGCCGACGGAGAGGGCCACCTGGTCCAGGAATGGCCCGCAGAGGTTCGGAGTGATTGGCTGCAAGGAAGGCACGTGAGACGAAATGTGCGGTGAAGTCCAGTCCCGACCTAAGTCGGGTGGCATATTTATTACCCTGCTTCGAGAGTTTCATGCTAAAGGCGCACAGGACTTCGTCACAGAAGGCTGATGCAAACGTGGCATTTCTGGTGGGTCAAGATAACACCTGTCTCCAGACATTGTCTTGTGATTAATGGACAGACCCGCAGTTATCTAAGATCTGGGTTGGCGAAACCCCATTGTTCTCGCCCTATCTCGGAAGACCACGTAAACTGTCTCCAGGACTAATTTCCTTAGCCTCTGACTCAGTGTGCTTACTCAACCTTATCTTGGGTCAGAAGGGGAAAAGCGAGTTCAACCCTGGAGTCAGCAACTTTTGTCCTATTTCCTCTGCAATTTCTCAACCAAGGTCTAATGAATTTATTCCAAGCATTAATCTTGCCCGCACCCCAATTTCCCCTCCATCCAAGCCCGTGTTGGTCCTCAAGCCGTGTGCATAAGCGAGTGAACCCATCGGGAAGGGTTATGGCCAATTTATGAACGCGGGCATACCATAGGTACGTTTAGATGCATCTTGGTTAAAGGAAGAAATAAACTTTTTTTAGTGTATGAGAACCAAGACAAAGGAACAGCCGAAGGACTGGCTTAACACATCTTTATTGCATGGTGGTCCGGGGGAACATGTGGTAATGGTGGATGAACAGCTCAATATATACAGTGGCTATACATTTGAATGTGGCTCCACGATAGCCCATTGGCTACCGCCCGCGTGACGTCATTCCTGGTCACGCCCTTCTTGTCCAGGTGAGGTAGTGGCGGGAATCTTCCCGCGCTGGAGTTATTGAGTAATTGGAACCATATGAGCTGGACGCTCGCTATTGCCACCTAGTGGTTGCTAGCTCGCGTCCTATTACAGAAGGTTACAGTGTTACAGTTGATGGGTGTTACATTGTTGCAAAGGCATAGTATTAGGAACACAACATCCCTCCCCCCTAGGATGAGACGAAGTCTCTCATCCAATATGGCTTATTGAAAGCGCGTTTTGGGCGTTCTGCTGGCTGGCTTGTCCCGGGGGCGCTACTGCTTCTCTGTCCCCTGGTCTCTTGTCCTGCAACGGGAGAGGGAGACTCGTTAGTGACTTGCCGCAGTTCTGCGGCTTTTGGGGAAGGGACAAACTCCATTGTGGAAAAACCGGGGGCACTGGGGGCTAACAAAAAACCCTGCTTCTCGCTTGGATGGGTGGGGGACCACTCCGAAACACACCCCCCCCTGGTTTTGTAACTGAAACTCAAAATCATCTCCTGGGTCATTGGGGACGTCCCACAGGCTATCTATGAGGACAGACTCCTTCCCCTCCCCCCTTGGTGGGGACCACTGGCCCCCTTCTCCTCCCCCTTGGGCTGAACGGGTGGGGGAGAACCCTAACGTTGAATCCTTCTGCGCGCCATCCGCGCTATGGCTGTCCGGAACCCGGTGCTGGAGTTGATCTGCGTGCCGTCTCCAGAGTAGACCTGCACTGGTCTCCACACAATACGACACGGGACCCGTCTGGCCAACGATGACGCCCGGGACCCATGCTGGCCCTGCGCTAGCGTAGTTCCTGCAATGCACCGGGGCACCTACTTCAAAACTCTTGGTGTCCGCTAACCCTATGTTCCTCCCAGTGTCCTCCACCCTCGTTGGGTCTAGCCTGGTCAGAATCGTGGTCAGTTTCCTACGCATTAAGAGCTCCGCGGGTGAATACCCCGAAGCTAGGGGAGTCACCCTGTAGCCCAGCAAGAACTGGCACAGTTGCAGGTTAAGGTCCCCGGGGCCCATGCGCCTCATCGCGTCTTTGGTGGTGCGCACGAGGCGCTCTACCTGGCCGTTCGCCGCCGGGTGGAAAGGGGCGGAGGTGATATGCCGAATAGCGTTGATCTCGGTGAATGCCCTGAACTCGGCGGACGTGAAACAACTAGCGTTATCGCTAATTAGGGTGTCGGGTATACCGAACGTGCTAAAGACCCTACGCAATTGCCGTACTGTCGTTGCCGAAGAGGTGCTCTTGACCGGGATTACCTCCAACCACTTGGAGTAAGCATCCACCACGAGGAGAAACAGCGTCCCTCTAAATGGGCCCGCGAAATCGATGTGCACACGGGACCATGGCCCCTTTGCCGCGTCCCACTCCCTGTGCGGCAGACGCGCTTCCTCGGGCCGGGAGCATTGGCAACTGTCGCAAGTACCCACCATGTGCTCGATGTCGGCATCTAATTGGGGCCACCAGAAGTAGCTCCTGGCCAGAGCCTTGGAGCGGACAATCCCAGGGTGGCTGACGTGCAGCAGTTTGAGCGCTCTCAGTCTCAAAGATTCGGGGACTACCACCCGCTGGCCCCACAGAAGGCACCCCCTCTCCATGGACAACTCTAGCCTCTTCCTGAAAAATGGGGCAAACTCTGCCGCCGGGGAGGACGCTGGCCACCCTTTCTGCACCCAGGAGCTGACTAGCGCTAGCGTTTTGTCCTTGCCGGTCGCCTTGGCGATGTCTGCGGGTACAATGGGGGGTGAATCTAAGACCTCTATTAGGAGCACTGGGTGGTTTTGTTCTTCCTCGCCCACGACGCTGCTAACGTGGGGAAGGGGAGACCTCGACAGGGCGTCCGCGTGGCTTATTTCCTTCCCTGGCCGGTACACCAACGCGTGCTGGTACGCGTTCAAGAAAATGGCCCACCTTAACATCCTAGGGGACAGGATTTGAGGTGTGGGTTTGTCTGCAGTGAAGATGCCTAGCAGGGGCTTGTGGTCGGTCACTATGGTGAAGGGGCGGCCATAGAGGAAATCGTGGAACTTTTTCGTTCCCGCGATTATCGCCAGCGCTTCCCTGTCTGTTTGGGCGTAGTTTCGCTCTGCCTGGGACAGGGATCTGGAGTAGAATGCTACCGGGGCCTCTCTTCCGTTCTCCAACACGTGGCACAGCACCGCCCCCACCCCCACTGGGGATGCATCACATATCAGGACCACCGGTCTCTTAGGGTCAAAGTGGGTGAGAATGGCGTCAGACGCTAGGAGGTGTTTCAGTTCACTGAATGCCCTCTCCTGGCTCTCGCCCCACTTCCACGCCTCGTCCTTCTTGAGTAGCTTGTGAAGTGGCTCTGCTACTGATGCCTTCTGAGGCAGGAAGGAGTGGTAAAAGTTTAAGAGCCCTAGGAACGACTGCAATTCGGGCTTGGAGGTGGGGCGAGGGGCATTCTGAATGGCGGCTACCTTTGATTTGGAGGGTTTGATTCCCGCAGGTGTTACCCGGAAACCCAAGAACTCAACCTCTTTTGCGAAGAAAACGCATTTGTCTTTTCGCAACCTCAACCCCGCCTTTTCCAACACCGCCAGCACTTTGTCCAGCCTTTCAGCCAACTCCGCCTCGCTCCCCCCCATTATCAACACGTCATCAAAGTATGGCAAGACCCCCTCCTGCCCCTTTAAGAGGCGTTCCACGAGTGACTGGAAAATACCCGGCGCCGAGTTCACGCCGAACTGTAGGCGCGTCACCTGGAACGCCCCCTTATGAGTGACTATCGTTTGCGCAGCAGCTGCAGCTGGGGTCACTGAGAGTTGCTGATAGGCTTGCGCTAGATCAAGTTTTGTGAAACACTTTCCCCCATGTAACCTGGCCAACAGGTGGCTGACCACCGGCACCGGATACGCATTTGGGCGGATCGCCTTATTAATGGTGCACTTATAATCAGCGCATATGCGAACCTCCCCGTTGGCCTTTAGCGCGGTTACAATCGGAGTTTCCCACTCCGCGGAATCAATAGGAACAAGAATCCCCTGGCCCACCAGTTTGTCCAGTTCCGCCTCTATCTTGTCCTTTAGTGCGAAAGGCACTCTGCGTGGCTTGAGTCTTATAGGGCGGACCTCCGGGTCCAGGTCGAACGCTACTGGGGGCCCCTTGAATTTTCCGAGTCCTTTCTTGAAAACTTCAGGGTGCGCATCACACACCTCCTGTATTGGGTCAGTCCCAACGGCATGCACCCCCCCAATGAACAAACCCAGGGGCTTAAACCATTGAGTCCCAAGGAGGCTGCAACTTCCCCCTTTGAGAACAACCAGGGGAAGTTCCGCGGCGTGTTGCTTGTATTGGACTTTGAATTTTCCAACCCCCTACACCGGAATGCTATTTCCCTGTACGTCCCGTAGCGTGGACCTCAACGCTTTGAGCTTAGGGCGCACGTGGGGAGAAATTCCCAAGAACTCCCGCTGGGACATAATTGAGTAGGAGGAACCCGAGTCTATCTCCATCCTAACAGGGGCCCCTTGCACCAGTACCTCAACAAAATAACGGGGGTGTCCCAAGGACACGCTGTACAATGGGGCGTCGTCGCTGCTGTCATCGGAGATGTGGCCCTCGCCGTCCTGCTTCCTCGCGGGCCGGGCGCCCTCCTTGGTCCTCGGCGAGTGGTCCGACGAACTCTTCCGGTCCTTGCGCCGCCGTCTGCAGACCTTGGCGATGTGCCCCCGGCATCCGCAGTTGTGGCACTCGGCCTTCCGGAACGGGCACTTGATGCGGTCGTGGGCCGTTCCACAGCCGTCGCAGCGTCGGCCGTCCTTCCGAACCTTCCGGACGTCCTCATCGTCACTGCTCTCCGTGGAAGATTTCGGCGTGCGTCTGGCCGCCTGCACCGAGCCCGCTGCCTTGTCGGGCTGTGGGGGCCTTTCTCGGAGCCCCTTGACTCCGGCCCTCGTGGCTTCCGCGGCCTGTGCCGCCTTCACGACCTCGCGCATCGTCGGGGGTGGCTCCTGGTTCATCAACTTTCGCTGAACCTCTTCATCCCACAGGCCGCACAGCAAACGGTCCCTGAGGGCGATTTCCAAATTTTCCCACTTGCATGGGCCGGCGGCCAACCGCAGGGCCGCTGCAAAGGCGGCGATGGACTCACCCGGCGCTTGAACTCTCTTCCAGAACGCGTTTCGAGCTGAGAACATCGAAACCGAGGGCTGGAAATGGTCGCGCATCACCTTTATAAGTTGTTTGGCCATCAGCTCGCTCACTTTCTTCGGTGATACTAGGTCCACCAATACTCTTTTGGCGGCATTCCCAAGCATCCGAGTGAGGATGGCCCTCTTCTTTCCCTCGTCCGTAATGTCGGACACCACCAGCGCATCTTGGAAGTCCATTTCAAAGAGCTCCCAGTCTTCCGGCTTGTTGATGTCGAAACCGGCATGTGTCTTGATCTCGCGGGAAGCCATATCCCACCTTCGTCGCCAATTTAGTGTATGAGAACCAAGACAAAGGAACAGCCGAAGGACTGGCTTAACACATCTTTATTGCATGGTGGTCCGGGGGAACATGTGGTAATGGTGGACAAACAGCTCAATATATACAGTGGCTATACATTTGAATGTGGCTCCACGGTAGCCCATTGCTACCGCCCGCGTGACGTCATTCCTGGTCACGCCCTTCTTGTCCAGGTGAGGTAGTGGCGGGAATCTTCCCGCGCTGGAGTTATTGCGTAATTGGAACCATATGAGCTGGACGCTCGCTATTGCCACCTAGTGGTTGCTAGCTCGCGTCCTATTACAGAAGGTTGCAGTGTTACAGTTGATGGGTGTTACATTGTTGCAAAGGCATAGTATTAGGAACACAACACTTTTATTTACAGTTTGTGGCTTTATTATTTTATATATAGTATGGAACAACTTTTCCATTCTTTTTTTTTCCAGAGAACAGAAAATGTAGGATAGGGTGGGTAGACTGCTAGAAAGGAAGGTAGAAAAGGCAGTCTCAAAGACCATTGGGCACAGAAAGAACTCCTAAACATGTAGCAGATTCAGAGCATGCTCCCCACTGACCCCCAGTGTTAAATGAAGAAGCATGCTAGGTTTTAAACTTGCATTTTCTTTGGGGTCTGCACATTGTCCAATATTGCTTTATCTTAACCTATAAATCCAAGGGTTAACCATTGGAACTGGCTATAGGTTGCTATGCCTTGCCCTACTTGCCTGCACTCACCCTTCGTGCACATGGCCGATCTGGGTACGCAGGTCAACGAAGGATTGAGAAAACCGGCAGTGGGGCAACAGCCCCACAAACGCAAAGAAAGGGAAACAACTTCACTTCCCAACATTCCTTGCGCCGCGCCGCGCCAGAGCCAATCAAGCTGAGAGGCTCTCGCACTGCGCAGCATTCGGAAACGCGCCGCAGCCAATCAAAAGAAAAGCATTTTTAAAAAACGCAGCACAAACACAAAGTACCAACCCATAACTACAAGCTCCAGCATCCTGCGCGCCATGAGCGTGCAGAACGCTGAGGAAGCCGGCACCCAAGAAATAAAGCAAAAACAAAAACAAAGGGAGAGCAAGTCCGCCAAGCCACGGGGAACAAAGCCCCCCTCCCCAACGGCGCCTGAAGCTCCTAATCGGAGTTTCCCCTTTAATATCACTGGGTGGGTGGGGGGTGTTGTGCTCCCGCTCTCTACTGGCTCCCCTGGGGTTGATAGGGTGGGGGGGGACAAAAGGAGTCTGTCTCCCCCACCCTCCTGACCTCAGGGGACCCGGCAGAGAGGGGATTCCCTCCCCCACACACACACACGCCCCATGTTAAAGAGAAGTGGTTTCTTCTCTTTAAAAACGGAGTTGGGGGGGAATCCCCCTCTCTACTCGCTCCCCTGGGGTTCAGAGGGTGGGGGGGGGACCAAAGGAGTCTGTCTGAGAGGGGATTCCCCCCCCCAGGACACCAAAAAACACAAAAACAAACAATCAAAAACATTCAAAAATACACAAAAACAAACAAATATAACACCAAAAAAGTAAACAACAACAAACATTTCCAAACACACCCAGCACCCAGCCAAACACCAAAAAATCCAACCACCACCACTACCCCAAATAAAGAAAAACAGCTAACTCACCACCACACGACCTCATACCACAACGACTGGAAAAGAAATGAATAAAGAAAGAGACTACTTGCTGGAAGAAGCTCCACCCAGAGGCCACGAGAGAAAAATACAAGATAACCCCTACCAGCAGCACTTGCTGCCCACAATAACAAAAAAAATTCAAAAAGACACAATAGCCCCACACAAAAGGCCCCAAGAGTTTTTCAAAAAAGTATATCATCCTTTATTCTTTTTTTCATCCACAAAACCAAAACACCAAACAAAACTCATCACAGTTTAAAACTGACCATCAAAGAAAATTGTATAAATAAAAAATTTATAAATTTCAAATATAGATTAATCTCTTCTTTACAAACATTAACAACAACAACAACAACAACAAAAACTTTCCAACACCATTTAAAACAGCCCGGCAACGCCGGGCAACTTTTGCTAGTCTATCTTAACCTATAAATCCAAGTGTTCACCGTTGGAACTGGCTATAGGTTGCTATGCGTCGCCCTACTGACCCGCACCCACCCTTCGTGCGCACGGCCAAATTGCCTACGCAGGTCAACGAAGGATTTAAAAATCCGGCACGGGGGCCTCAGCCCCACAAACGGCAAGAAAGGGAAAGAACTTCACTTCCCAACATTCCTTGCGCTGCGCCGCGCCAGAGCCAATCAGGCTGAGAGGCTCTCGCACGGGGCAGTGTTCGGAATCGCGCCGCAGCCAATCAAAACAAAACCATTTTAAAAAAACGCAGCACAAACAGAAAGCACCAACCCATTACTACAAGCCATGAGCACGCAGAACGCTGAGGAAAACGGCGCCCGAAAAATTAAAAAGAAAAACAACACACCGCGTCACAGCCAAACACACACCAGCCGGCTTTCTTTCCCTCACCCACGGCACCTGGAGTTTCCCCTTTAATATCAGTGGGTGGGGGCTGCGACCCCCCTCTCCGCTGGCTTTTCTAGGGTTGGGAGGTTTGTGGGGAGAAAAGGGAAATGTTTCCCAAACCCTTCTGGACTCTGGACACCAGGGAGAGAGGATCGATTCCCACCCCCCTCCTTTAAAAAACTCCGTCTTTTCTACTCTTTAAAAACGGAGTTGTTTTAAGGAGGGGGGTGGGAATCGATCACCTCTCCCTGGTGTCCAGAGTCCAGAAGAGTTTGGGAAAAATTCCCCTTTTCTCCCCACAAACCTCCCAACCCTAGAAAAGCCAGCGGAGAGGGGGGTCGCAAGCCCCACCCACTGATATTAAAGGGGAAACCGCGATCTACTTTCACAACTCCACACAAACAAAGCACCATAAAACAATAAAGCCCCCCTCCATACCACCTAGCCCACCCTTCCTAACCCCCAACGACCATGCCCCCCTCCCCACCACCTAACCCACCCTTCCTAACCCCCAATGACCAGGCCCCCCTCCCCAACACGGGCCGGCAGCGTACATATTCCAACGACTCTGCCTTGCGGAAAAAAAACCAACACATGCTATTTCAATGGGCCACCCAGCCACCGAGGCCAGCCCACAGAAATAACCACACCAAACACATAAAATTTACACAGAAAATCTCCAACAAACACACAAAAAAACCAAGGAAAAACACAAACCCCCACCCCCCACAAATCACACCAAAACCACCCATTACATATCGGAAATCACAACGTACCAAGACAGATCAGATCCAGCCTCACCGAGAAACAGAATTGAAATGGCAAAAGAACAGGAATAAAACACAGGAGAGGACAAACATGACGCAACAGCACCACCAAGTGGCCACAGGAAAAATGACACTCAATGAATTAGAATTACACTTACACATTTTTAAAAAAATCTTATCCAAAGTACACCTATCACCAAAAAAAATAATTTATTTTTAAAAATGCAATTATTGGGGAAAAATATATATCAACCTTTCAACTTTTAAAAATCCAAATTTATTTATAACAGTTTAAAAAACTACCAATGTATAAAAAAATATTTTTAAAAAATAACATAACTCATTTAAACACACATACAACAAAAATCATCCAACACCATTTCTCATATTTTTTAAAAAACAAAACCCCCAAAAAAAGTATATATATAAAATCGAGGGTTAACCGTTGGAACTTGCTATAGGCTCCTTAGCCAGGCCCCACTAGCCTGCATCCTCCATTCGGGAACATGTCCGAACTGGGTACGCAGGTAAACGCAGGATTGAGAATTGCCCCAGTGGGGCAACAGCCCCACAAACACAAAAAAAGGGAAACAACTTCATTTCCCAACGTTCCTTGTGCCGCGCCGCACCAGAGCCAATCAGCCTCAGAGACTCTGCCGCGGTGAGGTGAAAGGAATGTTCGGAAATGCGCCGCGGTCAATCAAAACAAAACAGTTTTAAAAAAAACTAGCACAAACACAAAGCATAAACCCATTACTACAAGCCCCAGCGTCCTGCGCGCCATGAGCGCACAGAACGCTGAGGAAGCTGGCACCCGAAAAATGAAAAACAAACTCACGGCCTCACAGCCACGCAAACACCAACCACCCTTCTTTCCCTCACCAACGGCGCCTGAAGGTCCCAATTGGAGCTTTGGAGCTTCCCCTTTAATATCAGTGGATGGGGGGTTGCGATCCCCCCTCTGCTGAATCCCCTAGAGTTGGGAGGTTTGTGGGGACAAAAGGGGTATGTCCCCCCACACTTCTGGAACCAGGAGACCAGGGAAAGGGGATCGATTCCCCCCCCCCCCAAAAAAAACCCGTCTTTAAAGAGAAGAAACCAAGTGGTTTCTTCTCTTTAAACATGGAGTTTTCTTTAGGAGTGGGGGGAACTGATCCCCTCTCCCTGGTCTCCTGGGTCCAGAAGGGTTGTGGGGACATACCCCTTTTGTCCCCACAAACCTCACAAACCACGGGGAGCCAGCGGAGAGGGGGATCGACACCACCCACCCACTGATATTAAAGGGGAAACCCGATCTACTTTCACGACTCCACACAATCAAAGCACCATAACACAATAAAGCCCGCGGAAATAAACCAACCCCCCCCCCAAACCACAACAACAAAAATTATAAATAAATAAATAAATATCCAAAAATACCTTTAAACACAATCAAAAACATCCAAAAATACACAAAACAACAAAAACAATACAAAGTAAGCAAAAACAATCAAAAACAAAAGAGCCAAAAACAAAACAAAACCCAAAAAAAACCCCACACACACAAAATAAAGAAAACAAGCCAAATGAACAGCACACGTCCTACCTGCATGATGACTGGAAATGAAATGAATAAAGAAAGAGACTACTTACTGGAAGAAGCTCCACCCAGAGGCCAGGGGAGAAAAAACAGTACCAGCCCCACCTGCTGGCCACAATAGTAAAAACAATTCAAAAACACACAACAGCCCCAAACAAAAGGCCACAACAGTAAAAACAAATCAAAACAATAACAAAAAAATCACAATTTTACAAAAAAGGTCACAATAATGTTGTTCAGTTGCACAGTCGATTCTGACCCTTTGCGACCCTATGGACCATTGTTCTCCAGGCACCTCTGTCCTCCACCTTCCCCCTCAGCACTCCCGGTTCTGTGCCCACAGTGTCTACAATACCATCTAGCCATCTCATCCTTGGCCTCCCCCTTCTTCTTTTACCCTCCACCTTTCCCAACATCAAGGCCTTCTCAAGTGAATCCTCCCTTCTCATTTGATGTCCAAAGTACTTTAGCTTCGTCTTTACTATTTGACCTTCCAATAAGCAGTCAGGGTTGATTTCTTCTAAGATTGACCTATTTGTTCTCCTCGCTGTCCAGGGTACTCTCAAAACTCTCCTCCAACACCACATTTCAAAAACTCAATTTAACACAAATCACAAACATATGTCAATAACATTAAATAAAAAATTAATTAAAATCCTGTGCTGAGTTCTAACTCAAATAAAAACACAAAACAACTAAACACATTTTAAAAACATTGAATGTAAAAAACATTTACTTTCACATTATTAAAATTATTACCTACGGTACAACTATTTAAAAACAAAAAAACAAAAACTAAAACATTATTCAGTTACATAAAACAGCCAGCCAAGCCAAAAAAAAATGTATAAATAAACATTTAAAAAATTACAGACTACGCAATTTTCAACAAACATTTACACAATTTAACCTTCCAACACAATTTAAAACAGCCCGGCAACGCCGGGCAACCTCTGCTAGTTCCTTATATTCTCAAGGGTGGAGTAGGCAATGGTGTGTGTTGTGGCTGGTCGGGAAGAAAGTACTGTGTTTGTCAGTGAAACAACCAGAGGCAAAATTAGGTACAGTATTATTTGTTCCCTCTCTTTCTCTCCCTCACACATATCTATGCAAGCAGTCACACATACAAATCAGGGGAAGTAGATTCCCCACCACCACCATCTTCTAGATTATCACTGGTGTAATACATCACTTTGTTTAAATTCTAGTAAGTTTGCTTTTTCTCTAATGATCTTATAATAACTACAAATCAATATGGGGCCAAGAGGAAAAAGAAAGGATGCTGAAAAAATGTTGTGAACCTTAAATGCACATTCTGTGCAATAGAACATCATAATAACTTTTAATGAATCTGCTGTTTAAAGAGGAATGATCAACAACATTTATTTTTATGTTGCAATGCCTGGTGTCTGGCTGGTTTACTGAAATGAGTGTCTAACTAAAGAAAGCTTAGCAAAGAATTATTAAAGCTGGAAATTGTGAAAGCTGTCCTCTGAGTATGTGTGGCAACTGCAAAGTGATTGTGACCAGAATACAGCAAAGCTGTGAGAAAACTTAGTCAGAAATATTTATATTTCACAACTACAGATGCTGCCTGGGTTTTACATTTAGTTGCAATTAATGGCAATCTATCTATTTATCTATCTATCTGTCTGTCTTGAAGAATTCAAAAGTATCTTTAAACCCAAATGAGAATCAAGTCCAAGATATATTTATCAACCAGCAAAAGATCCTACAATATAAGGGAATGAGCTCCACATTCATGGTCTCTAAAATTTTAAAATAAAATGCAAATACAAATGCATAAGACCACTATGAGGATTCAACTTTCCAGTGCCTTCTGTGCACAAATATATTGAAAATCTAAACCAAAGTGATAAGGGCCACATATCATCCTCTGAAAAAACAGCAGCTCCTGCTTGTCCAGCTTTCTAACTCTCCTGAACTATAGCTCCTTCCTAGGATTTCCCCAGTCATTGGGGCGAACCAAAAAGTTCACATGGGTTATGTATACACATGCAGATATGCAAGAAAACATGAATACCATCACTAAAATGGAATTTTAAGAGCTAAATACAGCAGCATCGTTTTCATTCCCTTTTTTTTTTATTTACTTTTTCTCTCCTATCACACTTTGCTTCTTCTTCTTCGCTGTCTAGGTCAGACGTGAAACTACCAAAATGAAGCCACCTTTGGGGAGTTCACTTTGAAGTTCTTTTTGCCTGACCTAGCAGGGGAAAGATAAGCTGGCACAAGGTAACCGTTGCCCCTGGCATGGACAATTGTGGTTAGAAAATACTACAACCTTTGAGGAGGCTTTTTCCGTGTACCTCATCACACTTTGCTTAAGGGACCTGAGGAAAGTACCCCATCATCTTTCTCTCAGTCAGCACTATTTAGCCATAGTAACACAACCTCTTGAGAATTCTCTAACAGCTGTGCAAGACCAAGAACAGTCTGAGACTAAGGGGTATGTGTTGAAGAAATTGAATAAAGGTCACAAGGTACTTATGTCAGCTTGTGTGACCTCTGTGAAACATTGCCTTAGTGTTGTTTTTTTAAAACCCTACAGCCACCACACCAACTAGCTTCCTGATTTCTCCCTTCCCCTCCAATATCCTAGGGTTTCCCTTTCTTTTTTTTAACCTATTCCCCTCTGTCACTGTGGTAGGCAGCTGATCTCCATTCAGTCTCCATTTCTGCTACCATTGCAGTCTCCATTTCTACCGCCACCCCTGATGCAAAAGCCATTTGTGGTTGTACTACCTTTGAGCACACCTCTCATCATCACTGCCCAACACCTGACAGCTCATACCAATTATTTTTTTATTTTATTACCGTATTTTCCAGCGTATAAGACGACTGGGCATATAAGACGACCCCCAAATTTTCCAGTTAAAATATAGAGTTTGGAATATACTTGCCGTATAAGACTACCTCCCTTCCAATGCACACCAAATAAAAATTAACCCACACTCAACCCGAAGACGCGCAGCCCTCTTAGTCGAATGGGCAGGTTCTGGTGGAGAGCCAATCCACGCTCACGTTCTCCTCCTCGAGGTACAGGAAGATGTGTGCAGCTTGCTTCCCCTTGCTTCATACTCCCCGCACAGAGCAGGGACTCGGCCGCGGCACCCCCCACCATATGCGCCGGACATATGAAGCAAGGGGAAACAAGCTGCAGTTAAGTACCTGTCCTATAAGACGACCCCCGACTTTGTCACAGATTTTTCGGGGTTAAAAAGTAGTCTTATATGCCAGAAAATACAGTATATGTAACTGTTAGAATGCTGCAATGATTCTTTGGCATGACATTAAATGAACCACTGAACTGTCTTAGCATTTACAACTGTAAGGATCAGAGGAAGGGACATTTCCAAGCTGTAGGGAATCCTGCAAACTTTGCCAGACAATCAAGAGATGCAATATGCACCAACACATGTGTGAATACAAAAGAGTACGGTTATTCAGGGATCAGTGCAAAATAAATGACCCCAGATGGATAGTTTAAAATAACCTGCATTTAGGCAGGTTAATATGCACCTCAGCTTTGTCATGTATTCCTCAATCTTTGAATCAATTTAGAACCTGGCAAAACCAATGTATACTGTATGTAGTACTTTTTGCTAATCAAGATGTGCCTTATGTCATTTTGTCTTTGAGTTTTCTGCAATTTGTGCAGAAATTATCTCTGAGCAAAACTAGCCTATTTTCTCTTTGTGAAGTTATTCCTGCGGACACACAAAAAGCATATCGACTGAATACATAGGTGGAAACTATCTATCCAACCCTACTACTTCTACAGATCCAAACAACAAGGTAACAATTATTGCACTTTTAAATTTTGCATGGCTATAGAAGTGCAAAAAAAAGTCCAAAAAAGACATATTTCTGAAACAGACAAAATTATCTCCCCTCCTCACTATAAGGCAATACATTCTTGAAATGTCTCATTTACCACACAGGCCAATATTTACATCCTTGTTTTAGTCACATTGTTTAGCTCTGAGTCTGTCACAGTACCTTAACTTTGAGAATGCATGAATCACTCATATGTTCTGAACTTACACATAGCCAGGACAAGGGGAGAAGACTGAATTTAAACTGAACTTTCTGATTTCCAAAAAAATATGTGCACCTTAAGCATGTTTGTCTTTGAAATTAACTGCCTTGCATGCCAAGACAAGTGTACAAAGAGTTGCATTCTTCAAGGCAACACTGCTTTCCTTCCTCACATAATCTGCCATTGTTCAGAATACCTTTTAGAGGAGTGTGGCTTGCTAGGATTTGTTCGCTCATGTTGTAATCCTTAAAACACCTTTGCTACTCAACTCCACAAGCAACTATGTATAAAATTGTGCTCTTGTCAGCCACTTGAGTGTCTGTGCATATGTATAAACATAAAATGTGCTGTGAAACCATGCTTCCAGGGCTTGATTTCAGCCCGACCTTAGTACCCAGACCGGTTTTTCATGACTGGATTCATTCCTCTGAACACCATGTAATACACTTCTTCTTCCTTGTCTAGACCAGATGTGAAACTTCCAAAATGAAGGCACCTTTTGGTGAGTTACTTCTGCAGTTCTTTTCACCTTACCTAGTGTGAGAAAGATTAGCTGGCAACACAAGGTTACTATTACAAGGGTACACCTGATTGTGGTTCCAAAAAAACACAGTCTTCAAAGGGGCTCTTTCTGTGTACCCCTGGGGTGGGTGGGTTTGAAGTGTGTGTTACCGCAAATGCAAAAATAAAAGTGTACACTGAGCAACACTTTCAAGATCAGCCTGGGCTACATTTTGGGTGGTGGGGGTGATGAAACCACAACCCACTTCATCACATCCCTATCCCTCTTCACACAGCCACTTTATCCAAGATTCACATCTTCCAGGGAACCTGAAGCACAGGAGTGGCTGGCCCAAACCATTAGACATAGCGTGACTACTCACTGTGATAAAATAGTTTAATTTGATGCTCATGAAAACACAGTGGAAAACAAGCTGCTTTGTTCTTAACATTGCTTTCCCCACTACAGCAGTTAGAGATGCTGCAAGCATCTGAGAGAGTAAACAGAACAGAACAGAATAAAACAAAAAGATAAAAATGTTGTGGCACCTGAAAGACTTTTTAAAGACTAACCAAAGTGCCACAACGTTTTTTCTTTTTGGTGTAGTAGGAGTCCTGATGGTGCAGTGGTTAAACTGCTGTAAAAGAATTCCCTTGGTCGAAAGCCAGTCGTATCCGACTCTAGGGTTCAGTGCTCATCTGTTTCAAAGCCAAAGAGCCAGCGCTGTCTGCTTCTGCAGACGTTTCCATGGCCATGTGGCAGGCATGACTAGACACTGACCGGAGCGCACGGAACTCTGTTACCTTTCCACAAAAGTGGTCCCTATTTATCTACATTTAAAGCAAAAATGACCATGATAAGGGACAAAGAAGGAAAGGAGCTAGCTGATGCAGAAGAGATTAAGAAAAGATGGAAAGAGTACACAGAGGAACTATACAAAAAGGACCTCAACACTCCTGACAATCACAATGATGAAGAAGTAGAACCTGAGCCAGACATCCTGGAGAGCGAAGTCATAAAGGCCCTAAAAAGCACTGCAAACAACAAAGCTAGTGGAGATGATGGTATCCCAGTTGAATTCTTTAAAATGCTAAAAGATGACGGCGTCAAATTACTGCATTCAATATGCCAACAGATTTGGAAAACAAAACAATGGCCACAGGATTGGAAAAGATCAGTATACGTCCCAATCCCAAAAAAGGGCAATGCCAAAGAATGTTCAAATTATCGAACAATCGCGCTCATCCCACACGCCAGTAAGGTGATGCTCAAGATAATACAGGATAGACTTCAGCAGCATGTGGAAAGAGAATTACCAGAGGTGCAGGCAGGTTTCAGAAGAGGCAGGGGGACTAGAGACCACATTGCCAACATACGCTGGATCATGGAGAAAACAAAGGAATACCAGAAACAAGTTTATTTCTGTTTTATTGACTACACTAAGGCATTTGACTGTGTGGACCACAACAAGATGTGGCAAGTAATTAAAGAGATGGGAATACCAGAGCACCTCATATGCCTCCTGAGAAATCTGTACATGAACCAAGAAGCAACAGTTAGGACAGAACATGGAATGACAGAGTGGTTTGGAATAGGAAAAGGAGTAAGACAAGGCTGCATTTTGTCACCATGCCTATTCAACCTATACACAGAGCACATAATGCGCAGTGCAGGGATGGAAGAATCACAATATGGGATTAAAATCGCTGGGAGAAACATCAATAATTTGAGATATGCAGACGATACCACCCTAATGGCAGAAAGTGAGGAAGACCTAAAGAATCTCTTGATTGGGCTGAAGGAGGAGAGTGCAAAAGCTGGCTTGAGACTAAATATCAAGAAAACCAAGATAATGGCAACAGGCCCAATCAGTTCATGGAAAATAGATGGGGAAGAAGTAGAAGCAGTGACAGATTTTACTTTTCTGGGATCAAAGATCACTGCAGATGGGGATTGTAGCCATGAAATAAAAAGGCGACTGATTCTTGGGAGACAAGCAATGAGAAACCTGGGGAACATAGTGAAAAGCAGAGACATCACACTGAAAACAAAAATTAGAATAGTCAAAGCAATGGTCTTCCCAGTAGTAATGTACGGATGTGAGAGCTGGACAATTAGGAAGGCTGAACGCAGAAGAATAGATGCCTTTGAAATGTGGTGTTGGAGGAGGGTTTTGAGAGTACTCTGGACAGCGAGGAGAACAAATAGGTCAATCTTAGAAGAAATTAACCCTGAATGCTCACTGGAAGGTCAAATAGTAAAGATGAAGCTAAAATACTTTGGACATCAAATGAGAAGGGAGGATTCACTTGAGAAGGCATTGATGTTGGGAAAGGTGGAGGGCAAAAGAAGAAGGGGGAGGCCAAGGATGAGATGGCTAGATGGCATTGTAGACACAATGGGCACAGAGCTGGGAGGGCAGAGGGGGATGGTGGAGGACAGAGGCGCCTGGAGAGCAATGGTCCATAGGGTCGCAAAGGGTCGGAACCGACTGTGCGACTGAACAACAACAATTTATCTACTTGCAATTTCTTGCTTTCGAGCTGCTAGGTTGGCAGGAGCTGGGACAAAGGAGCTGGGACAAAGACAACCAAAAGGTTGTGAGTTTGATCCTGGCCGGGGATCAAGGTTGACTCAAAAAGCCCTTCCATCCTTCCAAGGTCGGTAAAATGAGGACCCAGCATGTTAGGGGCAAAAAATACTAATTGTGAACCGCCCAGCTATGGGGCGGGTATAGAAGTGTAATTGTTTTCCTTTTGTCCAGTTTTGTTTACTTTCTGATATTCATGGGTCATCTCCTTCCTGGGCACCCCTATATTGTATGGGTGCCTTTCAGTTCAAGGCGCTTTACACTTCCGCAGGCGGAGACAGGGTCACTTCGGCAGAACCGGCTACTCTGCCTCAGGCAGCAAAATCTCTTGGGCCGGCCGGCCTCTAGTCAGACCCGCCTGGAAGGGTTGGGGGGGGGGGGGGACAAAAGGGGCCTGTCCCCCCAACCCTTCCAGAGCCAGGGGACCCGGCAGAGAGGGGATCCCTCCCTGTAGTGATGATGTATTGACAGATCCCCCCCCCCCCCGCAGGACACCCCGTTATTAAAGAGAAGAAACCAAACGGTTTCTTCTCTTTAAAAACAGAGTGTTTGGGGTGTGTGTGGAATCGATCCCCTCTCCCTAGTCGCCTGGGTTTGGGAGGGTTGGAGGGACAAAAGGGGTCTGCCCCCCCCCCCCAACCTCCCTGCTCTACTTTCATGACTCCACACAATCAAAGCACCATAATAAGGCAATGTTTTGGGCCAACTAACATGGCGGACTGTCCGATTAGTCGGCTTCAAGTTTGTGACGTTATGTCATCTCCTGGTTTTTTTTTTTTAATACCTCCATGCTCCCTCCACGTTGCGTGGCTCCCTCTCTCTGCCACTCTTTTTCCCCCCTTGTCCCTATTGGTTGGGCGGCCTCACAGGAAGGAGCGGCGACTCTCTCTCTCTCTCTCTCTCTCTCTTTCTCTCTCTCTCCCGGCCGGTCCTAGCGCCCGTCGGGTTCAGGAAAGGAGGTGCCTGACGCGGAGCCGCCACGTTCGGCTGCGACTCTGGTCGCCGCCACCAACACCGCCCCCTCCCCGCCCGCCCCGCCCCGCCCCGTTCTCCGGCGTGCGTGCGTGCGTGCGGCTTAAATAGGAGGGCACCGCTGGGCATTCGGCTGGCTGGCTTATTGTTGGCTCTGCTGCGGCTGCTGCTGCTGCTGCCCTGGTGGGGACTGGGAGAGAGAGCGGGTCGGCTCCAGAGGGCGACGACTGCGCCGAGGGCTGAGATAGGCGGAGGCAGGGGGGGAGGTGAGTCAGCCTTGCATAGGGACAGCCGCCTGTCATCCCCTGCAAGGAGCAGAGGCTTTGTGCAACCCAGGCAGGCAGGCAGGCAGGCAGGCAGGACCGGAGAGGCTGGTGGTGGGGCAATGGGGAGGACTTGCCCGGATGGCCTCCGACGCCAGCTTGCTCTGCACCCGGGGAAAAGGGGGGGGGGAGGGATCGTTAGCCCGGGAAGCAGCATGGAAGCCAGGACCTCCTCCCCATCGTAGGCCGCTTCCAGATCGGGGTGCCCGGGTGGGAGGGAAGGGATGAGTATATATATATTTATGTGCCTTTTATGTATGTGCCTTTTTTGTTGTGCCTTTGGGTGTGTATGTGTGTCATATTTGTCATGCTTTCCCCCCCCACACACACACTGCGGTGGCTTAGTGGTTAAGACGCTGAACTTGGCGACTGGAAGGTCAGCAGGTCAGCAAGCTCGAGACCCGAGTGCTGCACGACGGAATGAGCTCCCGTCGTCTGCCCCAGCTCCTGCCAACCTCGCAGTTCGAAACCAAGGAGGTAAATAGGGACCACTTCGGTGGGGAAGGTAAACGGCGTTCCGTCGGTGTCTAGTCGTGCCTGCCACATGGCCACGGAAACGTCTGCAGAAGTAGACAGCGCTGGCTCTTCGGCTTCGGGAACAGAGATGAGCACTGCACCCTGCACCCTGGCTTTCGAGCATGGGAAACCTTTACCTGAAAGAGGTACCGCTCTGGTGGGAAAGGTAGCAGCGTTTCGTGTCTAGTCATGCCTGCCACATGTCCACGGACACGTCTGCAGACGCAGACAGCGCTGGCTCTTTGGCTGTTAATGGAGGTGAGCACCGGACTCTGGTACGAATGGTTTTTGAGCAAGGGCAATCCCCACACTGGGATCTCAGTTTTAGGTGCAGGGATGGGCCTTGTTGCACATGTATCTTTTGTTGTTGTGTGCTGTCGAGTCACTTCCCACTTTCGGCGACCTTACAGTTTCATGACCAGTCTGGCCATATCATCCTGCTGTGGTAATGGAGTAAACCATACTCCTAGCGACTCAATGACAGGTGACTGTTAGCTAAACCTCACCACCCTGAGGACTAATGGTCCTGAATGGCAAAGTCCACAGGGAAGGGTGATGGTCCCCAAGTGGATTAAATCCCACTTGAATCCATTTTAATGGAGGACAGCAGTTTTATCTATACTGTCCTGGTGCTGAGGAGGACTCTGTGTGCCAAAAGGGATCAGGACCAGAAAGTGACTCGTGAAACTGGATTAGTGGTACGGGTGTCACTCTGCAATGCAGAAGGCAAATGGAAGGACATTGCATTATATTGGCCCCAGGACAATCTTCATTGCTGATCACCATGATGATAGCCAATATTTGGAATCGGATATGGCACTGGAAGAAGAATAGATTCATGAGCTCCAAAAGAGCCTGTCATTCATAGCAGTCCTCAGGTCTTGCAAAGTGGATGCTTTTATTGACTCAGACTATTTCATGTTTGATCGCCCTCTTTTTCCTGCTGCCTTTAGTTTTCTCTGGCATTATTACTGTATTGTCTTTTCCAGGGAATCTTGGGTTGTCTAGCATATCAGAGAGTAAACAAAACAAGACAAAAAAAAAACATTGCGGCACCTTAAAGATTAACTGCTGCATTTTAATGTGAGCTTTTGTGGATGAAGTCCACTTTGTAAAACTTAAGATTGAGACTACATGGCATCAATTGATACACATCAGGTACACAATGGTTGGTTAGTATAAGGGATAAGTTTACAAATCAGTGTGGCTTTTTACAGCCAGTAATAACAGAAGATCAAATTTATTACTGTGAAGGTTGGTTCAGTTGAGTTGTAAATGGTTAGTAGATGGGTGCAAAATAAACATTGTGGCATTACAAATCCACTAATGAGTTAATTAAGGATGGTATGAGTGAGCTAGCCAGAGGACAATATTTACTTTGTTCTGTGAAGTGGTTTGAGAATCACTGACAATCTTTCTGAAATTTGCCCTGTAAAAGTAGCATGGGTAAATTACAGTATATAACAACCTGTTCTTTGCAGCATTTTAAATTTGATAATGTCCCAGAAACCCTTGACTAATATTCAAGCCTTTGAGATGGGTGTCCAACATATGTCTGGGTCTCCAGATATCACCCAGGTCTACCTTACGAGACACAGGGACTTCCTGAGGCATAAGTGCTTACTATGGTGGGTTGAACTTTCGGACACCCACTGGCTGCATTCCAAGGTACATTAAATGGTTTCAGGGAGTATACATGTAACCCATTAACAACATTGTTATTTGTCATCTTGCCACATTTGGGTTGTGTGTCAGGTTTTCTATTGAAAAACTAAGTAGCCTGTTTTGGACTCATAAAAAGGAGCAGGAAATTGAGGTTTTTAAAGAAAGAAAAGAGGGGGGAAATTCTGAGTTTTAAAAAATGCAGTGTAAGGTAAATGTCGACCTAGCTTGAAAGTCAGTCATATCTGACTCTAGGGTTCAGTGCTCATCTCTGTTTATAGCTAAAGAGGCAGCGTTGTCTGCATTTGCAGATGTTTCTGTGGACATGCGGCAGGCATGACTAGACACCAGAGCACAAGGAACACTGTTTACCTTCCCACTGAAGTGGTACCGCTTAATCTACTTGCAATTTTGTGCTTTTGAACTGCTAGGTTGGCAGGAGTTGGGACAGAAATGGGAGCTCACTCCGTCGTGCAGTACTCGGGTCTCAGACTGGTCACTTGCTGCCTTCCAGTCATCAGGTTCAGTAGTGTCTAAACCACTAAGCCACCGCAGTCCCTAAATGCACTGTAGGGTGTCACTAACCTACTCTGTCGGGGAGTTGTCTTCTTAATCCTATGGGACCTTGTATGTCTAGAGGAGAGTTGTATAGAACAGCTCCTTAACAATGTGATTGCTTAAAGATGCAACTCTCCGGGATTCTTTCCCTCAAGTCTCTGCTCACTTGAAGGCTAGCTGAGAGGTTGGGTGAAATGCTTTTTGTTATACATTGGCCTAAAGGTTGAATTGTTCTTGAAATCTTCCTCCATCCCCCTGTTACTAATGTCAGATGCAGCTATCAATATAGGAATCTTCCACCTTCAGAAGAAAAGTCTGTAGCTTCAATTAGATTATCAGGAGATATTTGTGTGGGAGGCTTGCTATTGAAAGGTAGTGAGATCCCAATTACAAATGTAATACTGGTATGGGATACAGCATTTATCATTCTTTTCCTTGTAGTTTTCCTTATACTGTAGTTGTAGTTGAGAATGAATGCAAGCTTAGCAACCATGGGATAATAGAACAGGTTTTACAAATATGGGGTGGCCAAATTTTTACGTCGTGGGCTGGATCACGCCTGCGGAAGCATAAGTGGGCACATTTACAGCTGACATAAATGTGCCCATTTCCGCGTTTGTGCCAGCCGTGGGCACGTTTGCATATGTACATTTTACCGATGATGTAAACATGCCCACTTCCACTTCTGGGTGTGGCGGAGGCAGTGACGGGCCAGATGGGATGGCGTCAGGGGCTGGGTCCGGCCCACGGGCTGTAGGTTAGGACCCCTGATGTAAAGAATAGATAGTTTTTGAAGTGGAAGAAGATATACAGTGAGTCCTTCAGGGTTCTTTGTTGATGGAACTGTTTCGTTTTACTTTGTCCATATTTATTTATTTATTTAGATTTGTATAGCCGCCCAATCACCAAAGCAACTCTGGGTGGCTCACAATCCAATTGCAGATAACCCCGTATAAAACCTCACATGAAACACATTGTTAAAATTGTTTTCTGGAAAGAAAAATGAGTACTAATTTGGCTGTGTTTGCTGGTGATCCCATATTATTTACAATTGTCCCGAGAGGTGATTTGTTGCAGCCAAACTAATGTTAAATCTTAAAGTGTTTAAGGTTAGCAAATGTTATTTGCTGTAAGCTTCTGTGCACTGCAGTCTGCGGAGCTTATGCAAAATAAAATATGTTAGTTTTTAAGGTGCAACAAGATCCCTTGTCAAATTGCTTAGGATGGTAAAAATGGGACGGCAGGGTGAAGAGCTCCCAAATATCTTTTTACAAGTTGGCTGCTAATATGCCAAATGCCATATGGAAGCAAATGTAAAGTGTGGGGTAAGACCTACTCCTTCACATATATACTGTGTTGGGTTTCAGCTGATGGTAACTGGCCAGCAAAGAGATTTTGGATTGTAGTGGAAAGCTTGCTGTGTTGCTGCTGTGTGAAAAGCTGGATTCTATGGCCAATAGACCTGCCTATATAGTAAATAACTTTAAAAAAATCCACACACCTGGAATACTGAGCACAGAGGATGTTAGCGTACTAGATAAGGTATAGAAAAGGGCTACCCAAATGATTAAAGACTGGAGCAACCCACCGTAACTCCCACTCTCTGGAATGAATTTGTCAGTGGAGATTAGAACTGCTCCTACTTTATTAATATTTATTAATAACTTTAATATTTCATAAACTACTTAAGACCTACCTGTATCAGCAAGCCTTTTAAGGCCTGTAAGATTATTAGAATTATGCAGTGTTGACCCTGTGGCAAGAAAAAACCCTCCTCCTTCACAAATCTAGTTATTTATGCCCAACCCTTTTGGTGCAAGCACCACTCAGGTGTTTATACATATTGTAATGTTTATTCATATTGTAAACTGCCCTGAGTGGTGAAGGAGGAGGGTTTTTTCTTGCCCCTGATGAAAGTTAAGAGAGGGGTTTTAGGGGTGTGCAAGATTATGCAAGTTGTGGAAAACGGTAGATAGGGAGAGTATTGCTACTTATAGAAGCCAGGGTCACTATGAATCTGAGTGATATTTCAGGACAGACAGAATGAAGCACTTCTTCATACAACAGCACATTGTTTAATAATTGCTTCTGTTGTTGTTGTTGTTGTTGTTGTTGTTGTTGTTGTTATTATTGTTATTATTATTATTATTATTATTATTATTATTATTATTATTATTATTATTATTATTATTATTATTATTATTATTATTATTATTATTATTATTATTATTATTATTATTATTATTATTATTATTATACTTGTATGCCACCCCACTCGCAGAGCGACTCTGGGTGGCTAACAAAGATACAAAATATACAATTACAAGGTTCCACATTATCATAATACAAAAACATTTCGACATATCATCATCACAAATCACAGTATCAAAAAGTATCAGTATCATAGTAACAAAGCATTAAAAAAAAACCTCATTTGCGAAAGTCCCACAGCACTCATATGAGAAGTCCCACAGAAAGTCCGACAGCAACAAAAGTCAAAAAGTCACCACTTTTGTCCTCCTCCTGGCCGGTGGAAAGAGCCGGGAGGGCGCGGCGGTGTTATGTAGTAGTGGTCACCAACTAGTAAAAAGCAAAAAAAGAATTAGACAGTCATATAAAATAAGGCTATAACTAACTACTAATTGTAACGGCTACATATTATTGCTCCCAATAGCACATGTTTCATATAACGCTAGAACTAATGATATGTTGGGCAACATGTGTCCTTCTGGAGGTTGTTGTATTCAACTTTCATCCGCCATAGCAACCACAGTGAATGGTGAAGGATGATGGAAGTTGTAGTCTAGCAGCAATCCTCACTGTTGCTTTGTGGAACCCCCTTGCAAATGGCCTACTATTTTCTTCATTTGTTTGCTGAAGGATGTTGCTTCTTAGAGTATTTTTGCATTCAATAGCAAGAGAAATGTTTAGTCTGAAGAAATTTAAAATTGAAATTTGTAATGGAGTCTAAACAGTGAGTTGGAACAAAGTATCTGGCTGTGGTGCCAGAGGTTGGGAGTTAGATTCCCCAGTATGCCTCCTGGGAGAAGAGCCAGTAAATTCACTAAAAGGTGGCTTCATTTGGGGAGTTTAAAGTCTGACCTAGACCGGAAAGAAGAAGACAATCCCAGTATGCATGCAGAAGAAGGGAATGGTAAATAACTTCTGAGCTATCTTTAACTAACCCTGGAAAGAGTCACCATAAGTCAGAACTGACTTGACAGCACATAATTATTATCTTTGAATCATAATCTCAAGATCTCCAGTGGGAGAAGTCCAGATGTAATGAGTATCATAAAGTGATTTGAAAGTGCTGTACGAAGGCAAGCCTTTGATCACCAGCTTTATTGATTCCATTTTGTAGCAATGTCATATTCAAGTCTGTAGCTAAATTACGAATATGTTACTTGTTACACTTTGTTTTGATATCATGAAAGCTGTTCCTTGTGCATTTGTTGCTTGACTGCACCACTTAAAGATAGGAACTTGTTTGGAATGATTCTTTGCATTTTGAAACTTTGTGTTGTGAAAAAATGAGATACTGTACCACTTTGGCAGGCGCTTGAGTTACAATTAATAGCTTTTTTGTTAAAGTATCAGTTTCTCCAGGTTATGGCAATAATACTCTGAAAATCATGTTTGCTTGCCTCTAATGAGGCGCTTTTAGATTCTGACGTGTGAGAGTGCACTTGACTGCTTAATTACCTGGAATACACAGTCAATGACTGATTGCCCTGTTTGGACTGTCCAAATGCTTACATTACTTACGGAGGTACACGTTGCACATTGTTTTCAATGGAAATGTAAGAATACATATTGAGGGGGAGGAAAGACAGCCTTGTGCATTTTTTCCTAGATCAGTGAAGGTGAACGTTGTAGAGACTGAGTACCCAAGGAGGCCTAGGAGGCGGCAATATCACATGCGCAACTGCATGCACTGCTCAAGGCATGCCGGTGACATCACATGGGTGCATGCGCATGTGCTGCCTCCGCCTCCTTGGCACTCACATGCACATGTGTGTGCACGTGCATACACACACACGCACACACACACACACACACAACTGGAAGTATAGGTCACCTCACCTCACTGGGGTGCGTGACCACAGAGAGTACTGTGAGTGTCCCCTCTGGCATGCATTCCATAGGTTCACCACCACTGTCCTAGACACACTGTTTAGAACAGGAGTTCTCAACCTTTTAAAACCTGGGCCTGGGTCACGCTCCCTCAGACAGCTTTGGGGGCCAGACGGCCATTTTGCTCTTCCTCCGCCACATGGCACTTTCGGATGTAGTGGAGGTGGTGAGGGGCCACATGAAATGGCACCATGGGCCACATCTGGCCCACAGGCCGCAGGTTGAAAATCCCTGGTTTAGAATGTTTTCAGTCCTATTGGGACATTATAAGAGAGGAAGCCCGCTCTCAGAAGACCAATTGACTAGCCAGAATTTTAACCCGATCATTGATGGCCTCAATAATTGCACACATTGTATTGAACTTGCAAGAAAGTCCACCAGGGAAGATTGAATATTGTTGAATACATGTTACGGTGATGTTGCTTGGGAACTGGAACATTGGTAGCTTAGAGAAATCTAACAAAGAGAGCCTTGCGAGTCATACACAAAACAAATGCAGGAGAAAGACAATACATTTATTGGATCACTAAAAAAAAAAAACCCACACCAAACATTGCACGAGCTTTTGTGATTCAACACCATTTCTTCAGTCATGCATCAATTTCTTGGGGCTAGTGCAGGAAAATTATCAACAAAAGTCCTAAAAGTAAGATGTTCTACCAGTTTCTGTTGCTTAGGTGTGAGTTGGGGTGGGTGGGGAGAGACAGCAGACTGCATCTGATATCCTCCCTCATTTAATATAGGTATCTGCATATTGTCTCCCTGCAGATGGCTTTCATTTGAAACTATTTGTTTGTGACCAGAGGAAAGGGCAATATAAAAACCCAGGGCCCTCCATCAGGGAATTGGGGTTCAATCCCACTAGGAGTGGGATTGTAGCCAAATCAAAGTCAATTAGGAATATTGCCTAGTAGTTGGATTATGCAGCATTCACTCCTGCGTTTATCATGCATGAGATTCAGTGGCAGGCATGGGGGTGGGACCTGTATTTACAGATAATGGGGAAAGCCCTCGACAACTTCAGAGGTGCTACAGGGTGCTTCTGGGGTTGCTGAAGCCCCATTGGAGGAGCAAAATGCTGTTTGCCGGTGTGGATCATGCCCAACAGTGTTTTTGCACCTTTTCTCCAACTTCAAGTGGCTTTGAAAAAGTGGCTCTACACTGGTCCAGGCGGGCTGATGCCCCATCAGCTGTAACAAGACTACACTGTAGTTGCGTAATGGTGAACCTTGGCACTCCAGGTGTTATTGAATTTCAATTCCCAGAAGCCCAAGTCTGTGTGAATCAACATGGATGGGTTTACTGCAGTCTTCTGGGAAGTGAAATCCAAGCATACCTGGCATAGCTGTCAAGTATCCCTTATTGGCCGGGAAAACCCCTTATTTTACCCTCTTTCCCGCCATCATCCCTTATTAATTAGACTGCAATGCCCTATTGCCACCATTGGAGGGCAGCACAGAATAAGCATAGCTGTCAAGTATCCCGTATTTGCTGGGAAATTTCCCTTATTTCCAAATCCAAAACTTGACAGGTATGATACCTGGAGTGCCAAGGTTCACCATCATGTCTCTAATTTATCCCATCTCCAGCAAGTATATAAGTGGGGCAACTTAGTTTAACCCCTGATGGAGAAATAGGGCATGTTAGGAGTGGATTGGAATTGATTAGCCCGATGAATCTGTGAATGGGAGGGCCGGTGTAGACAAGCTTTAGTTGAAAAACTTTGCAAGCAGAAATATTTTGCAGATATTAAATTATGTGTACAAGAGCACAAAATGAGTTGTAAAAAAAATCCTCACCAGTAATTTCATTCAAAGAGGGGTTTAATAGGACTTTATATGGAGGTTGGGCATATGACTGTTGAAGATGTTGGTCAATCTTATTTAAACAATTCATTTCTTTTAGCACACAAACTCTTTTTGACAATTGGCTTAGCTTTCCTACACTTTGTAACTAACCATTAATAACAAAAGTTTTACATAGTTGGGTCATTTAGTTCTTTCAGCAGCTACTGTTCTTGGGTTTTGTTTCTTCTCTAAAACTTAGTTCAGTCTCTTAAAGAAACTTAATATAACAGGAAGCTCCAGACCACTCCACAGTCTGCCATTCCTGCAGCAAGCATGGAAACATGGGCATTCCTGACCAGTGAATACTTGGATTCCTTTCTACAAATGCCGCCACACAATTGCTGTTTATCTGTCAGGAAAGGATTTGCATGCTTCTAAGCTGATGCTTTCTCTAACTGTAGAGATACATGGAGTCCTGTTCTTCTCCTGCCCTTTTTAACAAATGACACTGTGATAGAGCTCCAAAGGTAAATTGCCACTAAAATTTAAGTAGGTGGCATGTCCACCTGGTTTACCTGAGTTGCTCAAACTGTCTTTGCAGGTAGAAGCATCTCTGTGTGCAGCTTAAGATCTCCTGTATAGAGACTGCAGTGGCTTAGTGGTTAAGATGCAGAACATGGTGACTGGAAGATCGGTAGGTCAGCCGTTTGAGACCCGAGTACTGCACGATGGAGTGAGCTCTCATTTCTCTCCCAGCTCCTGCTAACCAGCAGTTCGAAAGCAAGAAATTGCAAGTCAATAAAAATGTACCACGGGTGAGAAGGTAATGGTGTTCCATGCACTCTAGTGTCTAGGTATGCCTGCCATAGATGTCCATGGAAATGTCTGCAAACTGAGATGAGCACTGAACCCTAGAGTTGGACACGACTGGCTTTCGAGAAAGGGTGACCTTTACCTTTACTATTGGTAAAGTCAATGAACTTTATGGTTTAGGTATAAGAAATACAACTGGAGAAGAATGCCTTGTAAATGACACTGCAGTTGCCCGTTTGTATATGCTAGTGCACTGCTAGCTTTACAAAGTCAAGAACTGAATGCTTGGCAGTGTTTCTTGGTCAAGTGTTAGCTTAAATTGAGAACCATTGCATAATTCATCTAGCGGTGCTAGAAAGATAGCTTTCTTCTACCTCCCCCTCCGCTTTGGTCAACTTTCACTTTGAGTTGTGCTATTAAGCAAGAATGGGGTTTTGGTTGAATATTGAGACATTAAAGGACTACAGTGGTACCTCAGATAAAGTCCGATTCGGATAAAGTCTGATTCGGATAAAGTCGCGGTTTTCATGCACATGTGATGCATCGCATAAAGTCCAAAACCGCTAAAAATGGACATTATCCGAGGTATTTGGTATAGGAACCTCGGATAAAGTCAGTTTTGGACGTTATCTGATGCATCGCCCATTTGATTCAGATAAAGTCCAAAATCAGATAAAGTCCAAACTTGTGGAACGGAGTTTGGACTTTATTTGAGGTTCTGCTGAACTTTGGAGCTGGCATTCTGCAGTTGGGGGGGGGGGGGAATTGAATTGGAACTGAGAGTTCTTTCAACTTAACAAGATACGGTAATAAAGTCAACTGTGCAGCCGATCTCTCATCTGCGTCCACTTAAGTTAGTAACAAATCAGGGTGAACAGATTCAAGGTAAATAAGAAGAATAAATGCAAAAAAAAATGTTTTATCTGTAAAGGCGGTTCTGTATTCCATTTGATTAAATGTTGTTCCACCCCATGGTAGGATGGGACAGTTTGGAATCTTACATGGAAATTAGGCATTTCTTTTAAAAGAATCACTGAGAGGGGGGAAGGATTGGTTCCTGTAAATATAGCAATGCTTTTGATTAAGCAGCCCATTGTACATTAGCCGCTGCCGCCACCCACCGCCCAGTTTGAACAGCAGAGCTCGAGGGAGAAAAGCCATTGGCTTTGGGCTTCTGGCACTGTAATGAAGAAGTTGACAGTTGCCCTCGAACGATGTCTGGCCATGGACGGACAAAAGAAGAGCATTTTGCCCTCTGTAAACAGATTATTGTACTCAGTGAAGGAGAGGGAGGAACTAGGAATGGCTACATTGAGCCAGCTTGGCTGGCTGCCACAAAGCTGGGTTCAGTTGGAAAGGCCACATCTTGGCTGATTCAGTATTCTGCTTAAGCTTGTGTCAAGAGATTTTTTGCTGGCTTAAAGCATATCATTTACTTAACTGAATGAGCATGGTCTAAAGCAGGGCTGCCCAAATTTTTTTGGGACCATGGGCCGGCCACATGGTTCAGGGGGTTGGTCACTATGGCCCATAGTTGTCAAGTATCCCGGGAAAACCCCTTATTTTACCCTCTTTCCCGCCGTCATCCCGTGATTAATTAGACTGCAATGCCCTATTGCCGCCATTGGAGGGCAGCACAGGATAAGCATAGCTGTCAAGTATCCCGTATTTGCCGGGAAATTTCCCTTATTTCCAAATCCAAAACTTGACAGGTATGCTATGGCCAGGGGGCCGGAGTCGGCCCTGATGCCAATTCATCCATACGGGAGCGTTTTACTTCCGCTTCCGGGAGCGATGAAGGCTTTGTGGGCTGGATGAATTGGCGTCTGGCCCCGGGCCGTGGTTTGGGCACCCCTGGTCTAAAGTGGCAAGAACAGAAACCCATGTGCATAGCTCCCTTGCTAACCAGTGTTTTCTAAAGCTAAACACTTTAGTCTGTAATTAATGACCAAATTAATTGTTGGCTCCTTGGGACAGCTAAGTATGTGAGATTCTAGTCCTATCCATTATGCAAGTCTTTGCTGCTTAAATACAGGTTATCTGATCTGACAGCTTCTATGTGCTTCAGCAGCCTCTGTGGGCATAAGGTTTAAATTCTCTGAGCTCAGAGTCTAATCCATTGTTTGCCATATATCAGGCATATTAAAAATACTGATATAGTGTAGTTAATTATACACTTGGGGCCACTCAATGACACCTCCAAATGAAAGATGTAAACGAACAACTTGTAATTCATTTAAACCTGTACTTGTGTAACCCTTTGACTTGATCTGGCAGCCAAATTCAGAGTACATTGCAGTCAATATAGAAGTGCTTCGAATACTGTGACAAATTAAGGAAATATATCTGCTTTGCAATGAAACTTGCTAGGCTTACACACACACACACACACACACACACACACACACACACACACACAGAGTGAATGAGTGAGTGAGTGAGCGAGTGCAATCAAAAAGATGAAGGGAGTGGAACAAAATTCTCTGAGGAAAAGGTATAATATTTCAGGCTGTTTAGTATAATTTAGGAAATGACAAGCAGGGAGTTGTGTGATGGACTTACTGGTATAAAATTATGTACAGTATACTGTAGTGTGAAGAAAATGGATTAAGGAAGGACATTTTCTTCTTCTCTGCTTACCTGAGCTCACCCATTAAAGCTGTATGGTAAGAGGTTAAATGTAGACAAAAGGAATTTCCTCACACACATCATACAGCTGAACTGTGGAAGTTTCACTACATCTTGTACAAGCAAACCATTAGTTTTACAAAAAGGATTAACCATCTTCAGGTGCAATAATTCTACATAAAGTAAATGCTCAAATGATAACTATAGTAGAAGAGCTAATTCAGTCATTGCAGCATTTATGTGCATGCCATTTATGCTCTACCACGTACACAAAAGAAAATAGGGTAGGTGGTTGAGATAACACTATTGAAGTAGCCCACTTCTGGTCAAAAACATACCTGTCAACTTTCCCGGATTGGCCAGGATTTCACGGTTTTCAGCGCTGATTTGCGCCATTTCCCGCCCTGCGCTGCCGAAACCCCGGAATTTGGCAGCAGGGGAAAGGAGGTACTGTGCAGCCCTTCTGTGCAGGTCACGTTCTACGCATGCGTAGAAGGGTTTTACGCTTGCGTAGCCCTGTTCTACGCATGCGTAGAAGGCGACCTGCGCAGAACTGTTTGCGCAGGTCCCGTATTTTCTGGAGCCGCAGTTGACAGGTATGGTCAAAAATAGTCTAATTATTTAAATTATTTAATACATTTATAAGCCACTTATCTGGGAAATAAATTCCTACTCTAGGTGGTTCACAACATTGAATCAAAGTAAACATAACACAAAATCAGCAACAATAAATACATATTCAATTGACCCATAAATAAAAATTCCTTCATTCAATTCCCTCTCAAGATGCAACCAACGTGTGACCTCCTCAGTTTTGTCAATTTTGCTACTAGCAAAGATAGTTCAAGCTTGATTCACTCTAGGACCCAAATGTTCATTTCTTGTGGTCCAGGGTATCCACAGTACAGTAATACCTCATACAAAGTCCGCTTCATACAACATCGGATTCATACAACATCGCCTAATTCCTTGAAAAAAGTTGCCTCATACAAAGTTGTGCGACTTTGTATGAGGCATTGGGGTTTGCCCAGGTTGCATTGTGCCTGGGCAGTATAAAAGATAGAGTAGGACGGCTGGGGTGTAGCCAAACAGCAAAGAGGATAACAACACTCCCAAGGCAAGAAATAAATGGAAGTCGAATGTATCTCTTTAATTAGCAAAAGCGTTCGTAAATTGGTCCAGTACTGAGGTATCGGAAATTAAGTAATGCAGTGTAATCACTTCAAACATTAGACTGATGTGTCTTTCTAAACAAAATCATAAGCAATCAAGCGACGAAGTTAACTGCATACACGAAACTTGAGTGTGACACTGTACAATAAACCTCATAAGCATGAATGCGCAAGAGAGAGAACCTCCATGAGAGCAAGCTAAGTGTTGGGGCAATATTATCAGGTCACCCACTGGTACCAGTGACTAGGGTTAGTCCGTTGTAATACACCACGTAAGTCCTGGTGTTGTGGCAGAACAATGAAAAGTCTCTGGGTGAGCTATAAGGTATTACTATTGGAAGCCAAAGGCCAAGTAAATCATCGGCGGGTTCTCGTGCGGCGGGCAACTTCAAAGAGATGTAGACGAGTAGGCGATGCCCTTCCGGTAACGGGACATTTCGACTGTCTACGATACATCTTGCCTCTGTGTCAGAGCTGCTATATTTCTTCTGAATTTGTCATTTCCAGACTAAACACTTTGCAGTTGTCAAACTGAAAATGTCCCGTTCCAGTTCACTTTAGTTTACTGATACTAGATACTGCAGTGTTTAAATGTTTAGTTTTTTGCTTTATGGTTTCTAATTTGCCTTGATTAATACTTCTTACATTTGAAGTTCCAGTTGTGTGTGTAGTGCAGCATCAGGCTTCCCTTTCATCTCTGGTGCACATCAGCCACTAAACACCCTTCAATTTTAATCTAGTTGCAACATTAGTGACTGCTCTTTCTACTTCTCCTTTGCTCTTTCCCAGGAGCTGACAGAGTGCTTTCTGACGTGGAAGTCTCATCTCCCAGCACTATTTTTTTGTTTCATTTTGGACTGTTTTATCATAAGGTTTCTAAGATAAGAAAGGTTCCGCACTGTTTACCTTTACCTTCTTTTGTGCAGTACTGAACTAATACAAGTCAACTTGATTGACACTGCTGTTTTCTGTGAAAGATCTTCCGACGGTGTCACCTTCAGCTACCTCTGCCATCCAGTTTCTCTGCTCCAATCACTGTTGGAACTATTCATTCTCTTCTGCGGATGCAGCCATTTCTCAACAACAACAGTAACAACAACAATGATGACGACGACGACGGCAATATGTCAGAAATTATTCTGGGTTGAAAGAATTTTTGTGGAAGCTGGATGCATCTTAGGCTGGTTGCTGGACTGTGAACATTGGGTGACCCTACTAGGAGTCCAGGCTTATAATGGAGTCTAGCCTCCTGATAGCATCTTGGCTTCTCTTACATGCTCAAACCATCTCACCATGTGTCCATCCAAGAAGGGAATAGCTAATAGCTAGGTGGATAGCTTAATGAGTTAGCTATCTCACTGTGAGAAGAACCAGCCTCTATGGGTCTTGGGCAAACTGCAGGATCCTAGGAGTCCCCCAGAAGAAGAGAGTGGTAAACCACTTCTGAGTACCCTATATTTAGAAACCTTTGATAAGGGTCGCCATAAATCAGAAATGACTTTGCACCATATGACAGTTTGGCTAGTGCAATAAAGAAAAGACTAGACTGACCCTTCCTCTAGTTTTGTCTTGGATTGGTGGGCACCTTCCAGAAATCAGACTTGAAAAAGACTTGTGTTGCCTTTCCCTCACTTCTGTTGTGTTGCTTTTCCCTCTCTTTTTTTCAAAGCACCTTCTTTCTACCTACCCTCCCTCCTTCCATTAAAACCCTTACGTCTTGAGTACAGTAAAACCCCTACTTACATAAAAAGTCTGTTTTTGCTTAAATCGGTTTTTTATGAAACTCGAAACAAACCCATAGGAAAAATTATTTTTACGTAACTCAAAGCAAACCCATAGGAAAAATGAAATTTTTATGCAACTCAAAGCAAACCCATAGGGAAATGAATTTTTTTGTAACTCGACGCAAACCCATAGGAAAAATTATTTTTTTAATGTAAAATGCCGAGCGGGAAGAATTTTGCTATTGACTTTCGGTATTAATCATATTTATTGTACGTTATTATGTTGACATTGCGCAATGCAGGGATGGAGGAATCACAATATGGGATTAAAATTGCTGGGAGAAACATCAACAATCTGAGATATGCAGACGATACCACCCAAATGGCAGAAAGTGAGGAAGACATAAAGAATCTCTCGATTGGGCTGAAGGAGGAGAGTGCAAAAGCTGGCTTGAGACTCAATATCAAGAAAACCAAGATAATGGCAACAGGTCCGATCAGTCCCTGGGAAATAGATGGGGAAGAAGTAAAAGCAGTGACAGATTTTACATTCTTGGGATCAAAGATCACTGCAGATGGGGATTGCAGCCATGAAATAAAAAGGCGACTGATTCTTGGGAGACAAGCTATGAGAAACCTGGGGAACATAGTGAAAAGCAGAGACATCACATTGCAAACAAAAATTTGAATATTCAAAGCAATAGTATTCCCAGTGGTAATGTACGGATGCGAGAGCTGGACAAATAGGAAAGCTGAACGCAGAAGAATAGATGCCTTTGAAATGTGGTGTTGGAGGAGAGTTTTGAGTGTACCCTGGACAGCGAGGAGAACAAATAGGTCAATCTTAGAAGAAATCAACCCTGACTGCTCATTGGAAGGGCTAATAGTAAAGACGAAACTAAAGTACTTTGGACATCAAATGATAAGGGAGGATTCACTTGAGAAGGCCTTGATGTTGGGAAAGGTGGAGGGCAAAAGAAGGGGGAGGCCAAAGATGAGATGGCTAGATGGTATTGTAGACACTATGGACACAGAACTGGGAGGGCTGACGGGGATGGTGGAGGACAGAGGCGCCTGGAGAACAATGGTCCATAGGGTCCCAAAGGGTCGGAATCGACTGTGCGACTGAACAACAACAACAAAATGTTGACATTTTGTTGATATTTTGTACTTTATTGTTCTATGACTATTTGCTACGTGTATATTTGCTCTATTGTGTATATTGTTTTTTTATTGTTTTGCTTGTATTCTTTTGTATTTATTGTATCGGAAGTATTACATACTGTTAGGTTTTTTGCTATGCTGTAAACCACCTTGAGTGGTGCTCGCACCAGGAGGGCGGGGTATAAATAAACTTCTAATCTAACTCGAAGCAAGCGCATAGGAAATCGTGTTACATTTACATAAATCGGGACATGGTTTTAGCACAAAATCTTTATGTAAGTCGAATTTTATGCAACTCGAGGCATACGTAAGTTGGGGTTTTACTGTATCTTGTTCAGCTACTACACAAACCTTTGCAAAGTCCTCTCTGAACCTTCTTCCCTCCTCCTTTTGTTGTTGTTGAAAAGGCTTTTTGTTAGTCTTGCTCTGGTGACAGGAATGAGCTGATGGGCATTTTAATGAATGCCACTGTCAGTAGTGAGTTTTTCTGAGTCATGGGCATTGCTTGTTTCCTTGCCTGTGGCCACCCTCTGCGAGCAGTGGGGTGACTGGAAACTCTGTTTCCATTGGCCCTGCTTCTCTTCAGACTAAGTATAGGCTATGTCTGCTAGTTACCTTTGGCCTACTGGGCAAAAACTGTAAGACTAAGCACGTGATTGATGTCCTAAGAGACCTTGACTGTGGAGAGAAGTCAGCTGAACAAACATAGCAGAGCTTAAAAGGGAAGGAAAAAATGGGGGAGGGAGAGGATCTGTTTATGCCTGCCAGAGGTTTAAGACAAGAAAACCAGTGGGAGAGCGTGCCTTAAAAGCCTTATTTCCTCAGCGTAAAGAGGTGTCTAGAAGTATGCTTCATATATCTGAGCATGCACGCACATGTTTGAGCACATTTAAAGCACTGGAGCTGGTGTAGAAAGCACTTGCTCAGAAACTATTTAAAATAGTTGTTGATGTGTTTTGCAGCAGAAAAGGAACTAATCCTATTGACTCTTTCTCTTGTGACTTGACTCGTCAGTAGATTCACATAAACATATTTTTTTTCCAGATGTGTCTAATTAAGTGAGGCATCTGATATTAAGTCTGTGACCGAAAAACAAACAACCCCAAAATGCTAAATGAAGAACCTTCTTGTTCAAAACATTTCTTGGTGGAAAGGACACTTTAGAGGCATCTAGAATACAGATATTTCTAGATTGATGTGGTGCTACGGTACTGGGATGAGAAAAGGGCTCTTTCATTCCATGTCAGACTCATAATTTTTCTTTTTTGTCACCAGATTGCAGCATAAAGAACAAAGAGGTGCATACACAATGCAAGCACATGATTTGTTCAGGCATCTGCGAATGCCAGAACTCGGTGATGTCAGGCAGTATGTGCGCACTCTTCCAACAAACACGCTGATGGGGTTCGGCGCTTTTGCAGCTCTCACAACGTACTGGTACGCCACGAGACCAAAAGCCCTGAAGCCGCCATGTGACTTAGCAATGCAGTCCATGGAGGTAGAGGTAAGCAGTTGTTTAGTTTCTGTTCCTTGTCATTTTGAGAAATCAGCTAGACTTGATTAAATTATTGGTTGTAGAAATTTGACACAACTAAACTGCTTAAGAGAATGAAGCTTTTCATACCAAGCTTGGTACCAAGAGCCCTGGTGGTGTAGTGGTTCAACTGCTGTACTGCAGCCAAAACATTGTGAGTTTGATCCTGACAGGAATTAAGGTTGATTCAGCCCCATCCTTCCCAGGCCGGTAAAATGGTACCCAGCATGTTGGGGGCAAAATTCTAATTAACTTGTGGACCGCCCAGAGACTGCTCTAAGAGTTATGGGGCAGTATATAAGTTTAATTGCTATTTTTTCCTTGTGTCTTGGACTCTACATGCATGCAACAACTTTCTAGACCATTATTGGCAGACTGTTCTAACAAGGTCTTGGTGTACATAGGCCAAAGGATGGCAGAAGGAGTAGGAGGTTAGGTGAGATCAAAGAACAATGCGTCAGAGTAAGATTGATACAAACCATTCCTCAGATGTTGAGACTTCATGTGCAAGCTGTATATCCCAGTTGCACATTATTCAGTGTGTAAATGAGAACTAGCTCTTTCTCTGAATCATAGGTTGTCAGCTAGCATAAAGAGATAAAAGAATTGCCCAATTATGTCTTCTTTCGCATGTGGGAAAACCTGAATCCTGCCTGTTCACAGCTGTACATTGTGATTGCAATTTGCTAATCTTCCTGCTTGCTTTTCGTTGGAATTTGGGGGCTTGTGAACCAAGCTTTATTATTTTATCACTAAACAGCAAATAATTCTGTTCATTTTACTTCAACACGATGTATGATTTGCAGAGGATCTACATGCTGATTACATTTATTTTGGAGCATTTAGCTGAAATGTGGAGAAACATGCACTGTGCTAAATTCTAATATGCATAGAACTGTGTTTAGGATGTGGTAACACTAGAAGGGACTGTACGTACATCCTGACTTATAGTAAACTGCATTGAGTTATTTAACTGGACTGTAAATGAGGGAATGCATTTTCTATATCAATTGTACTAATTGAAATCTACTTTGGCCCATATTGGCCTTGCTGGATTAAATAAGACTGTATATAAATGGCTCTTTTAAGGCATCAAAGGGATTTAAGCAGTTGTGGGTTTCAAATGTTTTTACTACTACACTGTGGCCATGGTATGGTGGGGGTGGCCAGGCAGAAAGCCCTGCATTGCACCCGAATTAGGACTATTTATTTCAAAACTTGGATGGGCGGGGCCAGCCAGAATTTCTGCTACTGGTTCTGGTGAACTGGTGTGAATCTGCTGATGCCCACCACTGGATTTAAGGCATCGCAAAGGGTCGGACTCGACTGTGCGAGTGAGGAACAACAACAAGCCTACTTTGGGCATAAGTGTTTAGACAGTATTACAGGTCTAAAGACCTCTTTTGTAAATTACACTAGTGCTGAAAAATAATGACTCATTTTTTTAAAAAAATTTAAAAAATGTCGGGGTGGGGGGAGAGAAAACCAGGAAGGAAGGTAAGGAAAGGCATTGTGGCATTTTAAGGACTAGTGGTTTTGTTTAAGTGTGAGCTTTCATGAATCAGAATCCACTTCTCCTAATAAGAAGGGTGCAAATATTTTGTCCTTGTATATTTATACAAGCCAGGCTTTATGGCCAGGTGAGGGTACAGATAATAGACAAAGTGACATTACATCATTAACACAGGAATTGGACTTTCAAGCTATTAATTACTTGAGGTTGCAGGCCATGGCCAGGTGATAATCTGTATGTCAAGGAGCAATGGTGAGAGTAGGTATGCTATATGTCCCAGAAACCCTGGATTGTCCCGGATAAAACGTCAAAAAATTGTCCTGGCCAGTTCAATAAAAATAATGTTTTTTTTGTTGTTGTTCAGTCGCATAGTCGACTCCGACCCTTTGCGACCCCATGGACCATTTTCCTCCAGGCGCCTCTGTCCTCCACCATCCCCCTCAGCCCTCCCAACTCTGTGCCCATTGTGTCTACAATGCCATCTAGCCATCTCATCCTTGGCCTCCCCCTTCTTCTTTTGCCCTCCACCTTTCCCAACATCAATGCCTTCTCAAGTGAATCCTCCCTTCTCATTTGATGTCCAAAGTACTTTAGCTTCATCTTTACTATTTGACCTTCCAATGAGCAGTCAGGGTTAATTTCTTCTAAGATTGACCTGTTTGTTCTCCTCGCTGTCCAGGGGACTCTCAAAACCCTCCTCCAACACCACATTTCAAAGGCATCTATTCTTCTACGTTCAGCCTTCCTAATTGTCCAGCTCTCACATCCATACATTACTACTGGGAAAACCATTGCTTTGACTATTCTAATTTTTGTTTGCAATGTGATGTCTCTGCTTTTCACTATGTTCCCCAGGTTTCTCATTGCTTGTCTCCCAAGAATCAGTCGCCTTTTTATTTCATGGCTGCAATCCCCATCTGCAGTGATCTTTGATCCTAAGAAAGTAAAATCTGTCACTGCTTCTACTTCTTCCCCATCAATTTTCCAGGAACTGATTGGGCCTGTTGCCATTATCTTGGTTTTCTTGATATTGAGTCTCAAGCCAGCTTTTGCACTCTTCTCCTTCAGCCCAATCAAGAGATTCTTTAGGTCTTCCTCACTTTCTGCCATTAGGGTGGTATCGTCTGCATATCTCAGATTGTTGATGTTTCTCCCAGCGATTTTAACCCCATATTGTGATTCCTCCATCCCTGCACTGCGCATTATGTGCTCTGTGTATAGGTTGAATAAGCATGGTGACAAAATGCAGCCTTGTCTTACTCCTTTTCCTATTCCAAACCATTCTGTCATTCCGTGTTCTGTCCTAACTGTTGCTTCTTGTTTCATGTACAGGTTTCTCAGAAGGCATATGAGGTGCTCTGGAATTCCCATCTCTTTAATTACTTGCCACATCTTGTTGTGGTCCACACAGTCAAATGCCTTAGTGTAGTCAATAAAACAAAAGTAAACTTGTTTCTGGTATTCCTTTGTTTTCTCCATGATCCAGCGTATGTTGGCAATGTGGTCTCTAGTCCCCCTGCCTCTTCTGAAACCAGCCTGCACCTCTGGTAATTCTCTCTCCACGTGTTGCTGAAGTCTATCCTGTATTATCTTGAGCATCACCTTGCTGGCATGTGGGATGAGCGCGATTGTTCGATAATTTGAACATTCTTTGGCATTGCCCTTTTTTGAGATTGGGACGTATACTGATCTTTTCCAATCCTGTGGCCACTGTTTTGTTTTCCAAATCTGCTGGCATATTGAATGCAGTAATTTGACGCCGTCATCTTTTAGCGCTTTGAAAAATTCAACTGGGATACCATCATCTCCACTAGCTTTGTTGTTTGCAGTGCTCTTTAGGGCCTTTCTGACTTCACTCTCCAGGATGTCTGGCTCAAGTTCAATTTCTTCATCATTGTGACTATCAGGAGTGTCGAGGTCCTTTTTGTAAAGTTCCTCTGTGTACTCTTTCCATCTTTTCTTAATTTCTTCTGCATCAGCTAGCTCCTTTCCGTCTTTGTCCCTTATCATGGTCATTTTTGCTTTAAATGTTCCCTTGATTTCGCCAATTTTTTTTAAAAGATCTCTGGTTCTGCCTCTTTTGTTGTTTTCCTCCATTTCTCTGCACTGTTCTTTTAGGTAGTTTTCCTTATCTCTCCTTGCTTTTCTTTGAAATTCTGTGTTCAAATGATTGTATTTTTTCCTTTCTCCTTTGACTTTGGCGTTCCTTCTTTCCTCTGCTATTTTAAGAGCCTCATCAGACAACCACTTTGCTTTCTTATTCTTCTTTTCTTTTGGTATGGTTTTCTTTGCTGCTTCCTGCATGATGTCCCTCATCTCCGTCCATAATTCTTCTGGTACTCTGTCTACCGAGTCTAAGCCATTAAATCTGTTCATCACCTCCACCGCGTATTCTTTAGGGATGCTGTCTAGGTGATATCTTTCTGGTCTCCGTGTTTTCCCTATTTTCTTTAGTCTAAGCCTGAATTTCGCGATCAGTAGGTTGTGATCTGAGCCGCAGTCTGCTCCAGGTCTTGTTTTTGCTGACTGTATGGAGGTTCTCCATCTTTGGCTGCAGAGTATGTAGTCAATCTGGTTTCGGTGTTGGCCATCTAGTGATGTCCATGTGTAAAGTCGCCTCTTGTGTTGCTGGAAGAGAGTGTTTGCTATGACCAGTGCGTTCTCTTGGCAGAACTCTATCAATCTTTGCCCTGCTTCATTCTGTACTCCAAGACCAAATTTGCCTGTTATTCCCTCCACTTTTTGATTTCCTACTTTGGCATTCCAGTCTCCTAATATAATTTGGACATCATTTCTTGGTGTCTGTTCTATGAGGTGTTGTAAGTCCTCATAGAACTGGTCCATTGTGGCTTCATCTGCACCAGTGGTTGGTGCGTATATTTGGATCACAGTGACATTGAAAGGTTTGCCTTGGAATCTGACTGACATCATTCTGTCATTTTTAAGGTTGTATCCCATCACTGCTTTTCTCACTCTTTTGTTGACAATTATGGCTACTCCATTTCTTCTAAGGTTTTCTTGCCCACAGTAGTAGATATGATGGTTTCCAGAGCTGAATTCCCCCATCCCTGTCCATTTGAGCTCACTGATACCCAAGATGTCAATGCTTATTCTTTCCATCTCATTTTTTACCACTTCCAGTTTACCTTGGTTCATTGATCTCACATTCCATGTCCCTATGCAGTATTGCTCCTTACAACATTGCATTTCCCCTCCCCCTTTCTGTCCCTCCCCTTTCTCCCCTCTGTGGTGTTAAGCATCCTGTATCACCTAGCCTGCCCCTTTGTTTTGCCTTTTGTTTTGGTCCATAGGGTTCTCTTGGCAAGCTTTGTGGCGTGGTTTGCCGGTGTCTACGCCATTTTTCCCTCCTCATACATTTTATCACAGTTTTTAAAAGTTTAAAACATTTTTGACAACATATTGTCATGCATATTATCACACTTTATACACAGTCTCTATGTCAATTTCTGTATTTAGTTAGTACAAAGTCTCTATGTCAGTTTCTATATTAAGTCTTCTACATCTGCATATCAGGTACTTATCCTTTGCCAGGGACTCTGAGTCTCGCCCCCTGCTTTTCCTCCTCTGCCCTCTTCCCGTCTTTTAGTTGGTCTTCTCTTGGCCTTTCCGCTGCTCAACCGGCTCTCCTCCTCCTCCTCTTCCTCCCCCCCCCCCGGCTGTGGGTGGTTGCCCGGCGGCGGCCGCGGCTGGCCCTTCCGCCGCTCGCCCGGCTGGCTGGCTCTCCTCCCCACCCCCCGGCTGGGGGTGGTTGCCCGGCGGCGGCGCGGTGTGGCTGGCCCTTCCGCCGCTCGCTCGCCCGGCTGGCTGGCTCTCCTCCTCACCCCCCGGCTGGGGGTGGTTGCCCGGTGGCGGCGCGGCTGGCCCTTCCGCCGCTCGCCCGGCTGGCTGGCTCTCCTCCCCACCCCCCGGCTGGGGGTGGTTGCCCGGCGGCGGCGCGGTGTGGCTGGTCCTTCCGCCGCTCGCTCGCCCGGCTGGCTGGCTCTCCTCCTCACCCCCCGGCTGGGGGTGGTTGCCCGGCGGCGGCGCAGCTGGCCCTTCCGCCGCTCGCCCGGCTGGCTGGCTCTCCTCCCCACCCCCCGGCTGGGGGTGGTTGCCCGGCGGCGGCACGGTGTGGCTGGTCCTTCCGCCGCTCGCTCGCCCGGCTGGCTGGCTCTCCTCCTCACCCCCCGGCTGGGGGTGGTTGCCCGGCGGCGGCGCGGCTGGCCCTTCCGCCGCTCGCCCGGCTGTTAAATAATGTTAAAGTCCCTGATTTTAAAAACTTGCTGATTGTATATTATAACAACCAGAACCTTGACGCAAGGCACAGCAATGCACCACACACACGGGAAGCACCTCCCTCTTAGTCCCTGTCTGTATTGAGCTCTTGTTCGCTCAGCCACAGCTCTGAGGATTGGGAGGGGAAAGCAGCGCCCAAGAAGGAAGAGAAGGGAAAGAAACATGCTGGCCACCAAGCTGGAGAGAGCCACCTGTGCTTTGGTCTTGCCTGCACCTTGCTTCCCATGAGTGTGTGCCTGGAGGAGAAAGTGTGTATGTGTGATTTGACCGAGCTTGGCTCTCGCCAGTGGCACAGCGGTGGCTGGGGTTATTAGGGTGAAGGCTGTTTTGTAGATAACCCACCCATTTTTATTTATTTATTTTATCCCACTTGTTACCCACCCATCTGGGAAGTCTTCCCCACTCTGGGCGGTTAACAAACAACACATTAAAAAAAGTATACTTTTGTCCCGGATTTGTGGGAGAGAATTTTGGCAACTCTAGGTGAGAGTTGTGTCTGGGGTAGAGTCCTGAGTCTATTAAGGAAGACAACTATTTTGTACCCATAAGATATTAGCAATAGCAATTGCACTTATATACTGTCCCATAGCTCTTAGTGGGCAGTCCACAAGGTAATTAGCATTTTGCCCCCAACATGCTGAGTACTGTACTCATTTTACTGACCTTGGAAGGTTGGAAGGGTGAGTCAACCTTGAGTCCCATCAGGATTCAACTTAGAATGCTTTGGTTGCAATAAAACACTTTATTAAAAAATATATTGTACTCCAAGAACCTTTAAAGCCCTTAAAGATATATTGAAGCTTGTTTATGTGTCCAATTTTCTGTGCCCCCCCTCTCAGATCTCTGTAATCCCCCTCCCCCCAAATACACATTTAAATATTTATATAGGAACATCCTGGGACTTTGAAATGTTTTTAAAAAGATTTCTCTGTGCTGCTGTGCTTTATATCAGATTTATCTCCATTCATTCTGTCATGCAGAGTTTTATCTTGTTTCGCCTATGTAGAATGTAGATGAACACCATTAGAAGATGATGGCATAAATCATAGTAGAGGATAAACAAGCAAATGAGTCCTTAATTGCAGGGGTCCTCAACCTTTTAAAATCAGGGGCCAGTTCATGCCCCCTCAAGACTTTAGGGGCCAGACTGGTGGTCCTGCTGCTGCCACTCCCAACCATCACTGCTGCTGACATTGGGCCCACCCAGAGCCTCCCACACTTCCACACACACACCATCACTGCCGGCGGTGACCACCCTGAGCCACCCACCACTCCCCCACCCACACCATTTCCCTGCTTACCGGCATGGAGGAGCTGCATGGCATGGCTGAAGGAGGGGTTCAGGCTGTCCTTCTCGCCTGCCTTTGGCCAGAGCACCCCCTGGGTAAGACACAGGTGTCTGCGGGTGTCCTCCAGGAAAGTCGCACTCAGCCAGAGTGGCCCCTTGGAAAGACATGGGCAGCTGTCATTTCCTTTGCCACTGCCTCAATCCTTGTCCCCTCTGCTTGGCTTGGCTTGGCATATGCCTAATGACACTCCATAGCAGGGTGGATGTTGTAAAGCTTACAACATCCACCCTGCTATGGAGTTGCATTAGGAACACGCCAAGCCAAGGAGGGGACAAGGATTGAGGCAGCTGTGGCAGAAGCAGCTGCTGGACTGAGGGTGCGGCGGATCGGATCCAGCCCATGGGCCATAGGTTGAGGATCTTTGCCTTAAAGTGTTGTTGTCATTTTTTTTGACAATTGATGGTATTGCCAGTGTAGATGTGTAACCACAACTGGCCCCTAGGTATGTGACAGGGTCTTATTCCTGTCTTTGTGTCCATTTGTATTGCTTCTGTCGTTTAATGTGGGGGAGTTGTCCTTTAGTCCAGGGATTATCAAGGGCTGAGGAATACATGACATAGCTGAGGTGCACATTAACCTGCCTAAATGCAGGCTATTTTAAACCAGGGACTCTCAACCTGTGGCCTGTGGGCCAGATGTGGCCCATGGTGCCATTTTATGTGGCGGCCCCCACCGCCTCCACCACACCAGGAAGTGTGATGTAGAGGAAGGGCAAAATGGCCATCCAGCCATGTCTGAAGCTGTCTGAAGGAGCATGACCCGGCCCCCGGATTTAAAAGGTTGAGAACTCCTGGTTTAGTCAAAGGGAGACTTGAGGAGACAGTGGAAAGTGGCTGTATAATTGAATATCTGAGGGTCTAAATAGAAGTCCTTTTAGATCACTGCATATATTAATAACATAGGTAAAGGTCGTTCTTGCTCGAAAGCCAGTCATATCCAACTTTAGGGCTCAGTGCTCATCTCTGTTTATAGCCAAAGAGCCAGTGCTGTCTGCATCTTCAGACATTTCCGTGGACATGTGGCAGGCGTGACTAGACACCGGAGTGTATGGAACCCTATTTACCTTCCCACTGAAGCGGTACCTATTTGTCTACTTGCAATTTCTTGCTTTCGAATTGCTAGGTTGGCAGGAGCTGGGACAGAGACGGACGTTCACTCCGTCTTGCACGCCCTTGGGTCTCGACCTGCTGACCTGCTGACCTTCCAGTCATCAAGTTCCGCATCTTAATCGCTAAGCCATCACAGTCCCATGAATAACATATGTGTATAAAAAAGTTGTCTCATTTGATAGACTCTGACCTCTGTCCCAGAAACATTTATCAGCATTTATGGGACAGCCTAATCTACTTGGCATACAGTTTATCACTACGGCTTTGGACTGCAACCTAGTCAAGTCGTTAACTGCTGGATGGTTCTATTCCTGTATTAACAAACTACAGTATTGCCACTTTATATATATGCTGTATCTAGTGGCCAAGACTATCACTACCATATCTGAACAAGTGGTTAATTAACACACACAAAGCTGACTCAGAAATAAATTTATTAGTTTCCAAAGTGTCACAGTATTTTGTGTTTCCAGGCCCTGCATTCCTCCCCCACTTTCCCCCTTTAATGTTGCCAAGTATTACTGAAGTGCTGTCTGATATTATTAAGTGCTAGGACTGAGGCATTACTAGACTTTAGATAATATAACTGGACCTTGGACACAGGGACACAAAGAATGGAATATTGTACTGTTTACAGAAGGTTTTTATAACTTCCTTTGACTAATTGCTGAGGTGCCGGGGCACATGATTAGTCACATGGTTTTGACTTATATATATATTATTAAAAATTCTCTTTCTAGTACAATGTTTTCAATATTATATCCTGTAGATAAGTCCATTAATTGTAAAGGCACCTAAAGTGCTAAGCTTGAACCTTGCCAGGCTCATTTTTTCCCCCCTGTCCCTTTTAATATGTTCTGGTGTAAATATTTGACTCTTTGACCAAGCAAAAACAGATCTTTGTGTTTACTATCATGGAGTGAGTAACAGAACATTTCCGAAAAGTTCTGGGCACTTGGTTTTTAAATAATTGATCTCTTGCATTTGTTCCATGTGTGCAGAGGGCTAAAGAGACATTGCTTAACTTCACAGCAGTCTGTAGGGCCCCACACATTTTCACTGACCTCAAGCTGATTTGTCCTTTTGCTGACCCTGCTGTTCTTGGTCTGAAGTTCAATGGCAAATGAAATGTATGAATCGTAGCAGAGGAGATCTTGATTTACAGTAAAATACTCTGGTAGGAATACATGTCTCCTAAAATGTCTCCTTTATGCAATTACTGTCGCTACATAAACCATGTTCTAATCTTTAGTGACAGTGAGGCAAATGGAGAAGTTGTCCCAATACTGTAGTTTTTATTTTGTCGTCCTCTTGTGCATTACTGCATCCTGTACACTTCATTTAGGGCTCCTAACTGTCTTACTTTCCCCGTTTTGTGCTGGCCTTTCAGTCGAGACCTTGTATTCAACAGAGGCTGTGAATCAGCTATGGGCAGTCTTGGCCCTCCAGCTGTTCTTGGACTTCAATTCCCAGAAGCCCAAGTCAACACACCAGCTAGTCAGGGTTTCTGGGAATTGAAGTTCAACAACAGCTGGAGGGCCAAGACTGCCCATCACTGGGCTATGTGCTTCTGTTTCTACATAGCTTTGTCTTTCCATAGCCTAATAAGTCAGCAGTTGGCAATAATTCTTGAAAAACCTTGCATTAACAGTAGTTCCACTGTAATGGTTCCACAAGTTTGGACTTTATACGGATTTGGACTTTGTATGAGGCATGCAAAATCCTAGCCGCGATGCCTCATACAACGTCCAAATCCTTGCCGCGATGCCTCGTACAACGTCGTTTCCATAGAGATACATTGTACTATAACAGCACAGACTTCAGGGCAAAGCCAAGGAAACAGACAGGAAACTGACAGAACTTTAAGAAATCATTGTCTAAAGCCAATCGGAAACAGAAAACCTCATTTAATTACCTTTCCACTGTGCCAAAGAATGGTCCAAGAACCTGAAGAATGCTGCAAAAATCCCAGCAATGCTTCCAAAAATTCTGATGAAAAAATTCAAAAAAATCCAAAGTCGCACTCAAAACTACTCCTAAACACTCTTTGCCTCGTGCAAAACCCACAAGAGCAATGCATGCATGCGTCCTGACTTTTATACTGCCCAGGCTCAATGCAACCTGGGAAAAACCCCAATGCCTCATACAAAGTCGCAACAACTTTGTATGAGGCAACTTTTTTCAAGGAATTAGGTGATGTTGTATGAATTCGATGTTGTACAAAGCAGACTTTGTATGAGGTATTACTGTATTTTGCTGATGACACTATTTTGCAGATTGCATTTGACAATCTGTGTGCTGCTGACTGGAGTACACTGTGCTTAAACCAACAAGAGTACTGTCTCAGAAACTGCACAAAAATGTCGTGTTATGTGGGCATACATCGAAAGACCCTCTTTCTCTAGATGTGTGCCTGCCACAGAAGAACTTGCTTGGAAATTGCTAGCATTATTATTTTCAATCCTCTGTGTGACATCCCAGACTAAACACTTTGAACTCTACAATGATTACATCTAATTTGATGACTTGTGTACAGTATTATGCTATTGTTCATATAACATTGTTAAAATATTTCAGTAGTCTTCAAGAAAAGCTCTAAAGCAGGTGTGGCCAAATTACTGCCTGCAGGCTGGACCCGGCCCATGGCGCCAAATCATCTGGCCCACGCTGCCCACGCCGCTAACGGAACCAGAAGTAAAATACGCCTGCACATGTGTAAACACTACTGAAAGTGGAAGTAAAATGCCCACACACATGCGTAAATGCTGCCGTAAATGCACCCGCGGCTGTCATAAATGCATTTACAATAGCCATGGATGCGTTTTACAGTGGGAGGAACCAGGGCCGTCATCAGGGCCTGCTGTATAGGGCCAGGAGCTGATGGGCCTACGGCAGTCCAGCTGTTCTTGGACTGCCGTATAGGGCCCGGAGCTGACAGGGGCCCTGCCGCTGCCGGCCATAACTATGTGTGTGGGGGGAAGCAAGTGTGTGGGGCCAATAAGATTGCTCAGTATGAAGCCCAGAATTTTCTGATGGTGGCCCTGGGAGGAACCACATGACTGGCTCGCTCAACCATTTGACCGGCCCATGGCGCAAAAAGTTTGGGAACCCCTGCTCTAAAGTAAGCCCAACCAGACAATATTTTCATTTATTTCATCTCATTCCATTTCATCTCTATGCTGTCTTTTCCCTGGCAGTGGGACTCAAATTCTAAAATGTAGAACTGTACAAGACATATTTTGATATTATTTGGAACAGACTAACACTGAAAAACAACTATTTTGAGTGAGTTGTTTAGGTACTCCAAGCAGTTTAGTGTTCCATGATAATATGTTCAAGCAGGAACGGCAATGCGTATTCAGAAAGAGCGGGTAAAATATACTGGATAGCTACACAGGCCATATATACATGTGTTTCAGAGGAGTATGCAAAAGTCTCCTTTATAAGAATCTTCTTTGACAGTTTCCTTCAGTAGCTGAAATCACCAGTGCAAACTTTAAAAATGTTACATTTTTGACATGATACCCCCAGAATCCCTCAGCCAGTGACTATCCCCATCCAAAAGGGGAAAAATTGAAACTTTCTCAAAATGAAGTCCCTAGTCCTTTGTGTGGTTTGCATTGCTAGTAAGCGTGGTCAAAAAAATCTCACACTGGAGAGTTTTGCACATTAAGATATTCTAAATGGGGCTGAGGAGTTTTTTAGCCTGATGAAAGTGATTCATCTGTTTGGGCTCTTTGCCCTTAAGATTGGTTTTACAGCTGAAATTTAAAAGTAGCTATAATTAACAATGCCCTGCATTGTATTGTACTGCGCCCAAAACGTTATGGGTTCAGTCCTGACAGGGCTCAAAGTTGACTTAGCCTTCCATCCATCGGTATGGTCGGTAAAATGAATACCCAGCATGTTTGGGGCAAAATAGTAATTACCTGTCCATAGAGTACACTAAGCACTATGGGGCGGTATATAAGTGTAATTGCTATTGTATTTGAGAATGAGATGAAATAGGAATTGACTTGCAATCTGTCCTATAATAATGTTCAATATTTTCTTCCTTTCCTTGACTTGCTTCCTATTAAAATGAATGTTTCAGCATCCTGATCGCTTGGCTGCTACTGTCTGAGTTCAAAGGGAAAAGGCACAGAACGTATTGACTAAACAGCAGCGTAACCTCCACCTTTCTTTATACAGGGTGAAGAGCTTGCTCGTAGGTCATCATTACTTGAGAACAGCGAGCCAATGCTTTATTACTATGATGATGTGAGGACAGTTTGTGATGTCTTCCAAAGAGGAATGCATGTGTCAAGTGAGTATGAAAGAAAATACAGGGTGGTAACCTCTGGACTCTTGGAAGGAAGTTTTCAACTTTAGGGTTAAAAACTCTGTAATAAGCCACTTGAAAATGGAGTGAAACCGAATTTCTTCTATGTGTTGTTTTTGACAAAATTATCTAATCTTTATATTTAATTACCTAAACTTTTATTTCCTTATAGACAATGGTCCCTGCTTGGGTGTAAGGAAACCAAATGAGCCATATGAGTGGATCTCTTACAAAGAGGTAATTGGCATAATTCTATTTGTGGCAAATTATTAATTTCCTATATAATTTAACAGCATTCTAATTATTATTATTTATTCGACTTATATCCCGCTCATCGTTCCGTGCACTCTGGTGTCTAGTCATGCCTGCCACATGACCACGGAACCGTCTGCAGAAGCAGACAACGCTGGCTCTTCGGCTTAGAAACAGAGATGAGCACTGCACCCTAGAGTCGGATACGACTGGCTTTCGAGCAAGGGAAACCTTTACCTTTACTACCCCACTCATCTGGGATACAGTGATGGGAGGGTCTCCTATTTAAGCTTCAACAAGCTGCCAAAGGCCTCCTTGAAAAGAAAAATTTTCCAATTGCTTCTTTAAGGTCCCTAAAGAGTCAATCAAATGCAGCTCCCCAGGTAAAGCATTCCAGTTAGCCGGAGCCACCACCGAGAAAGCCCTCCGATGGGTAACGGACTTTCTAGCAAGCCTGGGAGTCGATACATGGAGTTGAGTTGTAAGAGAAGAGTGGGTGAAGCATGCCTGATTTCTGAGGGGTAGATGCTCTTGTTGTTGTTTAGTCACACAGTCGATTCTGACCCCCTGTGACCCCATGGACCATTGCATGCCAGGCACCCCTATCCTCCACCATCCGCCTCGACCCACCCAACTCTGTGCCCATTGCATCCACAATACCATCTAGCCATCTCATTTTCTGCCACTCTACCAAGCTCCACCAAGTAATTAATTGAATTTAATTAATTACTTTTATACCCCACCCCAAGCACTATTCTGGGAGGCTTACAATGAAAGATACAACCCACAAAACATGGATATCAAACTGAACAATTCAAACAAGATAAAATCGACAATAAACATTAATAAGAGGGCATTGGTAAATTTCAAGTAGCACACCAATTGATAGCCTATGTTTTCTAGTCACAGCCAAAATATATATGTTTACTTGGAAGTAAGTTTTATTAAATTTGAAGGGACTTATTTCTTTCTGTAGCCATTTTTTAAAACCTCAAAATTGTATTAGAGATATTTGTTAGGAATAGTTACTGAAAACCTAGTTTAAAGTAGGTTGTATTAAATCAGATTTCACATTTTCCTGGCATTCAGACTTCTTGTGCTGCATGCTTACGTAGTAGTTCAGAACCTGTCCATGTCTTATACAAAGCATATTGACTTGCATCCTGAGCTGAAGGAGAAATTCCTTTTACCTCATTAACTTATCATAAGGTAAGAAAGATCCACCCAGGGAAGTCACCAACTGTAGAAGGAGACAGGATATCCCTTGTTTATGCCTAGAGGCGAACATGTTATCATCTAGTTTGTCTTATTGAAATAATTTAAAACTGAAGTCTACTAGGTAAAGGTAAAAGTCATTCTTGCTCGAAAGCCAGTTGTATCTGACTCTAGGGTTCAGTGTTCATCTCTGTTTTATAGCTGAAGAGCCAGTGCTGTCTGCATTTGCAGACATTTCCGTGAGCAAGTGGCAGGCATACTGAGACATCGGAGTGCACAGAATGCTGTTTACCCTCCCACCAAAGTGGTACCTATTTATCTACTTGCAATTTCTTGCTTTCGAATTGCTAGATTGACAGGAGCTGGGACAGAGATGGGAGCTCAGTCCGTTGTGCAGTACTCGGGTCTTGAACTGCTGACCTGCCATCTTCCAGTCAGCATCTAATTAAAAACCACTGAATGTCCATAATAGGTATTGGCTATACAAAGATTCAAATAGTATTAATATTATGTGGCATGAGATTATTTTCAGTTGTTTATGTATTACATCGTTCAAATAGCATGTGTCCTGTTTTAAGTGTTGTCCAATCTCTCGTCTGTGTAAAATACCGTACGTTAAAAGACTGAATGTTACTGAAGAGAATGAATAGGAAAAATGGAAATGTTGAAGTTATAATTCTTCTTACATATTGGCACAGAATTAGTAAATGATACAACCTTCACATGTCCACAACCCTCCCTACAGGTTGCAGAAAGAGCAGAATGCATAGGGTCAGCTCTTCTCAACAAAGGCTTCAAACCATCTCCCGATCAGTTCATTGGAATCTTTGCTCAGAACAGACCTGAGGTAACCAGAGATATTTAGACTGATGACATTCAGTGATTGAATAGGTATTGCTTTGTAAGTCAGTAGAAAAGAATTCCCTTGGTGCAATTTCAGTGCATGAGTCTGAGTTGTAAAGGGCCCAACCTAATTAGTGACACTTAAGGCAAGGTTTGCTTTCCTACGAAGTTCATATTTTATCTCCCTTGCTCAAGTTATTTTGAATTCATGCTGTCTCTAGTGCTCTATATATCTGATGTATTTGGAGTGTTGTTCTGGTTTGGATTTCAGTTGCTCTTATCCCTTGCCAACACAACAAGTAGCAGGAGATGACAGGAGTTGCAGGTGCAGCAACATCTGTTGGGCCATGTGTCCCCCATTTCTGTTTTGGAACTATTCTTGGCTTAGCTGGCTTCTCACAGTAGCTTCTTCTTCCTTGTCTGGGCCGGATGTGAAAATGCCAAAATGAAGCCACATTTTGGTGAGTTCATTCTGCAGGTTCTTTCACCTGGCCTAGTGTGAGAAAGATTAGCTGTCAACACAAGGTGGCCATTGCCCAGGATACACCCGATTGTGGTTCAAAAATACCACAATCTTTGAGGGGGCTCTTTCTGTGTACCTTAGCTTATAATGTTGGAAGTGCCATTCCCACTGCCTGCATTCTTGTACTCTTTGTCACATACAAATAATAAACTGTGAAGCTAACTCTACAGGCTGTTTACCCCACTGTTTGGAGTGATAGAAGGATGTGCTGATACCTTTTAAAGGTGGCAAGCAGAAAACAGCTTTGCTAGAATCCATCAGCGTTCCCTTTGTCACCTTTTTTTGGCCCTTGACAAAGTGCTTCTGCTTTTCTGGCATGGGTAAGATCTCTCTGGTTTGGATCAGTGCAACCACATGTGGTTGCTGTAACCAGAACCAGAGGAAGCCCTGACTGAATTTGCCAGTATCATAAAATGGCTTAATAAACAAGCAACTTCTGTTATTGGCAAATTAATCACATCCCCTGCGTGGCTGTTTTTGCTGATGTGCTACATCTTAACCTATAAAACGGGTTAACCGTTGGAACTTGCTATAGGTTGCTATGCCTCGCCCTACTTGCCTGCACTCACCCTTCGTGCTCACGCCCGATCTGGGTCCGCAGGTCAACGAAGGATTGAGAAAACCGGCAGTGGGGAACAGCCCCACAAACGCGAAAAAAGGGAAACAACTTCATTTCCCAACATTCCTTGCACCGCGCCATAGCCAATCAGGCTGAGAGGCTCTCGCACGGCGCAGCGCAAGGAACGTTTGGAAACGCACCGCGGCCAATCAAAAGAAAACCGTTTAAAAAAACGCAGCACAAACACAAAGCACAAACCCATAACTACAAGCCCCAGCGTCCTGCTCGCCATGAGCGCGCAGAACGCTGAGGAAGCCGGCGCGCAAAAAAAAAAAACCACCAGGAGAGCAAGTCCGCCAAGCCACGGGAACCAAAGCCCCCCTCCCTAATGGCACCTGAAGCTCCTGATTGGAGTTTCCCCTTTAATATCACTGGGTGGGGGGGTGTTGTGCTCCCCCTCTCTACTGGCTCCCCTGGGGTTGGGAGGGTTGGGGGGACAAAAGGAGTCTGTCTCCCCAACCCTCCTGATCCCAGGGGACCTGGCAGAGAGGGGTTTCCCCTCCACACACACACACACACACCATATTAAAGAGAAGAAACCAAACGGTTACTTCTCTTTAAAAACAGAGTTTTTTGGGGGGAATCCCCCTCTCCGATGGCTCTCCTGGGTCCGGAAGGGTTGGGGAGACAGACCCCTTTTGTCCACCCAACCCTCCCAAACCCAAGGAAGCCAGCGGAGAGGGGGATCACACACACCCAATATTAAAGGGGAAACCACAATTGAGATTTCCCTTTTAATATCAGAGGATGGCCTGGATTCGATCCCCTGTCCTGGGTCCCATGAGTTTGGAAGGTTTGGGGGGACAAAAGGGGTCTGTCCCCCCCAAGCCTTCCATAGCCAGGGAACACGGCAGAGAGGGGATCCCCCCATAGGACACCAAAAAACACAAAAACAAACAATCAAAAACATCCAAAAAACACAGAAACAAACAAAAATAACACCAAAAAACAATACAAAGTAAACAAAAACAATAATTTCCAAACACACCCAGCCAAACGCCACAAAATCCAACCACCACCACCACCCCAAATAAAGAAAAACAGCCAACTCACCACCACACGACCTCACTCCACAATGACTGGAAAAGAAATGAATAGAGAAAGAGACTACTTACTGGAAGAAGCTCCACCCAGAGGCCACGAGAGAAAAAACAGTCAAAATACAAGATAACCCCTACCAGCACCACTTGCTGCCCACAATAGTAAAAAAAATTCAAAAAGACACAACAGCCCCACACAAAAGGCCCCAAGAGTTAAAACAAGTAAAAAAAAATAACACAAAATCACAATTTTACACAAATAAAAAACATATGTCAATAAAATAAAATAAAAACTATTCAAAAATCCTGTGCTGAATTTTTACTCAAATAAAAAACAAAAACATCAATACACAGTTTAAAAACATTTATTGTGAAAAACATGTACTTTCACATTTTTTAAATTATTACCTACGGTACAACTATTAAAAAAATACATACTAAAAAATTATTGGGTTAAATAAATTTTTTTTGAAAAAGTATATCATCCTTTGTTCTTTTTTCATCCACAAAACCAAAACACCAAACAAAACTCATCACAGTTTATAACAGGCCACTAAAAAAAATTTGTATAAATAAAAAGTTTAAAAATTTCAATTATACACTAACCTCTTCTTTACAAACATTAACAACAACAACAACAAAAACTTTCCAACACCATTTAAAACAGCCCGGCAACTCCGGGCAACCTCTGCTAGTCAGATATAATTTTAAAAATTCATTTTCTTTGCCTTACCAGTCAAAAACCAGGCACTGTAATTTATTTTTTATTATTTATTTTTACAGTCATCTCTTCATGGGTAAGAAGAGTACTTTGCAAGCAAAGCAAAACTTTGACTCTGTATGGTGCAATATTTATCCAACTCTTGAATTAAAAACTAATAATACTAGTTTAGTAAATTAACTTTTTGATAAGTGAACACATTTGGGAAACTTAATTGGACCATATTTCACAGACCTATATGGATTTGCTAATATTTAAAGAAGTGTTCATTGCTGATAAATCAATAAATTGTATACTTACTGTACTGAAAATGTTAGTCTTTCCTACATAACCTGTAATATTTTGCGCTGCTGTTACTGATGGATACTTCCATTAATGTCTGTAGCTTGCTTTCAAAGCAAAGGAGATCAACACCTTCAAACCTAAGCCAATGTTTGAATGCTGATTTGAATATACCCAAACTAAGCATGCTCATTAGTTTTCATTTTCTTGCAGTGGGTTATTATTGAACAAGGATGTTACACTTTCTCTATGGTGGTCGTACCCCTGTATGACACTCTTGGAACCGAAGCTATTACTTATATTATAAATAAAGGTATGTTTTAGATTTTTGAATAGCTGAAGAAATTTATCATCAATAAGGCCATTATTAAAAAGTCTCTCCAGCTGGACATATGTCAGTGCTGAAGGAATAACTGTGGAGACACTTCAGGAACAGGGGAAGTTTTTAATTTGCCCTCATGGGAAAGTGGCGGATGGGCAAAGGTTAGTTGGGTAGTTTGGGCAGAAGGAGCAGGCAAAAATTGCTTTGCCCCCTGCCTGTCCAAAAGAGACCCAAATGTGAGCGTGAACTGAGATCACACCATAAAGCAGGGGTGCCCAAACTACGGCCCACAGGCTAGATCTGGCCCCTGACTCCAATTCATCTGGCCCATGCTGCTCTCGTCACTCCTGGAAGTGGAAGTAAAACACATTTGCATGTTTTACTTCCGCTTCCGGGAGTGACAAGGGCCCATGGGCCCTATTTGGGACACTCCTGGTTTAAGCAGAGAAAATGACAGACTAAAATCTATCTCATCCAGTTGCAAAACATATATGTTGCAAAACAGATTGTTTTACTTCTGCTTCTGGTGGGAGGAACCACATGACTGGCCCACAGTCTGAAAAGTTTGGGCACCCCTGCCATAAGGGGTAGTCTGGACATGTGCAGAGTGTATGAAATGCAAATTAGAATAGTCCTTCGGACAGTGCAAGCTGGTTCTAATGAAAGCTTCTTTCTTCCAAATTTAGCGGATATCGCTTTGGTTTTTTGTGATAAGCCTGAAAAAGCTACGCTTCTACTGGATAGCATAGAGAAGGGAGAAATGTCAGTCCTTGAAACTATTGTGATCATGGATCCCTTTGACAGTGATCTTGTGGCTCGCGGGAAGAAGTGTGGAGTGGAGATCATCTCTATGAAAGAAATGGAGGTAAGGCAAAGCAGCTTCTGGGCAGTCTTCTGTTCTAATGATAAAGTGAATGGACTCAATCAGGGTAAGGAAAAAAGCAAAGTTTAGCCAGTTACAAAATACTGCTCTTTGACCAAGAGAGTAATGGATAAAGGCTGGGTTTTACAAGGTCAGGACCTCTGGGCTATTTTACAAATTGTGCTTAGCATTGCACAATAACTAGATGATTCTAAACATTTACTAAGATTGAAGATTCTTCTTCTGCGTCTATACCAGACATTAAACTGCCAAAATTAAGTCACCTTTTGGTGAGTCCATTTTGCAGTTCCTTTGGCCTGACCTAGTATGAGAAAGAGTAGCCGGGAACACAAGGTTGCCATTACCAGGTTGCACCCGATTGTGGTTCAAAAATAACACAATCTTCAGGGAGGCACATTCCATTTACCCATACCATGAAGACTGTCTTGAGAATATAATGCAATGGCCCTTTGTCTGCTTTCTGCATCGCAGCATGACACCCTTATCACTGATCCAGTTCTGCAAGTCACTTTTTGGTCTTGAGCCCTTTTGTCACACAAAGTCCTCCTCAGCCCCAGGCCAGTATTGATGACGCTGCTGCCCTCCATCAAGATGGATTCAAGTGGGATTTAATCCACTTGGGGACCATCACCCTTCCCTGTGTGGCTTCGACACCCAAGGCCATTAGTCCTCAGGGTTCTCAGGTTAGTTAACTGCCACCTGGCACTCGGTGTTGAGTTGCTGGCAGCATGGTATACTCTATTACTATAGCAGATTAACCTGGCCGTACAGTCAGATTGAAGATAATACCATCTAATATGGTTATTTCAAAAATTATGTCAATTTCAAATTAATTGAATTTCAAAAGTATTAAAGTTATTTTTTCTGGTCCTAGTTCATAAAATCTTCTTCTTCTTTATAACTGTAACAGAGATCCAAAGGTAACTTGGCACTATATGACATGTACAGCATATTGGTATCGCATCTGACTTGAGACATGATACCACCAGACCTGAAGTCAGTTCTTCAAGTTTGTAGGTGTCAATCTTTGAACTTTATTTTAACTTCCTTCAGTTGCAGCCTCAATTCAAGATGACATTTCTGCCGCGCGCCCCCACCTGCAGTTCTACTATGTCCTGTAGGACTTGAAAGCTCATCTTTTATTTACATTTTAAAGGCCCAATAAATTGAGTACTCAAGTTTACATTTTGATTTTACATGTTGGGCACATGACTCTCTTTTTGTAAATTTTGCTGTAGTCATCAGTAAACATTTCAAAGAGTGAGGGTCAAACTAATTTCTCAAAGTCTTTAACATCTATTTGATATAACATTAGATCAATGTTTCCCAACCTTTGGTTTTTGGACTTCAATTCCCAGAAGCCTAAGTCAATTCCCCAAAGCATTGATCAACCAATGTACTAATTTAGGCTTCTGGGAATTGAAGTCCAAAAAACAAAGGTTGGGAAACATTTCACTAGATAGTATCCACTTCTGTTATTTAACTTACCTAGCAGATAGTTATACGTTTTCATATAACTTAACCTATTGTGTGTTAAATAACATGCCTGACCCTTCTTAGGGAAAAATGTTTGCCATTAGAACAGCAGTTTCATATGCAGTCTTAACTTCCCCTCTGTATTAATTAAGAATCATTATTTTGGCCATAGAGAAGGAGAGCAATGCAGATTATTTTCTTAGCATCTTGGGAAATGTAGGTGCAAAAACAGAAGCCAATGGAGTTAATACCTGGTAGCAGTGCAGAAGTTGTTGCTTAGTTTGATAACGGCTTATTTATCCTCATTGGAACCTGTGGCTGCTTTATTTTAGTGACCAATATAATGATTCACTCTAACTACGGTTGCTCCTCTGAACTGGCAGTCTGAGCTATATTGTATCCTTGTCATTTCTTTTTCCATACTTATCACCATCTCAACTTTGTGTCTTCAGAAAACTGAAGCCAGAGAGTATTCTCTTAACGTTCAAATGTTGCACTGTAACCTTGAGTTTTGCTTCATTTATCACTTGCATTAAAACTTAATGTAGTTACAATGAAAGTCGTTATTTAAGGAATAAACAGTTAAGAATTTGTTGTGCTTTTACTCTTCTCATGCATGTACTACTGAGATGAATTTTAAAATCACTGGACAATTGTATCTGAGTGCTAAATTTGATTAGTCTTGAGTCAAGTAAACTGCATTTGATCCAATAAGTGTACTGTGTGCATACCTGTCAAGCGCAGCTCCGGAAAATACGGGACCTGCGCAGAAGGCTTCTGCGCAGAACCCTTCTGCGCATGCATAGAAGACTTCTGCGCAGAAAGGGATGCACAGTAACTACTTTCCCCCGCTGTCAAATTACGGGATGGCAGCAGATGGCGGTGAGAAAGTAGAATTAGCGGCGCTAAATTACGGGAAATCCCAGCCAATCCGGGATACTTGACAGGTATGACTGTGTGGGAATGGTAAAACCTCCCTCTGCTGGTGACATTATCTCCCTTGTGCAAGCTCAACTTTTAGAGCAGGATTTTGGTCACTGGAAAATTCCCATTCCTGGAAAGGTTTATTTATAATAAAATCTCTGTCAACTGTGAAGGTGACTTTAGATTCTTGATTAACTTGCCATTCTTTCTTTCTTTCTTTTTTCAAAAAAAAAAAAAGGCATTGGGAAGAGACCACAAACATGAACCTGTAGTAAGTACCATGCAGCTTTTAGTATATCAGCTATATAGTTTAAAATCGATAACCATAAACAGTACATTGTCCTTCTCTTAAAATCCAGAATACTTGTGGTTAATTTCTCGCCTCTAGGTTCCAAAACCCGAAGACCTTGCCATAATCTGTTTCACCAGTGGAACTACAGGTATGTTGGCAGCACTTAGAACTAAGTCTCTGTAGAAAGAAAATCTGACAGAGGAAAGCAATCCTTCTAAATCACATTCAGAATAAACCTAAGCATTGGTAGTGAAACAGAGTTCTATTTAATCATTCTTAAATCAAACTGCACATATTATTGTGAGTGCCACTAACTTATAAACACACACTTGCCATTCTGAGATAAATTTAATTGTAATCTCATGTTAATAGACATTGTAATCTAATGTAGAAAAGCAGTGTTAATATTATTTTTCAAATATGCTTTGCTAAATCATTGTAAGATTAAGCTTTTGATTATATGTACAGTCTTACAGGGGGAAAACATTGCAAATGTTATACGGCTGATGATTTTTTCCAGCCTTTAGAACATCCAATAAATATCCTTTCATAAGCTGTTGACTGAAACCATAGAAAAGTAGAAATGCTTTTCTAGATTCACCACTTCTTTGGAGTGTATTAGTAATTTAGTATCTACAAGACTTTGTTACTGCACATTTTAACAACTTTTTCCCCTCTAGGAAACCCTAAAGGAGCAATGATTACTCACCAAAATATAGTGAGCAATATGTCAGCATTTGTGAAAGCTACAGAGGTAATAATTGGTGGTTTTAAAACATATTAAGAGTTGTCTATGTCCTATTTGGAAACAAGGCACTGGAATATTTCAATGTGTAAAATTCTCTGATTTTCTGAACATGACATAACTAGATTTATGAAATCAAACAATTTTCACTACTAATGTTTCAACAACTTGTATTAAAGAAAAATGTTCTGTACTCCTATTGGAATTTTATTGTGGAATAAATAAAATCTCATTAATTGCAGCAGTCAGTTAGCAAGATATCAGTTTGGTGCTAGTCACACAACCAGCACCTTGTTATTATCTGTAATTTGCTGCTTCAATTAATTTGATTTTACTTATTCTGCAATAAAATCCCAGTAGGATTTTGGCCACCATATACTGTGTTCTACTTGGTACAAGGCCCTTTCTATCTTCTCCTGTGGTGGTTTTTCTCAAATTCTTGGGCCTCTTAAGAGAATGCATGCAGTCTTTGGACCTGTCTCATTCTTAGACATATTTGTCTGCAAGTATTTCAGGTGAGATGCATCTTTATTAGCTTTACCTTCCTTTTATGCTTATCACACATTCAAACTATAGGTCTTAAAGGATCATGTGTACACATTAGTGTAAGGCAACACTGGAATTTCCCCCCTCTGTGCCTGTTGGCAATTAGAGTTCCTTTCAATTTTAATCCATTTAGTTCAAGATCTTTCACCACCTTCCACTAGTGGCCATAGACAACAAGTCTCACCTCCTGCTGCCACCAAATAGTTGCCCTTTGAGTGTTTCTTTACCTTCATCACTACTGTGAGATCTCTTCTGTTGATGTGACAATTCATTTCTAAAGAGGTTCAATTTTAACAGTTTAGAATGAAAATCCAAATCGGTTTGTAGCATAAACTGTAACATGGGGTATAGAAACCAGTAACCAGAATCCTGTTGGTAGTAATAATAATAATTTCATGTCAGAAATTATTCTGGGTTGAAAGGATTTTTGTGGAAGAAAATCTGCCCAGGGAATGCCCAAATGAGTCTCCTTTCATGTCCCCAAGAGCTGGGACAGAGACGGGCGCTCAATCCATCATGCAGTACCCAGGTCTCAAACTGCTGACTTGCCAGCCTTCCAGTTAACAAGGCAAGCTTCTTAATCATGTTGGTGATTTATATGTAAGTTAAATTTACTGTACTTGTATGTTACAGTATAACTCACTCTGCCAAATTCCCACTTACTAATGAGGCAATTGTGATCATATTAAGTGTTCACTTATTGTGCCATTGGATGCATATTTCTTAATGGATTGGTGTTATGTTAGTGCCAATTCATACAATATAACACACACATATAAACCACCAACAGGATTATTGCCACCACCTGTTAGGCTAGACTAATGCATCTTGCATTCTTTCTAACATCTTTGCTGATAATGTGTACTGATTCAGTTTTTCAAATGACATGAAAAGCAAAACCTGTACTGTGAATGAGATAAAACACAAACTAATCAACAGCAACAACAAAAAATGAATAAAAATATGTTTTTCCAAATGTTCCTAAAATTAAATATTTCACTTGAGTAACAAAGTACTGTGGAGTGAATTTTGAATGTGAGTTGCTGAACAGTTGAGGGCTCTCTATCTTTTTCACTGAAGAATTAGTTTAATTCTTGCCTAATGAGTCTTTCTTTTCCTTTTCCTTACTGTTGCTCTTGATGACAGAAAGCACTCTTTCCTTCCACGGAAGATACTTTAATCTCCTTCTTGCCCCTGGCTCATATGTTTGAAAGAGTTGTGGAGGTAGGCATCTTCTATGTGATTTCCTTTCTTTGCAGGCTGGATATGTAACAACTCCCAGTGACACACACATTTCCTATTTGCCTCTTGCACATATGTTTGAAAAGTTAATCCAGGTAAGTCTTTCAATGAGAGAGCAATATGTTCTCCGTCTACTTGTAACCGTATAGACGAAATATGGCTTTGGGCAATGGTGACCAACCTTGGCACTCTGCGTATTCTTGGACTTCAGTTCCCAGAAGCTCAAGTCAGCACACCAGCTGATAGCTTCTGGAAATTGAAGTCCAAGAACACCTGGAGTGCCAAGGTTGGCCACCACTGGCTTAGGGAAAGTGCTCATCTCCAAGGTGTTATAGTGGACAACAGACAATATAATCTTTCCCCTTTGTCCATATTGAGAGATGATGGTGGGAATTGCAGTTCAAAAGACGCGTATTATGAAAAGAAGGGTGAGGTTGTGACTTAAAGTCAGAAAACTGATATAGCCTGACTTTTCTTTCTAAAAGCTGGTAACAATTTCTGATAACTATTACAGTAAAATCCCGACTTACAAATGCATCGAGATACGAATATTTCAACTTACGAAATGATTTTTTCATAAACTGGGTTCCCAACGTACGGGGAAAAAACAAGTTACGAAATACGCCTAGTTACCAAAAAAATTCGCATCTTGAAAAATGTTTTTTCACACTCAAAATGGCGGCACTGCCATTTTGGGCACTAATAATCACTCCCAGCACCGTCGGAAGTTTAAGAAAAGGAAGCAACAGCAGCCGGAAAGTAGGAAATCTCTGGGGGTTTTTAATGTTAAATTTTTTAGTACATGCCTCGAGTTTTTAAAAAAATCAATTTACGAAACAGGCCATGGAACAGATTTTTTTCATAACTCGAGGTTTTACCGTACTTTTACTAAATAGTACTCAAGAAGCATTATACAATACTATGGCCAACAACTTGCCACTTAGTTACACTTGCAGAAGGCAAACTTTGTAAATTGCAGGGGGTTCTCATTGCCATGCAAAGAATATGTGCTTAGATTTCCAGGAGCTCACCTATCTGATGGGTCAGTGCACACCTGAAGATCGAAATGGGGACTCATTAATTGGCAGTGAGAAATCACTGCAAGGAATTCAGTTTGTATTCCATGGGCAACTGCAAGACTTTGGCATGTTTATATAATAAAAGCATGCAGCCATAATCTGTTAGTTAAAATATTGAATTGTAAAAGGCATTTTTTAATATTAATTACCATCAAGTTGGAACTGAATTATAGCATCTCTAATAGGCTTCAAGGGAAGTGAGATGTTTAAGAGCACTTACAAATTATTTTAACAGAAATAATGCAAAGTACATAAACATAATCAGTACAAACAGTTCCCACCACTACTAGAACCATTAGCGGTACCATCACATCTTCCTCCATCTATGGAGCCACATTCCCTTTCCAAAACTGCATTGTTTCTTGCAAAATTGAATAACCCTTCCCTTTTATTAATACAAATCCTATAAAAACTACCCAAGCATCATTAAATACATTCTTACTTAACAACCCCTTTTTAACCTTAATATTACATTTTAATTTATCATTAATCACTATATTCCAATCCTCTTAATACCTTTCTGATAATTGTAAATCATACTTTACAATTTTTTGCTATAATTAGTCTTGCTACTGTTAATAAATTTGGAATTAATTATTTTGTTGTCCAACCCTGTTGTTTATTCTCATATACAGGTGAAACTTGGAAAATTAGAATATCGTGCAAATGTTCATTCAGTTCAGTAATGCAACTTAAAAGGTGAAACAAATATATGAGATAGACTCATTACATGCAAAGCGAGATAGTTCAAGCCTTACTTTGTTATAAATATTGATGCTTATGGTTTACAGCTTATGAAAACCCCAACCCCCCAATCTCATGTACCCCATAATCATCACATAATCTCATGTATACTGTACACCATGATCATCACAATTATAATGAATTAAGGCATGACATCTCTTGCTTTGCATGTAGTGAGTCTATCTCATATATTTGTTTCACCTTTTAAGTGAAATGAATGAACATATGCACAATATTCTAATTTTATGAGTTTCACCTGTATAGACAAAAGCTGAAAATGTCTATCAAACTCTCTTTGGAGAAGAGAACAAAATTTCTGTTTAAAATGCCACAGAAAAACACTTTTGTCTAACACTCATAAACTAGGTTCCTTTTGACTGACAAAGTCTCAAAGAAAAGAAATACACTGAGGCTTTGAATACCCAGTACCCACCAAGTGAGAATTAACAGCTATGCCTCCCCCTACAGCGTTCAAGAGACATTAAACATTTCAGAAGAAAGTCTTCTTTAACATTTATTTAACATAACATAAGGATGACTACTTTGCAAAGCATAAAGCTCATATAAATGACATATGGAACAAACGAACAAAATTGCTTAAAACATGTTTACAAACTTATAGCAAATCGAATAATAATGTAAACTTGTCTTATTGTAAAACATTTCAATTAAATCAATGCAACCTAATGTTGTATTGAAGGTTCACTTTCAGTTACGGAATTAAAATACCCAACAAAGGTTAGTAAGGCTTCAGAGAGAAGCAAGAGGGAAAAACCAGTGCAAAGTAGAAAATAAATGCAGTGAAAGGAATGGGCTTCTGGGCTGTTTCCCTTCCTTCAGCAAAGCACAGTAGATATAATAATCTCAGTACATTACAGTCATAGAAAATACATTCTCATTCATCTGCTCCTGTTCTCAGTTGAATGCCTTATCTAATAAGATAACTAAGAAAATAATGCAACAAAGCATGATTTCATTACCACTTCCTCACCAACCGCGTGTTGTGGTTCTTGCATGGGTTCCTCAGCTGTGAGAAAGGGATTGTATTTATACTTTTAAACTATGTAATTCATTTGTTTCTGCTTCTGAAAATTATATCATAAATAGCTAGTGCTTTTTTTGGGTGGGTGTGGGTTAATAATTATCGTTAATGCCATGTGTTAGAAACAATAGTAAAGAAAAAATAAAAAGAAATACTGTAATTAGTTTCAGTTACTGTAACTAGTTGATTTCTGCCTCTTTCCCTTTATCCACAGGAAATAAACTGGATTTTGGTTTAGTCAAAGTAGCATCTAACTGTGGTGATCGGAGTTCTCAACCTTTTAAAGCCAGGGGCTGTTCACACTTCCTCAGACAGCTCCAGGGGCCGGATGGCCATTTTGCCCTTCCTCTACCACATGGCACTTCCTGGTGTGGTGGAGGTGGGGGGGGCACATGAAATGGTGCCATGGGTCACATCTGGCCCGTGCGCCACAGGTTGAGAATCCCTGCTATAAAATGTAGTGGCTTGCTTGTTGAAAGGATGAAGAGAGTGGGAAAGCTGTTTATACATGTCTCATTGTACATGTCTGTTCATACATGTCTCATCAGGGGGCGGCACTGTCATATGAATAGCCAAGCCATGATTCTGTATACTTCAGGGAACATTACAACTAATGTTCTCAAAATGCTGTTGTTACATTTCCAAGAAAATGTAATTTTGTCCCAACCAATGAATGTCTTACTAGAATATTTTTAAAACAAACAGGTACATAACAAGCACACCCACTGTTTCTGTCCTGGAATAGCCTGTTTTGTTTAGTAGTCCTCCTTATGCCCCGTTACACCATTGTTGGTGTAGGTCCATAGGTAAACTATTTCCGTGATGTAGAAAGTATTTTTCAATATTAAAATATATTCAGATATGTTGACAAGCAAATGCAATATACAGCATGTTAAATATACAAATATAGAACACTCTCATGCATGTGCATATCCATATATAGGCTAAAATCGTATTGTGAAAAATTGTGTGTAAAAGGGCAGTTGCACAGACAGTTGTTGTAGTTTGCTAGCTATCCATTTGCTAGGTCATGGAGTGACCTGCACAGCCATGAGAAGACTGGGCATGCAGTGTACCACCAGCAAAATATTACTGCTGCTTGCGTGCTTGCTTTTACACAATTGTTTAATAAAACAGAATTCTAGCCCTAATTCAAATCAAATTAGGAAAGGTTGCAACTGGTCTACCAGACAGAGAAGGTAAAAAATGCTCCACCCAATGAACAGGATTCCAGTAAATGTGAGAGAAGTAGAAATGATTTCTGTAGAACAGAAATGAGTTGATTAGAGTGAGTTAAGCAGCACAATGTTTCTTTGCAAAGAGTCCTAGTTAGGAGGAGAATAATTGTAAAATAAATATTTCTTAACAATTAAAGTTGTGGTATGCCATAAGAAGATGCCAGAGGTTAGACCGCTATAATACATACCAAAATTAGTTTTAGATTGTTTTGTTTTTTAAAAACCAGCAAACCTTAGCTTTCCTTTTAATGCTCTTTTATGGTCTTATTTTGTAGTGTGTGATTCTCTGCCATGGAGCTCGAATAGGATTTTTCCAAGGAGACATCAGGCTGCTTATGGATGATTTAAAAACTTTGCAGCCTACAGTGTTCCCAGTTGTACCAAGACTGCTGAACAGAATGTTTGACAAAGTAAGTCCAGGAACAGCTGAACTGAACCCATGCTCCCCATGCTTTCCTGAAAAGTTCAGAAGACCACATTTTGGGCTATGGTGGGCTGGGTTGTAGCTGTCAACATGAACCTAACAAGTATGATGCCTTAGTGTCTTGCTAGTGAAGCATCCATAAGCTGTGAAGGTATGCCTTTAAAAATTACAATGGCTGCTGCCAAAATGAAAAAAATTGTTTCTTTCCTCAGATTTTTGGCCAAGCAAACACTTCCTTTAAGCGGTGGATATTGGACTTTGCAACCAGGAGGAAAGAGGCAGAGCTCAGAAGTGGCGTAATTAGGAATAATAGCCTATGGGATAAAATGATTTTCCGTAAAATACAGGTAACTGTGCTCTGAGCGGTTTTTGGAGAAATCATCAACCTCCTGTTGAAAATAATGTCTCCTTTGCAAAGGGTAGAAGCTGTTTGTTTTCAAATGTATCAAATCCAATATCGAATATCCATTTGTCATCACTTATAAACTGAACTCCAAAATGTTCTATCCTTTATCTTCTTTTTCCATCTTTGGCTGAACAGCTTTAAAATCAGAATCCTATCATTTTCGTGGTCTGCTTAATGGTCTTTTGTGACCCCTTGGTATCCAGTCTGTTAGCTGACAGGTCCATCAGTTATCCTTTAGGCGGGTGATATGATCTGCCCATCTCCTTTTTGGCACATGTAGTTCATCGACCATATCATGCAATTTGGTTCTTTTGAGTAATTCCTTATTGCTGACCTTATACCTTACACCGCACATTCGTCTTTCCATTGCTCTTTGCATTACCACAATTTCTTCTTCCTCTGATTTTGTTATTTCCCACATTTCGGATGCGTAAAACAGTGCTGGTAATACTGTTGTATTAAATCCATTTGCCCTAATATTCCTCAGCAGACTGTCATCTGTTAGCATTGTTCTGTTTATATTAAAGACAATCCAAGCTGCTTTGTGTCTTCTTATCCACTCACCACATGGCACGTTGTCTGGTTGGATTTGTTGACTGAGGTAGACATAATCAGCTACTTTTTCAATCTCGGTTCCATTTATAGCGATGGAACCCAAGGCACATTGGCTGTTCCTCATCTATTTTGTTTTTGTTAAATTCATCTCCAGCCTGATGTTTTCAAATGTGCCCCACGTTAAAAAAAAAGAGAGAGAAAGAGCAAGTGAGCAAGGGAAAACATGCTTAGGAATGCAGGAAGTGCATTAACCCACATTAATCCATTAATGCATTTAACTCAGTACTGTTTACAATCTAGTGATAGCTCTCTAGAGTTTCATACAGGGGTCTTCCTTAGCTCTCTCTCGGAACTGAATCTGGATATTCTACATATAAAGCATGTTTCCTTCTCCATAGAAAAAGGCCTGCTTCTTCCAAACTATCTCACTGCAAATTAAAGTGCTTCCTTCCGGGGGAGGAAAGGATTCTCTAGCTGCATATTGAAAACAGATATCAAGGGTTAAAGGCTTTCTTGTGGTGAATAAAGTAACCATGCACTCTGGGGACCGGGTAGCAATTCAACCTCCAGCGCTTTAATTAGTTGATGGGCCATTTATTGCTCTTGTCTAGAAACAGACTGGCAGGCCTGAATAGATTGTGTGTTACAAACTTCAGAAATACATAGTGTTAAATATTCAGCTCTGGGACTCTGACTTCAGTTGAGTCAGCCATTTTTCAGCTTGATGTTTACTTAATGCATGAAACTCTTGATATTTGGAAAGTACTCTGTGTTTTGGGAACTCTGAACAAATAACATAGCAGACCCTTTGCACTAACTAGTTCCCCATTAGCCTCAATGTGAAATAGGGGTTTGGTTCCTGAGCAATTTCCATGCCTAATAAAGGAGACATCTCCTGTCTTCTCACCAAACCTGTCAAGTTTTGAACATGAAAATAAGGAAAATTTTGGGCCATGCCCCTCTCCCCACCAGGCCACACCCCCTCATCCCCAAAATCCAGGCACATCCAAGAACCTAGAAGAGGCTCTTGTTGTTGGGCTCCTCCCCCCCAGGTGGAGGAAGAACCACCCCCTAGGCACTCCTCCACTCCCCTTAGCACCACTGCTGCCCCTCACGGGGGAATAAGGCAATAGGCCAGCCCCTACAGGCCAGCCTTATTGTAATAATTCTATTTTAAATCTCTTTCCACATTCTCTGCTGCGACAGCATTTCATATTATGGTGATTTTTTATGGAACAGTTTTTTACACTTTAATCACTTAATTTTCTACTGTCTTAGCCTTGTGTACCTCGATTTCATTTTTAAAAACTGTGTTTAAGGCAGGACCATCGAAATATCCTCTTTATGTTGCATGCAAATATGCTTGAAGCTGATTGGTTCATTGTCTCTTCCCTTTAACACCCTCTTTCCCAGGAGAGAGACATTCCTTTTATCTCCCAAGTCCTAGTCCAACACTCAATTACACTTCAGCGCCTCTCTTTTGCTGATGTACTGATATAATTATTGATTATCATCCATGGTAATTTATGATAGAATTCATTGGCATAATGAATGTATGTTAGAGATAGTATTTAAATACTTCTGCAAGTAATGTTTTGCTAGATAAAGTGACCAATCGATCTTACATATTTTACTCTGCCACTTCCTTTCATTACAGTATTTCTTTGCTCCTGAGACATTAAGTAGAGGGGAAAATAAATGCCACAAGCAGCAATCTTAAAATTGCTTTACTCTGGGATTGAGATGAAATACAGGAATAAAACAGAAGAAACCATGCACATAAAGTACAGTGGTACCTTTCATAACGAACGCATCGTATAGCGAAAAATTCGCACAGCAAAGTGTTCGTTATGCAATGGCGATATCCGACATAATGAATTTTTTTTGTTATGCGGGTTTTTGGTAACTGGGGTATACCCGCTTAATGGGAACCCCGGTAAATGAACATTTTTTTCCGTTATGTGGGTCATTTCCCATAGGGAACCGCATAACAAAAACCTGTATAGCAAAGAGCTCCATGGAACTGATTTTTTTCGTTATGTGGGGTTCTACTGTACTTATATGCTCGAGTATAAGTCTAGTTTTTTGGCCCCCAAAATGAGGTCCAAAAAGGGGAATCGACTTATACTTGGGTCCCAAGGCTGCGGTGGTGCAAATTCAAACATACAGGAAAAAAGCATAAACACTACCATAAAAAACACTAAAATATACCCACACAAATGTCTAAATTAATTAATTTTACCATATTTTCATGTATTTTAATTACTGAAACTCACTAGCAGTTGCTGCATTTTCCACCCCAACTTATACTCGGGTCAATCTATTTTCCTAGTTTTAGAGGTCCAAATTAGGTACCTCGACTTATATTCGGGACGACTTATGGTCAAGTATATACAGTATACTTGTTTCTTCTGCAAGGAGCTACTGCTTGTGAGTTTAAAGCTGCTTGTAGCTGGATTACTTTAAGTATGCTACCTTTAATAGACATTCTATTAATGAATCAGTTAACTTTGTACCTTGATCTTGTAATATAGTGGAAGGCCCACCCATGTGAATTATTTGCTGTTAGATGAAATAACAAAACACTGCAGTGCCAACTGGGATGCTTTTCATTTGGTAGTATCGATGTGCAGTTTCAGGTAGTGACATTCATTTTAGCTAGTCCCTACTGAAGAGTATTCATCTATATTCTTGGCACAGGTTTGCCAGTTGAAATCTACTTATGCATGATTTCTCTATGATAACATATTGATTCTTGGAGTGGCCATTAACCTTTAAAATGAACCTGGGACAGTTCTATAAGGTGAATTAACAATGTGACCAGCAATTAATTGAGCCTGTTTAGCCAAATGCTTCTTGGACAAATATTCTTTTTTATTCATATAATTCTAGGATCTTTAGACACAAATCTTTGGAAGCAATCAATAAATCTTGCTCCTTTGGATATTTATCAAATGTATGACTAATGTCATTCAGTGCAAGATTTTCTTTCCATAAAGTATACCATGGCTAACTATTCTTCTTCCCTCTTTTTCTTTAGGCAAACCTGGGCGGAAAAGTTAGGCTAATGGTTACAGGGGCAGCTCCTGTTTCTGCAAATGTACTGACCTTCCTAAGAGCAGCTCTTGGTTGTCAGGTGAGCTCAGACTGTAACTAGATTGTTTGAAGTATTTTCTTTTGTAAAGTTATTGATAGAGTTTTCTATGGCAAGAGCATGAATGCTTTGTTCATAGCATTTGACTATAAACATATACACTAAATCCCACTTTAACAAAACACTGTATACATGACTAATTGGGTACAGGCAGGGAAGGAAGGCAGGCAACTTTGCATGTTCACCTGCACATATTGAAAAACAGACAGTGAGGAACTTGCACTTTGCTCATCTAGGTAGCATGTAAAGTAGCTCTCAGATACTCTGGCTAAAGCCCACTTAAAAAATCTTCCATATACACTATCAATTTTAACTCATGCAAAAGAAACATTCCATAGAAAATGAGTAGTAACGACCTTGATGTGTGACACTTCCTTTTTAACCAATGTACCATAATGCACTGTACATTTAGCGAAGTATTTCAGGGTGCGATCCTGGCTATTTTTGACCATTTAACCATTGAGAAGAGGGCTGGTTTTGGTTAGAGTTGCATCTTTATGCCTCTTACTACAAATTATCTACTCCTGTTGTTCCCTGATGCAATGTTCCATTAAGTGCTGTTTGGCCTTAAAACCAATATTGTGTCAGATATACAGATATATTAAGCTGCAGGTATATTTAAAACTAGCAGGGGTGCCTGGCTTCACCCGGGTGGTCCCAACCTGGCTAGCTGAGTGCCAGTGTTGCCCGGGAAACCCACTGGCCAGAGGTGGGCCTGTGATGTGAGCTCGGCAATGACATCACAATCCCCCCCTGGTTGGCCTAGCACTGGGACAGACACAAATCCTCCTGTCGAATATACCCCCCTTTGCAGATCAATTTAGGGGGCAACCAGGGTTTGGCCAAGGGGTGCAGGAGCCCATTCCGGAAACCGAACCCACCCCTTTGCTTTATAGGTATATAAAATAGATTCACTTTCTTATGACAATATTGGACTTCTGTTCAAATGTGCTAGAAAAGCTCAAATGTGCTAGAGCATACCTGTCAAGTTTTGGATTTGGAAATAAGGGAAATTTCCTGGCAAATAAGGGATACGATAGCTATGCTTATCCTGTGCTGCTCTCCAATGGCGGCAATAGGGCATTGCAGTCTAATTAATAAGGGATGGTGGCGGGAAAGAGGGTAAAAACTTGACAGCTATGCTAGAGAAGCCAAAAAGTTTGTGTTGATTAGTTGTTATATGAAGTTGGAAAAACTGTGGGTGAATTAGCTACAGTGAGTCCCCCATCTATACAAGGATTTGCACAGGGTGGGGTGGTCCTGGACATTACTATTAGTTATGAGGACAACTGAAGAGTATCCCAGCAAGGTCAGAGGTCCTGGTGGGAAAAACTCCAATGATTGACTTGTTTGTCTTGCTTAACAGTTCTACGAAGGTTATGGACAGACAGAATGCACAGCGGGATGTTCCCTAACACTACCTGGTGACTGGACTGCTGGTAGGGGCTTCTGCAACTTACTTCCTTAGCACTTTAAAGCAGAATTAGACAATGTGTTCAATCAAGAACAAAATGAAGAAGTTGATAAATATGACTTTATGGGGCTTGGAAAGCAATGCTAAAGAAATTTCACTTTCTACCTGACTAGGGTTGCTGAGTTTTTTAGGTAAAGGTAAAGGTTGCCCTTGCTCGAAAGCCAGTCATATTTGACTCTAGGGTTCATTGCTTATCTCTGTTTATTGCCAAAGAGCCAGCATTGTGTGCATCTGCAGATGTTTCCATGGACATGTGGCACATGCATAGACACTGGAGTGCACGGAACCGTTTACCTTCCCACCAAAGTGATACCTATTTATCTACTGTACTTGCAATTTCTTGCTTTCGAACTGCTTGGTTAGCTGGAGCTGGAATAGAGGTGGAAGCTTACAGCACTCTAGTCTCAAACTTCTGACCTGCCGATCTTCCAGTTGTCAAGTTCAGCATCTTAACCACTAAGCTGCCACAGTCCCTGTTGAATTTTTTAGTACTGCATTATTGCATCATTGCATTAATGCAATTGGTTCCTGAACTTGGATCCCCAGAGATGGGACTGAAATCATCCAGTGGGCAGTAATGCTGCTGGGTGAGAATGAAATACTCCAACATCATCTGGAATCCCAAGGTTAAGAATCATGGTAGTATCCACCCAACCAGGTGACACAATTTATTTGCCTAATTTGTGTGTCTATTGGGTACTCAATGAAGTATATCGGATAGAATGATGGACTAGGACTCTGAAGACCAGGGTCTGAATCCATGCTTGGCCATAAAATCTCACAAGAACAGTGAGACTGATAAAACCACTCCTTAAACATCACACTTACTTTGAAAGCCCTATTAAGATCACTATACTCTATGTCAATTCTGAGTTGATGGCACATAGCTAGCTAACATTCCTACTGCTAATATTAATAGGGAAGTGGTGGGAACGAGCAAAGAGAAATAGATAATTTTCAAAGTTAGTAAAGTGGCGTAGGAAAATCCTTGGCATAATGTACAACTCTGGAATGACTGGCTCTACTACCAGCAGCCTTGATACATCTTTAAAGGGCTAAGGACAAATTACTTCTCTGAACATTCAAAATTACCATTTTCAACCAAGAGTTTAAAGTACAGTGCCATGAGAATGCAATGAAGGATGACATCTGAAGGACTACACCTCTCCCTTTGACTAGACTTAAAAGGAGTGGTTTGGCAGCTGAGGACCCCTGACCTACTTACAATTCTTCTTTGTTCAATTGATAGGTCATGTTGGTGCCCCAATGCCTTGCAATATTGTAAAACTTGTTGATGTGGAAGAAATGAATTATTTTGCTGCAAAAGGAGAGGGTGAGGTAAGTTGCGCCCTAAATTGAATGCACAGTCATGTGCTAGGAGTCCAATCACATGTTTGTACACACAAAAGCCCCTTCAGGAATCAGTCTGATTGTGGAGATCTCTACTTAGCCTAATGATCATGGATTGTGATTAATGTCAATGCTGTTCTTACTTTTATAATGCCAGTAAAGAATGAGATTAGAGGTAATCCTTTATAGATGCACTAACTATAATGTAAATAAACTGTATCCTTTTTCTAATTGATATCTTGTCATGCGACTTAACAGAACACATATCACATTTTATTTCAGGTTTGTGTGAAAGGGCCCAATGTGTTCCAAGGCTACCTAAAGGATCCTGAAAAAACTGCAGAAGTTCTTGACAAAGATGGTTGGCTACATACTGGAGATGTTGGGAAATGGTTACCAGTAAGCAAACTTTTGTCTTGTTTAGACAGAAGAGGGCTAATAGAGTTTAAATTTCCTCTTGACAACAGATATGTCAATTGTACCAGCACACGTCTTCCTTTGGAGGTTTAAATGCTACTGTGACATTAAGATCGAATTATCTTGGGGGAAGTGCTCCATTCAACACGAGGCAGTGTCTAGATGCTATCTTGAGATTAATTCTTTCAACTGTATAAACAGATGTTTGTTGCAAAGGGACTGAATTTCAAAGGTGCCTATCCACATTGTCCCTTTGCACAACCTATATTTTGTTACTGTATGTCCCTTGATGTACATCTAGACTTCCTTCTGAGGTTGGTAGAATGAGTACCCAGCATGTTGGGGGCTAAATGCTAATTACGCTGTGAACCGCCCAGATAGTGCTATGGGGCAATATATAAGTGTAATTGCTATTGCTATCATTGAAACAAAAAAGGTTAGGCAAATTTTATTTTCAAAGACTGAGGAAGATGTCTGTCCAATTATCTGTGGATCAAATAAGATTCTACTACATATTTACTTTGCTAAATCTTTGTTAAGTGTGGCCACCATAGACTGGTCATATAGTCTACTGGAATTGTAATCTATATGTAAACTATCCAGGCCAAGCATTTGTTAAATCTAAAATCTGTACTTTAAATATATGCTGTCACAACTTGCTGCCTTTAATTGCTCACATTTTAATTGAGCATGAGGTCTAGTTAGTGACACTAATGCATGGTAAAATTATTTTTGATAGATCAAGTAGATGTGTTTTCTTATGTTACAGAATGGTACTTTGAAGATAATTGACAGGAAAAAACACATATTCAAACTTGCTCAGGGAGAGTATATAGCACCAGAAAAAATAGAGAATGTATATATGAGAAGTGAACCTGTTGCCCAGATATTTGTCCATGGTGAAAGCTTGCAGGTATGTATCTGTTCACCTGTCGTGTCCAGAATGGCTGTGTTGGCCATGCTTAGAACTCAAAATATGTATTTGCCACCAGAAACAGTTATGGTTAAACTCAAGACTCAGGTTGGAGTACATTAAACTAGCAAATATGTTATGCCAAGGGAGGATCATAATGCACTGCACAGGTACATAGTAAACAGTGTGAATTGTGCCTACCAAAGATTGACAGTATCATTGTCAGGGTGAGGGGTTAGTTATTAAATAATCCCTTCTCTTCTCACAAAGTTTGTCCATCTCACAGGTAATTTGTTTCATTGTGAAGGAGCTGCAGAATGAAAGAATAGATATTACTAGCAGGGGGAGATTTTGGGTAGCTGAAGAATTCCTCCTCTTGTCCAATGGCTACCACATGATGAAACAAATTACTTGTCAGAATAATTTATGAGAGATATATAATGATCAAAAACCTTCCCTTGCTGATAATGCCATCACCCTTCTGCAAGCATGACACAAAAATATTCTTACTGCTATTTAAGCAGTGATAAAAAAAAAATCTGTCTGTAAATGCTAAATCTTAAAAAGGAATGCTTTTGAGTCTTAATATATGGTTATTTGTTTTAAGTATTTATAGCTGCCTTTCCAGCATTCAGTGAATCTTTGACGTGATCTTTGATGTGGACTTTGACAGTCTTATAATGAGTTGAAAATAACAAGACAGTGTAACTCAGTTTTGGGAACTAGTTAGACCAAAAATCCACTCCCTGCTCCCACCCCCAAATAGAATAGGTAATTTGGTTTGCCATCTAAAATGCATGAGAAGAGTGGCCAGTCTGATCTTCCAAAGTCTCAGTACCACAAAGACTTTGGCAACAGTATAGATTAGGGAATTCCCAACCTAAGGGCCGTGGGCCGGATATGGCCCGTGGCACCATTTCATGTGGCCCTCTACTCATCCAAGGGCATTCAAGAAACAAAATGTCCACCCCTTTGAAGCTGTTGGGACAAAACAGCTGCCCCCATTGTGCAGGCAAGGCAAAATGGCCGTCCAAAGCTGACTGAGAGAGTGTGATCCCACCCCCAGCTTGAAAAGGTTGGGAACCACTGGTATAGATTGTTTCCTGGCTGTATGTTTTCTAAAACAATGAATTTACACAATGAATGGCCCACTTCTTGTTCACAGTTTAATCATGCAATCTTACTTTCTTCTAGGCCTTCCTAATAGGAATTGTGGTACCAGATCCAGAAGTGTTACCCACTTGGGCTAAGAAAAAGGGGCTGGTGGGCTTATATGAAGAACTATGCAGAAGCAAAGTAGGTGGTATGATTTCAGGTTATAGGCACTCTCTTGGAGTTTTAGAAAATGTCTTCCTTTTAAACAGTTGTCTCCGTGGCCCAGAGATTGAGGGGGATAGTGCATTCAGCTGTGGAAAATCTACTCATTTACTGCCATTTTTAAATGGTGCTTCATTTATTTTGGGTACCACAGTAGTGTACAAATACAATTACAGTAAAACATAATAAATATAATATGTATATAATAAAACACTGCAGCTCCATTATGGTAAGGGTAGAGGCGACAGCCAGTCCAATAGAATAGAGAAAAATCAACCAGTTAAAACTCCTGTATCAATGAAAAGGTTTTGCAGTGATGATAAAAGAGATACTTCCACGAGGAAGGTATCTCTGATGCAGCCTGAGGGGCTATTTCATGTGGCCCCCCACCGCCTCCTCCACACCTAGAAGTGCCATGTGGTGGAGGAAGGGCAAAATGGCCATCCAGTCCCTGAAACTTTCTGAGGGAGCATGACCCAGCCCCCAGCTTTAAAAGGTTGAGAACTCCTGAATTAGCTGGCCAGTTGACCCTGCTTTCCCTCAGATGCCAGGTATTTTATTTTAACTTTCTTCAGATATTTATTTGATATTTATTTTATTTTGTAGTTCTAGTATGTTGTTTTATTTATTTCTCTGTGTACTGCCCAGAGTGGGAAATATCCCAGATGGGTGGTATAAAAATGTAATAAATAAATAAAAAATTCCTAGTTAGGACAGCACAACCAAATCTAATCTGCCCCTCCCCTTATGAATATACAGTAAAACCCCGACTTACATAAAAGTCCATTCCATAGCTATATACGTAAGTCGGTTTTTACGTAAATCGATGCATCACCATAGGGATACATTAAAAGAAAGAAAAAATGGAATGTAAACATAATGATCTCCCTACCTTTTGCATGCTGCTGCTTCCTCCTCCTGCCCGTTGGGGCGAGCGGGAACTGCCGCCACCGGCACTGCTGCCTCCGCCTCCCCTGCTGCTTCTACGGGGACTGGGAGAGTGCCTCCCGCATATTCGCTCAGTTCCTCTGTTCATCCAAGGCTTCTCCAGGCGCGGTTTGGCTGGGGAGCATGTTCCGAGCCAAACCCCGCCCTGGAGAAGCATCAGACGAACAGTGGGATGGAGTGGATATGCTCTCCCAGTCCCCGTAGAAACAGCAGGGACTCTGGAAAACATGGCAAAACTGCCACAATCATCGGTGCGGCCTCTGCTGCCTCCACTGCAGCCACAGTAAAGATGTCTTGCGACTTCCGGCAGTGGGGGCAGGTGGCGCAGGGTGGAATTTTAGAGGCAAGTAAACCCCTTAGACGCAAGTAAGGGACTGCAGTGGCTCAAGTAGGTAAGACGCTGACTGGGAAGCAGAAGGTCAGCAGTTCGATTCCCGAGTACTGCAGGACAGAATGAGCTCCCGTCTTCGTCCCAGCTCCTGCCAGCCTAGCAGTTCGAAAGCAAGACATTGCAAGTAGATAAATAGGGACCACTTCGATGGGAAGGTAACAGCGTTCTGTGCGCTCCGGTGTCTAGTCATGCCTGCCACATGACCATGGAAACGTCTGCAGAAGCAGACAGCGCTGGGCTCTTCCGCTTGGAAACAGAGATGAGCACTGCACCCTAGAGTTGGATACGACTAGATTTCAAGCAAGGGAAACCTTTAAACCCCTTAAGTAAATTTTTTTTTGCATAAATCGGGATGCGATTTTTGCAAAAATAACCTTGCGTAAGTCAAATTTTATTTAACTCGAGGCGTACGTAAGTTGGGGTTTTACTGTACAATCAACCTAAGATACTTAGAGAAGGAAGTTCCTTAAAACCCTTAATTTACTGAAAGACTTGTGAAATAGTTTTGTGTCTGTACTTACTGTCCACGTTGTCAGGTCATACAGCAGGAGTGGTGTGGCTTTGCTCTCCTTGTGTTGACTCAGTTTGTGTAGGGGACATTGAGTCAGACTCCAGTATTTGAAGAATGTACTGTCCCTAAGAATTAAAATAAATATAGTAACATTTTGACAGGTTGACCATAAATAGATTGGTAAAATTCTTTTCCATATTGTTCCATAATATCATATTGTTTATCTGTATAGGACATTAAAAAACTCATTCTGGAAGACATGCTGAAAGTTGGGAAAGACTTTGGCTTAAAGTCATTTGAACAGGTAAGAAACTGGAATGTGTGGCTGTGATTGGATCCCTAGGGATGTAGTTTCCAATTAAATTGCTATATGTGCAATTTTGAACTTTGCGAGTGTAACCCTAATTTTTAATAAACAAGAACTTTATGTTTATTACATACTTAAATCTCTTAATTACTCTCTCTTCTAAAACTTCAGTTATAGGTGAAACTCGGAAAATTAGAATATTGTGCAAATGTTCATTTATTTCATTTAAAAGGTGAAACAAATATATGAGATAGACTCACTACATGCAAAGCAAGAGAAGTCATGCCTTAATTCATTATAATTGTGATGATCATGGTGTACAGCGTACATGAGATTATGTGATGATTATGGGGTACATGAGATTGGGGGGTTGGGGTTTTTCATAAGGTGTAAGCCATAAGCATCAATATTATAACAAAGTATGGTTTGAACTATCTCGCTTTGCATGTAATGAGTCTATCTCATATATTCGTTTCACCTTTTAAGTTGCATTACTGAACTGAATGAACATTTGTACAATATTCTAATTTTCCAAGTTTAATTTAATTTAATTTTAGGATTTATGCGCCACCCACTCGGGCAAGCCTGACTCAGGGTGGCTTCCAGACAACCCTGAGTCGGGTTCGATGAGTGGGTGGCATAAAAATCTGAAATTAAAATAAAAAAATTAAATAAAAATTTTAAAAATAAATCTAAAACACGAGCATAGAAAATATAAAAACAGGTAAAATTGCCCACATAAAAGAAACCCACATACCTCATTCTTAAAAAAAAGGAAGAGAGAAGAGAGATTGGATCTTGCTTATTGAACAAGCCAGCAGGCAGGGGCCACACTTCCATCAGGCCCCCATACCCGCTCTGCCAGTTAGGTTTTAAGACCCTTCCTAAAGGGCAGCAACTCTGTCTGCAACCGTAGCTTTATTAGTAGGAGGTTCCAAAGGGCCAGTGTGGACATGAAGAAGGCCCTCCTCCTTGTGCTAGGGAGACAAGCCCCTCTAGCTGATAGTACAATTAGAGAGCCCCTCTAATCTGCTCTGGTTGGACAGGCAGATGTTCTTAGGGCGATGCGGTCTCTTAGGTATCCTGGCCCACTACCATGTAGGGCTTTAACCTGTACTTGCTGAAACATGCTCTTCATATTAATTAAAAACTTTAGAATATCATCCATCCATTTACAGTGATGTTGTCCATGCTGAGGTACATTATAATTACCTCTCCTTAGTGCCAATGTTATTGTAGGTAAAGGTAAAGGTTGCCCTTACTCGAAAGCCAATCGTATCCGACTCTAGGGTTCAGTGCTCATCTCTGTTTCAAAGCCGAAGAGCCAGCACTGTCTGCTTCTGCAGACGTTTCCATGGTTATGTGGCAGGCATGACTGGGCATTGGAGTGCACGGAATGCTGTTACCTTCCCACCAAAGTGGTACCTATTTATCTACTTGCAATTTCTTGCTTTCGAAGTGCTAGATTGCAAGGAGCTGGGACAGCGATGGGAGCTCACTCTGTCATGAAGCACTCGGGTCTTGAACTGCTGACCTTCCAGTCATCAAATTCAGCGTCTTAACCACTAAGCCACTGCAGTCCCTTAATGTTATTGTAACAGGACAGGAAAAGAAAGATTGCCTTGTATTAATGACTGGAATTTTTTTTTTTAATTGGGCTTTATCTCAGTCTCCTATATTAATGTTTTAGTTACATGTGAAATGGTAAACATCCCTGACAGAAAACCCATAGAATACATTGTTCTATGCATTGTTCCTGTACTTCCTAAATGTCAGTGTGTGGCCATGTACAATTCTTTCAAAGCAGAAGGCTTGTTTAACTTCTGTTAATTTTTAAAAATTTCCAGGTGAAAGCCATCACTCTTTACCCTGAAATGTTCTCTGTCGAGAATGGCCTGCTAACACCAACATTAAAAGCAAAGAGACTTGACCTTCGCAAATACTTCAGGTCCCAGATAGAAGAACTCTATGCTAACACCCAGATGTAACTGAGAAGGAACTGTTGGAGAGAATGACACTTGCTACCGACCTTCATATCTGCAAACTGAATACAGCAAACATAGGGAAGAAAAGTGTGCAATCATTAACTGTATACAAAAGGGTACTTGACATAGGAAAACAGAAGAAAAATGGAACGCTGCCTTACTGTCCACTTGTGTTGCAGAACCATTTTTATAGTGACATACAACTTTCTCAATGCGCCTTAAAATGTAAATGTAAATCTATGTGATTTGTAAGTTATTAAGACTTCTTCAGCCAAAAAATGTGACTCTCCAAAGCATGTAAAGGGATGTGTGTGTTGCTAGCACTTCTGTTGTCTTTTAAGTATATTATACAGCGGGTGGTAGACTGCCAAAAGATTTGGCATATGGAGATTTTTAATGTATCGCAACTGGACGTCAACCAAGGAGTATCTCTTGTTTGTGTTTGCTCTAGAACCCAGGCGGGATCTTGACTGCCTTAGTTCCCCACAAATTACTTGCAAGCTTTATTTCAATTTCTGAATCTTGTCACAGACAACCACAAGAAGAATCATCGGGTATTTTATCTTGAAAATTAGTTGGCCAATGTCTTTATGCCCTGGAAGTCTAGACAAAACAGCCGATGCTCCACAACGTATTTACTTCACAAACTCTAGAGATGGTTGGGCCACAGCTGCGGTGTGCTGCACACGGACATGGATGTTGGTGGAATTCTGGTCCTGGGTCCTAGGTCATTCATTGCCTGGGTTGTCACAGTAGTAGAGCAACTTGACCTCTATCATGTAATTTGCTGGGTTTTGTGTAATGTTATTGTCTTCCTCTCATTCACGGGATGTATTAGGAAAATAAGATTATCCTGCATGAAGTTGATAGGAGAAGAAGGTGAACACTTTATGAGTATGTGAAAGAAGAAGGGAAAAAGATGCTCTTAACATGGGGTACCCTTTCTCTGGGAGTAGGGGTGGATGTGGAGGTTATCACATATCTGAATTTCTTTTAAGAATGGAGATGTCTTGTAGTAATCCCTACTTGAGTTTTCCCCTACACTGAAGTCATTAATTTCTGTTAAATACATGTAAACAAGCACAACGGAGTTAGCACTGAAGATTGTGGGACTATAATACACAACCCAGTTGCATAATTTCATACATGTGTACCCTTACCTGCATAACAGTATCCAGGCCAATACTCCTAGAGTATTAAGTCATTTGTTACATTGGAGCTCAAATGTTTGCTTAGTGTTGGCTATTTCTATATTTTATAAACCAAAATTTCCAAAAACCAATGAAGGAAACCAAAATAAATATTTCTGCATTTAATGTTGAGTATACCTTGTTAATCTACACATCGATCACTCATAACAGTGTTGCTTATTTGTCCGTTTAAAAGGAACCACTGTGATAGTCATTGCATGGCAAATAAGTTCAATGGAAATTTCAGATTGTCTCATTTTTGAGATCTTTTCATTACTACAGGAACCTAATGATACAAGAACCTAGAGAATGAAGTACAGTAACTTAATAATATAGTTTAAACAATATTGTATAATTTTTCAGTAAGCTTTCTCTTTGCAAAAATAATTCTTTTGACACAAAATATACTTTTTTTTGGGCTTACATTATTAAGTGTTGGAGAGTGAGCAAGTACTGTTTGGATGGCAAATAAACCTCATGTATAGAAATCCTTGTAAATTACTGCAAACTGCTACTTACAGCCCCTAACAGAATACTGTGTGAGCAGGAAGAAATTAGCAGTTCATTAGAGAAATGGGTTCCTGGTGATATAATTAATTTTTGCAGAGGACAGAAGCAGCTAAGTTTCAAAATAATAAATAAATAAAGGAAAGCCATAGAAGAAGAAATTAAAAGGTTAGAAAATGTATTACAAAGGATCAAAAAGATAGATATAGACTGATAACATTAAAGAAAGAATTGAAAGACAAAGACTGGGGGAAAGTGCAGAGAGACCTTATATATATGAAAAGGCATTACTTTGAATTTAGCAACAAAAATTCAGAATTGTTAGCTAAAATAGCAGAAGATAAGAAAATTAAAAATGAAATAGGTGTAAAAATGAATAACCAAGGAAAAAGATGTAATATAATGAAGGAGAAAATAAAAACAGTACAGGAGTTCTATGAAGATCTATACAGTATTCGGCAAAAATATATACAACAAATTAAACTAAGACAATATTTGAATAGAGGACAGAAGCAGCTTGTGATACTACAGAAAAGTATCACTGGTTGTGAAAGAGCTAGTTGCGCCCGTCCCCCAATAGGTTGCTACTTGTAAACACCCACAGCTCACAACTGGGTTTGGGTAATGTACAGATTTCACTGTTGCCTTTCTTCAGTTCTCGTACCTGTAAACTTTTTTTTTTGTAGTTTAAAGGAATGAGAACTCTACTGCAGGTTTCACTATAGCTTATATTCCTAACTGGATATGGATTTAAAATATGTTGGGTGTGTGTATATTGCCAAATAGGAAGATATATGATGATCTTAATATTCCTGACTTTAGTTTTATGTATGTACTTTAAAAATGGGAAGGCTTGTTTCAATTTACTAAAACGTTGATATCCTATCTTAATTTATATGTTGTCATGCACTGCAGAAGTGGCATATGTTTTAGCCTTGGATGTTGTAAATTATACAAAATGTGCAAATACTCTGCTTCTTTTTTGGATCACAATCCCATAAAACTAGTATCTGTTACAACTGGGGGAAAAGAACAACTTTTAAAACATTCCACTAGCTGTAACTTAAATTATGCAATAGATGATTTTATTGACAAGAAATATAACTTCATTTGTGCTAAACTTCATTTTCCCTCCTCGGAGCCTAGATGCAAACCAGTGGTGGGATTCAAATTTTTTACTACCTACTCTGTGAGTGTGGTATAGTGGGCATGGCCAGGGAGAAAGCCCTACATTGCACCCGAATTAGGACTATTTTATTGCAAAACTTGAATGGGCGCGGCCAGCCAAAATTTCTGCTACCGGTTCTGGTGAACTGGGGGGGGGGGGGGGAACCTGCTGGATCCCACCACTGAATTTAATATACAACAACTACGTTATAGAAACTCTACTACTTGTTAGCTAAATTACTGCCTGAGGGGTCTAACAATATCGATACATGTACAGCAGGCACATTAAGGTATGCAACATAAGTACACGTAAAGAAGGAAAGAAAATGCTCTCCCTCTCCCATAAGGTCCTGTGTGAGCCAAAAAATGTTCACCAAGTAAAAGTCTATATACGTGTGGTCAGCGCTTGTAAATAAAGTCACCAGTACGTGACAGCGATGTAATGCAGCGAATTAAGTGCCAGGTCCTCAGAAGGTAAGTGCTGCTACAAGCGGGCTGGCCCGTAACTCAATTGGAGCTGGTATCGAGAAGACTCAACGCAGGACAAGGAGAGGACGGTGTTCAACAAGTTCCGATGTCCCTCCGGTAAGTAGACATTTCGAAAGACTTCCTCAGAGTCTAAAGCATACAATAATAGAAAGAACACACAGCTAATGTATGCAACATCTCTACCTCATTGCCAAAATATCTAAGACAAGTTCATATTACATGACATGTAACCATAATAACATAGAAAAACATAGAAAAACGGACACGGACATGCCTATTAGTGCTGAATATCTCGCGCATAAACCTCCATGGTAAATTCCTATTGTGTTCTCGCGTTAACCTAAATCTAGTAAAGGTCTGATTTAAATACCCTAGACGGAAAGATATCTCATAATAATCAGCTGAGTGCCTCTGTTAAAGGAGAAGGGCATGAATAGCAGATCTACCATCACAGTACTGAAAGTACACAGAAATGCGGATAGGTCCCAATCCGTGTTCAAACCATGAGGAGACAACGTTTTGAAGTGATGGATGTAAAATGCCTCTCTCTGTAAAAGAAATCGCTCAACGTCAATCACCTGGTGCTTATTAGGTGAGTAAGTTTCAAACACCACCAACTTCAGATCTTTATAAGTATGTTTCTTTTCTGTGAAGTGATTGACCATGGGTGCGTTTGGGATGCAGTTCTTAATACGGGAAATATGTTCACCCAAACGTACCCTGATAGGTCGTCTGGATTGCCTGATGTATGCCAATTGGCATACACATATGATCATGTACACGGACTCTCTTGTGCTGCAATTAGAAAACGAGGTTAAATCCAAGGAAAAGCTACTGGAGGGTAACCGTACGTGATTGGTGTGCCACATGTAAGTACAAAACTTACAGTGTCCACACGCAAAATGTCTTCCTTGATTGCCTTTGTGACTTTGTCTAGTACTGCATCCTTACCCGCTCATCAAACCTACCACCATGGGAGTATGTGTAAATATAAGAGGCAATGGTGATTCATGGATACCACGAAGAAGACATGATTTTTATTCATCGACATCCCAGTGAAATTAATCTGTTCATATTTAAAGTTTTTGAAATGGTAACCGTGTTAGTCTGTGCAAGCATTTCAGAGAGTAAACAAAACAAAAAGACCAAAATGTGGCCCCTTAAAAACTAACTGCTGTGTTTTAATGTTAGCTTTCATGGATCAAGTCTACTTCATCAGACATGAGTGAGACTTCATGGCATCAATTTATACACAGCAGGTACAGAGGCAGACAATGGTTGGCTAGCATAACAGTCAAGTATACATATGAGTGTGGCTTTTTACAACTGGTAATAGAAGATTCCTGATTGGTATACAAATTTGCTGTGAAGTTTGGTTCTGTTGAATTGCAAATGGTTAGTAGATGGATGCAAAACATTGTGGCATTACAGGTTTGGTAATGAGTTTACTAACCATGCTGTGTGAAAATATACAATGGTGTGTATTGTAGCGCACCAAGGTTTTCCTTTGTTCTGTGAACTGGGATGAGAGTCACTGACCATCTTTCTCTAGTTTGTTCTGTGATATGGGTAAATTACATTGTATAACAACCTGTTCGTTGTGGTGTATCAAGTTGACAACGTCCCAGAAACCCTTGATTAATATTCACACCTTTGAAATGGGTGTCCAACATATGCATATGCGGTAGGGTGGGGAGACAAAAACATTGTGGCACTTTAAGGACTAACTGCTGTATTTTAATGTTTACTTTCGTGAATCAAGTCCACTTCATCAGACATAAGAATTAGACTTCATGGCATCAATTTATACACATCAGGTACAGAGGTACAGAATGGTTAGCATAGCAGATAAGTATACAAGTCAATGTGTGTTTTTAAAACAGCCATTAATATCTGTTATTCAGATTAGTTGTAAAGCTTTGCCCCTTTGAATTGCAAATGGTTAGTAGAAATGCTCGAATCACAGACTAACATGGCTACTATTTCAAAAAATTTAGCATATATGTATATTTTATGTCTGCTCTCTCTCTCTAAATCCTTTCCTTGTAATCTTTCTGTTCTAGAATGGCAACTTTCAAGTCTTGTGCAGAGTGTTCAGGCAGACTCAAACAATTTGAAGTGTATTTAAAGTGCACGTTACTTTGAATCAGCTACTTTTTTGCATAAATTTTTGAAGTGGTAGCCGTGTTAGTTTGGGCAAGCATATCAGAGAGTAAATAAAACAAAACAACAAAGAAGACAAAAAAGTTATGGCAACTTAAAGACTAACTCTTGTATTTAAATGTTAGCTTTCGTGGATCAAGTCCCCTTCGTCAGACATAAAGAGTAAAACCTCATGGCATCCATTTATACACAGGTACAGGTGTCCACAGAAACGTCTGCAAATGTAGATAGCACTGGTTCTTTGGATATAAACAGATGAGCACTGAACCCTAGAGGAGGATACGACTGGCTTTCCAGCAAGGGTGCCTTTGACTTTAACCTATAGAGCAGAGATTCTCAACCTATGGCCCACAGGCTGGAAGCAGCCTGTGGCCCCATTTCATGCCCCCCCCCCGCTTTTACCATGCCTGGAAGTGCCATGTGGTGGAGGAAGGGCAACATGGCCGTCCGGCCCATAGCTGGCTGGTAAATACCGTAATTCACACCTCTTTCAAACTCTTTCCCGCCGTCTTCCCATATTAGAACATCCAGAAAAGGGGTTACTGCGCATGCGCACCCGTCAGAGACACATACCTGTCAAGTATCCCGTATTGGCCGGGATTTCCCATAATTTTGCGCCACTTTTCTTCCTTTCCCACCCAGAGCCGCTGCCCATACCTGTCAAGTATCCCGTTTTCCCCAGGAAAACCCCTTATTTTTACCCCTCTTCCCTGCCCCCTCCTGTTTTATTAATTTCCCTGTAATATCCCTTTAAAAAAAAATCCTGACCGGAGCCCTCACAACCGAAGCTGCATTATGTTTTTCCTGCCACCAGAGGTCGCTGTGGCATTTCGCTTGTGGAAGGAGAGAGAAAAGGTGGTGGTGGGGGCCCTTCTGTAGTTTCTCTTTCATTTCCTTGCCACATGGTCATGGAGGCTTCATTTTTGCTGCTACTAGTCAGAGCCACCATGCGACGGGAGTCTACTCTAGGTGAGCAATATTTCATATGTGGAGATTAACTCCTCAGCTGCTGGGAGGCTTGGAAACTACAGAGGTTGCTTTTTACTTTACTAATTCCCTTCCTTAAGCTGGATCCGACATTCTCAGGTGTTGCTGCTTCAACTGGTTGCAGTGAAGAACAAATAGATTGGTTAATTTGGGGGAATTAATCCCTTGCTCCTCCACCCTAATTGGGGGGGGGGGTGTCTAGCCACGTGCAGGGCTAGTTCACCCTAGGGGGCTGGTTTACTATTCTGCTCTTTGCTTCCCAGAAAACTTTTTAAAGTAAAAATGAGTAAACAAGAAAGAAAACAAAACAAAAGTTTCCCAAAAAGATGGGGAAAGGGTTCTTTGGTCCACGCAGCTTTGTGCACATTGCATCTACAATACCATCTAGCCATCTTATTTTTGGCCACCCCCTTCTTTTGTCCTCCACCTTTCCCAGCATCAAGGCTTTCTCAAGTGAATCCTCTCTTCTCATTTGATGTCCAAAGTACTTTAGCGTCATCTTTACTATTTGACCTTTAATGAGCAGTCGTGGTTGATTTCTTCTAGGATTGACCTATTTCTAACACCACATTTCAAAGGCATCTATTTTTCTGCGCTCAGCTTTCCTGATGGTCCAGCTCTCACACCCATACATTACCACTGGGAATACCATTGCTTTGACTATGCAATTTTTTTTCTGCAAGGTGATGCCTCTACTTTTAACTATGTTCCCCAGGTTTCTCATAGCTTGTTTCCCAAGCATCAGTCGCCTTTTTATTTCATGGCTGCAATCACCATCTGCAGCGATTTTTGATCCTAAGAAAGTAAAATCTGCCAGTCGTATCAAACTCTAGGGTGCAGTGCTCATCTCCATTTACAGCCAAAGAGCCAGTGCTGTCTGAGTTTTCAGACATTTTCATGGCCATGTGGCAGGCATGACTAGAGCCCAGCAAGTCACATGGCTATATTTGGCCATGCCCACAGATTTGGCCACACTCACAGAGGGGTGTGCCCAAAATTTCCCTTATTTTCAAATCCAAAACTTGACAGGTATGCTGCTGCCATCCCTTAATTTGGCAGTGGGGGAAAGTAGTTACTGCGCATCCCCTTCTGCGCGGGTCCCTTCTATGCATGCATACAAGCCTTCTACGCATGCGTAGAAGGATTCTGCGAAAAGGGGGATGCGTAGAAGGCTTCTAGGCATGCCTAGAGTGGACCTGCGTAAAACAGTTCTGCGCAGGTCCCGTATTGTCTGGAGCCGTGCTTAACAGGTATGCAGAGACAGTGGTGCGCATGTGCGAACACCCAGAAAAGGGATTAGTGTGCATGCGCACCTGTCAGAGGCAAAGGTGTGCATGCACAAACGCCCACACCCGGAAAATTTCCCTTATTTCCACAACCAAAACTTGACAGGTATGGTCCGGCCCCCAAAGCTGTCCTAGGGAGCGTGACCCAGCCCCCGACTTAAAATGGTTGAGAACTCCTGCTATAGAGGCATCAGCACACAATGACAGAAGCCCCGCCGTAGTTTGACCTCCTCCCACCAGATGGCGCTTCTCAAAACTTTTTCCCGTTTATATGGCTATTTCGGTTAAAACGATCTCTGAGGCAACGGGACAAACCATTTTGGGAAGGGGGAGATGTAAAGGGAACGACGAGCCTCTTTTTTTTAAAAAAAATTGCTCCATTCGCTCATGATAATACGCAACTAAAAAAGATCAAACACAAAAGCGAGCTGTCATGTTTATCGAATCTGGATAAGCTGAGCTCAGTTAAAAAAAATATATAACCCCCCCCCATTTTGTGCTCTATGGAAGAGCCCGGAACGGCGGATTCAGTTGGAATGGCGGAGGGAAGGCCGTTTAAGGGAGTCAACGGGAGCCCGCCCGCACACATTTTAATTTGTCCTGTGGCGGCAAGCGGAGCTCACTGAGCCTCCCGTGGAAAGACTGAAGAAGGAAGGGAGGGACCCGGTGGGTCACCGTTTAAGGCAGGAGAGGCAGAGCAGCGGGAGAGCTGAGGTGACCGGGCGTATAAAGCCGCGTTGGGAACACTTGCTGAGGGCGCAGTTAATTAATTAATTAATTAATTGATGTATATCCCGCCAACAATTAGTGCTAGTTTCTAACGGCGAGGCTGAGGGGCGAGGCAGAGAAAAGCGGTAAGCAGAACTTTATATAAAAATGTGAATGAATAAACGAACAAATAAACAAACAACTAAGGTCGTTATATGCTATAATTTAAGCATACCAACTTTATTGTAACAGTGGCTCAAGTGGCTCAGACGCTGACTGGGAGGCGGAAGGTCAGCAGTTCGATTCCCGACTACTGCAGGACGGCGACGGAATAAGCTCCCTTCTTTGTCCCAGCTACTGCCAACCTAGCAGTTCGAAAGCAAGACATTGCAAGTAGCTAAATAGGGACCACTTCGGTGGGAAGGTAACAGCGTTCCGTGCGCTCTGGTGTCTAGTCATGCCTGCCACATGACCACGGAAACGTCTGTCTGCAGCGGCAGGCAGCGCTGGCTCTTCGGCTTTGAAACAGAGATGAGCACTGAACCCTAGAGTCGGATACGACTGGCTTTCGAGCAAGGGAAACCTTTATACTCATTGTGTATCTTCCCTCTAACAAGGGAAACATTTACCTTTACTAAGCATACCAAAAGAGCCTCCTCGAAGGTTGTGGTATTTTTTAACCACAATTGGACTACCCTGGTAACGGCAACCTTATGTTGCCGGCTAATCTTTTTCACATTAGGTCCGGCAAAAAGAAGCTGCAGAATGAACACCCCCCCCCCCCCCAAGGTAGCTTCATTTTGGCAGTTTCACATCTGGCCTAAACACGTGGAGGAAGAAGAACCTTCAGAAGGGTGGTCATTAATTCCCACGCCACTCCACGAAGCAAAATAAGTAATTAGCCTCTGGCTAGGTCACTCACATCATCCTCAGTTAACTCATTAGCAGAGTACTGCACAACGGAGTGAGCTCCCAGCTCCTGCCCACCTAGCAGTTCGAAAGCCAGAAATTGCAAGTAGATAAATAGGGACCACTTTGGTGGGAAGGTAAACAGCACTCCGAGTACTCTGGTGTCTATGCCTGCCTGCCACATGTCCATGGAAACGTCTGCAAATGCAGACAGCGCTGGCTCTTCAGCTAAGAAACAGTGATGAGCTGAGCACTGAACCCTAGAGTCGGATACAATTGGCTGTTGAGCAAGGGCGACCTTTACTGTTACTAATTCCACAATGTTTATTCTGCATCCATCAACTAACCATTTACAACGCAACAGAGCCAAACTTCACAGTAATAAATCTGAACCCTAATCAGGGATCTTCTGTTATTACCGGTTGCGAGAAGCCACACCACGCTGATTTGTGATATGTCTAGTCATGCCTGCCACATGACCACGGAAACGTCTGCAGAAGCACAACGCTGGCTCTTCGGCTTTGAAACAGAGATGAGCACTGAACCCTAGAGTCGGATATGACTGGCTTTCAAGCAAGGGAAACCTTTATACTCATTGTGTATCTCTGCACCTGCTGTGTATAAATTGATGCCATTAAGTCACTTACATCTGACGAAGTGGATTTGGTCCATAAAAGCTAACATTAAAATACAGCAGTTAGTTTTTAAGGTGCCACAACATTTTTGTCTTTTGGTTTCGTTTACTCTGATATAATTGGAGCCAGACGCTCCTAGGCTGCAGCCTTCCCTTTACCAGGTTTCAAGGTATTTGGCAGTTAATCTCTCTTGACCCCCACTCAAGAGAAAATTAATTACATATTTCCTCATCCAGGGGATTTTAATGCAAGAATGCATAAGCTTGTGGTTTTTACTGCCCTCCGTTGCTGGTAGTTTTGCTGGCTAGGGCTGGCAGAAGCCACCTGCTTACATTATCCGACAAGTAAATCAATGCTTTAATGTGAGGAGATATATATTTACCTCACCTGTATGAAATGTAAGGAGGTGGCCCTGTAGCCTGAGGAGAGATGAAAGGAGCACAGCTAGTGTACAGTACTTGTATTGAATCTTTTAAAGCCAATGAATAAGTTCATGGCTTGAGATCTAGACTAAATGCCTCTTTACTGTTAATACAGCTCATCATAGTTGCAAAAGAAGGGTACTTATGCAAGATAAACCCGAGGTCTGGCTCTACATGTTTCAACTAGCACTGGAGACCTGATTAGATTCTTCTTTTGTGTCCAGGTCAAACATTGAATTGCCAAAATGGAGCCACTTTCTTGGCTTTGTTGTTGGCCAAACCTAAGTCCTCATTGGCGCATGTTTCCAGTAGTAACTGGCAGACCAGCAAATGAGCCGATTCAGTATCTGTCCACATTCACACAGTGTATCATCATTAGCCAGCAGCCCCCACTTGAGCTGGTCTTGTATTTAGGGACTCCGATCCTCAGCCTATTCAGAGTCCTCCAAGTACGGTAGGGGAGGTTGAGTTCCTGACCCATATCCTTGTCTAGTGAGCTCCTTCCTCCCATCTTCTTACAGTGGAACCTCGTATGTCCCATATAGCAAAAAAAAATGCATGACGAAAAAAACGTATAACAAAAATTTCTATTGGAAAAAAATCACTTAGCGGAAAAAAAATATTATACGATTTTTCCATAGAGATTTTTGTAATACGATTTTCCCCATAGAGATGTTTGTTACTGTATATGGGTTTTTTCCCATAGGAATTTTCATTATATGAAAAAAATCGTATAACAAAAAATCGCATAGTTAACAGTCTTGTAGAACAAATTATTTTCATTATACGAGGTTTCACTGTAAAGTAAAACCCTGACTTACAAATGCCTTGAGTTACATAAAATTCAACTTACATAATGATTTTGTGCTAAAACCATGTCCCGATTTACACGATTTTCTATGGGTTTGCTTCTTTTTCCTATGGGTTTGCTTTGAGTTAAATAAATATTCTTTTTCCTATGGGTTTGCTTCGAGTTACGTAAACATTCATTTCCCTAAAGGTTTGATTTGATTTACATAAAAAATTCATTTTTCCTATGGGTTTGCTTCGAGTTACATAAAAAATAATTTTTCCTATAGGTTTGCTTTGAGTTACATAAAAAAACGATTTAAGCAAAAGCCTACGGAACAGACTTTTTTTTTCGTAAGTAGGAGTTTTACTGAATTTGTTTTTGATCTCCTGTTCCCTCGAGTATTTGTTCTTGCCATAAAGCTCTTTCTGGATCTGAGCCGGCAGACTTGAGGCATCTATCAAGAGTCATTCTCTTGCTTAGTCCACTTCTACGTATCTTTATCTTGGGACAATACCAAAAAAGAGGATATATTTTCTCAACTGATGTAGGTTTGAGGCATCCTGTCACTATGTGCCTGACTAGATGCAAAGGTGGCACTCTTGTGGCTTTTCTTTTGTTTGCACAGTTGATGTTATGTGCTCTCTGTAAGGCTGGGTCTCGTTTATGATGACTCTGATAGGGGTTTTGAAGCATGTGAGCAATTTAAAAAGATATTTACTAACCCACCCACCCTGAACATCTGTACCACATGCAGCATTATATAATACATAGGGGAACATCTGTGTTTGTCTCATTTCAACATGATGTGTTGAGATATCCAAGTAATTTGTGAACATTTCTGTCTGGCTTTTATACATCTGAAATTAAATGAGGTTTTGGACAAGTTCAAGGAAAAGCTTAAACACTTGGTGATTCTTACTTAACCAGTTGTTTAAGACTTTTTTGTTTGCTTCCTGGTTTTAAACTTGGGTTCTTATTTCAGAAGCCATTTGTAAATATTTGGCTTAGTACAGTGGTTTCTCAAATACAACCTGTGGCTGCTGTTTTCTTGTGACAATTTGTAGCTGAATGAGAGCCTTTATGTGGTTTTTGCCTCATTTACTTATGTTATAACCTATTACAAAATTTTTGAACGTGGAACAAGAAACTAATTTCAAGAAGAAATACGCAAGACATAGCTTGGCAGAACAGTTACCTCTCTTGTCAGCTAACTATATTTTAGTTTCTTATGATTAAAATGGACAGCGGGAAAATGCTTCAGATAAATCTTCAAAAATAGAAGAAAGCAAGATGAAATTTATTCAGCCATTGTTATTAACCCCACAAATCCTAGTTAAATATATAAATTTGTAAATACTGTAATTGATTGAAGGGAATATAAAGACAAAAATTCAGGAATAATAATAATAAAAATAATAATAATAATAATAATAATAATAATAATAATAATAATAATAATAATAATAATAATAATAATAATAATAATAATTTCATATCAGATTATTCTGGGTTGAAATTTTTTTAGAGGCTCCTTTTATGTCCCCAAATGCAGCTCTCGGGTATCGAAACCCGACTTTCCAGTTTCCAGCTCAGAGTCTTAACCACTAAGCCACTGAAGAAGCTTATAACTACTGTATAATGAAGATGTTACTGGATGTAAAAATGGTTGAATTCAATTCAAAGTAATGTTTCTCTTTTATTTTCTTTCAACAGTAGAAAGATGTCAAAGAGACAAACAAAAAGAGATTCCAAGGGGAGACCAAAAGTGAGTATCTTTTTCATGCAGGCACATCTGAGGCATTGTGCAGTTCTATTTGAATATATATAAGTTCTGTTGAGTTCAATGAAACTAATTTTTATATTTAAGATAAAGATCACACTGACACTTCAGCCATAAAAAGTCAGGTTGTAATTTTTGTAAACCATTTTCACCTTTATTGTTTTTCTACAATTGTTGATCACAAAAATACTATTTATTAAAATGCTTTTTCTGTAGAATCTGTTATTGCAGATATACACATTATGTTTCTTTTATACTGGACTGAATCTTTTTTAAAGCTGATTATTATAGGTTCTATTTTACTTCTCCAGAGACACCAACCTAAGTCACTATCTCGTGGCAAATTGCTTTCCCCTGAGGAGCCAGATGTGTCAAGTATTTTAAAAGTTCCTGGAGCTGGACAAACAGAAGAACCTGATGACTTCTTTGGTTAGTAATCAACTTTTAACTATTTTAAGTTGTTGCTGTGGTATATAGTATTGTTACTAGAGTTGTCACTGAATGAAAGAAACCTTAATCAACTGTATGAATTTTGACTTGCAGCACAATTCCTGGCATGACAAGGTTTATCACCCAATTTTTTTAAGGACACATTTCTGTTTATAAGCCTCCCTAGTTTCTCAATTTTATTTGGTTCTAATACCCTGAATGCCACAGCTGGTGAACACTTAAGAGGATCTGGCTTATTCAAGACTGTGGAATCTACTTTCATCCAGGGTCAGTTCGGAACCCTCTGTGCTACATATATGCTGGCAGGCAAAGGCCTTACTATTCAGGTGCACATTTGGCTAAGGATTAGGCTGCAAGAAAGATATTTTTAACAGGGGTTTCTTCTCTTTTAAAAATGTACCTATTGAAGTTCAAGAACCTCATTGAACATCTGAAAATTCTCAGGTGCAAAGAGCCCAGTAAAATTAAATACTTTAAAAAGATCAGTTTAAACAGGAATGAAATAAGGCAATGCAAGTACAGTAAAACCCCGACTTACATATGCCTCGATTTACATAAAATTCAACTTACATAATGATTTTTGCGCTAAAACCATGTCCCGATTTACATAACACAATTTCCTATGGGTTTGCTTCGAGTTAAGTAAAAAATTCATTTTTCTTATGGGTTTGCTTCGAGTTATGTAAAAATCCATTTTCCTATAGGTTTACTTTGAGTTAAGTAAAAAACCGATTTACATAAAAGCTTACAGAACAGACTTTTTATGTAAGTAGGGGTTTTACTGTATATCAGAGTTAAACATTTCCTCTCAAAGTAAAGATACAACACTTAAGATATTGGATCACCGGGGAAGCCTCTAGAAGCTGAAGATGAAACTTCCTCATCCAAAGCCCCCCCCCCCCTCCCTCAAAGCTGCCTTCTGTTACTAAATGAGTTGTTATATATTATTTTAAAATTCAGATAATGATTGGCCATTACTATGGCCTAAACCCACAGCTTCCAGTAAAAAGAAGCCCTCCAATGAGTTGACTTGGGATATTTTTTTTTCTGTTTGGGTCAGTCATTACTACCAGTTTATTAGGTGACTTATGCTTGTGGCTGAATCTGTAAGTACAAATCTCACTGACAACTACTCTGCTGTAGTCCCCACCCAGCTTTTTTTTCTTTCCAATGTGACCAAGTTTGTCCCATGACATGATTTCTTCCTTAGTAGTATATATCACTCCAGTCTGTATAAGGTATTTGTTTCACAAATTGGGACCAAGCTGTTTTGTAGATGGCTTGAACTATGTGTGCTTGGTTTATATAGATGTTTATTAGGGGTATGCTGTGTGAGTTGTTTTTTTTTTCATTTTGTTTTGGGGTGAGTGGGATTGCCTCCCCAAATTATGAAAGAATTTCTCAGCAGAATTTTTGCAGCCCACATTTTGGTGTAGATCTGTGAAATGCTTCAGGGCTGTGTATCAGAGATCTCAAAACAAAACTGAATTGGATGGATTTGAAGGTGAGAAACTGCAGCCCAAATATCTAGACTTCTGTGTTTGCATTTTTCTGACTTGGCTGTGAAAAAGAATCATCAAGAGCAATGCAGCTAAGATGCCATGGTATATTTCTATTACGCTTCTCTATTTTATCTAGACCATCCCTTACATAGTACTGCTGTGTCTTTTTATGAGGAGGAAGGAGCAGGAAAAGATCAGTATTCAGAACCGGATGGGTCAACAAGTAATTCCTCTGATTCTGAGCCAGAGCAGAGAAATACAATAGGAAGGTAATCCATAAATAAACCTGAATATGTATTCATTCTGGTATTTTTGGTTCACTTGTTCATTATTCATTCATATACTCCACTCATTTTATTTGTTAGACAGTCCTCTTATATTCTATACCTCTCTGTATTTCCCAATATGGTAACACACTTTTGAAGCATATTCTCCCCTCCTAAGGGTGCCCTGGAAGAATGCAACTTGCTTGTGGCTATACAGGCTGGTGGTTCGTCCAGGAGGCTCAGTGGTAAATCAAACTCCCAACCTCTGGCTCCACAGGCAAATACATAAACCACTGAGCTATCCATTTTTAAATCACAGGATTGTTAATTACAGTTCAAATTAATTAAAAAGACAATATTTGTAGCCAAATGTTATAAATACAGTGTGCTTTTTTTTAATATACTTGCCCTGTATCATCAAGGCTGAACTTTTAGTTCTCAGCATCTCACATTTATCATAGCCTATTTTCTCACAGAAAATGCAAAATATACTGCATATTTGTATATTGTTTCAGTAAATGAGCCTAGGTACCTACAGGTGAGATTTGTTTCTAAGCAGCATCTGTTGCTTTCAATTTAAGCACTATATAATTGCCCATATAGTTCATGTTGGGATGAGTGGTGCTTGCACCAAAAGGGCAGAGTATAAATGTAAATAAATAAATAAATATCTGATTGCACATCAGAAGTGGGGCAATTATTAAGGTTTGAATTGCTGGAGGGTTCCCTCCAAAGTCCCCCTCACACCCAGCATGCTTCCCAGCCAAAAATAATTACTCAGACCAAAAGTTTGAGGTAAAATAATGATATTTATTCACTGTATGTTCAGAAATCTTAACAGGTTGGTTTCACATTCGTTAAAAAAGGATGACTATTTAGATTATGTACAAGGAAAAATGAAGAGCTGTGTGTTTGGGGGGAAAAACCAAAGACAGTTAATAAAAATGGCTGCATATCCCTCAAGAACAAATGTCCAAATTCTCCCAAAGAAACAGAAAAAAAGTTCAGGTGGCAAAGAAGGGACTTCTGATCATTTAGCAAACAAAATATGCAAGCAAGGTAATCCTGGTAATAGAAACTCCCTCCTCCCAAAGGTCATGTGTTAATCCTTTGCATGCTGAATTGTCATATCTCAAGTATTAATTCACAGTGCAAAACTATACATGACTATTTAGAAGTAAGCCTATTGATATCAGTGAGATAATCTTATAAATGATTACTTAGTAAATCCTGTGGATTTTGATGAATTTTGCTCTCAAGTGAGAGCTGCAGTTATTCAGATGTGCACATCACTCACATCTGTATTCATGCTCATGTTTGTTATGACTACTATATTGTTGACTCCTTATTTTTCATTGAGCTCTTTTCTGACAAGGACTTACAAATGTTTTGCATCAGAAGAAAAGTTCCTTAATACATAAAATTATAGATTAAATGATATCTTAATTTTATATGCATTTTTTGTATATTCTTTTCCTAGTAAAACTTGCCATACCTTGAAATCAAGAGTACAGAGAAAAAAGTCCGAAGAGGAACCCATGAAAGATAATATGGTACGTTAGCAGCTAAGAGCGCTCCATATTTTTATTTATTTATTTATTTTTGCACATTTATATCCCACCCTCCTGGTGGGTGCACCACTCAGGGCGGCTAACAACATAATAAAAATTACAATAAAGACAATTCAGCAACAATAGCTAAAACAAACCTAGCAACCCCAATTAAAACCAGCATTAAAAACACAAAACAAATAATCATTAAAAAATGGAAGCAACCTAGGGCTGGACAACCCACTCTCTAAAGACACCGACTGAGTCTGGCCCGTCAGAAATGAGAAAAACCAGGACAACACAGTGCCCTGGGCCCCCACTCCTTGGAGCCAGCCCAGAAGGATACCGTGGTCGACGGTATCGAAAGCTGCTGAGAGGTCAAGAAGAGCAAGGACAGAGGGGTTGCCTCCATCCCACTCTCGCCAAAGATCATCCAAGAGTGCGACCAATGCCGTCTCGGAACCATAACCGGGCCTGAATCCTGACTGAAACGGGTCCAGATAATCCGTATCATCCAGAACCCCCTGGAGCTGCCGAGCACTGCTTTTTCCAACACCTTCCCCACAAAGGGAAGGTTGGAGATAGGTCTGAAATTAGAAATAACAGTAGGGTCGAGCGATGGCTTCTTCAGGAGAGGGCAAACCAGCGCATTTTTGAAAACTGCCGGAACCAGCCCCTTTGCAAAGAGGCGTTCACCATTGCACCGACCCAACTGCCCGTTGTTGCCTTGGCAGCTCTAACTAGCTAGCCCGGGCAGTGATCAAGTAAGCAAGTGGTATCACGCACAGCTCCGAGGAGCCTGTCTACTTCATCAGGGGCAACAGGATCAAACCGATCCCAGATAACATGGCTAGACTCTGTTCCAGACCCCCCCTCCCCCCCCCCCCGGCGATCAATTTCCATGTCAGGATTAAACCCCGAGTGGATGCAAGCAACTTTCTCTGCAAGATGATGAAGAAGATCTGGCAGTAAATTGGGGGTTGAAGAATAAAAATACATAATGCCTGAAATCCTGTAGTAATTTGCAATTAGAGTAAGTCTACTGAATCAGTGGAACTTATAGAGGAGTTGATTCACCAAATCCTTATGATTTCTACTTCAGGTTCCATACTATTATAACTCTGCAATACTTGTACTGTATGACTAGTAAGGATTTGTAATCCTAATCCTAGAAATTTGAGTGCTCTGAAGTTTGGTAGTCTGAGAATTACAGACATATCAGTAGTTCAGACATTTTTTTAAAGCACACACATTCGTAGTTAATTGATTCACTAATCTTGAACATTGTATAAATAAAGCAGGAGTGTATGCCCGTGAGTCCCGAATGCGTTTCCACGCACCAGGACAAGGCGACACAGCCCCCTGGCTCACGCCTACCATCCGCATCCCCCGGGAGGCGAGGACCAAAAGCGATGCTCTGTTCCTCCCTCTCCTCACGGGGGGAAGTGAGCGCCTACCCCGGGGGAGGAGGGCAAAGCGCGGCTGCCTTCGGTCCTCGCCTCCCGTGGAAAGCAAGCCACTTCCCCGAAAGGCGAAAGCGAACAACGGTGCTCCCTTCCCTTCACGCCTCCCGGTGTGTGTTTGTATATATGGGGTGTGATTTTGTATGTGTTGTTGTTTGTGTGTGAGAGAGAGAAAGAGAGAGGGTGAGTTAAAGAAAAAAAATGGGTGAGTGCGAGAGTGAGTGCGTTTGTATGTGTCTTTATGTGTGTGAGTGAGAGAGAGAGACAGAAAGACTGGGTGCGTAAGTGCCTGTGTATCTCAGTGAGTGGGTGAGTGAGTGAAAGAGAGAGAGGGAGAGAGAGAGAGACGGCATGGGTCCCACCCGTCCGAAGGATGGGCACCTATGCTAGTCTTGAATATTTTGAATCTTTGGTATTTCTATATCGTTTCTCATACTGCTGAACTAGACTTCAGTTATGTCCTGTTTGCTCATTGATAATTATTAGAAGTGGTAGTAATTTGAAGTTGCTGTTGTAATGTAGATTTTTTTGCTGTTTTCTTCAGGAATTTGTATTGTACATATAACTATAATCTATGTAATGTATTTATGTTTTCTTTTTAAACTATTTGTAGTTTCTGCAGAGATACAAGGCCATTTGTACTTTCATATAGCATGTATACTTTTGCAAAAATTGTATGTCTCTTGCATAGTACATGAAATAATGCAAATGCATACTGTTTAATTAATGATTTTGATGTGTATTTTTCTGTAGGTTGTTAGAAACTGGGTTCCTGTGCGGAAAGACAGGGTATAAATAAAATATTGATATTATCAATATAGAAGGATACAACTTTTTAAAATATAATGCTGTTCTTATACTTAAAAATAAATGTAACTTGTATTTGTATATACTACTTAAGTGGCTTGTTCTTAAATCTGAGAACATTCTTTCTATTTAGAGAGCAGTGAAGTGTTCATCCACTGTTGACGACTGTAAACTTCCATCTACTACACGCTCTGCAAGGAACAGCTCTTTAAGATGCAGGATATCTGATAGAATGGCATATTTTGTGAAGAATGTGAATGATGAGAAGGTTGAGTATTATCTTCTATTAAGCGCTACATATACAGGTGAAACTCAGAAAATTAGAATATCGTGCAAATGTTCATTCAGTTCAGTAATGCAACTTAAAAGGTGAAACAAATATAGGAGATAGACTCACTACATGCAAAGCGAGATAGTTCAAGCCTTACTTTTGTTATAATATTGATGCTTATGGCTTACAGCTTATGAAAACCCCAACCCCCCAATCTCATGTACCCCATAATCATCACATAATCTCATGTACGCTGTATGCTATGATCATCACAATTATAACAAATTAAGGCATGACTTCTCTCGCTTTGCATGTAGTGAGTCTATCTCATATATTTGTTTCACCTTTTAAGTGAAATGAATTAACATTTGCACGATATTCTAATTTTCCGAGTTTCACCTGTATCTGTAATCCTATATATCACTCAGCCATGAGAATCTGTCCTAAGAATGACACAGTTGGGCAAATGCATGTCATTGGTTGTGAAAAGATGCAGGAATTAGAAAAGAGACACTTGTTAGGTATGTTTTAGTATATTTTCACCATGGTGATTTTATTACTGTATCTGTACAAGTTAGAAAGGAGCTGTTTAAATAGGCCTATATGATGAGGGCAAAGTTTATATTTAATGTTCCTACATATTGTAATTAGAAATTTCAAGCATTTAAAATGCACCTCCATTTTATCCCTATAGGTGCCTAGAAAGAGTGCTAAATCCAATGAGAAACAGAAGGAGGCTTCACCAGAAACAGAGGAAGATTGCTTAGGTATGAAAAAAGTAATGTGCATTTTTTTCTATCTAGATTTAAACAGAAAACTTTTCATCTTAACTATATGGTATTATGGGGTCTTCTGGTCATCATTTTCTTGGCAACTATGTTAAGTTATGAGAATTAACTTTTTATACAAACCGTCTTACTGGGAAAAAAATGTTATTGAGTTACACCATTATAAGTCTCTTTTATATTTAAAATAGCATATTTGTGCCCAGCCAGCCAGGCATTTTTAATGTGTGTGTTGGTGGTTAGGGGTGGTTTTGGGTGTACACAACCCCCCCCCCCCCCCCCGCCGCCCATACAATACCACTGCAACCACCAACACACACATTAAAAACTCCGGGCAAGGTAGGAGTGTCGTGTGTGTATTGTGTATGTGTGTGTGTGTGTGAGAGAGAGAGAGAGATAAAAAGAGAAGCAGTGTCTGTGATAGAGGGAGAGAGTGACAGATAGAGTAGACCACCAGAGGGGGTTAGTGAGTTAGATAGAGACAGTCAGAGGAGACAGACGAAGAGGACGGAGGCTACTTGCTGAGGCTGCGTGCAGGTACGTTGGGAGGGAAGGTTTGGCATGTGTGTTGGTGGGTGGGTGGGGCAGGGGGGAGGATTTCCCACGGTGTGTGTGTGTGTGTGAGAGAGAGAGAGAGTTCTCTCTGGGTTGGCTGGGAACGAAAGTTTCGTTCCCAGCCAACCCAGAGAGAAGCGATTCCTTCTCTTCAGGAGGCAAATGCAGCACCTTTGCCTCCCAGAGAGAAAGAATCCCCATCACGGAGGGGCTTTGCTTCTCTCTGGATTGGCTGGGAACGAAACTTTCATCCCCAGCCAACCCAGAGAGAAGTGAGTCCTTCCCTCTGGTAGGCCAGGATGCGCTCCGACCTCTCCTTTGCCCATGTGAGCGTCGAGGCCACATCGCCCGCAGGGATGAAGGAGAGGCCGGTGTTTCTACCTACGTAGAAGGCTGTGCCAGGAGGGAAAGAGTTCAGAGACTGAGCCGACAAAAGGTAAGTGCGGTCGGTGGGGGTTATGAAGTGGGGGAGCAAGGTGTTGGGGCGGGGAGCATGGTTACTAGGGCTCCCCCCCCCTAACCCCCACTGACCGCACTTACCTTTTGCCGGCTCTGGATGGGTCTTTGAAAGTCCTTCCCTCCTGGCGCGGCCTTCTGCATAGGGAGAAGCACCGGCCTCTCTTTCGTCCCTGCAGGTGTCGAGGCCACATCGCCCGCAGGGACGAGGGAGAGGCTGGTGCTTCTCCCTACGCAGAAGGCCGCACCAGGAGAGAAAGAGTTTCAGAGACCCAGCCGGAGCTGGCAAAAGGTAAGTGCGGTCGGTGGGGGTTAGGGAGCGAGGGGTTAGTTGGTGGGGCGGGGCGGCAGCTTAGTTACCGGGGCCGTGCCTCCCCCCACACTCCCTAACCCCCACTGACTGTACTTACCTTTTCCTGGCTACGGCTGGGTCTTTCAAAATCTTTCCCTCCCTGCGCTTTTTTTTTAAGTCGGCGTGCCACTCGTTCCCAGCCTCCTCTGCACTCGCGTCCCTCAGCCTGATTGGCTGAGGGGTTGCGCAGCGCAGAGGCCTCTAGGACTTGTCGTTTTCTTTTTTTGGTCGTGTTCGTGGGGCGGCTGCCCCACTGGCAACCTCCGGACCCTTGCGGCGATGGTGAGGCGGGGGTAAGGTAAGTGCAGGCAACTTGGTTAGGGATGGTTGGGCCAGGTGCGGGAGCCTTTGTTACATTCCAACGGTTAACGTGCTTCCTTATAGGTAAAGATATCACTACTTGGAAATGGAAATGTGTGCATAGAACCTGTAATACCAAAGTCTGCTTCAAAAATTAACTTCACTAATTTTTAAAATTCAGATGATCCACATTTGATAAAAGTTTGGATACCCAAAGGACTGAGGAAAATTGCCAGTCAGGTCACAGAGTCTGATGTTATTCTAGATGCATTTGGGAAGATAACAGAAAAATACAAGTAAGTTTCCTTATAACTAGGTATTGTCTTGTGATATTTAACCTACAATGGAATTTGATATAAGATTTTAATTTTTTTTATGGTTAAAGGTGCATTACAGCTATGTTATTTTGATACACAAGCACAAAAAGCTATTGTGTACTTTAAAGAATAATTTATTTATTTTGTAAATGCATAGTTTTTAGTGCCAACAGAAAGCAGAGATTCAAATCCTTTACTATTATTTGGATCGCTAGAAAAATCTGTGATACAACTTTTTTTTCCTGAAAAAACTTCTTACTCCAACCCAGTTTTAAACCTTATTTGAGATGAATGAAACTTATCTTTTTAAGTACAGTGATACCTCATACAACGTCTAAACTTGGTTCCACAAGTTTGGACTTTATTCAGATTTGAACTTTGTATGAGGCATGCAAAATCCTAGCTGTGATGCCTCATACAACGTCCAAATCCTTGCCACGATGCCTCATACAATATCGTTTCCATAGAGATATATTGTACTGTTACAGCACAGATTTCAGGGCAAAGTCAAGGAAACAGACAGGAAACTGACAGAACTTTAAGAAATCATTGTCTAAAGGCTAAAAACATTACAAAAACATGTCAAACAACCCCAATTGTCCAAGAACCTGAAGAATGCTGCAAAAATCCCAGGAATGCTTCTAAAAATTCTGACAAAAAAAAATATCAAAAATCGCGCTGAAAGCAGTCCTAAACACTCTTTGCCTCGTGCAAAACCCACAAGCTCAATGCATGCATGTGTCCTGCCTTTTATACTGCCCAGGCACAATGCAACCTGGGGAAAACCCCAATGCCTCATACAAAGTTGCAGTGACTTTGTATGAGGCAACTTTTTTCAAGGAATTAGGCGATGTTGTATGAATTTGATGTTGTATGAAGCGGACTTTGTATGAAGTATTACTGTACTTGTGTTTTTGGTTGATGGTAGGCATGGACATGAAATTAAGAACAGACTTTCCTCTTAGGTGGTAGGAGGTGAAGGGCATTCTTTAAGTGGATTTTCTCACCCATTTCATAATAATAATTTTGTGTCAGAAATTATTCTGGGTTGAAAGGATTTTTGCTGGAGAAACTCCACTCAGGGAACACCCAAATGAGGCTCCTTTCATGTCCCCAAGAGCTGGGACAGAGACAGGCGCTCAATCCATCATGCAGTACGCGGGTCTCGACCTGTCAACTTACCAGCCTCCATCTAACAAGGCAAGCTTCTTAACCATTGAGCAACCGCAGCTCTCCCATTTACTTTGATAGACTTGATCTTAAAGCCAATCTTTTCTGAACTCTCTGATCGCTCTGGTGATGAAGACAACCTGGGAATCCAGTCTAACTTCCTTTCTCCACCCAGGCAGCTCCTTGTCTCCTTCACTTGCTTCTCTCTTTGCTTTCTCCTCCTCCTCCACTGACTATCCTCTTTCCTCTCACAGTTGGGACAAACCTATCCAACATTGCTAGAGATGTGTTGCATCAAGAGGGCTGCCTGAGGCCTTCAGTGGATCCGCTGACCCCAATGAGGCAATTATGGCTAAGGCAAAGCCATGTTTATTTATAGATAAAATGCCTCAATCTACCATACCAAGGAGAATGGGAACTGTGTTGGATTGTTCTCTGCATAAGGACTTCAATTCCCAGAAGCCTAAGTCAATTCTCCAAAACACTGATCAGCCAATGTATTGACTTAGGCTTCTGGGAATTGAAGTCCCCCTTTGGGGCCTGGGCCCCACATTGGGAAACACTGGTCTAGGGACATGGGAAAGAGGGTGTCAAAGCAAAGTTTAGTTAGGTGCATTGAAATCTATGTGGCTGCTTGCTATAGGCCTTCAGTAAAAAAATTCCTACAGGAATCACTCTTCATTCTATGTGAAACACAGCCACATTAGTGGCATTTGGCACAAGGACTCTGCTGTTGGGCATATGTAGGGCTTCTACCTGGAGGGCGTCATCTTTCGTGTGGTTCTATAGTGTGGATTATGCTCTCTACAAAGACAACTTTGGGCTTACTTTTTTTCTAGCCAGCGGCACCCACTTGAGGTTTTGTCAAGAGCTGTAGTTTGCCTGAGAACAACATCTGAGTCACCCTGAGCCTGAGATCTTTTAGTAAGGATGTCCTTCCCCCCTCCACTGGAAAAAAAAATAACATTGACACATATTGTGAGATTTTTATATACAGGCGAAAGATATATTTTCCCACCCAGCTATAGTTGTTAACAAATGCTGTTGGGGTAGGTAATTTGGTGGAGTTTTGTCTGAGAAGGCAGTGAAGGCTATTTGTGTTCCCAGCCTAGTATTCTGCCAGATATACTTTGTACTGGGTTGGACTCAATGGCTTCGTAGGCCCTTTCCAGCTCCATTATTCTAGAGTTATTCTGTTACCCATTCCATTTTTATTCTTGGCTTATCAAGTTGAGGTTTAGAGACAAGACTGAATTTTGCTGAATTGTCCTCACCACCAGAGGAAGCAAGGAACTCAAATTATCCTGTTTGTCAAGGTGAGGAGGCAGGAAAGGTAAGGACGTCCTTCCCCTGTTTAAAAATTACATCACAGTGAGTGCCAATGTTACTTTCAAGATTCAGAAATGCTGCTTAAATAAAAGCAACCTTATTACTGAGAAGAAACTTCAATTAGGAAAAATGTTATTTATTGGCACTGGCTGATTTTTATTAATTCAAAGGATAATGTTCAGAAGCTAGAATTTGCAAATCGCACTTCAGCCTACTTAGGTACATAGATATTTGTTTAACATATTTTTCTGTGTGTGTTTCAGACAAAACGTGGAGTCAAATATATGTAGGGAAGTTATAGATAACTTTTATGCTGGATTCAGAGACCACCTTACCAATGCTGTGAGTAAAATCACATGTGCTCAAAATTAATATTCCATCCAATTTTTGCAATTGTTTACTCATTGGAAACTACTTAAATTGCCTGATACAATTTTCTTTCATATGCACTTTCTATATGCAACCTTTCCTATAAAATTCATTTTTTGTGTGCGCAAAGAAGTCATAGACATACTGTATATGACATGAAAAATAGCTGTATTCCAATCTGCATTGTAGACTGAGAAGATAGGAAAATCCAAAAATTAACCTGTCCAGTGTTTGAGCCTGGAGCCTTAACATCTGTCTAGCATCCCCCCGCCCTGGACTTTAATTTCTTGTAGAGACTAATATCTTTAGAGGGCACATGCATGCTATGTTTAATTAAATGTTAACAATAAAACAGTGTAGGAAGCTTTGCTGTTAGACAGTACACACATTTTTAAAATACAGTATGACATTTTGTATCATATTCTTTCCTAGGAACATTGTTTAGTACTGGCTGTCCTTAATTTGAATAGCCATACCCTTTGAAGAAGGGGGCAGCTGTGGTCCTCAGGATATTATTAGGATTTTACCTTCCATGATCCTTTAGCTTTGGTTTTGCTGGTTACAACTACCGGAAGTTGCAGGTATCTGAGGGATCTCAACTGACCACTGCAGCCTTTCTGGCTGTTTCCTGCTCAAATCCTTGTCTCCCAAATCTGTAAATGATAATTATGGATAATTCTACAAAGTGTGGAATCACTTATCTGGAAAGCAAAGAATGTTAAAGAAGCCCATATTTGGATATCTTTTCCAGGAGATCCTGAGGATTGGAAAGCATAACTTCTACTAATTCTGACCTTTATGATGACATTTAGAAACTGGATTTACTTTGTAATCTGTTTCTATTTTAAATTAGAAAGTTATATTGCATAATTATTGTGTATTTTAATTAGATCACAGATGCTGAGGAACTGAAAAATGCAAAACTGAAAAATGCAAAGGTAAAATGTTTTCTATATTTTTAAGTTGATTATTTTCCACTCCAGAAGTTTGCATAGGTATTGAATCAGGATACTGCAATGAATCACAGCTAGCGTTTCATTGTAAAATCAGTTTTTCAAAATGTCTTGTGACCCTAACCTTAGATAATGGATCGCTCTTCTCTACTTATTACTGATTAAAGCAGTTATTTGTTGGGAGAGTCATTCTGTCACATTTGTCTAGAGAGAGCTCTCTCATTTATTTACTTTGGAGGATAAGGGAAGGCTCCATCTCCCTTTACCCACAAGGTAGTCATTGTGGACTCCAGAGGCCATTGTATTCAGTTGACACATTTAACTTCCCATCATCTATCAGTATGCTTGAATACACTCCTTTGCTTCTCGAAATATTTCCTAACAGTAGAAGTGAGTGAGAAAGAGACAGATGTCACCAAAGCCAGCTTTCTGCAATTGGGCACGTAGAAGGGTACTCCCAATTCCAAAATGGTGGACCTTCGTTGTCTTTTTGTTCCAAACTATTTGTTCACTAGAATGGATGCTTGGAGGGTGTGTATGTTTAGTGGCCTGTCTCTAGCCTTTGGAATTCCCTGCTCAAAGATCCAAATGATCCATCCCTGATGGATTTCTGTGTCAACAGGATAACTTTTTTGTCTTCAGTTGTTAAAGTTTTAGCAAACTTGTTGACTGATCATTACATCTATTTATGTGACTTCATCCTAGATTTTGCCACTTTTAAAAAATAATTAGACAACTTATGCCTCGATTGTAATTTTTATTTTTTAATTGTTCACATTTTGTATTTCTTTAATGCCTTGAATCATTTTGAAAGGGGGTATATAAATATTTTGCATAATTAAGTCTTGTTTGCACTCATAAAAATGACAAATAGATTCCAATTCTTGCAATATTACTTAGAACTTTATTACTAAATTATAATGGGAAGGCAGAGGTCACTTGAAGCTTGGGAAAAGTAGTAATTTTCAAGTTCCAAATATTTCTTGGCCAGGTCATTCTGCTATGGTAATAGAGTAGACTATATTTCTAGGGGGAAAAATACCGATCATAAGGCGGTGGTTAACTAACCTGCCAACCCTGAAGGCCAATGGCTTTGGGTGGCGAAAGAAGGGTGATGACCCCTAAGTGGATTAAATCTCACTTTCAACCGACTTGATGGAGGGCAGCAGTTTCATCGTTACTGGGGCTGAGGAGAACTTTGTGTGCCAAAAAGGGCTCAGGACCAGAAAGTGACTCCCACAACTGGATCAGTGGTACTGATGTCATGCTACAATGCAGAAGACAAATGAAAGACCACTGCAATATATTGTTCCCAAGACAATCTTCATGGCTGATCACCATGAGTTGGGTTGTACCTGAGTGGGCGGTATATAAGCGTGAAAAATAAATAAAATAAATAAATACAGCACTTGAAGATATTTCTTGTTCCTTTATGACTAAATGATAAAAAAGAAACAACTGCTAAAATTTCTTTATTCTACTCCAGAGTGTAGTGGTAAAGTTCTGTAATATTAGAACAGAACTAGTAAAATAGCAGTTAGGGACTTTGTATTATGCATATCAGAGACTAAACAAAACAAAAAACCTTGTAGTCCCTTGAAGACTAACTTAAATTTTAATGTGAGCTTTCGTGGATCAAGTTAGTCTTCAAGGTGCTACAAGATTTTTTGTTTTTATTCTGATATGCCCAAAACATAGGCTAACATGGCTACTACAGTTATTCCAAAAAATTCAACTATGAAGGGCACTGTATTTTGCATGTTCATTTTAAATATTCACCTTTACTGGCATTACAGATGGTCAGAACAACAAATAAAAAAAGGCAGCGTTTGATAGAAGTTAAGGAAGAACTAATTAGGTAAGTTTTCTTTCATTAATTGTTAGATAACCTAGCAAGAGGTTTTAAGTTTATTATATCTTAACCAGTACAGAATTTCCTATATTACTAAGTCTTAAACGTTTTTACAGCAGCTCCTCTAGCAAATTACTTCGTAGTCTTATGAATGAATGGGAGCTGTCTAGTATTTGTCTTTACTGCTGTCAAGCATGAAACTTTGGATCACTGGGTCTTTGGCACTTAGCTGGAAGAAACCTACATGACATATATATAGATAAGTTCTGAATACATGTTCCCTTGTTGAATTGTCAACTATTTCTCAGGTTCCTTCAAGGTAATAGATGACACTGGGTTGTCTTTTGTGGTCTTCATCCCTATGGATGAGTTTTCCCATTCACAGTGTGGTACAGAAGAGCCTACTGACTACTAAATGTGGAAACAGCTCTTTCGTCTTCTTGCTATGTGTGTTAGAGCTGTTGATGATATTGGCTATGAATTGTTTTTTTTTGGGGGGGGGGTTAGCTTTTTCTGGCTTTTTTTGCATGTAACTTCTATTGGCTGAGAAATGAACATTACTATATTCAGTGATACCTTAGATTACACTAGGATGTTTAGTTCAAAAATTTCCTCATGCCCAAGTCTATCTGCCTTTTGTCTTTGAGGCTTGGCTTAAACACAGACTATGGGGCACATATGTTCTGCAGAGCTGCGCTTGAGGTAAAGCTGCTAGCTATGGTGGCTAGGCATAAACTATACTGTATTCTAAATCACTTTTCAGGTACAACTGGCAAGAGTTTCAAGGCCAAAAGTATGCATTTGAAGGGTAAAATAAAGATACCCCATTAAATCCTTCACTTTACATTTTGATTATAGATGCAATGTTTCTGTAGTGGAGGAGGTCATTTAGAAGGGTTATTCCTCCCCTCTCTTGATAAGCAGGGTACATTCACTGGTAGGGACATGGGATTTGGATTTTTTGGACTCCAAAATCCCCAAGTTGAACTATTTGAGAACAGTCATTGAGAAGGAATGGAGCCATTATAATATAAGGCTTCCAGCTCCCAACCCTTACAACCTATCTAAAAGGATACCATGGTTGACAATAGTCAACAGCCTTTTCAGCTGTTTTATTACTCAATGTTTGTCTGTGAATCATGGAGATGGATGTGCTCTAGAGCAGAGAAGGCATTTATGAGTGATCAAGTCAACCACCCAGGCCATGTCCATATATCATTTAACAATCTGGCCTTTGGCAGGAGTGCCAACTAGATGAGCTAGAAACTCTCTTAAGGCATTCTGGAAACCAACAATATACAGTAGCCTCCAAGGGTGGACCATCTTAACTGGTCCAGCCTCCCCATGGGGCATTATAGCTTCCTCTAACCCAGGTCACTGGAATACTGTAGTTCTAATATCACTAACCTCCATACATTCCTGGCCTTGCAACTAGTCAGAACTCAGAGTATAATCACATCAGGGGGGAAAAAGTTAAAGCAAGGAATAAGCAGGTTCTTTTCCTCCTTTGGTTACCCAATAAGCCAAATATTGTTATCTTGGAAGAGAAAGACTGGGTTCCAAGGATAGGGCATACATTAAGAATTTTGTTTAGAAGATGTAAGCAAGCAATGTTGACCATCCTACTTGAAATTAACTGTAAAAAAAAGAGTATGTATGTTGTTTGCACAATTATGTCTTCCAGAACTGAACCACAGCTGAAGAAACTGGAGAGAGAATCTGCAAAGCTAAAAGAAAACATATCTTCTCTCAGAAATGCAATTCAGTTAGTCACTGATTTAAAGGATCTTCAAGAAAAATATGTCAGTGAAAGAAAAGAACATTCAAAAGAAAAAATAATTGTATGCATATCTCCAATATCTTGTTATTATGTAGCATTTCATTATTGCCATGTCCCCATCCCACAAATGAATGCAAATTCATATGATTCTTCTCTCATTCATGTAGTATGTTGAATGTCTATGCATGACCAGTTCTGTGAGAATATTTATAACTTAATCATAAGATGCCTTTTCAGCTAGAAAGGTTCTCGAATGTCTGCTTGTAATCCAGACAGGGACCTGTGGGAATTCCACTTTTGATCACCATCGTCCACCTTAGTGGCAACCTCACCTTGGGCAGCAAAGGTTGCTTCACATCCTTTCAAGATAATACGCCAGGTTCTATTTTTATTACAGACTGGTTTCTTAAGCTTCTCAACTTTACTCAGCTATATCTTGGGTAGTGGCGACCAAGCAGCAGGTGCAGTTACACCAGTGGCGGGCTCCAAAAAAATTTACTACCACCCTGTGGGTGTAGCATGGTGGACGTGGCCAGGGGGAAAGCCCTGCATTGCACTCGAGTTAGGACTACTTTATTTCATGGGTGGGGCCAGCCAGAATTTCTGCTACTGGTTCTGGTGAACTGGGGCGAACCTGCTGATGCCCAACACTGAGTTAATTTAACTGCAATCCCTGATGACAATGTTATTACCCATCTTTAGCAAACTGCATTTACTTATAGTTGTCATTTCTATTAATAGCAATTTCTAATATCACTTAATTTATATTTATATTATTATCATTATCTAGCTAGCACATTACTTATGGTTATTTTTATTAATAGTATACTACAGATCTTAATTTTATCCACTTAACTAGTGTTTGCCTGTGCACATTTAGTCTATCTAAAATTGTCCATCCTAACTCGTACCAAATTTTCCATACAATCTCTGCCAGTCTATCCATAGGTACTCTTTACATATACTGACAAAAACAAAGAAGTTACATTGCAATTAATGTAACATCACTGGAACTATTCAGATGCAGTCACATAAAGCTTTTTTGTACAGCAAAAAAGACTTAAGAGTTAGACTTAGGCAAAAGCAACTGACATATTCCTAATATTAATACATGAACTCTTTTTCAAGTTGCCTTGGGTTCTGAACTGAAAGTTTTTCTGGTATTGCTTTTCTTTTGTAAATTAAATAATGTTCAGGGTCAAGTATCCTCATATAATCCTGTTTGGTTTTTTTTTTACTTCCTTTTTATCTAGTATGGCGTTTCTAGCCTTCCTGCACTTCTGGTGGAATCACGAAGAATTCTTGGAGTAGAAGGTCATTTTCGAAATATCAACGCAGAATTACAACAAGCCTTGGATTTGCAAAAAAAGAACTAGACATACAGTACTTAATTCAAATGACGTCTTGCACTGTTGCATTTATATTATATCGAAACGTGTAATAATAAAGGTAATTAAAGCAGGAATCCTTGAGTGTTAATGTTTTTTGACAGAGAGAACACTACCAAATACTAAATAAATTTAGAAGCAGACAGGATATGGAATAGGAGCCAGACTGGTCACAGGACTCTATTAGTAGTATTATTTTGGAAATTTTCCTTGTGGGGAAGTAACTTCAATGTTGTGCTTATTGCAATGCCTTTAGTGGTTTGTCTTCCTCACAAATTGGAACAAGGGAGACAGAGAAGAGACAACTTGAAAGCAGAAATGCTTTTACTGATATATTCTAGTTTGACATTACAGTGATACCTCATACAACGTCCAAACTTGGTTCCACAAGTTTGGACTTTATACGGATTTGGACTTTGTATGAGGCATGCAAAATCCTAGCCGCAATGCCTCATACAACGTCCAAATCCTTGCCGTGATGCCTCGTACAAAGTCGTTTCCATAGATATACATTGTACTGTAACAGCACAGACTTCAGGGCAAAGTCAAGGAAACTGACAGAACTTTAAGAAATCATTGTCTAAAGGCTAAAAACATTACAAAAACATGTCAAACAACCCTGATTGTCCAAGAACCTGAAGAATGCTGCAAAAATCCCAGGAATTTTCTAAAAATTCTGACGAAAAAATCCAAAATTGTGCTCAAAACCATTCCTAAACACTCTTCGCCTCATGCAAAACCCACAAGAGCAATGCACTCATGTGTCCTGCCTTTTATACTGCCCAGGCACAATGCAACCTGGGAAAACCTCAATGCCTCATACAAAGTCGCACGACTTTGTATGAGGCAACTTTTTTCAAGGAATTAGGTGATGTATGAATCCGATGTATGAAGCGGACTTTGTATGAGGTATTACTGTATCTGTCTTGTTTCGAAAAGTAAAGGAAAATTATTAACAGCAGGAAGTATCAGTAAGTAGTTTATATAAGAAAACTGTTCCAATAGAAGCTCTAATAAATGTGATTAATAAACACAGCCCTTTGGTATATGAGCAACATGTATATGGAAAAAGCCAAGTATTTGCTACTATAGTATTCAGAGGTACTGTTTTGTGTGGTCTTTACACTTAATTTATTTGAGATATAATTTACAAAAGCTTTTATATGCACCTGCTTGTACAGTATCTTCTGTTTAGCAATGTTTATTTCTCTTCTAATGACACCTGGAGTATGTGAATCCATCTGAACGTTTATTCTTCCTATTCTCTAGTCATAACACACATTTAATATTTCTACAAGACAGCTTAACATCATGGTGAATTGTCAAGAAAAAATAACAATCATTTGGCTGGCTTGTTGGCTGCTAACTGAATCTCTGCTATAAAAAAAGCTCTTTATTCAGTCACACTTAATTTTATCAGGTGGAGTTAGTCTTTCATTTCATTTTTTGCCAAAACATCTACTATAAGTTCATCAGGTATTTCATTCAAGATCCAGTTCATCTGGGTCTGAAAAATATCAGCAGCTTCAGCTAGTTCCACATCTTCAGAAGCTTCCAAAAAATAGCAATCATTCTCATCCCATTCAATACTTGACTTTTCTTGGGAGTTTGGTTCTCTGTTTTTTTGTTCTGAAATTAAAGATTTGCTGCCTGACATGCTTGTAATGTTTGGATCCATTTTTGATCTTTCTTCAATGTTCCCATTTTCATCCATTATATATACATAGTCTTCATTCTTTAAAGGAAACAGGTTTTTTTCCAAAATTAATATACATCCTTGAATTACATTAATTCTAGAAAGTTACATTATTTTTTGAGAGTTCATAGAACGAGTAGGAGGTGTGGGCCACATGCAGCTTCCTCAAAGGATTTTTGCAGATCTCAGGCCACACAGTTTAGAATCTCAAAGATGCATTTTTTCCTAATCCTGGAAGCCCCCAGGAGTGGCAGGTTTTTATCTCATGGTTTGGGGTTTCCCATGCCACAGAAAGGTAAACATTTCTAAGCCAGAAGTTTATGGCTCAGTGATGGAGAACCTTTTAGAGACCGAGTGCTCAAATGGAGAGGCAGGACAAACTCTGTGCTGAAGGGAGAGAGGAAGCACTCCCATTGGGCTGCTGGACAGAGGGATGGGGCAAACTCTGTGCTGGGGTGATGTGCCATAGGTTCGCCACCACTGGTATAGCTGCTATGGTGGACAGAACTGAAGAACAGCCTGTTGATGCATGCACTGTAGATAGGAAGGACATTGTATTGCCAAATTGCTAGATAAAAGGTTCTCAATTATGCCTCTATGCAAGCACCAACTCTTATCTGGATGTACACTATGAATAACACAGTTGAGCAAAATTTAAGTAGAATTGGTGCAAATCTATAGTAAGCCTGCTTCAACATCAAAGGCTATGCTAAGAGTATCTTAGGTTTATTAACATTCTGAAAGCGAAGTTAATTTTTTCTAGTAGTCTTGATTTTCATCAAGCTAGTTATATTACTGAACATCCACAGGGTGTTCAAGTCCAGCCCCTGTCAAGGAGACAGTGTGGGGAATAGAACTCCCAACTTCTAGCTCCACAGCCAGATATCTAAACTCCCAACCCATCCAGAAGTTATAGATTTGCGGGACATAACTATTTTTGTCACATACCCAATATTCTCTGATGACATTCTCCCCTTATCTTTCATACATTAAACTAGCCCATTAATTTCATTAAGCTAGTCCTTGTTACAAAAATATTGATCTTGGGCTGCAATTAAAGCGCTACAGTATTAAGTGAGAGAAACATACCTCTTTGAAAAGGAACGTGAGACATACTTCAGCTGGCAATGGTGAACCTATGTAATGTATATGAGTTTATATTAGTTAAATATATTTAAAATCAGTACTTAAATATTGTAGGCTCTAAAAGTACTCACATTCTGATTTGAAGTTTTCTGCTTTGCAAACAGGGTCGTAACATTTTTGGTACCAACACTCACGTTTCAAATCTACTACAATCCTTCAAATGTAGATAATAAGTTTATGTAAGTAGTAACAAATAGAAAAGCTCTTAATTGCTACATCTTTTAGACATGCTAAAAAAAAATTAACGTGAAAAAGAAAATGTCATAGGTTGTTACAAACTGTCCTTGACATTTTGATTGATCTATACATAAGTACAAAGTAAAAACCTGAGGATCCTTAGCCTCAACAAGAGATACCTAAAAACGGCTCTGATTTTACATACTCTGCATGCCATATGTATACAAGTATAGTACAGTACAACCCCTACTTACGAAAAAAATCTGTTCCGTAGGCTTTTGCTTAAATCGGTTTTTTTGTAACTCGAAACAAACCCATAGGAAAAATTATTTTTTTACATAACTCGAAGCAAACCCATAGGGAAAATGAAGTTTTATGTAAATCAAAGCAAAACCCATAGGGAAATGAATGTTTACATAACTCGAAGCAAACCCATAGGAAAAATGAAGTTTTATGTAAATCAAAGCAAAACCCATAGGGAAATGAATGTTTACGTAACTTGAAGCAAACCCATAGGAAAAAGAATATGCAACTCAAAGCAAACCCATAGGAAATTGTGTAAATTGGGACATGGTTTTAGCATAAAATCATGTAAGTCGAATTTTATGTAACTCGAGCCATTTGTAAGTCGGTGTTTTACTGTACTCTAATGAACTGCACTGTCAATTTTTCCCCTCATCTACCTCTAATCACTCAGCAAGTTGAATAGCTCTGTATAAAAATATCTCAATACAAGCATGAATTAGGCACAGGACTTTCAGAAAACTACTGAAGGTCAAATTTAATTTCTTTGAAATCAGAAATGTCTTCCCTACCATAGCCCATTTTCAAATATGTCTTTAGGGTCGGGGGGGGGGGGGGAGATTATTCATATGCAAAAACACACGCAGTAAACCCATTCGTGTGGATTCATAGACTTGGGTTTCTGGGAATTGAAGTCCAAGAACACCTGGAGTGCCAAGGTTCGCCATGACTGGCCTAGCTATAAATATAATCAACTGAAAAAGCCAAAACAATATGTGTGCATTTAAAAAACATTTTTACATTTATAGTTAATGCTCAGTCTTGTCAAACCTACAACCAGTCAGAATGTTCTAATTCTTCATATGCCAAAATGTACATCAAATCTGATCCACTACAAAGGCAAATTCCATATGGTTAGAAAATCATTCTCCCAAAATGGTACCTTTCGCTGAAATTCATATCCTATTGAATATGAGTTTATAAGAGTTGAGCAGGCAACTGAGGACAATATTTTAACAGTCACTCATCTGCAGCATCATCATAAATCAGAAGAGATTTGATGGCATATAAAAACAATGGGTAATAGGGAAAGATACATACATGATGTTATTACTTTTGTGAGCTCTGCCAATATTCATACACCAGCGATAGTTGGAGATGTCATAAATGAGAAGCTGTTCAAGAGAAAAATAATTCCATCGCCTTATCCCTAAGAGGGGGGAAAGACAGAATTTTTCACAATTTCTTCACTATTCGAAAATACTTTCCCATGAGCACAAACATTCCTTACCTCCTTGAACATTATCTTTATTTACTAAGGAGAGGATGAAGTTATCAATTTCTGGGTAAGGTGAACAGTGGTATCCTCCAATGGGCTCTATGAAAGAGACACAAAACAATATATTGTACTATTCTTCCATGGCAGATATAAACTGAGAAATAATATACAAACACTGTTATTTATTTATTGTTATAATTCTATACTGCCCACTCAGCCAAAGTTATGGGACCCAGTTAAGGCCTCACTGCTGATACAGAACACATAGCCACATTTTTTTGGTAGCCTGTCTGAGCTCGGTGTTTTAAGATTAGTAAGTGCATCATGTTAACATGATCCAGACATAATCACACTATAAATTGGTATATGCTTCCTTTTTTATTTTTAAACCTTCCTGTGAATGTGCACTGGGGGGGAAATCTAACATACTTTTCATATCCTTTTTCAGTAACCCTAGTAGTTCAAAAAGAGTAATATTCAGAACTAACACATTTCTTATGTGTTACATGCCAGAGACTTCCAAAAGATTCAATTGACAGTTATACATTACAGAATGTAATAATGAAAGACATAAGCTCTTCAAGTACATAGAGGTAAACGTTTCACAAGATATACTCAAACTTTCAGTCAGATGCTAAAGTAAACACAAAGACACTTGAAATACTTTATGGTACAGAATAATTTTTGCATCTTAAATTACTATTTAAAGGAATTACCCAGACAGCGGTTAGGAAGACTGCCATCTAAACAAATAGACGTTTCTGTTGCCTCGTCCGGGTTGTCCCATGTCAAAATTTTTAAACAGTCTGAAAATCTAATCAAAAAGAGAATAAACACATTGAGCTGAGAAAGAACTCTCACATTTAATAATAATCTTAGAACAAGAGAGATCCCATGGAAGTTCAAGGCCAGTTCCTGTCAAGCAGACAATGTCAGGAATCAAACTCCTAACTTCTGATTCCACAGCCACATACCTAAACCACCAAGCCATCCAACAGTCCTATACATTTGCAAAACAGATGTGTAACAGATGTTCTTTGTTATTATCCAGCACATTCTTAAAATGTAAAATGAATAGTGGAGAAAGTGGTTGAAATAAATGAAGGGCAAGATATTTTCCTTTGCACCTTTTCTTTCCCACCAGTTTCTTCCTAATCAAGAAAAAACATCAAGGTGGTGGTCATGATTTGCATGTTTCCCACCTCTTCTAGCACTACCAATCTAAAGACATTAGATAGTTATTCCATCTTCAATACTTTGCAGCAAGGAAAAAAAGATGAAAAGGGTAGTAAAATGAAAACCACAATAGATCACCTCCTCTGAACACACGCCCACGCCCCCATCCATAGGTTCAGTATCTGTGGGTCTAAAAATACTCAACAAAAAATCCCTGAAATACATATGTATTTCTATAACTCATTATGAGAGCTGGCCACTAGAAGCCACTGTGTAGCATAACGTTTACGAAGAATGTAGGTAGACATTTTGGTAGTTCTCATGTAGAACGACAGAGTTGGAAAACCCTCACCGACTTATATGATTCGGGTATACATGTTAATATAGGGCTTGTAGTTATTTGCAATTTCAGGTATCCATGGAAGGTCTCAGAATGTATCCCCCATAGATATGAGGGGAGACTTGTACCTTTCTGTGAATAAAGGAAGGGCAACTGTACAATAAGAATCAAATCTGAAAGCACCTCAGCTCCAGAATAGAATTTTGGGGAAATCCACAACTTGCTATGACTGAGCTAGGTAAATTCAACACAAAAATTTTCAAGTTTTCTGATAGCTAAGCAATGATAGCATTCAAATAGCCATTCGTTCTCAGAAAAAAAGATTTAAGAAAGCAGTTTAACATTTATCAACAGTAAAGTTATGGTTACCTTACATTACAGATCAAAGAGGAGAAAAAATACTGTTCTTCTAGGGAAGAATTCTTTACACGTTCAGGAACAAACTTGTTATCCTCAGCAATATCCAAAATGACACAGTTTCCTGCTTTTGATGACTTGTATAACCGAAAATTTCTATTCTTAGTATAAACTCCTAAACAAAGAAGTTATTGATTTAGTTTTTAAAATTAACAGCCAAATGCCAATCCAACTGTTAAGTTAGTTTCAGGCTATGTTTTCTGTCTCAATATATATTGTTAAACACTCTTCGTTTGTAGTCCTTAAATCTTACAGCAGAACTTTGAATTTAAAAAATGATAGTACAGTATACAGGAGATGAAGATAATTTTATCTTAAGTAATACTTTAGAATAGGGGTTCCCAACCTACGACCCATGCGCCAGACCTGACCCACAACACCATTCCATCTGGAATGTTGCCGCCTCCAACGCACCCAGAAGTAGAAGTAGTTTCGCTTACTTCAGCTGTAAAATGAGCCCGTGTATGCGCAAATACACCCACGGCTGTCGTAAAAGCAAAAGTGGGCACATTTACAACAGCTGTAAATGCACCCGTTTCCACTTCCAGGGGCCGTGGACCAGCCCACTCAGCTGTCTGGGGGCTTGGTCAGGCCTGCAGCATAAAAAAGTTGGCCACCCCTCCTTTAGTATTTAAAATTGTACTTTAAATTATGAACATCTCAAATTAACGAGATGTATCTTTGAGGAGTAGGTAGAGAAAATGTATGGTAACAGAACAATTTTAAATAGAAATTTAAAAAAAATAAAGGTTTTATTCCTTTAGTTCAAAATCCCTATATCTAATAGTACTGGTAAATGGCACTACTGAAAAAAACCCATACATAATGAGAATATATATAACAAGTGTCTGGAAGCGATTTTGCGTTAGAACTTTCCTGTACTGTATATTATTTTTCCTAAAATTCACTTCTGATCTATTATCTAATGATCTTGTTTCATGAATATCAACTCTTTACAAAATGAATAATCTAGTAATCTGTACTATTTCTTAGTGGGGTAATATACTCTTCTGAGCATAATTTTTTTGGTTAATACCAAAGACCTCTTCATGGGATTTAAGATTCCTATTGACAATCAAGTATAATCCAGTCTTCTATCATCATCCTCTCTTCCAACCATGGATGTTTCTCCTCAGTAACCTTCCTGCACGCATATACAGCATCTGTCCAGCATCATAAACTAGGGAGATATATTTCAGGCCTTGGTTTTTAATACAGTGAACACCTGGTTACGGAATTCATCCGTTCCGGGCCGTTTTCTGTAAAGCGATTTTTTCTGTAACACGAAGCACAATTTCCCTAGGAATGCACTGAAAACTAAAAAAGTTCCAGAGGTTAGAAAAGAGCCACACACACAAAAATGTAATTTTTCTGTTCCAAACTCTTTCTAAAGTAGTGAAAGCACAGTGAAAAATTCCAAAGTGTACTTTAGAAAGAGTTTGGAACAGAAAAAACAAGTGTCTTTTGGGCTTTTTAGCGAGCTTCGGAGCGGATTTTATTTATTTTCAAGGCATATTTTTTACATTTCCTCCTGCACTTCCTCCTCCTAGTGGCCAGCCCTGGTAATTGCAGGAAAAGTCCCTGCCTAACAGTTGATGGTGTGTGTGTGTGTGTGTGTGTGTGGGATTTCCAGCACTTCCTTGTTGCAGGGAAAGCTTCTGGTGGAGCCAAAAAGTGACAAAAAATTTCTTAAAAGGAGCAGAAATGCTCCAAACACCCTTCCACCACCCTGGAAAGCATCGTAAACCCCCCCCCCCCAAAAAAAAACCCAATTCCGTACACGAGTTTCCCCCTGTAAATCGGGACGCCATTTCCTCAGAATTTCCTTCCATAAGTCAAGTTTTCCATTACCCGAGGCGTCCGTAACCCAGGGTTTTACTATACTTGCATTCATTGTGGAATAGGAATGATGCCATCTGCAGTAGCAATTCACTCCTCATTAAAGGCTTCCTCTGAAATTCTTAATTAGGAATTTTCTAGGTGAATAGGATTCTGTTGCACTGTGTAAGAGTCAAATGCACCACAGAAATGCCAATCAGCAGTTACTGGATGATGATGATGATACCGCTCCTATGCAAGCAGAGCTGTTCAGCAGGATTTCAGTCGTAGCATTATTTTACTTTTTTTAAAAAAACACAGGGTCAAGACTCAAAAATATTTTACTAAGAAGTTCTGAAAATTACTTTAGGACTTGAGTGAGAGGCTAATAGGTTAGAGACTCCTTATAATAAACCTATCTACAGTATCATTAAGAATATATATAAACTTTAGAACAGGGGTTCTCAACCTATGGCCTGTGGGCCAGATCCCACCCTCGCTCCAGCTGCTGTAGCCGCAATTGGCCACGGACTCATTTACGGACAATGTTTGAGGGAGCGTGACCCGACCTCTGACTTGAAAAGGTTGAGAACCCCTGTTTAGAAGCTCAATAGACTTTAGATATACCACCCAGGTCTTCAGTTAGGGCTCACAAAAATCTTACTTTCTATACATATTTGGAAAAAAAATATTTTTCAAGAGCTTTACATGAAATGCATGTTTATATTTACCAAGATCCACAAAGAGTTGCTTTCCTTCCTGTTTGCCATTTACTACTAAAAAAGAAAGATCTGGATTTTCTTTCCATTGTGATGATCCTTTTTCCAATGTTGTTTGTGAATTCGGTTGCCAATCTTGAAATGCATCCTTGGACACAGTCTGGTTTACAGGGCACTTGGGTGAGTCGGTGGTAGCTTTGTAGCAGTCAGAAAGAGAAACTGCCTGTTTTTCTGGAACCACAGTATCTCTTTTCTTAGTTAAAAGAACAGCGGGATGTAAAATCGTCTTTAAAAAGTTACCTTGGGTGAAAAGGAGGAGGAAAATTAATTCATTAACTTTTGAAAAACTGACACCACTGGAAAAGAAACTAATTTTCCATTGTAAAATGTTTCAGATCCAAAAAAACGGGCAACTGCCTGCATAATATAATAATAAATACTAAAATTAGTAATTTAGAAACACAACAAAACAGAATGCATGTGTGTATAGTATACATTTATATAACAAACTTGTTTAATTAAAAACATATCCATGTAAGAGCTTTACATGCCACAATGTAATAATGCACATGATCAAAAGTAGAAACAATCCTATATACTGTAGAAGCCAATCAACAGCCTAAACCAGGGGTGCCCAAACTACGGTCTGGGGGCTGGATCCGGCCCCTAATGCCAATTCATCCGGCCCACGACACCCTTGTCACTCCCGGAAGCAGAAGTAAAACACGCCCGTACGATGAGGGTGTCACAGGCTGGATGAATTGGTGTCGGGTTGGATTCGGCCCCTCAGGCCATAGTGACCGGCCCCCTGAACCACATGACCGGCCCACCACCCAAAAAGTGTGGGCACCCGTGGCCTAAACCAAATCAGTCATAAGGAGCAAGACAAATGCAGAGTGCTGCTGTAGTCCTATATATGTCTCCTTGGAAATAGGTTTCAGAAATTAATTCAGCGGGTCTTCTTCTCAGGTAAACTGCCTAAGAGCAGCTATTCAAATTGCAAACTTGTACTGAATTTGTGCTATTCTTATTTCCTTCACGAAGCTCAAGGTGCTAAACATACAGTAATTCTCCCCACCATAATTTATATCCTCAAGACAACTCCATAAAGTGCACCATCAGCTTCATGTACGTGTGATCAGAACCTACCAAAGTCAAGTCTAGCACTGTAACCACTACAGCAATAGTAATTATGACACTAGACATGTCCTAAAGCAGTCCCTGAACCCTAGAGATCAGCCCTGAACCCTAGAGATGGATACGACTGGCTTTCGAGCAAGGGCAATCTTTACCTTACTCTTTATCTGATTTCATATAGCTCCATTTTCTGTTCCCAAATTATACAGTAGTTGTGATCACAAGAATGGCTGCCAACTCATTTGCATACAGTCCAATTCAAATTTACGTGTCTATGCAAATACATTGCTTGCTGGAGAAATCTAACAATCTGATCTCACCCTTAGTAGTTACTGAGCTCTTCTGATTCTATTCACTTGTTCTACTTCTTTCAATTGATGGATATTTATTTTCTCAACACTTAATTGTCATTGATCAACACACACACACACCCATGGTTAGAATATAAAATTACTACCATATAATCTGTATTTCTTTTAATGACTGCAAATCATTGTTTCTCAGGAATTGAAAGTAAATTTATCCTTACCTACATGGATATTATTCTTAAACACAGCCTTGTGGAGCTGAAATATTAAATGGCAACTAAATTTTTCTTCTGTGCTGGAATTCAAATTCAAGACATCCTCAGATGAACACTTGACTCTATAATGCTCATATATTTTTTTACATACAAACTGAAAAGACACAATATTATTATTCCTTTGTTTTCATTTACACATAAAGAAATTCTATATAGCCATAATGACAAAAATGTAAGTACATAAAATATAAGGCTAGAGCCAAATAAATTCCTAGATCAGAGGTTCCCAAACTTTTCATGCCACAGGCCTGAGCACACACCCCGGAGAGCTGAGCAGGCTGATCACATGGTTCCTCCATAAACGCTGCCGTAAAATGCATCCGCGGCTGTCATAAACACATTTACGACAGCTGTGGGTGCGTTTACGGCAGTGTTTATTGCAGGCACAGGTGCGTTTGCACATGTGTAGGCAAGCTGTCATAAATGCACCCATTTCTGGGAGCACCGAGGGTGTTGTGGGCCACATAAAATGGTGCTACAGGCTGGGTCAGGTCCATGGGCCGCAGTTTGGCCACCCCGTCCTAGATATTATCAGCTAGTATCATTTTGCCTAAAAGTGGAGCAGAAGTGAAATCACATCCGGAACACTCCCATTATGTGACCATTCACTCAACCAGTGTGGACAATGGCATTATCTTTTTGCAACACTGGTGCAAATTAACACTTTTTGCAATACTGGTGCATCTTATTCCATCAATTAACTGCTGTTAGGGCACTAATCTTTATATTTAATCTAAATGTTTTCCTTTTAAAAAAATTACCTCTATTAAGTCTGCCACCATCTGCTTTCCATCAGCTCCTTGATTTGTTGGTATGTAGAACTCCAAATCAAAGTAAAGTTTGCAAACAGCTGTTTCTGGAATAACCTCATAGCAATGCATAAGACTTGTTTCACGATGTTGCCTAGATTTAAAAAAAAATGATGTCACTTACATTATTACAATGCAATTACAATTACTGAACAAAGGTTTCAACTGCGTAGCAAAATTCAAAGAAAACCTAAGGTCTGCATCAACAGCTAACAGTACTTTCCAATGTATGCAAGTTAAGTTGCACCAGTGTTGGAAAAAGATAATGCATGTTGTACAGTTGCCAAGAGCTATAGGCAAGAAGGGTCCACTGGCTGCATAAGCAGTAATGACTCTACTGAGAAAGAACCTGGTAAACATAGAGATCCAATCTTGGTCAGGTTATGACTTTGATAAACTCGAAGAAAATATTTATTTGGCTGTTGTAAATATATCTAAACTGAACATACAGTACTTGCGTAATTTCAATCAAGTACATTTTCTACACAGCAAGAAAGGCAAGATAAAAAAACTGTCTAGGTGAAGTGCTCTTGGGACTGCAGTGACTCAAGTGGCTAAGCGCAGACTGGAAGGCAGGAGGTCAGCAGTTCGATATCCGAATACTGCAGGATTCAAATGAGCTCCCATCTTTGTCCCAGCTCCTGCCAACCTAGCAGTTTGAAAGCCAGAAATTGCAAGTAGATAAATAGGGACCACTTCGGTGGGAAGGTAAACAACATTCCATGCGCTCCGGTGTCTAGTCATGCCTGCCACATGACTATGGAAACATCTGCAGAAGCACAGTGCTGGCTCTTCAGCTATGAAACAGAGATGAGCACTGAACCCTAGAGTCAGATACGACTGGTTATCAAGCAAGGGTGACCTTTACCTTTACCTAGGTGAAGTGCTTAATTAAATGAATAATTCATAGCTTCAAAAGATAAAACTTTGATTCTGTAGAACTCAATGGTAAATTTATTATCCTATTATTCCATTCATCATAATCACACTGATGAAATGTTGGCTACTTCAGAGCCCCTACCCCACTAATCTAAAACACACAAGGATGGAAGATATGTATTCCAATTGAATTCTAGAATGAGTTTTCCATAGGTAGAGCAATATTATTGCAACATTAACAGAAAAGTTAATGCTGAATTTCCGCTTGCCAAAAACAGAATTATAAGGGACAACATATGTGAGAGTAAATAAAACAGAACAGCAAAAAATAATAAAGACTAACTCCTGTTATTTAACTGTGAGCATTCGTGGATCAGGTCCACTTTACATTTACTGAGTAGACCCTCACATAACGACATTGCTTGGTTCCCCAAGTAGCGTCGCTATAGGGGAAACGTTGTGTGGTTTTCAATGGCAGCTGCGCCATCTAGCGGCAAAAAAACTATCATTATCCGCACAACGTTAAAAAAACATTGTTAATCCACACCACAGTTTTTCGTCATTGTGCGGATAGTCACGTGGCGAGTGATGACGCGTTGGTAAGCGGAAATGACACTATTTGAACGCGTCGTTAGTCGAGGGTCCACTGTACTTCAGAATAAGTTTTGAATGAAATCCTACTGCGTAAGATGAAGCACAAAGTTACACATGCAGACGTTTATTTATTTATTTATTTGATTTCTATAACCGCCTTTTTCACCTAAGCAACTCAAGGCGGCTCACAACATGTTAAAACCCGTACCCAATACTAATTAAAACTAAATACAGTACTATAAAATTATCTAAAAACGTCCATAAAACCTCCCCAGTCCCCTTAAAAAGAAGAGCACGTGGGCAGGACTAAATAAGCCAGCAGGGCTGGGTTGTGGTACCAGTTGTTCCCCACACCTGCTGGCATAACCATGTTTTTAAGGCCTTCCTGAAGGGAAGCAACTCTGCCTGGAGGTGCAGTTCAAGTGGCAGGAGGTTCCATAGAGCTGGAGCAGATACCAAGAAGGCTCTCCTCCTGGTCCCTGTGAGATGTGCCTCCCTGGCTAAGGAGTCCCTATGGTCCGCTCTCATAGGACAGGTCGAAAACTTTGGGGTGATGCGGTCTCTTAAGTATCCTGGTGTTATGTCCAGGCAGTCCACTTCATATAACAAAACTTACACTTGACAGTGCAACTGACAATGCAACTGTGCTTGCACAACTTCTTCCTGAATAAGATTTCTGCATTGGTGCAAATTTCGTAATTGCTTGCACAGCTTCAAATTACACAGGCGCAGCTACACAACAGGATTTCTGCCAGAGGATTCCAAGTAGACATGCATAAACTACTCTGAACACAGTCTTTGCCTTTATTTTAATTTTTCAGATTCTTACCTGTAATAAAACCAAAGTTCTGTGTAGGTTGTCACAAGATAAAACCTTTGTTTGTTTTCAGCACTCTTTTCCAAAGCAAATACATGAACGGCCTTTTAAAATAATTTTAAAACTCAATTAATTTTTTATCAATCAATAAATCTAAGTACCCAAAAAGTAGTTATGGACTTTAATCTTTCTGCACGTTTGGTTCCTACATTCACAAGAGATAATACCTGTATATACAAGTAGTCTAATTAAGATAATTATTCTTTAAGTGCAAAATAATAATTAGACCAGGAATTTGCACCATTGTGAGAAACGTGCATGGTAAAGCTATCGAAATCCATTTTAAATATATAGGAACAAACTATATACAGGTCATTCCACTGTATCTGCAGGGGATACGTTCTGAGACCTATCATAAATACCTGAAACTGTGGATAAATCAAGCAGCATTTTATTTCTTTAATGAGCTCGTGGTGTCTTATCAATAAGGCATGATTAAGCAGTAGGTAAGTTGGTCTTTTATCCTCTTACACATAGAAATGTAAAAGCAAAAACCCTCCTGAAAGGAGGTTACATTCTACTTGGAGAGGTCTATTGGCCCAGTCCTGTTCACATGATTCTCATCCCCAACTACAGACATCACTTTTTTATCCTAATATGGTAACCCAGGTGCAGGTTCAAATCTAGGCTACTCTTCTCTTTAGTGTTTCTTCTTGGAGTGTACTTATCAAAGGTTTTCATCAACAGGTCCAAATGCTTGATATATCATTCAAAAGGACAGCTAGAGTTCTTACTAATGTTTAGAAGTTTTCTCAGCTCTTTATAATGAGTGTCTTAAACTAATGCAAAGCCACCAATCTGTTCTGGGTCATCATCATGACCTATGTTCCTATATGAACGTGTAACTATAGGCAATATGCTGCAATTAAATTTCCTTTATTACACTAGGTGACCCAGTTCTCCAGATAAACAAGGACTAGACATTCTAAGATGTGGGTAGTTCTTTCTTTCCACAGTATATTTTTTGGCATTCTGTGCTTTTCCTTTAAGATGTACTGTAGTGATAAAACTTCCCGCTCACTTTACGTCAGAATACTTTATGCAAAGGTGCTGATAAGGCAATTTTTTATTGGGGGATTTTGGATTTTGGCAAAGAACCTAGAACCTGGTATTTAAGGCTATAGCTCACAACTCTACTGTGCATTTTGCATAGTGGTGGCTGTTTCCCATCCAGGTCCAATTTGGCCTTGGCAAAATCTGTTCTCACAAGCATTTGAAGCATTATTTGTCCATATTATTATTTCAGTTTAATTATACAATGTTGCATGCATTTTGAATGTATATCATAAATAAATTCCAGTTATACAGAAAAAATGACTTCCTAAACGATTAAGTGCTAAAATAGCAATTTAACAAAATATTCTATTGAAAAAGCTCCATTCATAATAATTCACTGTTGTACCTCTTTACAAGTCTTTGTAAAGTTAAATGCTTCTGTTTGCCGATGAAACAGTTTCCAAATAGGAGATGGTTGCCATGGTTTAGACAGCTGTGGTTTATAACGTGCACCGAGTGGCCTTTGTTTATATGAAGATTCCAGTTTCTCAATGATCTTCACTCTCTCTTCCCATCTTCTCTTTGTTCCTCCTAGAATAATTATTTAACAATTAGGTAATGTATGGTTGTGAAAGCTGGACCATTAGTAAAACTGAGTGCAGAAGAATACAGTAAAACCCTTACTTATGAAAAAAAGTCCATTCCGTAGGCTTTTTCTTAAATCATTTTTTTATGTAACTTGAAGCAAACCCATAGAAAAAAATGTAACTTGAGGCAAACCCATAGGGAAAATAATTTTTTTATGTAAATCGAAGCAAACTCATAGGGAAATGAAGTTTTGCGAACTGTAACTCGAAACAACCCCATAGGAAAAAGAATCTTTATGTAACTCGAAGCAAACCCATAATTTGCAATTGTATGCTATTGTATTTTGTGTGTTGTTTATATTGTTATATTGTACTAGTGTATTTTGCCCGGCGATGCCGGGCTCTTTAAAATGGTTTTGGAAGGTTTTTGTTTTATTTTTATGCAAATGAGGTTAGTTTTTAATTGTGGTTTTTTAAATTTTTATTTTTACGCACGGGCTGTTATAAACTGTGATTTTTTGTATTTTGTTTTTAAAAAGAGGAAAGGATGATATTTTTTAATAATTATTGTATTTAACCAAATAATGTGTTACTATGTGATTTTTTAAAAAATAGTTGTACCTTGGATAATTATTTTTTAAAATGTGTAAGAATATGTTTTTTTTTTAATCAATGTTTCTATACTGTGTTTAGATGTGTTGTTTTATTCTTTTGATTATTTTTGAATGTTTTTTCTCTTGTGGCCTCTGGGTGGGGCTGGTGAGCTTTTCTTGTATTGTACTATTTTTTTCTACTATCCTCTGGGTGTCGCTTCCTCTTCCGGTAAGTAGTCTCTTTCTTCCCTTAGTTTAGTTCCGGTCGTCATGGAGTGAGGACGTCTCCTAGTAAACTCTCTGGTTTAAATTTTTTTTTTTTTTGGGGGGGGATGTTGTTTTGGGTTTGGGGGGGTCTGTGTGATGTTTTTGTGTTTCCTTTTTGGATGTTTTTGTGTTTCCTTTTTGTTTTTTATTTTTGTTTTTGATTATTTTTGAGTGTTTTTGGATTGTGTTTTGGGATGTTTTGTGTTTACGTTTTCTGTTTTTATTTTGGTTTTGAGTATTTTTGACTGTTTTTGGTTTTTGGTTTGTGTTGTTTTGTGTTGGGGTGGTGGTATTTCCGTGGGCCGGTCTCGGGGGCTGGACCGCGGAAATACCATCGCTGCTTCATGCGGCGTTAGGGTGGGGTTTTTTCGTGGGCCGGCCTTGGTGGCTGGCCCACGGAAAGGGAAGGCAGGGGCGGGTGGGGGGTCTTTCTTTTCCGTGTGCCAGGCTCGATGCCTGGCCCATGGAAAGGGAAGGCAGTGGCGGGTCTTTCTTTTCCACGGGCCGGGCTCGATGCCTGGCCTGTGGAAAGGGAAGGCAGGGGCAGGTGGGGGGTCTTTCTTTTTCGTGGGCCGGGCTCGATGCCTGGCCCGTGGAAAGGGAAGGCAGGGGTGGGGGGGTCTTTCTTTTCTGCGGGCCGGGCTCGATGCCTGGCCTGTGGAAAGGAAGGGCAGTGGCAGCGGGGGGTTTTTTTACTTTTATTTTTTGCGCGCCGGCTGCCTCAGCGTTCTGTGCGCTCATGGTGCGCAGGACACTGGGGCTTGTAGTTTGGTGTGCGCGATTTTAGTTAGTGCAGCGGTTTTTTCCCTGCTGCTTATTTTTGATTGGCCGTGGCGCGTTTCCGAACGTTCCTTTTGCTCGCGCCGCTCAGCCTGATCGGCTCTGGTGCGGCGCGGCGCAAGGAACGTTGGGAATTGAAGTTCCCTTTTTTTTGCGTCCGGGGGGCTCCTGCCCCACTGGCGCAAATTTCAACCCGACAGTTACCTGCAAACCCTGTAAATCGGGACATCGTTTTAGCACAAAATCATTATGTAAGTCGAATTTTATGTAACTCAGGGCATTTGTAAGTCAGGGTTTTACTGTAGATGCCTTTGAAATGTGGTGTTGGAGGAGTTTTGAGAGTACCCTGGACAGCGAGGAAAACAAATAGGTCGATTTTAGAAGAAATCAACCCTGACTGCTCCTTCGGTCAAATAGTAAAGATGAAGCTAAAGTACTTTGGACATCAAATGAGAAGAGAGGATTCACTTGAGAAAGTCTTGATGCTGGGAAAGATGGAGGGGTAAAGAAGAAGGGGGCAGCCAAAGATGAGATGGCTAGATGGTATTGTAAACACAATGGTCACAGAGCTGGGCGGGCTGAGGAAGATGGTGGAGGACAGAGGTGCCTTGCGGGAAATGGTCCATAGGGTCGCAAAGGGTCGGAATCGACTATGCGACTGAACAACAACAACAACATGCTTTCAATTTATTATCATCAACTTTTCAGTTGTATTCCCTCTGTCAAATAAAAAGATTAGGAATAGACCATGATACTGACCATGAATAGTTAAAATCCAAGATTAGAGTAAAGGTAATGAGGAATCTAAAGTAATCCTAGTGCCAGACTATACTTTAAATAACATTTTCATATAAATTAAAGTCTATACAAAAATAAATTCACATTACTTAAACCCAACTGACCTTGAAACAGAGCAAGTATGTATTGAAACCAGAAATATCACAGAAAAAACACAAAAATACAATTTCTGTAGTCAAAAGAAAAGAAAAGCCTAGATAGATGATCAATAAAACTCTTAAAATGTTTTTAACAGATGAAAGCAAACAGAAATAGTGCCAGAATCCTAAATGCACATTTTAGTGACTTGCACATAAAGAGAGAACTATTACTATGATCAGCACAAAGATACAGAAAAGAACAGAAAGGGAAAAACAAAATATCTTTTGTAAAATCCAAGAAATCACAGGAAAAAAATAAACCTAGATTAGGGACGTTGATATCAAGTGGGAAACATATTATCCAGGTTGAAATAAAGAGATTATGGAAATAACTGATGAATAATTATACAGAAGAAATACAAGGATGACTGACTCCTTTAAGAAGAATATTAGAAAACAAAGTAAAAGCCAATTTCAAAGCACTTGGAAGAGAAAATGTCGAAGAATAGAGAGGATACCAGTAGACCTAGTCAAAGCTTCAGAGACTGAATCACATGGAAGATAAAAATCAATGATTGGGGGTGGGGGTGGGTTAAAAGATTGTTAGAAAACTTGGCTTTGAAAAAAAAAAATAAACTGAATTTTTTGATAAAATACTTTTTGTGGAAAAATCTATCTAAAGATAGTTTTCTATTTAAGATACATTACAGCCAAAAGCTATTCATCATGAAATAAATATTAGTTTAATTATGTAGCATGAAGCTGAATATGTGTGCAATGTTTAATTATTATTTTTTTGGAAAATGAATTACATTAATCTATTCACAATCTCATACTCTTCCAGAGTTTCTATAAGATTGGGCATTTTTTTTCCTATCGAGAATATATTATCACAAAACTGCTTGGTTTTGCAGTTTGCAAAATTTAATTTGTGTTTGCAGAGATCACATGCTTCTTCACAGCAAAAATGTAATAAAATATACACACACAAGTTGAGAAAATGCCTTAATCCCACTGTCCCTTTGAAAATCTATGTAGATAGAATCAACCCTTTACCTCTTAAATCAGTGATTCCCAATGTGGGGCCCATGCCCCACAGTGGACTTCAATTACCAGAAGCCTAAGTCAGTACATTGGCTGATCAGTGCTTTAGGGAATTGACTTAGGCTTCTGGAAATTGAAGACCAAAACCCAAAGGTTGGGAAACAATGTCTTAAGTGCTAAATTCCCAGAAAAGAAAAAAGAGCAGAAGAAGATTGTTGGGAGTGGAATAGATCTACAGAAGAAGCTAAATGTGAAGAGGGAGGCGCAAGTGAATGTTTTGAGCTTTTTTGAGCCTCTTATTTATGAAAACTATGATTTAATCTAGTCTTACTGGAAATCCACCCTGTTCAATCTATTAACATCATCATAAGAAAATGCCAACAAATGCAGGGGGGAAAAGACCCACAGACCTGAAATTTTCAAGACAAAGTCCAGTCCCCCAAGAAAGGAGATTCCAAGGAGATGCGCATCATTCATTTTGTATGCAAGCAAAATTGTGCTCATGGTTTTTGCAAGGAAGACTTTTACCATATATGAAGCAAGAAATGTCTAGTGTATAAGTTGGGTGAAAAAAAAAGAGAAACAGGCCTTATACTAAAAATATACTTGGCTTCTGGAGTGTATCAAAGAATGTTATAATAAATACAGTCTCTGTTAATAGATTATACCAAAGCCTTTTACTGCACGGATCATGAAAAGCTACAGATCATTCTAAAAGAAATGGCGATACTCAACATTTGATTATCCTGATGTGCAACTTATTCTATTGGGGAAAAGTTACTGTTAGGGCAGAAGGTACTTTTTAAAAAGTATGCAAGTTTAATTTTTAGCTCATTCTATCTGCTAACAATGTAATGACTGAAAAGGTTGCAAAAGACAACACAGGGAAGGATTCTAGCAGGTTTAATTTTAAAATAACTCATGAACCCTTTTGTAAGACACCCTCAAATGTGGCACAGAATAAAAGCAGATGATTAGTGCTGATCTGAAGCCCAGTTGAAAAGTTAGTTTTTTTCTTAGTGATCCTTTGTTGAGAATTGTCTCATACAACACAACTTTGCTCTGCTAAGCAAATACCATATACTGTCAATCTAAAGTTCTAGCAATGGGTCATAGAAATACTGTAATCCATATTATGCATTTCAATGTTTTTATTAAATTTTTTAGACCCACTATTTATCTACCTGCAGATAAAAATCAATGATTGGGGGGTGAGGATGGGTTAAACCTGCAGGAGCTGGGACAAAGACGGAGCTCAACCCGTCCTCCAGTATTCGTGTGACTGTGGCTGTTACAGCTGCTGCTGCTGCCACCTGCTAGTGCTTCAATAGAATTGCTACTCTAAGGCAAGAAAAAGGCGCAATTTTTTCTTCTTCAAACCAAACTTGGTTCAGTACTTTTCAGTACTCACCCTTGGTGAGTAAAGTACAATCCATTATTAAGAAGCACTGGCACATCGTGAGCCACTTACCTGGCTGCGCTGCTTACCCTCTGATAGGGCTCAGGAAATCTAGATCCATCAAACAGATTGTGAGTAGATCGGATCATGAATCTCGCATTCAATTAAGACGCCCAATCATTACAGGGCATTTCAGGTGTGGTAACTGCACCCATTGCTCTTTGGCGTGGCAAACCAAAATAGTCACCATCTCTAGTAGCGAGTTCACTTTGACTTTAAAACAATTTTTTAATTGTAAAAGTTCTGGGTGCGTCTACCTTCTCGTATGTGCATGCGGCTTAGGATATGTGGGGGTCACTTCCCGCCAAATGAAAACTAGGGTGGGGGAACATAGATCAAAGATCCGCACTGGAAACATTTCTGCCCCTCTCGTTAGCCATTTTTTGGAGAAAAATCATAAAGATTATGATTTTAAGTTTGTGGTGTTGGAAAGCCATAAACAAGATTCGTTTTCCCGCAAAGATATTGACATCATTTTAAGACAAAGGGAGTGTTTTTTCATACATCGCTTTAATACCCTATACCCCTCGGGCCTCAACATGGAAATTGATTACACATGTTTCTTATAATCTCTGTTCGGAGCTCAGCTGTGTGGTTCAGTATTCCTTTAAATACAAGCATAGCTCACCATTATCTTAACGTCCATCGACACTGAATGAACTCATGATAGAGGTCTGGGATGCACTATAATACATTAATGCTTCAAAATTTTACTATTTACTGGGATACACAGGTAACTGATGTATTAACTATTGTTTAAGCAACTTATTTTATGTCACAGCATGAGATGCATCCAAGACTATGTAAATAATGTACATATTGCACATTTTGTATATTATGTATATAAGTTTTTGACAGAGACATTATCAATTTATTTTGATTTAGATCCCTGAAGAAGGATTGAAAATTCCTATATCGGAAGGAATTAGGATCTGTTTCCTTCAGTTTAATTATTGGATTAAACACTTATTATTCATCAGCCAAGGCAAACGGTTTCCCTTCTTTGTTGTTGGTCCTACGTTTGGTCCCCATCTGCTTGCTGAACCCTAGTATCAATACATACTTATACTAAACATTTTCAAGTTTTGGAAGAGTGGACTTACTGGCGGTCATGGAAATTTTCTCACAGAGTAGTAGTCACTAGTATTCAATCTTTCAACTCCTAAAATGAGATAAACACATGTAATAAAACATAAAGTGCTGTATTAATATGGCATTGTTACAGATAAATATTCACAGAACTTTTATCCACAGATTCCCTAAACACGCTATATTTTCAAATTTAGTGATAATCTAGGCATGATGACCAAATTAATAACATTCATAGTAGAAATAGGCACACATAGGAAAATGTATCAGAATATCATTTCTTCTAACAAAGAGAAGAATATTTTAAAAAGCTATTAGGTACCGTATCTTTTGGTTATCAAAGTATAAATTATTATATAATACTTTCACTTTTCAAAAACATACCAATATTAAGGTATTGTTAATATGCAAATTTCAATTCAATAACAATATCAGTTTACCTCAGATTATTTCTTTCCAATACATTTGAAAATTACATTTTTAGGAAAAACTTAACTATTTGAACTTTTAGCTATTTTTACTGATTATTTCTACTCCAGTTGTACCATATGCTTTCCATGAAGGCCAGAAAACTGAGCACCACATAACTATTGCTGAAATGTCAAGATAGTTAAAAACAGTTCCAAATCAAGATACTGCAAACATTTATTGTTCAAAAAAGAAAAATGTCCAACATATTGTCCTCCTTTCATCTATTCCAGGGATTCTTAACCTGCGACCCGTGGGTCGGATGTGGCCGGCGGTGCCATCTCATGTGGCCCACCACCACCTCCACCAAACTGGGAAGTGGCATGTGGTGGAGGAAGGGTAAAATGACCGTCTGGCCCCCAAAGCTGTCTGAGGAAGCATGACCCGGCCCCCGGCTTAAAAAGGTTAAGAAATCCTGATCTATTCCCTCATCTACTATCTGATAGTATCTCTTCTTCTGCGTCTAGGCCAGACATGAAATGTCTACATGAAGGCACCTTTGGGTGAGTTCATTCTGTAGTTCCTTTCACCTGACCTAGTGTGAGAAAAATTAGCCAGCAACACAAGGTTGCCGTTACCAGGGTACGCCTGATTGTGGTTCAAAAATACCACAATCTTCAAGGAGGCTCTTTCTGTGTACTCTGTCTGATAGTACTGATGGCTATGAACAATCTAAAGGATTTTTAATCACAAAACAACCACCTGCCTACGTTGGTTCAAATATAGGCACTCAGTGTTTTAGAACTGTAGCTGACCTGAAACGAAACGGAAAAATGAGCTTAGCCCAAGTACTGTATACGGCTATGACTGTATTGGAACACATCATTCAGAGCTTGTTCCACGCATTGCTATAAAGATACATTTTTATATCAAAGGGACAATTGGCTCACAAGATTTATTTCTGAACCTTACCCAGGAAACATTAGTTTCAGAGACACTGGTTTATATGATTAATCCTGCAATTTTATACACACTTATGTAGGAGTAACTATGTGTGAACAAGTACTGTATAGAACTGACAGTTTAAACTGCCTGCACTGACACAGGGTCATGGAAAACAAAAAGCCAGTATGGTTGTGGATGGCTTAGTGAAGCACTGGTGTTAGAAATTGTTGTTGTTGTTGTTGTTCAGTCGCACAGTCGACTCCGACCCTTTGCGACCCCATGGACCATTTTCCTCCAGGCGCCTCTGTCCTCTACCATCCCCCTCAGCCCTCCCAGCTCTGTGCCCATTGTGTCTACAATACCATCTAGCCATCTCATCCTTGGCCTCCCCCTTCTTCTTTTGCCCTCCACCTTTCCCAACATCAATGCCTTCTCAAGTGAATCCTCCCTTCTCATTTGATGTCCAAAGTATTTTAGCTTCATCTTTACTATTTGACCTTCCAATGAGCAGTCAGGGTTAATTTCTTCTAAGATTGACCTATTTGTTCTCCTCGCTGTCCAGGGGACTCTCAAAACCCTCCTCCAACACCACATTTCAAAGGCATCTATTCTTCTGCGTTCAGCCTTCCTAATTGTCCAGCTCTCACATCCATACATTACTACTGGGAAAACCATTGCTTTGACTATTCTAATTTTTGTTTGCAATGTAATGTCTCTGCTTTTCACTATGTTCCCCAGGTTTCTCATCGCTTGTCTCCCAAGAATCAGTCGCCTTTTTATTTCATGGCTGCAATCCCCATCTGCAGTGATCTTTGATCCTAAGAAAGTAAAATCTGTCACTGCTTCTACTTCTTCCCCGTCTATTTTCCAGGAACTGATGGGGCCTGTTGCCATTATCTTGGTTTTCTTGATATTGAGTCTCAAGCCAGCTTTTGCACTCTCCTCCTTCAGCCCAATCAAGAGATTCTTTAGGTCTTCCTCACTTTCTGCCATTAGGGTGGTATCGTCTGCATATCTCAGATTATTGATGTTTCTCCCAGCGATTTTAACCCCATATTGTGATTCCTCCATCCCTGCACTGCGCATTATGTGCTCTGTGTATAGGTTGAATAAGCATGGTGACAAAATGCAGCCTTGTCTTACTCCTTTTCCTATTCCAAACCACTCTGTTATTCCATGTTCTGTCCTAACTGTTGCTTCTTGGTTCATGTACAGATTTCTCAGGAGGCATATGAGGTGCTCTGGTATTCCCAAGTCAAAGGAGAAAGGAAAAACTACAACCATTTGAACACAGAATTTCAAAGAAAAGCAAGGAGAGATAAGGAAAACTACCTAAAAGAACAGTGCAGAGAAATGGAGGAAAACAACAAAAGAGGCAGAACCAGAGATCTTTTCAAAAAAATTGGGGAAATCAAGGGAACATTTAAAGCAAAAATGACCATGATAAGGGACAAAGACGGAAAGGAGCTAGCTGATGCAGAAGAAATTAAGAAAAGATGGAAAGAGTACACAGAGGAACTTTACAAAAAGGACCTCAACACTCCTGATAATCACAATGATGAAGAAATTGAACTTGAGCCAGACATCCTGGAGAGTGAAGTCATAAAGGCCCTAAAGAGCACTGCAAACAACAAAGCTAGTGGAGATGATGGTATCCCAGTTGAATTTTTCAAAGCGCTAAAAGATGATGGCGTCAAATTACTGCATTTAATATGCCAGCAGATTTGGTGTTAGAAATACGACAAAATAAATAAATAAATATCCTGACTTCTGATCAGCTTCCTTTGCAAACACAATACTGGATCCAATGTTTGGAAATGTGCCAGCTCTCGCTCACCCCATCATAAACACAGATAGGTTAGGTAAAGGTCTCCCTTACTCGCAAGATAGTTGTATTCGACTCTAGGGTCCAGCGCTCATCTCCGATGCTGCCTGCATCTGCACATTTTCGTAGTCATGTGACAGGCATGACTAGACATTGGAGCACGTAGAACGCTATTCCCTTTCTCGCCTAAGAAGTACCTATTTATCTACTTGCAATTTCCAGCTTTCGAACTGCTAGGCTGACAGATGACAGGAGCTCACACCATCTTGCAGCACTCAGGTCTAGAACTTCTGACCTGCGGACTTTCCCGTTGTCAAGCTCAGCATCTTAACCACTAAGCCACTGTGGCCCTCTCATAAAAGTGTCATACAAATACAATTCCCAAATGCTAATCTAGTTTAAAGACAAAATCACCCATGGTACTCGTAAGCTTTAATGTTTGCTTCTGATTAAATTTTGAGCAATACCTTTTACTGGGTCACTTTAAAGATTGAACATTGTGCAATTTCTTGTGGATAGAGCAGGAAAATTATAAATGAAAATCCCAAAAGTTCATGGCAAGATGTTATGCCAGACGATGTTTCTTAGAGGTGAGTGGGGGGGGGGGGGGGGACACACAGCATGCTGAATCTTTTACCCTCCCTTCAACAAACACAGGAAACCAGGTATCTGCACATTGCCTTCCCACAGATGGCCCTGCCTTTTTAAGATGTAGCTTCCTTTATGGGGACTATGATGACTTAGTGGTTAAGACACTGAATTTGATGACTAGAAGGTTGGCGAGTAAGCAGTTCAAGACCTGAGTGCTCCATGATGGACAGAGCACCCGTCTCTGTCCCAGCTCCTACCAACCTAGCAGTTTGAAAGCAAGAAATTTCAAGTAGATAAATAGGTACCACTTCGGTGGGAAAAGTAAGTGTTCCGGCATCTAGCCATGCCTGCCCGCATGACCATGGAAACGTCTGCAGAGGCAGACACAGACAGAGTGCTGGCTCTTTGGCTAAATGAAGCTGAACACCAATACACTAGACTCAGCCTGCTGTTTCCCACACATCTCACATCTAAGAAACACTGCCTGGCAGAACATCTTTCCGTGAACCTTTGGGACTTTCACTTATCATTTTCCTACCCTACCCACAAGAAATTGAGGCATGCCTGAAGAAGTGATCTTGAATCACTAAAGTCTCTCGCTACGTTTGGTTTTTTAAAAAGTGATCCTATTAAAAAGGTACAGTATCGCCTTCCTCCTGTATTTGTTTTGTTTTAACACATGGATCACACGGCTGTCTTTGTTTGTTTATTTATTTATTGTTCTCATCACCTTATTATCTGCACAGCTTTAAGACCAGGGGTGCCCAAACTTTTCGGGCTGCGGACCGGTCATGTGGTTCCTCCCACTGGAAGTAAAACATGCCTTGCAATGTTTTACAGCAGGATGAAATAAGATTTTTTTAGGCTGCCATTTTCTCTGCTTAAACCAGGGGTACCCAAACTACGGTCTGTGGGCCGGATCCGGTCCCCAACACCAATTCATCTTCTGGCCCACACCACCCTTGCCGCTCCTGGAAGCGGAAGTAAAACACGCCCGTGCGGGTGCATTTTACTTCCGCTTCCAGGAGCGGCAAAGGGCCAGATGAATCGGTGTCGAGGACCAGATCCGGCCCACAGGCTGTGGTTTGGGCAACCCCTGGTTTAAGACACTCAATACAATTCTGAACTCATGCTATTGCCTAGTACCTAAAGGCAGATGGTGGAAGGGCGTAGGAGAGAATCACCCTACCTACCTACCTATGAAAATAAATAAATAAATAAATAAATAAATAAATGTTAAAGTGAGTGGTGGGTACCGCCTTCACCCCCTTGGTGAGGAAATGGGAGTTTGTGCAAGCGAGAGAGAGAGAGAGAGAGCGAAACTACTGGCTGGCAGAACAGAAGCCACCTTACTTACCCGCGGTTTCCCGCTCTTTTCATTGGACGCAGTTCCTTGTCGCTGGGCCGTCCGTCGCCCTTGTAGTTACTACGGGGCGGGCGGGAGAGCAGAGCCGCCTCTCGCCTTCCTCCTCCTCCGCCCTCCTCCTCCCCCTCCAAAGGCGGAGCCGAGAGAAGGAGTAAAGGGGGAGTAAGGGAAAGACCCACCTACCCCGGGAAGAAGTTGGGGCGTTCCGCGTTGGGTGGGGTGGGAAGCTGCAAAGCAGCTGCAGCCGAGAAGGAGGCGAAGCGAACTGAAGTCGACTCGGTGGGGAGGGACAGAGTTCAGTGGCCCTTTTCGGAGCAGAGGCTTTGTTGCTCCGCCGCCACGGCTTACTCCGCCGTCGGGTTGGCAACCCAGGTCGGCTTTTCCATTGTGTCGGACGGGAGGAGCCCCACCCGCGTTGACCAGCGTGGCTCTCTCTTTGCAGCTCTGTTTAAAAAGAGGCGAGTGGGGCAAATCGGCGGCGAGGTAACACGTTTCCCTTTGCAGAACTGTTGCTTTTCCAGCCCATGGAGAGCGGAGTGCAGAGGGTGGTGGGGGTGGTAGTGGTAGGTGGGGTGGGGTGGTAGTGGCTGCCTTTCTTCTTCTCCTGCCGTATCCGATTCCGAATGCCGGCGATCATCATGGCGATCAGCCATGAAGACTGCCCTGAGAATATAATGCGGTGGCATCGCTACATGATGGCCATCCCTACCACGGATCTCACGACGACTCACTTTCTGGTCCCGAGCCCTTTTGGCACGCAAAGTCATCCTCAAGCCCCCAGGCCAGTCTTGATGAAGCTGCTGCCCCCTCCATCAAGATGCCTTCAAAGTGAGATCTAAATTAATCCACGTGGGAAACCATCACTCTTTCGCCAAAGGCGCTAGTCCTCAGGGTGGTCACGTTAGTTCAACCACCGCCTGACACTCGGCGTTGAGTCGCTGGCAGTATGGCCTACTCCCGTGATGGCAAACCAGGTTGTCCTGCTATGGTAATAAAGTAGACCCTTGACGGCGAACCTTGCTCCTTGGCACTCCAGATGTTCTTGGACTTCATTTCCCAGAAGCCCAAGCCCCCTGTAATCCACACGAATGGGTTTCCTGCGATTCATCCTGCCCGTGCTGCCCTCGTCGCTCCCGGAAGCGGAAGTAAAACGTGCCCGTACGGTTGAGGCTCTTCTGGGTTAACCCTCCATACGGGCGCGCTTTACTTCCACTTCCGGGAGCGACGAGGGCAGCGTGGGCCGGATGAATGGCAGTCAACCCATTCGTATGGATTCACAGGGGGCTTGGGCTTCTGGGAATTGAAGTCCAAGAACATCTGGAGTGCCAAGGAGCAAGGTTCGCCGTCACGGGTCTACTTTATTACCATAGCAGGACAACCTGGCTTCCATTCTTCACGACCCCAATATCTACTCTTCCCCTTCCTCCCACCAACCACCCAAGCTTTATTTATATCCGGCACCATGATGATCAGGTCTCTGTGCGGAATTCCTTCCACTCCAGAGCATCCACGGAAGCCTCGGAAAACACCCAAACGTGGTGCGTTCATGATTTAATAACCCGAAGGCATCGTGTGGCTGAGCGTGCTTGGAAACAAAGAGAGGGTGTTGTTGGTTTTTCTTTACCCTGGGTTATTAGCACCCATTCACTTCTCTGGTGGCCCAGAAGCTTAGAAACAGCGGTCTTATGTCTCAGAAAAGCAAGACAAAATATGATTTAGTGGTGAAAACTGAGAGATTATGGCCCCCTGATCCATATTGAATTTGAATGGGTTTTTACTCTCTCGTCCTCCCCCCCCCCCTTCTGCTTGGTTAAGCTTTTTCAATGTTTTTCTTGCTCTGGCCGCCTGGGAAAACAAACGGGTGAGTTTGTGTTTTAAATCTAAACGAAACAAAAATACACTTTAGGCATACATTGCTATGTGAGCTTCTGCTGTTGCTTCTTCCATGTCCAGATCAAACTTTGGACTGCCAAAATGAAAGCCACTAAATTAAATGTTTCTGGTAGTAATCAGCAGACCAGTAAATTAGCCCGATTCTGTATTTCTCCACATTAACACAACATGTTGTTGTCCACCAGCAGTCCCCACTTGAGCATGTTGGTCTTGCATTTAGGGACTCCAACCCCCAGCCTATTCAAGGCCCTCCAAGTGGCATAGGGGAGGTTGAGTTCCCCATCCATATCCTCCTTTAATGTTGTTCCTTGTCCGGTGAGCTCCTTCCTCCATCTTCTAATTTGATTTAGCTCTTGCATACCCTCAAGAATGTTTGTTCTTGCCATAAAGTGCTTCATGGATCTGAGCTGGCAGCCTTGTGGATCATATCCATTAGATTAGAGGATGTCGAGGGTCATTCTCTTGCTTAGCTCTCTCAGTGTCCAGTGCTACTTCTCTCCTTATCTTAGGTCAGGATTACCCAAATGACGGCTCATGGGCCGAATCTGGCCCACGGTGCCAAATCATCTGGCCCTTGCTGCTCCTGGAAGCGGAAGTAAAATGCATCCACGCATGCACAAAGCACTGCCGTAAAAGACCTGTGGCTGTCAAACGCATTTACGACAGCCATGGGTGCATTTATGGCAGTGTTTTGCACATGCATGGGCGTGTATTACTTCCACTTCCAGTGGGAGGAACCACGTGACTGGCCCGCTCAACCACGTGACCAGCCCACGGCCCAAAAAGTTTGGACACCCCTGTCTTAGGTGGAACGATACCCCAACAAGAGGGTATATTTTCTCAACTGGTGTAGGTTTGATGCATCCTGTCACTATACGCATAGTTTCATTAACAGCGGTGCCAACTTGTTTTACATGTGTGGATGTGCTTCATACAAACTGGTGAAAATTGTGCTTTAAAATTAAACAAAAGAAAAATACACTTTAGTCATACATTGTGAGCTTCTGCTGAAAGAGGACAAGGGAATCTCACATATTCTTAGCTGTATCCCATAGCAATAGAGAGACCTTGATCTTGGTGAGTATGTAAAGTTAGCTGAATTATTCCAGGTCCATTGCATGAACCCGTTGAAGGTTGTGATTTTAGGTGTGCAAGTTGATTTTAAATCAGCTGCGTGGCCCAGTTCAAATTCTGAGGCTGCCTTTGATGGCTCTTCTGAGTGGGAACAAAGAATTAGCAATAGCAATTATACTTATATACCACCCCATAATGTTTAGTGCACACTCTGGGCAGTTTACAGATGATTAGTATTTTGTTCCCAACATGCTGGGTACTCATTTTACCAACCTTGGAAGGATGGCAGGCTGAGTCAACCTTGAGCCCTCATCAGGATTAAACTCTGAACAGGGACACCCAACCTTCTGAGCTCAAACTAATTATCATAGTACAGTAGATGAAAATTACTTCTTACATCTAAGGACAAGGAAAGTGAGAGCAAAAGTTTCGCAAGTCTTCCGTAAACATTTATTTCTGTTGAAAATACTGTTTGCCCATAAAGGAGTCATATATGCTTTGAATATCATTTTGGGGGAAATTTATTTACCATGCATTTTTTTGCATGTCTCTTCAGAGGTAAACACCATGCAAATGACAGAAATTATTTTGGGTTGAAAGGGAACACCCAAATGATGCTCATTTCATGTGCCCAAGAGCTGGGACAGATATGGGCACTCAATCCGTCTTTTAGTACCTGGGTCTCGAACTGCCAACTTGCCAGCCTTCCAGTTAACAAGGTGAACTTCTTAACCACTGAGCCATATGTAGGAGGTGTGGTTCTCCAGATATTGGTAGACTCCCATCAGCCACAGTGAGTATGGTCAGGCATTATGGGAGTAGTAATTCAGCAACATCTGAAGATCTGCCGACTTCCTAACCCAAGATTACAGATCTTTAATATGCAAGTTTTATCTTTTTTGCCGCCCAGAGAAGGAAAACCACCTAGATGGGTGGGGTATGAATGGAATAAATAAATAAATCTGCAACTAAAATGAGGTGCAAAATCTCCATGAAAACCCCTATTGCCGGTAGTTGGTCCAAATATTTCACATTCCTCAAAATCTTTAACTTTTTTCCCTCCAAAGAGAGTCCCAAACTTACATTGACATGCATCTTAGAAATGCACGTAGAACAACAGCAAAAGGCTTCTTGGTTTTGTCACCTCACCCCCACAGGATGCCAGGCGCTTGCTCCTCTCCCCACCACCACCTCTGAAGCATTTAGCTTCCTTTTGTGGCCGGATAAGGGGAATACAAAGTTCCATGTGCTTTCAATTGGGGAGCTTTGGTTTACACACTAGGCATGCCAATTGCAGTCAAATCAAAATCCAACCAAAGTCAGTTAAAATATTAACTAGTGATCCGGTTTTTCTTGAATTTGTGGTGGTGTTCCAATGTTTAAAAGTCCTTGCTGGGCAGTATCAGGAAGCTCCATAAGCAAACAAAGGAGATTAGCCGTGTGATCCATATTTAAATTTCAAAAAAAAATATGCAGGAGATGTGTTTTGTCATGGTGGGATAACAAAACCCAAGAAGCCTTTCGCTGTTGTTCTGCATACATTTCTAAGATGTGTACCTGGCAAGACGTCATGCCATGCCTGATGAAGAGATTTTGGATCTCAAAAACGAGCAATGTTTTAATTTTTCAGTGAACCAATAAAGGTATCGCCTTCCTCTTGCATTTTTTGCATTTTGTGTGACTTGTGGATTTAATTAAATTAATTTAATTGTTCGATTTCCACATCGCCCACTCGGCCTAAGCCGACTCAGGGTGGTTCACAATCCCAGATTAAACATAATTAAAACTACCCACCCCCTAAAAAGGGTGCAGGGACCGACAGGACTGTGGGGGAAGGCGTTACCCTCTATACCAACCACCCAACGGAGGTTACCCTTCCAACGGAGGTTACCCCTCTGGCTGATGGAACAGTTAGAGAGCCCCTCCGGTCCGCTCTGGTAGAACGGACAGACGTCCTTAGGGCAATGCGGTCTCTAAGGTATCCTGGCCCACTAACATATAGAGTTTTAAAGGTCAAAACCAGCACCTTGAATTGCACCCGGAGGCAAACTGGTAACCAAACTGGATCTCAGCAACACTGTCAGGATACCTAACAATAGAGAAAATGCCTCCGTCTAGGGGTACTCAGGGTACTGCAGTGGCTCAAGTCGCTAAGACGCTGACTGGGAAGCGGAAGGTCAGCAGTTCGATTCCCGAGTACTGCAGGACGGAAATGAGCTCCCGTCTTCATCCCAGCTCCTGCCAACCTAGCAGTTCGAAAGCAAGAAATTGCAAGTAGATAAATAGGAACCACTTCGGTGGGAAGGTAACAGCGTTCCATGCGCTCCGGTGTCTAGTCATGCCTGCCACATGACCACGGAAATGTCTGCAGAAGCAGACAGCGCTGGCTCTTCGGCTTAGAAACAGATGAGCACTGCACCCTAGAGTCGGATACGACTGGCCTTCGAGCAAGGGAAACCTTTACCTTAAACCTTAAGTGTCTTTATTTCGATATAATCTAGACATGGAAGATATAATCAGTGGGAAGTAAGTTGCATAGACAATTCCCCCTCCTTTCAAAATTGAAGTAAATGTTGGTCGCAAGTTTGATGTGGAAGGGACTATTTAGCCCATTTTTTCACAGCTCATCTTTCTAATCAGCTCATGAAAGTCACTTCTGTATTTTGTTTCTTGAATGGTGATGCAAACATTTTATCACACTGCATATGTTAATCAGCTCATCTATGCCAGAGTGATCATATTACCACCCAGTTTTTGTTTTTTACTTAACTATTGTTGAAGAAGGTTTCACTGACTGTAGCGCCTGCCTTCCTGTTTTCTCTGATCCTCGTGATTGCTATCCTGATTCAGAAATCTAGAGGTGAAATTCTGTGTCTTAAACTTAATTTGCATTATGCCTTCGTATTACCCCACATGAGTAATCTTATCTATGTAAGCCTATCATAGAAGAGCCTCCTTGAAGATTGTGGTATTTTTGAACTACAATTTGGCATACCTTGTGTTGCTGGCTAATCTTTCTGACACTACGTCAGGCAAAAGGAACTGCAGAATGAACTCACCAAAAGGTGCCTTCATTTTGGCAGTTTCACATCTTGCCTAGACACGGAAGATGATGAAGAAGAAGAATCATAGTAATCTTTTCATAGATCTTTCTTATCTATAGTAGAATTTCCTTGTCTCCTCTGATCTGCTATTATTAAATTATCATTAATCTAATCATCAAAGTTCCTATTCTTTTATACCCCATTCTATCCTAGGATGTTTAGACTGCAATCCACAAAAGCCAGTATCAAATAAAACTTTGAAGATAAGGATGCACAGGACATTTATTAGATCACTATAAACTCATAGACAGGCAGGAGTCTTCAGCAGACTGTAGGAGAAAATGGGGAGAAAAAAGAAAAGTCACTAAAATCAAATTTTGAGCTAGGCTGTTTTGTTTCAAGTTAATTCCAAAACAGAGTCCATAGCTTTTAAAAATCAGCTTGAGGTACCAAGTATATTTTAGGTTTCACTACAGACAGTGTAGATTTCATTATCTTCTCAAGGGGCTGCAGTGGCTCAGTGGTTAAGAAGCTCACCTTGTTAGCTGGAAGGCTGGGAAGTCAGCAGTTGAAGACCCAAGCACTGCATGATGGAATGAGTGCCTGTCTCTGTCCCAGCTCCTGCCAACCTAGCAGTTTGAAAGCAAGAAATTGCAAGTATAGTGGAACCCTGTATAACAAATGCTTCGTATTACAAAACAATTGTATAATGAAGCGTTTTTGCGCTAACCGCAATGCCCCGCATTACAAATTCTTTGTTATACAGAATTTCTGTTAAGCGAGGTATACCCCGCATAACAAAAATTGTTTGTTATATGGGGTTTTTGTTAAGCGAGGTATACCTTGCTTAATGAAACCCCATGTAACGACCCTTTTTTTGTTATGCGGGGGTATTGCCAATAGCACTTCGTATAACGAAGAGCCCCATGGAACAGAGTTTATTCGTTATACGGGGTTCTACTGTACAGTAGATCTATGGGGACCACTTCGGTGGGAAAAGATCTTGGGGACATGAAAGGACCCTCATTCAGGCATCCTCTGAGTGGAGTTTCCCCAGCAAAAATCCTTTCAACCCAGAATAATTTCTGAGATGAAATTTCAGTAATAGCCCGGTTAACGTGTGCTCTGCACAGTGTTAAAACCAGGTAACGTCGGGAAATTAGAGGAAAACTTTTGCACCGAACAATGTTAATGTTGTGTGATGTAAAAGTTTTTTTTCAAATTTCCCGACATTGATCTCTGCCCCAAAGCCCGCAGGGCTGGAGACCAGCCCTGCGGGCTTTGGGGCAGAGATCTCCAGAGGCCGGGGACTGGACGAGGATGATACAATTTTTAAAAAAAATAAAAAAAGGAAAAAGCCGGGTTGTTTTGGGGTGGCATGGGGGATCCTTTCCCCCGACCCCCAAAGCCCCTTTGTGAACTGGCAGCTCTGGGCTGCTTTCCTCCTGGCAAGTGCGTTACCAGGGGGGAAGCTGCCCAGCGCTGTTAGCGAAAGGGATTCTCGGTGGTCCCTCTGCCGTTTCGGCAAGTGGAACACCGAGAATCCCTTTTGCTAACAGCACAGGTGCCTTTGGCTGGAGAAGCGCTTTCCCAGCGGTAAAGCGCTTCTCTGGCCAAAGGCACCCCTGCGCTATTAGTGAAAGGGATTCTCGCTGTTCCCCTTGAACAAACAACAGGAGGGCCACTGAGAATCCCTTTCACTAACAGCGCACGGGTGCCATTGGCCGGAGAAGCTTTTCCCCAGGCCTAAAGCACTTCCCTGGCCAAAGGCACCCCTGCACTGTTAGCGAAAGGGGTTCCCGCTGGTCCCTTTGCGGAAACAGCAGGGGAGCCACCGAGAATCCATTTCGCTAACAGCACAGGGTTGCTATTGCCCTGGGAAGCACTTTAACCCTGGGAAAGTGCTTCTTAGGGCAAAAGCAACCCTGCGCTGTTAGCGAAAGGGATGCATTTACAGTACATGGCAAAAATCATTGTACGAATCATCCCATAAAGAAAATTGCTATACAATACTTGTATCGTACAGCGATTTTTTTCGTATGATGGAACCACTGGAACCAATTAAAATCGTTATATGAGGTTTTACTTTACCTGAGAAAGATCATGAACTGCTAATAAACATACAGTAAACATATATGACATTACCTTTGCTTAAAAAATGATTCAGTTTACTTCATGTGATAAACTATATAATGCCACAAGACTGCTCTAAAAGGAATTTTGGAGGTTTTGTTTCCTATTTGATACCACCCTGGAGTAGCCAGAGACTATGTGAAGAGTGCTGTACTTTATATTTTCAGATCTCTTGAACTTAAAAAATGGATCATAAAAATCAATAGTTACACTGACCTAGATTATAAGATATAGGTTAAAAGCCTTGTACGCTATAATGAATGTTGTCAGCGGTTTTGTTCTAAACTTTTCCTAGAAATCTCTTTAACTTTCTATGACATTGAAAAGGTTTCTTCTATGGTAAGGGCAGGGGAAGTATCAAAAAGCAGAACAGCAATTAGCTGTGACTTTTCCTAGAAGGCTTTTTTCATCTTGCACAGAATGAGATCATCCTCTCCAGAGAACTATACCTTCTGCTTGACAGAATATGACATCAGTGCGTTAGCTAACCAAGATGAGGTAAGGGTTTAATATTCAGGCAAAGTTGGTTAGTAACAGCTTTGGCCTCCTAAGAGATTTGGTGCTTCTGTATGTTAGCATCACTGTTGTGGAAATGAAACAAATAATTGCTGACAGAGCACATGTCTGACTGCACAAAATCAAAAAGTGTCTGCTTATGGATAGATCTTCTTGTGACCCTTTGTTCTTTAAACATGTGGGACTAAATACTTCATTTTAAAAACCATTTTCTTTTTAAGTGAAATACAATTATTTTGCCAGAAAACCCTTTTTCTTAATATCATTTGCCAATATTTTAGGATTCGTATTAGTTTCAATTTTGAAATTTTTTTCTCTTGGAAATATCTAGTATATACATATTCCTGCAAAGGACAACATCTCCAATGGTGTCATTGAACATACATACAGTAATACAGTAATATAGTAATACATCATAAAAAGTCCGCTTCATACAACATCGAATTCATACAACATCGCCTAATTTCTTGAAAAAAGGTACCTCATACAAAGTCGCTCGACTTTGTATGAGGCATTCAGTTTTTCCCAGGTTGCATTATGCCAGGGCAGTATAAAAGACAGGGGACATGCGTGCATTGATTTGTGGGTTTTGCACAAAGCAAAGAGTGTTTAGGAGTGGTTTTGAGCGTGATTTTGGATTTTTTTGAATTTTTCATCAGACTTTTTAGCATTCCTGGGATTTTTGCAGCATTCTTCAGGTTCTTGGACAATCAGGGTTGTTTGACATGTTTTTGTAATGTATTTAGCCTTTAGACAATGTTTTCTTAAATTTTGTCAGTTTCCTGTCTTTTTCCTTGACTTTGCCTTGAAGTCTGTGCTGTTACAGTACAATGTATTTCTATGGAAACGACGTTGTACGGGGCATCGCAGCAAGGATTTGGACGTTGTATGAGGCATCGTGGCTAGGATTTTGCATGCTTCATACAAAGTCCAAATCCGTATAAAGTCCAAACTTGTGGAACCAAGTTTGGACGTTGTATGAGGTATCACTGTACGTACGTACGAACGTACATACGTACATACATACGTACATACATACATACCCACCGTTGAAGGATTAAAAGAGGAAGTAAAGAGAAAGAATAACATGCATATGCATATATGCATGTCCATGTACTTTAAAAATAAATAAAACTAGAGGGTTCAATAGTTCACTAAACCGATTTTCACAATTTTGGTTACATAAGTATTAGAACTATAATGATCCAGGTTATGTTAGTCTTGTGAATGGAAAATTAGGTGGAAACTCTTATTTTAACTAATTTGTCTAGTTCTTGAGAAGCAACTCATAAGCTAATTGCTGAAAATTAACGATCTCTGGCTCTCTCTGACAGAGTCTGACATTACATGCCAGTCAAAAACATTATTGAACTGTATTCTAATAATTTAACCTCCATTTTTCTCCTTTTAATATACAGTGGTACCTCGGTTGATGTAATTAATGCGTTCTCTGGGACGTTTCTTACAGCAAAAATTACTTTAACTTTAATGCAGTTTTCCATAGGAATGTATTGAAAAGCAAATAATCCGTTCTGGAGCTCAGTAAAAAGTTAGAAAAAAACTGTTTTAACTGTTCAGAACTCGTAAAGTGCACTTTGGAATTTTTTGCCACTTTATAAAGAGATTTGAACAGATAAAAGACATTTCCCCCCTACTTATTTCTAAGTTCCGGAAGGGATTTATTGGTTTTCAATGCATTTTCAGCACTTCCGACAATAGCCTCTAGTGGCCAGATCTGGTAACTCATCCCAAATATCAGCTGTTAGTTCCCCGCCACTCCGGAAAAGCCAAATGCTGCTTTTAAGGTGCTGAAACGTTGCAAAAAAGTGGCAAAATTTCCAGAAACAGAGTGGAAATGCTCTGAATACCCTCCTGCCACTGTGGAAAGCAGTGAGGGGGCAGGGTGCCCAAGCAGCACAAAAAGCTTTTTATGTGAAATAAATTCTTAAACCGAGCCACTATTTTCTCTGGATTTCCTTTCATAAACCAATTATTACATTAACTGAGCCATTCATTAACCGAGGTTCCGCTGTATTTAAGGTACAAAGTACAAAATTTGAACTTTTAATAATTTAAGGCATATATTTTTTTTTTAATTAGCCAACATTTTGTCTTTTCTTTTTCAAAAAGTACCAGCTATGGCAGACAGCAACAGTATTCTGAAATCACCGCAAAATCAGACTGATGCAAGAACATTTTCTGCTTCAGAAGGGTATGTGATTCTTCCTGGTTTTCCTTTTTGTTCTGTTACAGTACTTTGCAAAAGAAACACATTTCGAGCAAGTGCAGAGATCACGTTATGAGACCTATGTTTAAAATACATATAGCAGCCACCTTATAATCCATCTCCTTTTAATTAAAGATGGATCAGGAGGTATATGACAGTGGCGGCTGATCTCCCTTGCCACTATCTCTCACATGCTACTGTACTGTGAAGAAGGCAAAGAGGCAGTGTTGATCCAGGGCCCCCAAACTTTTTGGGCCGTGGGCCGCATGTGTTTCAGCGGACTGGCCATATGGCTCAGTGGGCCAGTCACATGGTTCCTCTCACTAGAAGCAGTAGTAAAATGCTCCTTGCAATCTGTTTGGGCACCTCTGGTGCTGATGCCTGCAGCAGCTCTCTGGCCTAATATATAAAAACGTAGGCGGGCAAAATGCTATGGGATGTGAAATGAAGGTAAAAATTACTTCGGAATGAGCCCTCATGGCTCAGTGGTTAACCTGGATTACTGTGAGTTCAGTCATAATGGGCTCAAGGTTGACTTATCCTTCCAAGGTTAGTAAAATGAGTACCCAGTATTTTGGGGTCAAAAAGGCTAACTACATCATGAATTGCCCAAGAGTGCTCTAAGCCAGAGATTCTCAACATTTTCAGGCCGCGAGCCTGACCACACCTCCTGTGCAGCTGATTGGGTTGGTCACGTGGTTCCTCCCACCTAGAAGCAGACATGCCATGCATACGCAGACCGCATTTGACAGCATTCTGCACATGCACAGCACGTGTTTTACTTCTGTGAGCAGCAAGGATGTCGGGGGCAGATAAAATGGCTTCGGGGGCCAGGTTGTGAATGCCTGCTCTAAGCACTGGGGTAATATATAAATGTAGTTGCTGTTGTTAGAAAAGGTTAGGAAAAGGAGTTAATTTGAGACAACTGGATTAAACAGCATATTTCTTCACAGGAAAAGCCTACCCATTAGCAAATCTGTGGATTCTGCCATACAGGCAGATGAGTGTTACAGAATGGACTATCCAGAAATGGGAATGTGCATTTTAATCAACAATAAAAACTTTCATCCAGCTACTGGTAAAGATTGCTTTTCTGTTCTGTGCTTTTATCTATTTGGTAAAGCTTTATTGCATTAAGGTTAACATATAAAATTGTATCTTGCCTAAAATTATGAAATGTGATGCTTCTGAGTACAGTCCCTAGAAAGTGTCAGTAATCATTTGAACTTTTAAAAAGTTAAATGCCTTTAGTCCATGAAAACTGCATGAAATAGCTTATGAATAAAGCAACATATTGAACCAAAAAAGTATTTCTAGTTTATAGATGATGTTTTTAATATTATCATTCGGCATTTGCTGTAAAGAAAGAGGAATTATTCTAAGATGACCCCTAAAGTAAAGGTATAGGTTACCTTTGCTCGAAAGCCAGTCGTATCCGACTCTAGGGTTCAGTGCTCATCTCTGTTTCAAAGCCGAAGATGACCCCTATAATGTCTTAATAACTTTTATTAAAATGGCTTAACTTTATAATGGACAGAATCCTATTGGTGATCGCATAAGGTTTGACTAATTTAGATGTAGTTTAGTCAAAGATGGCAAATGTGGTGTTCTGTCTGCAATAATTATGTTACATGTTAGCAGTATAGCTTATGTTCTGGTACAGTAATGTATGGAACACTGAAGTTGTGAAAATATTCTTTGTAGTAAACACATTTTCATAACAGTATTGCGTTGTTGTTTTGAAATCAAGCATCTCTACATCTTTTGCTATATTTTAAAAGATAAATGGTTATTTTGTGTAGCTGTATGACTAGTAAATGTGAGAAATACAGTAAAACCCCTATTTACGAAAAAAAGTCCATTCTGTAGGCTTTTGCTTAAATCGGTTTTTTATGTTACTCGAAGCAAACCCATAGAAAAAATGAAGTTTTTATGCAAAGCAAACCCATAGGGAAATGAATTTTTACGTAACTCAAAGTAAACCCATAGGAAATCGTGTAAATCGGGACATGGTTTTAGCACAAAATCATTATGAAAGTTGAATTTTATGTAACTCGAGGCATATGTAAGTCAGGGTTTTACTGTACTTGGATCCTTCAGAGCAGGATTTGTACTGCTGTTGGTTTTTTCTGAATGCAGTCAAGGCAAGTTTTTATTTTTAATCCAATAGGGATGGCACATCGATCTGGTACTGATGCAGATGCTGCACGTATTATAGACATTTTCAGGAACTTGGGGTACACCGTCAAGCCTTATAATGATCTTCAATGCAAACAGATTATGGATGTTTTGCAAAATGGTGAGTAGTGAGTTGGTGGAAATGATTGTACTGAGCAAAACTGGATACCTGAATTGTCCAGTCTTCTTAACCATGAGAAAGACTGTGTCTGCAACTAGTTGGGAAAGAAAAGGCGAAATCTGGATCAGGCATCTCCAGGACAATATTGACAGCTGTCACTTGTCTTTGAGGTTGTACTCAGGTGCTTGCTGCACTTTTATTATCCTTAGCCATTTTGTGTACTGCATATCTTTCTCCTGTTATGAAAACCAGTGTGGGTTTTGCCCATTGGAGGATGAATGTTCTGAGAAAGAGTAAGGTAAAGTTGCCCTTGCTCAAAAGCCAGTCGTATCTAACTCTAGGGTTCAGTGTTCATCTCTGTTTATAGCCAAAGAGCCAGCGTTGTCTACGTCTGCGAGCGTTTCCGTGGACATGTGGCAGGCATGACTAGACACTGGAGTGCATGGAGCGCTGTTTACCTTCCCACCGAAGTGGTCCCTATTTATCTAATTGCAATTTCTTGCTTTCGAACTGCTAGGTTGGCAGGAGTTGGGACAGAGACGGGAGCTCACTCCGTCTTGCAGTACTCAGGTCTCGAACTATTGACCTGCCAACCTTCCATTCGTCAAGTTCAGCATCTTAACCACTAAGCCACCATAGTCCCTTAAGAAAGAGAGTAGCTCCTGACATTTATAACTAGCCAAATTCCCCAAGTCTTATGGCATTTAAAGAAAAACCAAATGGGGCCCAAATACATTCCCCACAAGAGTAGGACTTTTAACTTGATCTCTCTGTTGGCAAATGCATGCATGGACAACCTTGCTACAGATGCATTATGCTCAGGCTGAGCTATAGAATTGGAAGCATGAAGATTTGTATGATGCGTGGAAATATTCCACATGCATAAGTGAAGCTGATGACAATAATTAGTTTGAGTGATTGATTGTTAACATAATGCCACTTTTTAAAAAACTGAAAGCCTTTTGTAGAGCCTAGCCTACCAGGTAAGAATATTCATTCAAAATTAGGAAATATGTTAAGATACAGTTTTTCTTTGGGAAAGAATTTCTGTCTAAATGTTGAAATTCTCTTTAGAACATAAGCAGTCGTGTCATCTATTGTTAATCCATCATTCATCACAGTCAACTTTTCCTAAGCATTTCTTTTTCTCTAATCTGTTCTCTTTTCTGATAGCAGTTGTTTCTGTAAATTATCATTTTACTACCTTGTTATACTGTAAAGTCGCTATACATTTTGATACTGTCTCTTGCCTAAGCTAGAGGTAATATGGCATCTCAACAGGATTGATAATTTAAGTAGTAATAAGGCAGGAGAATATCATGTTTTGGAAGGTTTTAGCATTTTTAATTCCAGACTCAACCAAGTCTCCAAATTGCTATGAAATTTGGAAGTAATTTTACTATTTTCCCATTATTATAGTACTAGTTTCTGTTCTTCATAAAGTAATGTCAGTGTTTACACTGAAGGGTGAATTGCCTTTCAGTAGCAGAGCCAAATCATTACTTTGGCTTTGGAAGTTTTAGATCAGAGATTCCCAACCTACGGCCCATGGGCCGGCCCATGGCACCATTTCATGTGGCCTGCAGCTGCCTTCACAACTCCTGGAAGTGGAATCGGACGCATTTACGTCCGGCATAAAACGTACACGCACCTATCGTGAACATGGAAGTGTGCATATTTACTGCTGTCAAACATGCCCATTTCCGCTTCCAGGGTATGGTTAGACTCGCTCAGCTGTCCAGGGGCATGGTCAGGCCTGCAGTGTAAAAGGGTTGGGAACTCATGTTTTAGATGGGTAAGCAAGGTATTTTGAACTGACTGTGGATTAATTTGCAATCCTTGGGAAGATCCAGTAAACTTTTTAAAAGTTCTTCGAAGAAAATGCTTTTCTGGTACCTGATAACAGTATGTCTGTCTTCAGTTTAAAAAAACAACAACTATATCTTAACCTATAAAACCAAGTGTTCACCGTTGGAACTGGCTATAGGCTGCTATGCATCGCCCTACTGACCCGCACCCTTCCTTCGTGCGCACGGCCGAATTGCCTACGCAGGTCAACGAAGGATTTAAAAATCCGGCACGGGGGCCTCAGCCCCACAAACGGCAAGAAAGGGAAAGAACTTCACGTCCCAACAGTCACTGCGACGCGGCGCGCCAGAGCCAATCAGGCTGAGAGGCTCTGGCACGGCACAGCGTTCGGACACGCGCCGCAGTCAATCAAAACAAAAGCATTTTAAAAAAACGCATCACAAACACAAAGCACCAACCCATTACTACAAGCCCCAGCGTCCTGCGCGCCATGAGCGCGCAGAACGCTGAGGCAGCCTGCGCGCGAAAACAAAACTTAAAGAAAGCCGCCTCCGCCGCCATTCATCCCCACGGGCGAGCCAGCATGGCCCGTGGGGGAAGAAAATGAAACAAACCCGCCGCCCCTGCTCTTCCGTTCGAAGAGCCAGTGGCGCGTGGAAAAAAAATACAAACAAAAAACCCCACAACTCCCCTTCTTCACCACGGGCCAACTCCCCTTCTTCACCACGGAGGAAAAATAAACCTCGACCGCCGCTGCCCTTCCATTCGAAAGGCCAGCCACCGCGCAAAAAATAAAAACAAACCACCCTCCACCCCTCCCCCGCAACTGCCCTTCTTCCCAACGGACAAACAAGCATGGCCCATGAGAACGAAAGGCACCCTCCCCGCAACAACGCACCCTTCCCAAGGGCCATCCAGCATGGCCCATGGGATCAAAAGGCACCCCCGGCCGCAAGTTCCCTTCCTAACCACGGGCATCCAAGCATTGCCCATGGGAAGAAAAAGCACCCCCGCTGCAAGTACCCTACCTTCCCACGGGCCACCAAGCATGGCCCGTGAGAACAAAAGGCACCCCCCCCCCTAAAAAAAGGACGCACCAAAAAACAAATCAAAACCATTCAAAAACAGAAATCTAACCTTTAAAAAATAAACACAAACAAAGACAGGAAAAACATACAACAAAAAACAACAGCCCCCCCCCCCCAACAAAAACTAAACTCCCCCCCAAATAAATAAATAAATAAATCAGAGTGCTTACCATGAAGACGTCTTCACTTCATGGCGACAGGAACTCGAATGACCAAAATAAAGGAAGTAACACTTACCGGAACTGAAACCCAGAGGACAGAAGAGGAGAATGGAAGAGAGGAAACAAAGTTCACCACCGCCACCCAGAGGCCAAAAGAAAAACGAGTAGAGGATGCATTCATGATGTGCTAAATGAGGAGTTCTCAACCTTTTCAAGTTGAGAGCCAGGACATACTCCCTCAGACAGCTTTGGGGGCCGGATGGCCATTTTGCCCTTCCTCCACCACATGGCCCTTCCAGGTGTGGTGCAGGAGTGTGGGGCACATGATAGATAAAGATAAATTCAAAATTCCAAAATGCAGAAAATAAGTTTGCAAAACATTCCAAAATATACACACTACTCTCAAAAAATAAAAAATTACATAAATCACTTTAACACCAAATTAAATTTAAAATTTAAAAAAAAATTTAAAAAAATTAAATTAGTATGAACAAAAATAAAATAAAAAGTCCGCCACAGGCGGACACAGCGCAAATAAGCCACAAATTCAAAAAACTTTAAAAACCATTAAACACAGCCCAGCACCATTTGTACAGGAAAACAAAAAAAAAACCCCTTACCTCTCCAAAACATTTAAAAAATTCACAGCATTTTTTTAATAAAAAATACCCCCAAAAAAAGCCCGGCAACGCCGGGCAACCCTTGCTAGTTTTAAAATAGAATTAATAATTTTCTTGAATATTTTGAAGAAAAGGAATTACAGTACAGTGATTGCATCTTGCTATTAATTGAAAGCTTTTTGTACAAGAAAACATTTCACATGGTTTGTTGGAATTTCTGAATTCTTAAACATTGTTTCTTCTTTTAGTTGCCAAGGATGATCATGGTAAGAGAAATAGTTTTGTTTGTGTCTTACTAAGCCATGGGGATGATGGATTGATCTATGGTACAGATGGCCCTGTAGACCTGAAGATGTTGACAGGCTTCTTTAGAGGAGACAAATGCAAAACTTTGGCGGGGAAACCAAAGCTTTTCTTTATTCAGGTAATTGTGTGAAATGGAGAGACTGGCCTATAAGACTGATGTATGAGGTTCTGCTATGTAGTAATTTGATATTCCAGTGTCTGTACCATTCATTCTTGTAGATAACAACCTAAAAGAGATGGTAATGGAAATAAGGGAGTATAGCAAAATGATGGAGCCTATGCTTTGCATGCAATATTAGTTTCAGTCCTCATTCTCTAGTCTAGTTAGTCCCAGAAAAGACTTCTCTTTGAAACCTCAGATAGCTGCTGTTGGTCAGTACTGACAATGAAGAGCTAATGGACCAATTCTCAGATATAGTTTAATGCTATTTAGCATCTGTTGAAGATTGTAGGTAGAATTGCCCTCTCTCTCTCTCTCTCTCTCTCTCTCTCTCTCTCTCTCTCTCTCTCTCTCTCTCTCTCTCTCTCTCTCTCTCTCTCTCTCTCTATATATATATATATATATATATATATATATATATATATATATATATATATATATATATATATATATATATATATATATATATATATATATATATATATATATATATATATATATATATATATATATATATATATATATATATATATATATATATATATATATATATATATATATATATATAAAAAGTGTCCATCTCATGCTGCTTAGTATAAATGACACTTTTGTTTAATAGCCAAAGTTTCATGACTGCATTTCCCAGTGTAATGCATTTTCATGAAAAGGCGATGACATATCCCAATTTAATGAATTCCTCAGAAACTGCAACAGGGGGCCAGAGATTTCTGTCCAAAGTTTGGAAATACTACCTTTCATCACTTCAGTGCTTTGCTGAATATCTAATAAGATTCAGAGCACCTTTTGGGTGTGAGAAAACTTCAAATACAAACTCAAACTTTTGTAGGTCTTCTATGTTGCCTATGGTTCTACATATCTTGCATATGAAACTTACTCTCCTTGTTCACTTAAATGCAGTAGATATTTTCAATTAACAAAGCTTGACAGTAAAACTTATTTAACCTCTAACTGTACTTTTCTGCTTTACTTTGTATAGGCTTGTAGGGGAACAGATCTTGATGCTGGTATTGAAACAGACAGCGGTCCAGATGAAAACATGTGTCAGAAAATACCTGTAGAAGCAGACTTCCTATATGCATATTCTACTGCTCCTGGTAAGAAAAATCTATGGTATATGCAACTACAGTAGAACCTTGGATAACGTCCAAACTCTGCTCCACAGAGTTGGTTGCTATGCGATTTTGGACGTTATGCGGTTCCTATGGTGAAATGCATCGCATAAAGTCCAAAAAATGGTCAGAAACGGACGTTGTCAGAGGTTCCTATACCACTATCTCGGATAACGTATGGTTTTTTTTAGTGGTTTTGGACGCTATGCGATGCATCACATGTGCATAAAAACCGCAAGTATGCGAATATGACGCTATCCGATGCAGTCGTTATGCGAGGTATTAATGTACTTGATCAAAATACGAATGATTGGGTCTGGGGTTAAATATGTTTATAGTAGGTCCGTTGAAGTCACTGGGATTAAAGTTAGTATCAGTTTGCTCACTGAGTCTATTCTGAATGTGAATAAGTCTGATCAAATCCATTTCTTTTATAACTACAAATTTATTTATGAAGCAATTTCTAATGTTCTTTCTGTATAGTTTGTTGAATAAATGTTGTCATGGACTGGAGAAACATTACTTTGTTTTAAGTTACTTGTCACCGCGTCTCAAGGTTGAGAAACGGAGCTTTAAAAGCGCAGGCGCAACGATTCAAAGTGATTCCTGGAAGCATTACATCATCGGGATGTTGTGGTCAGAATGTGATTAAGTTTATTAAGATACATTACTTCATTCTAAAGACTTTGATTTAATCCTTAAAGACTTTGAAGAGGAAAACATGGATAAATTTTACAGTTGCATTTTATAGATCATTACATTTTACAAATCTTTCTCTTGTAGGCTACTACTCTTGGAGAAACTCATCAGAAGGTTCTTGGTTTATACAGTCATTGTGCGTGATGCTGAAACAACATGCGAAAAAGCTTGAGATTATGCAGATCCTAACACGTGTTAATCGCAAGGTTTCCGAATACAGTTCTTATTCAAACCACCCAGATTTCCATGGAAAAAAGCAGATCCCTTGTATTATGTCTATGCTTACAAAAGATTTTTACTTTCCTTGTTAAAGTTTCCTATTTTGTGACAAGAAAACCAACAGAAGGAGTTGGTGTTGAGACTAGACTTAACTCGAAACAAGTGTTCATTTTTTTTTTGCACCTCGGCTATATTAAAATATTTCTATCTCTAAAGTAATAAGGCAGAGTTTTTTTAGATCAGTAGCTGTGGTCCGGGGAAAATTAATACTTATAGACATGCAGTAATTTTCTGAGTCCTTATTGAGAGACGTTAAAAAGACAGATCAAGTAACTATTTTGGCTATAATGAATTACTTGTTCTTTTTCATTTCTCTTACTAAGCAGTCAGAGAATTACTGTGAGCCTCCAGTTTGTCTTCTCAAGCTATGATAGATTGTGAAGAGCAATAAAATGTCACATTTTCAAGATTTTTTAAAAGAAACTTTGATTATATACTTAGGTTTAGATAGTAGGATTCATTCAGAAGTAATTTGTGTTGATAAAAATAAATCTGTAGTTAGTTCCATTACAGATGAGGGCTGTTTTTCAAAATGGTATAAGTAAGGCTTGCTCTTATGTCCACTTTAGAATATAATTGCTTGTCAATTTTGTACCTTGATATTTTTTTGTTTATCTTAAATAGGTGAAGAAGAGTGCTTGGAAATTTGTTCCTAACTAGATTCCAACTCCTATATGCCTTTACATTTTAAGTTTATATTTTATATTTTAAATTTTAAACGATGTTTAAACTTAAGAAGTTTGTGCATGAATATGCATATAATCTCCTAAACATACAGTGTGGTTCTTAGTAGGTATTGAGTAGTCCTGTTTGTGTATTTATGTTACGAATAGGTATGTGCACTATTATCAAATAAACATGTAAATATTTACATGGCATTTGTGCATTTTCCAGGGCAACCATTGGATTTAGCAAAAAAAAAAAGCCTAGAAGCACAAAAGTATTAGAGTAGCACCCCCATGAGTCCCTCATATTAAACTTGGTATTCTTGTGTTGTGATTAGATGTAGGGAAGGAGGAAGGAAAAGGAATGAAGATGCTCAGTTAGGAGAAAAATACACATTTCCTTCTGCAAAGTCACTGGTTAAATTATCAGTCTTATAGCTGTAGCAGATCCGGGGAAGAGAAAAGGCAGGAGGAAGAGAAATGGAACAGAACTAAAATAGAGAAGAGCAGGCACCCAATGTTGCTTTTTTGAGAAGGTATCAAAGAGGACTATGTCCATTGCCCTTTTAAGTCTCTCACTCCCTTTCCTGTGGTGATGACATTGGGCGTTTCCCTGGCAGCTGGGGAAAGTAAGGGGGAAACAACCCATAACACTCGACTTTGCCATAGCCTATCAGTCTGGTTTGCAGCATCCAAACTATGACCTGCCCTTGTCATTTACATTTCTCCATTCACAAGACTGGTGATTTTTCACTGAGAACTGAAAATGCACAAATACAGTCTTGGACCCAGAAGTGGATCAGAATGCTCCCAAAAACTCACAGGACAGACACCAGTATGTATGTCCATATGCAAGTGTGAACTGGGTCTGCCCACATCCATATTTATGAAGCATGTGAAATATACAAGAACCATTGCCTAATTTGACTTGACATATAGATATAATATGTTTAAAAATAGAGCAGAATCAATTATGTGACAAAAGTTCACTTACAAACTGAAATAAATTTTTTCCGAGCCCTTTCTGACATCTTGAGAAGAAAACATTAATAGGCTATGGTCAGAATACTATTGCTGGTTTATGCTTAGGTAAGGGAAATCACATTAATTTTTGAAATTGTAGCTGTGTTAGTGTTTCAAGCATATCTGGGAGTAAACAAAACAGAAAGACAAAAAACAGTGTGGTACCTTAAAGACAAACTGCTGTATTTTAATGTTCACTTTCGTGGATCAAGTCCACTTTTTCAGATATAAGAGAGACACCTTAATTCTTGGTGATAAATTGCAGCACATTAACCAGATGCTAGTTGAGTTCCTGGTTGCACCCACAGTCGCATGATTGGATGCTTCCCAGTACATTAGTCAGCATCTCAACGAATTTCATTTTGCACCAAGACTTTAACATGATTTCTTACACAAATAAGAAATCAGCAGTTAGCTTGTCCTGCGTATATTAAAAATTGCTGTAACCAGACTTCTGCAGTTGGAAGGAGTCTTTGTACCCGCTGAATCCATTAATTAGTCCTTCCCTTTGGTACAACAGGGAACAAATCTTGCTCTTCTTTTAAATATCTCCTTCAGTATCATGTTTAATTACATTTCCTCAGTTTTCCAGAGAGGACTTTTCCCCATACACTTGACTATAGCATCTTTGCCTTTGAATCCTGCATTAGCTTGTTGAAGTGCTACCTATATACTTGAGATCTAGAACAAAGTTTCTTCCGACTTGTGAATTGTGGTTTTATTAATGGTGCTTGTAATGCTTCAAGAAAGTGGCGCATGTTTGCTTGACTAGAGCTCAGTGACCTGTGTATTTCTGTTGGCTGATTGTTTGTGTTCATCTATTCTAAACACACATCTATTCTAAACACACACTCCAGGCAAATGGGACATAGAGACTCCAGCAGTGACTATAAAGGCAGGGCAAAGTCACATCAGTGCTTTCATGATATGCAAAGCAGACACCAGTCTTCACCAATTACAGAGAGAGGTTGTAGCCTCAGTCTAGCTACCCATTCATCCTGTCAACACAGGAAGCCTAGCAGTGTGTATGCAAATTCATACAATGCCTCACCAGTTTATACATTTCTGAACATACAGTCGGATACACAAATGTATATGCTTCCAGACAAGGATGTTTGAGGAGAATTTTTCAACTTGAACACAGAGAAATATCAGGATTTAAAACTATCATGTCAATTGTGGTTCTTTAGGAATGCTTAACTTATTAAATGTTAAATTATGTGTTTTTCTATTTTAGTTTGCCTTTAAAATTTTTAATAAATCATGTGTTCCATTTACAGTAATTGCTTCATGATTGTGGTGTTTTTTTAGCTGTAGGAATCTAGTATGGCTTGCCCAAAGCAGTTTCTCAGTTTCATGCCAACTGCGATTAACTTACAAATGAAATACCACATTAGTCTAAATAGAAACATATGTTCCAAAGTGTGAAAAGGAGAATCTAGAGCAAGGATGGCAAAACTACATAGTGACTGGCCCCCTGAACAATGTGACCGGCCCACAAACCAAAAGGTTTGGGCACCCTTGAGCTACAGGACCCAGATTTGGGTAGGGAGCCATTGTTCTCAACTCACAGGAACATTTTACATGCAACTCTCTCATAGACCTGGGGGAGGAGATAGTGGCTGAAGAAATTAATGGGTGGAACTTTCCAGGTGGTGACAGAGCCATTATGAAAAGGAGAGAGACAGTATAAGGCGGGTGAAAAGAGCGGGAAGCTGAGAAGATTGAGATGGTTCAGGTGGAGAAAGAATGGCCTGATGCAGAGGTACACATGTGTCCAAAGGATCTTCCCTCAGATACCAGGGAGGGGGGAAAGGTGAGGCAGATGATGTACATTTTTTGTTCAGTTGAACAGTCGGGTACGACCCTTTGTGACCCCATGGACCACTGCACGCCAGGCACCCTTATCCTCCACCATCTGCAGCTGTGCTCATCTCTACTCCCATTACGTCAACAATGCCATCTAGCCATCTCATCCTCTGCTGCCCCCTTCTCCTTTTACTTTAAAGCTGAGGTAAGGTAAAGGTCACCCTTGCTTGAAAGCCAGTCATATCCGACTCTGGAGTTCAGTGCTCATCCGTTTATAGCCAAAGAGCCAATGCTGTTTGTCTGCAGACATTTCCATAGACATGTGGCAAGCATGACTTAAACACCGGAGTGAACGAGTGGCAGGAGTTGGGACAGACAGGAGCTCTCCATTGTGCTGCACTTGGGTCTTGAACTTCTGAATGACCTACCAACCTTCCGGTCGTCAAGTTCAGTGTCTTAATCACTGAGCCACCGCAGTCAAAGTAGGTAAAGCTGATACCTTCTGTAACAAGAAGCCTTGTGTGGAAAATTCGGTATAAGTGACATAAGGGCACCTTTGGACTGGCACTCCTGTTAGGCTTTATCTGAAAGGCGATGCCTCTGGTAGGAAGAGGTTCAAAGGCTTCACTGGCAAGAGCACACAATCATTGTTAGTGGTCATAAGAGGAGGTGTGGATTCTGGAACAGGAGTGACGGCACCAGTGGCAAATGGGAGTGCAACGATGCACAGAGGCTTAGACTTGTCCATGAAGATTTTGCAGTTGATCCCGAGTTCCTAGAAGAGTCCTAAATTGCAGCAGCTTCATGCCTTGGTCTTGCTTATGGAAGGGACAGGATTGACCAACTTTGCCAGAGGTGGGCCAGCGGTAAAGTTCATTGTGTGACTTGTTCACACAGCACAAGTGGTCAAGCTGAACGTAAGCAGCTATTAGCGTCTGCTCATTTTAGGCAATAACTGAATCTCAACATTCAGTCTTTTAATGTACAAATGGCTATAATTTACTGTAGCAAATGAAACACTGGTTAGGTACATGTCTGTGATAATAATAATTTCATGTCAGAAATTATTCTGGGTTGAAAAGATTTTTGCGGGAGAAACTCTGCTCAAGGAACACCCAAATGAGGCTCCTTTCATGTCCCCAAGAGCTGGGACAGAGACAGGTGCTCAATCCATCATGCAGTACCCAGGTTTTGAACTGCTGACTTGCCAGCTAACAAGGCGAGCTTCTTAACCACTGAGCCACCACAGCCCCTTATGTCTGCGATACAAATGGAGTAAGAAGACATTTGCCTAAAACATGGAACCATGTGTTGGTATCAGAAAAAGATAAGACAGTCAGATAATCAAAAATAATAGTTGGGTGTTCCAAGTGTTCCATGTAAATTCATCCTGGCAACATTTCACCTATGTCCCAATGATTCTTCCGTGTCTAGGCCAGATGTGAAACTGCCAAAATGAAGCCACCCTTTGGTGAATTCATTCTGCAGTTCCTTTCGTCTGACCTAGTGTGAGAAAGATTAGCCAGCACAAGATTGCTGTTGCCTGGGATATGCCCAATTGTGGTTCACAAACATAACCATCTTCGAGGAGGCTCTTTGTGTACCCTATCCCAATGATAAAACCCACTGGCAGTATGGTCTACTCTATTACCATAGCAGGATAACCAGGCCAGACTTACTCTGTATGTGGGTGGTCCTTAAATAAATAATGATAACTCCATTTTACAATTTGTATGTGTGTTAGTGGAACAAGCTATGTTCATTTCAGCTCATTGCCACAGGGTGTCACTAAAGATAATGAAATAAGCTGCAGAAACGGCGAAGCAACTGAAACATGGAAACATGCTTTTCATCTGGATTTAAATCTTTGGATTTAATCCTGCAGAAACTACCTTGTGGGGAGGATCACAGTTAACACAGCTGATCTTGTTTCTCAATAAACAGAAGAATAACCTATTTATAACAATGGTCTCTGTGGATTTATCCTGTGTGTGTTATGAGGGGAGGAGGGAATGCTGAAGATAGTTTTTAAAACATTTCCAGCAGGGAAAGAATTGGAACAGAACCAATCTTGAGCTACATACAGAGACAACAAATAAAGTGGTTTGCCCACTTGGAGAGAATGTCTTGGAATTCCATACCTTACAAGGCATATGTGGAAAGAGGAGGACAAAGACTATGAGACAGACCCAGAGGAAGGTGGAGAGATGACATCAAAGAAATATTTCAAGAACACCAAATAACACCAGTGGAGGCCACTAAAAGTGCCAGAACAAGAACCTTGCATCTCCCTCAATACCTGATGGGGTAAAGGAGGAAGCAAAGAAGAAGACATTACCAGCTCTGCTCAACAATTGCATGTTGAAAGTTAGATAGAGCACTAGCTGTCATCTTCCACTAACAGATTACTCCCGCGGAACGCATTATGCTCTTTAAGCGAGGTATCACTGTACCCTATGCTAGAAATACAGGCATGCAAGATTGTTGTTTTTCTGTGACAGTTATGTTCTTCCTCTTCAATCTTATGAGGATCCAAAGGGTTCTATATTAGCATTGCTTCTTCTTGTCCACTAGGACCCACTGGCCCAACCTCTGCTGCATTCTTTAACATATAATACTAGCTGATTACCCGACTTTGCTCGGGTTTTTCTTTTCTTTAATGTAGGCCAGCCTTTCCCTCTTGGAAACCTCGTGGGGTCTATGTGGGTCATTCCTGCCTCCCTTCATCTCTCTCTTCTCTCACCCGTCCAGCTTCTGCATTGATGGTAACGTACTGCCCTTATCCTTCCCATACATGTGTCTGGCCACCTGGTGAGAGAGCAGCACGCAGCCATTGAGGAACCCTCAGTCCTTCCCTCCCTCCTCGGTTTCGCCCACCATGGTCACCGCCACCACCTCTGTGGCTCCCGAGCTCAGAGGGATGCCCCCCCTCTTCTCCCCACTACCCCGCCGAAGCCATGGCGAGGCTGGCGCCAGCCTTTGTTGCCAGAGCCACGGGGAGAAGAGGGGCTCCCCTCCTTTAGTGTCTTGCACGAAAGACAAAGAAGGAGTCGCAGGAAGGAATAACACAGGTTTATTCATTGATGATCAGGATGAACATGAGGTAATGGCGGAGATACATCACATTATATACAGTAGCACAATACATTTGAATCTTGCTGCACGGTAGCTCATTGGCTGCTACCGGCGTGGCGTCGTCCAGGTCACGCCTCTCTTCTGTAGTTGTTTGATGGTGCGGGAAAGTTCCCGCGCTGTTGGTGATTTGGGGAATGTGAACCATGTGAGGTGAACGCTCGCAGCTGCCCTCTATGGGCAGCTTACTCACGTTCCTTTACAGCTGGGCTACATTGTAATTGTGGTCAGGTTACATTCATACACTTCAAGACAACATCTCTTAAAGCAACATTGTACATACATAACATCCCTCCCCCCTAGGATGGGACGAAGTCCCTCAACCATTGTGGCTTTCCGCACGTGCGCCTGGGGTGTGCGGCCGCTTGACCTAACACAGGGGAGCCGGAGGCTCCTGGTTCCGCGGAGTCCTGTCCTGCAACAGAAAGGGGGGACTCATTAGTGGCTCGGTGTGGAGCCTGCGGTAACCTTGCATTGGGGGACGGGAATGGAACGAACAATTGGGAAGTGAATCCCTGCCTACCGTTTGGGGCATTTGGGGTCCCCCCCAGTACGAATCTCAGGACCGACGAAGAGGCCCTCGTGGCCTCGCCACCCCCCGTTACCTGCCCGGGAGTTCTAGAGACTGTGGTGGGCGGACTTCCCCCTGTTGCCTGTCTTGGGGGTGTTTGTCTCCGGGGAGCTGGAGCTATGGTATATTCTAAAACAAAAGGGCTGGGGGGACTGGAAGTACCAGGGGCTGAACTGAAACCCCTCTTCTCACTAGGACGGGTGGGGGACCACTCCGCGACACCCCCCTGGTACTGCAACTCATAATCGAATTCATCCCTCTCCTCCAAAGTATCCTCCTCTGCGGTTGAGAACCGAGGATATGCATTTGTATCCGCGGATGCCGCCGTGTCTCCCCCTTGGGTAACGCGGGTGGGGGAGGACCCTAACGCTGATTCCCCCTCACCGGTGACTCGCCTTCTGAGTTGGTCGGCGTGCCTTCTCCAGAGTAGACCTGAGCTAGTCTCGACCCTGTAGGATACCGGCCCTGTTTGCTCAAACAATCGTCCCAGGTACCCACGCTGGCCCCGAGGCCGTGTAGTTCCTGCAGTGAACCGGGTCCCCTACCGAAAAACTTTTGGAGCTCTCTCCCCCTATGTTTATATTTCTCCCTTCATCCTCCACCCTGGACGGATCCATCCGGTCAAAAAGTGTTACCGGACGCCTCCTCATGAGGAGTTCGGCTGGGGAAAAACCTGAAGCTAGGGGGGTTGTTCTGTAGCATATGAGGAACTGACACAGATGCAGGTTCAACTCACCGGGACCCATGCGCCGCAGTGCGTCTTTCGTAGTGCGCACTTGGCGCTCTACCTGACCGTTTGTAGCGGGGTGAAACGGGGCAGCGGTAATGTGCTGATGGCGTTTCTCTCAATAAAAGTCTTGAACTCTGCAGACGTGAAGGTACTAGCGTTATCGCTAACGAGGACGTCTGGCAGGCCGAAACAGGCAAAAAGCTTGCGCAACTGTTTAATGGTTGCCGCAGAGGAAGTGCTGTTCATGGGGATTACCTCCAACCACTTGGAGTAGGAGTCGACTACCAGCAGAAATATGGACCCGCGGAAAGGGCCAGCGAAGTCGACATGAATCCGGGACCATGGCCCGCGGGCCGTGTCCCATTCCCTATGGGGCAACCGGGACTCCTCGGGCCGAGAGCTCTGGCAGCTCTCACACGTGCCCACCAAACGTCCTATATCCCCATCTATCTGAGGCCACCAAAAGAAACTCCTGGCCAGAGCCTTGGAGCGCACGATCCCGGGGTGACTGGTATGCAATAGCTTCAGTACCTTAGCCCGCAGCTTCTCTGGGATGACTACCCGTTGGCCCCAGAGTAGACAGCCCCTTTCCAGGGAAAGTTCCACTCTGTGCCTGAAAAATGGCTTGAAATGTTCCTCGGGGGGAGTAGTGGGCCACCCTTTCCTAACCCAGGAACTAACTAGGGCCAGTATCTTGTCGGCCGCCGTGGCCTTGGCGAGGTCGGCCGGGACGATGGGGGGTGGGTCGAGAGACTCAATCAGCAGGACTTGGTGTTCCTGCTCTACCTCGCATGTGGGGTCCCCTAAACTAGGGAGAGGGGATCGGGACAGGGCGTCCGCATGGGAGATCTCCTTCCCTGGGCGATAGACCAGTTCATACTGATAGGCGTTGAGGAAAATGGCCCAACGCAGCATCCTGGGGGATAGAATTTGCGGGGTGGGTTTGCCGGTAGTGAAGATCCCCAGAAGCGGCTTGTGATCCGTCACTACCGTAAACTCGCGGCCGTATAGGAAATCGTGGAACTTCTTCGTTCCTGCGATTATGGCTAGGGCCTCCCTATCTGTTTGCGCATAATTGCGCTCGGCCTTCGAGAGGGACCTTGAGTAGTACGCCACCGGGGCTTCCCTCCCGCTCTCCAACACGTGGCACAGAACCGCCCCCACCCCCACTGGGGACGCATCACAGACTAAAACCACTGGTTTTTTCGGATCGAAGTGGGTCAGGACAGCATCCGAGGATAGGAGTGACTTAAGCTCCTTGAATGCTTTCTCCTGCCTGTCTCCCCACCGCCAAGTCGCATCCTTCTTAAGTAACGCGTGCAGTGGCTCCGCAACCGATGCCTTCCGAGGCAGGAAGGAATGATAGAAATTTAGGAGCCCTAGAAATGACTGCAGCTCCGGTTTCGCGGTGGGGCGAGGGGCGTCTCTCACGGCCGCAACCTTGGACTCGGAGGGTTTGATTCCATCCGGGGTTACCTTAAAACCTAGAAACTCAACCTCCCTCGCAAAGAATACACACTTGTCCCTCCTCAATCGAAGTCCTGCCCTCTCGAACACTGAGAGGACCCCATCTAGCCTCTTTGCTAACTCTAATTCGCTCCCCGCTGTTATCAACACGTCGTCGAAGTATGGGAGGATGCCTGGAAGCCCCTTTAACAGGCGTTCCACGAGGGACTGGAAAATTCCGGGGGCCGAATTCACACCAAACTGAAGGCGCGTTACCTTAAATGCCCCCTTGTGCGTCACGATCGTTTGCGCGGCGGCAGCAGCTGGGGTTACAGAGAGCTGCTGATATGCCTGGGCCAGATCTAGCTTGGCAAAACACCTCCCCCCATGTAACGTGGCCAGCAAATGGCTGACCACGGGCACCGGGTATGCATTTGGCCGAATGGCCTTATTTATCATACATTTATAGTCCGCACAAATCCTGACCTCCCCGTTTGACTTGAGGGCTGTAACAATCGGCGTTTCCCACTCCGCCGAGTCAACTGGAACCAAAATCCCCTGCCCCACCAATTTGTCCAGTTCCGCCTCGATCTTGTCCTTGAGGGCGAAGGGCACTCTCCTAGGCTTGAGGCGGATAGGCCGGATTCCTGGGTCCAGCTCAAAGGAAACCGGGGGCCCCTTGTATTTCCCGAGCCCCTTCTTGAAAACGTCCGGGTGTGCGTTGCACACGTCCCGCATTGGGTCAGTCTCGATGGTGTTAATGCCGGACAGTTCGATCCCCAGGGGAGCAAACCACTGCGTTCCCAAAAGGCAGCACCTCCTCCTTTGAGGACCACTAGGGGCAGTTTCTCGGAGTAGTTCTTGAACTTCACCTTGAAGTTCCCCACCCCAACACCGGGATCCCATTTCCCTGCACGTCCCGTAGGTGAGATCTCATGGCCCGCAGTTTGGGCTGCTTCTCTGGGGGAATATGCATAAACTCTTTTTGGGACAGGATGGAATAAGATGACCCCGAGTCTATCTCCATCCTCACTGGGACCCCCTGCAACAGTACCTCTATGAAAAACCACCGGTGCTCCAGGCCCACGCGGTTCACGCCTTCCTCGCTGTAGCTGGCTGAGACCTTCCTGGTGCCGGCCGCCTTTCGTTGGTGCGTCTGGGAATGGCTGGAACTGCCCTTGTCCTTGACTCGCCCGCGCCTGCACACTCGGGCGATGTGTCCTTTTCGGCCGCAGTTGTGACACTCGGCCTTTCGGAACGGGCACCTCGTGCAGTCGTGGGACGCCCCACAACCGTCGCAGCGGCGGTCCTGCCGTTCACGGGTCTGCCGCTTCTTACCTCACTTCTTGATCCTCTGGACATCGTCGTCCTCGCTGGAGTAGGGGTCCGCTGTCGTGGACGACTCCTCGGACGACGTTGGTGTGCCGGCGGGCGGCTTGGGGGCCCGCCAGGCCGTCTTTGCTGGTGTCCGCCGGGCCGCCTGTACTGGTGACTTGGCCCTCTCGGACGTGGCCCCTCGGGACTTGAACAGTCTGACGCCACTCCTGGCCTCCTCGGCTGCTTGGGCCTCCCGCAGTACCTCGTTGAACGTGAGGCGGTGGTCGCGGGTCATCAGCCTCCTCTGAAGCTCCTCGTCCCTCAAACCACACAACATGCGGTCTCGGAGGGCCTGGTCCAGGTCATCCCACTGGCAGTGCACCGCTGCAAGCCTGAGGGCCGCCGCGTAGGCGGACACGGATTCGCCCGGTCGCTGGTCTCGCCTGTGGAACGCGACCCGGGCTGGGAAGATCGAGACAGGTGGCTGGAAGTGCTCGCCCAACCTCTCCAGGATGCGGTCGAGGGGCACTTCGTCCACCTTCCAGGGGGCCACCAGGGTCATCAGGATACGCAGCGTGGCCGGCCCCACCTGAGACAGGAAGTGGGAGCGCATTTTCGCACCGTTGTCGACGCCCGCGGCTTCCATCGCGTGCCGAAACTGGCACTCGTAGAGCTCCCATTGTTCGGGCTCGCTGACATCGAACTGGTACGGCTTGACCTTGGGATTCGTCATCGATCCCACCTTCGTCGCCAATTTAGTGTCTTGCACGGAAGACAAAGAAGGAGTCGCAGGAAGGACTAACACAGGTTTATTCATTGATGATCAGGATGAACATGAGGTAATGGCGGAGGTACATCACATTATATACAGTAGCACAATACATTTGAATCTTGCTGCACGGTAGCTCATTGGCTGCTACCGGCGTGGCGTCGTCCAGGTCACGCCTCTCTTCTGTAGTTGTTTGATTGTGCGGGAAAGTTCCCGCAGCTGTTGGTGATTTGGGGAATGTGAACCATGTGAGGTGAACGCCCGCAGCTGCCCTCTATGGGCAGCTTACTCACGTTCCTTTACAGCTGGGCTACATTGTAATTGTGGTCAGGTTACATTCATACACTTCAAGACAACATCTCTTAAAGCAACATTGTACATACATAACACCTCCTCCCTGCAACCCCACTGAAGCCACGACGAGGCCGGCGCCAGCCTTCATCCTCTGGGCTGCGGGGATGGCTTCCCTCTGGGAGACGAAGGCCGAGAACGGAGCGCTGTTGTCAGCCTTCGTCTTCTGATGGGAAGTGGTTAGCGCATCAGTGTGTTTTTTAACGTGTGCACCGGCTGCCCCGCCTCCTCCATGCTCGCGCCCTTCAGCCTGATTGGCTGAGGGGTTGCGTGGTGCGAAAGACGCTGGAAAGTGTAGGGGTTTTTGTTCGGGTTCGTGGGCCGTTTGCCCCACTCTCAGCTTCCGGACCCTTGCGGCGATGCTCGCAGGGTCAAAAGGTAAGTGTGGGCGGCTCGGTACAGGATGGTTGGGACAGGTGTGGCCACGCATGCCGGACACACACGGCCCATGCACCTTTTTACAGGTATATAAAATCATGTGGCCCACCACCACCTCCACCACACAAGAAGTGCCATGTGATGAAGGAAGGGCAAAATGTCTGTCCAGCCCCCAAAGCTATCTGAGGGAGCATGACCCAACCCTTGGCTTTAAAAGGTGGAGAACACCGGTCCTATTCTACTCTGCATTGTATCCAATGTTTATTGCTTGTAAATGTAATTATCCCTACATGAGAGAGCAGCTATGTTATTCTGCAGCAAAGCAAACTGAAATTCCACAAGGAAATGCTAAACATGGGAGGAAACTAAATAAAATCAGCCCCAAATCTTACATAAATATAGCAGATCCTCTGCTCTGTGCCGAAGTTGGGGGAGTTTAAACAAAAAGTTTTTGAGTTATGATTTTTTAAACCGTAGAAATATTTAGCCCCTCACGTTCAGAAACAGAGAACCCCAAACAACCCCAGATTCAAAATAGTTCACATAAACTGAAAATATCAAGTTTGCTCACTGTGAAAAAGAATGGTTGGCTCCATCAACTTATTAAAAATAAAGAATACAGATGGCAGGGAGTGAAATATTGACCCTCAAACAAAGATCAAAAAGTTATGTTGGCATCTACTGCTTGGAAAATATGGTTGATCATTAAATGCCATGAGGAAACCTCTGCTTTTGGTGGGGGCAACTAACAAGGGACTTATGCATCTAGCTGATCAGTCACATTCATGAGTGACCAGGCCCTAGGGCTGATTGCAGATGTGTATGTATATGTTTGATTTCACATTTCAGATCTTGGATTTTGCAGATTTAGAGGGCGGAGATCTTCTCATCTGTACCACTGTCCTGTTTGCCTGTTTTTCTGAGGCATGAACCAGCTGAACTTGATCTTAGTCACTCTTATGTCTGACAAAGCAGACTTGATCCATGAAAGCTAACATTAAAATACGTACAGGAGTTAGTCTTTAAGGTGCCACAACTTTTTTGTCTTTTTGTTTTGTTTACCCCCATCATATTGGGTCCAACAGCAAATGAACAGAGGAGGAACTCTGATTCCCAATGGTCATGGAGTCGGAAGAGGCCAAGCCAGATGGACTGGCTGTGAAGGTGCACTTTGTCCATATCCTCAAGGCTGCGACAGTCCATTGCAATTCCGGTGTTGAATCCTGCATGTCTCATTTCATGTGTGCTGCAGTGGATGGCTCTGAGATCATAGTGTGTGGGTCACTTCATGGCAAGATGGGATCCACCATAAACAAATTCATGTCAATGACATTTTTTTCTGCTTCAGGGGAAAAAATGTATTCTTGGATATGAGTTGCAATCGACTATGACGATATGCTTGCACAGACTTACACGGCTACCACTTCAAATATTAATCTTTGCTGTTGCTTTTCCTTCTTGAATCTGGGTGATGCCAATTTTTCAAACACAGGGTGATGATTAATTAATCTTGGTATTAAGAAGGAGGCTGAGACAATAATTGACAATATTTGCTGCTCTATTCATCTTGATGTAGAACAACAAATCAGCAAATCCAGAAAGATGTGGGGGCTGAACTTGATTTAATATTTTTTTCAATCCAAAGAAACAGACAATCAGATGCCCTAATTTAAGTAATTTTGCTCCCCTTCCAACAAGTTCCAGAACTCATTCACCCATTCATCTCTTCAGATCATTGGGAATTCATGCAACTTTTTTGACAGTTCAAAGAAGCAGAGTGAGAATGCCATGGTGTTGAGGGATGTGCTCTACTCCCTACCCGTTTGAGGGATCTCAGTCCAATAGTTCATTCTAGGCAGTTCCTGACAATTTATGGGCCTGGGGGTCCTGGCGCACAGAGATCTGATTTCACATTATGACTGACCTGCAAAAATGTTGGTTATGTATGAAATTAATATAGAGTTGCAGATTAGATATCACTATGCATTAATCTGAGAGAAGGCTTGTATGCATACTTTAGTAAAAGTAGCCCTTGCTCGAAAGCCAGTCATATCTGACTCTAGGGTTCAGTGCTCATCTCTGTTTACAACCAAAGAGCAAGCACTATCTGCATTTGCAGACGGTTCTGTGGACATGTGGCAGGCATGACTAGGCACCGGAGTGCACAGAATACTGTTTACCTTCCCACCGAAGTGGTACCTCTTTATCTACTTGCAATTTCTTGATTTCGAACTGCTAGGCTGACAGGAGCTGGACTAGAGACAGGAGCTCATTGCATCGTGCAGTACTCGGGTCTCGAACTGCTGCCCTGCAATCTTCCAGTCTTCAAGTTCAGTGCCTTAACCACTTGAGCCACCACAGTCCCTATGCATACTTTACATGTATGTATTTAAGCAAACATGCAAAGACCATTATAAATATTGATACTTGGCCAGCATAGGGGAAATGTACCCATTAAGTCTTTATCAACTAGAAATAAAGAGCAGAATGATATATGGAGTTATTACACTTTGTTCATAGCAACAAATCAGAAGGGGGGAAAGCTAACAAAAAGCATAGTCCTAAATTACATTTTGTAAATAGCAACACAAGGGAGTATTAGATGTAATAGTATAAACTTGAAGTTATTTAGTTATTTATTACATTTTTATACCGCCCATTTGGGAAATTTCCCATACAAATATCAAATAACACAACAAAACACACAACAAATCATAAACAGGCCAGTGAAACAAATATATCCCAAAATAAAATAAAATAACTGGCATCTGGCGGGGAGGGGAGTACAACAGCAGCTTTCAGAATGGCTTTGATGGAGTAAATCCAACTGGAAACAGAGAGAATCCATTCCAAGAGAACCGGAACCAAACAGAGATGTACATCTCTGAACACTGGTCTTTTGTATTGGTGTTATATAACTTCCTTTAGTACAGTCATAATGCAACAAGAGAATAACAGTGTTTGTAGGTTTTATTTCTCTGGCCTAGAACTTTTAAAAAAAGGTTACTATTTCAAGTTCTGCATTGAAGAGTGATGCCTGAAATACAGAAGCAAAAAGAGGGAGAAAGGAAATGGAAAAATTCACAAACAACAACAGCAAAAAAAAATTTTTTGTGTGCTGCTTATATGACAAGGATGAACAGCATGGTTAAAACGATACATTCTAATAATTTTCTTGCTCACAAGGTTTTGAAGATATCACCAGAATACTCACAAATATTATTCTAGCAAGGGGTATTAGATTTAAAATACACTATAGATGCATTTCTGTTGGGAAAAATATGTACAAAAGTATAAAAGCATCTTAGTACAAAACTTTTCTTCCTTCTTCCTACATTGTCTAGATCAGGAGTTCTTAACCGTTTTAATCTGGGGGCTGGGTCACACTCCCTCAGACAGTTTCGGAGGCCGGACAGCCATTTTGCCCTTCCTCCACCACATGGTATTTCCTGTTCAGTAGATGTGAAAGGGTTTAATACAAAAAATAAAATAAAAAGAAGATATCTTACCCAAGCCTTAATTCAGCTATTTGTCCAATGCTTCATAGCTCTGAAATACCAGTTCCACACCCACCTTCCAGTTTGGATAATACCCTGAGTGATTCGGAGGATGGAGACACATTGCCGTCCCAGGACAAATCTAGCTCAGATTTTTCTGTTGATGAGGTACCTCAACTTTTTTCTCAGAGTGAGCTCAATTACCTAGTTAGAGATTTAGGCCTTTCCAAAGATTCAGCCGAATTGCTGGGGTCAAGACTATCAAATAAAAACCTGCTGTCACCTGGAATATCATTTTTGTGGTACATGCACCAAGAGAAAGAATTCACTCAGTTTTTCTCCAAAGGTGGAAATCTCGTTTATTGTAGTGATGCTCAAGGGCTACTGAAGTGCTTTGAAATAGAATATGATTTATCTGAGTGGTGCCCATTCATTGATTCATCTAAAACAAGCCTCAAAGCAGTCTTGCTGCATAATGGAAATACTGTACATTTGCATCACTTCCTATAGGACACTCGGTGCATTTGGATGAAAACTATAATGAATTAACTGTAATTCTTGACAAAATCAAATATCAAGAACATCGCTGGATGGTTTGTGGAGACTTTAAAATACTAACCATGTTGTTAGGCCAGCAGACAGGTTATACAAAATATCCCTGCTTCCTATGTTTGTGGGACAGTCGAGCCAGAGACTTCCATTAGACAAAAACTGACTGGCCACTTTGAGACGCCTTAATCACGGGCAAAAAAAGCGTCATTAATATGACCCTGGTTCCAACAGAAAAGGTTTTATTGCCACCTCTTCATATTAAATTAGGGCATATGAAGCGGTTTGTTAAATCACTGCCAAAATATGGGGAATGATTCAGATATCTGTGTTCCAAGTTCCCAAAACTGTCTGAAGCCAAGTTGAAAGAGGGAGTTTTTACTGGCTCCAACATACAAAAACTGTTTTCAGATCCCCTCTTTTTAGAAACAATGGGAGAAAAAGAAAAAGAAGCGTGGGACCCTTTCAAATACGTAGTTCACAAGTTTTTAGGGAATACTAAAGACCCTCACTACAAAACCTTTGTACAACGCATGTTGAATGCGTATAAAGCTCAAGGATGCAAGATGAGCTTAAACGTTCATTTCTTTACACTCCCATATTGACTATTTTCCTAAAAACCTGGGAGCCTACAGTGAAGAGGAGGGTGAAAGATTTCACCAGGATGTCCGTGATATCGAGAGACGCTACCAAGGAAGATGGAATGTCAATATGCTAGCTGACTACTGTTGGATGCTCAAACGGGAAATAGAAAGTGGAAAGCAAAAGCGTGTTTGGAGGAACATAAAATAGAAGAAGAAAAGGTTTCACAGACAAAAAGAGTGAAATGTTAAGTATATATTATGAAGAAATTGTTTGTTTAATTATAAGAAATAATATTAGTTCATTGTAATAAAACAGTGATTTTCTCATCACTCTTATGCTTTTTTTAATGCAAATCCCTCATAATTTGTGAAAAAACTGTACATGATGGGGGGAAATCAAGGTCATTTTTGGATTCAGCACACTAGAAAACATAAAATTTATCAAAAATATCCTATGCAGCTGGTGATTTTTTTTTTTTTTGCAGACCTGTCTTATTATTATTGAGTTAATATCTTTAGATTCCTTGGCAGGTGATTTGATAAACTGAAAGTATATACAGGAGACAAACAGAAAAGAACATTTGTGAAAAGGTGAGTGGAAATTGGGACACTTGCCTAGAAAGATTCCCTCTGCAAGATTTTCATGCTGTCTTTCAAGGCTCTAGCACTGACAGCCTATAGCATGCACTTATTTTATATACTGTAGGAAATAGGTTTTTTTTCTGGCATATCTTTGGAACAAAAATGAGAAGATGAAAGTGTGACAGGGACAAAAAGACTTAAAGAAAGGAGAAGTAAAAGTATAGCTGCAAAGAGATGAATGAATCATCAGTGTTTGTATTCCACAAACCACATGTCTAAAGCAGAAGTTAGACATCATCCCATTGAAAACATCTTAGCAAATAAATGGCTGCAATAACAAATAAACCACTATGGATCACCACAAAAACTAGTTCTGCCAATGTAGGAGTTGTGTCTTCTTCATACCAAGGCTGAAATCAGTTTTTGGAAAAACAAAAAGAAATTCTGTACAAAAGGATGTCTACTTGAACAATTCAAGGGGGTATTAACTTGGGGTGTGTCTTAATTAGCAAAAAATTAAAAATTCCTATATTTGCATTGGTTTTGCTATGTTCCAAATTAATTCAAAGATTGAGAAATACACAATGCACAAATGAGGGGCACATGATCTTGCTGAAGTCCATGTTATTTTAAACCACTCAACAGGGACCGTTTATTTTGCACCGACCCCTGAACCACAGTATTCTTCTTTGTGTGTGTGCACATGCACACGTGCATGCACGCGCATGCATACACACATGCGCACGCGTGCATATGTGCATTAGCTGGCTTGAGATGGGAGGTGTGATTTGGTGTGAGGAGCCTGTTAAGGTAAGTTTTTGCAACACACCCTAACTGGTTGCAAAGCATACTGTGTGTGTGGTGCCTTTAAAACTCTACTGCAGAGGCACACAGGTGTTGAGGTTCTTCACTGATGTGCTCTGTGGGCCTGTGTATTTAGGTCAGGGCAGAACAACAGACTATTCACTTCAATGCTCACCTTGGCTTTCTTTCCTTGGCTTTTCTCTGCCGTCGGTCTGGGCAAGGAATCCTGTGAGTTCTAGAACCTACTACAATGACTGAATCGCTACACTGCTCTTGAGGGTGGCACTTGCCTGCTTTACCATCTACGTTTGCTGAACAAGCAAGGACTACTCGGGGTAAGCCCTCCCATCAAGGAGGACAGAGGCTGTTAGCTGCTTGGCTTTTTCTTTGATTACACCCTGCTAAATAGACTGTTGTTGCTTTGTAATGGACATGTATATAGCACAGCTAACTTGGCTCAGTGAGGGCAACTGAGAAACTCAAGAGAATATATTTGGTTTATGTTCCAATTATAACACTGTATATATATTTGCACCCTTCTTGACTCCTGAGTAAACCTGCTTTGAGTTTTTCTTCACCTGCACCAAGACCTGTCTACCTGTTTGTTTCACAAGGGGTAAGCCCATCTTGCCAGGTGCGTACCTCTAGCTGGCCGCTGTCTACCGCTCTGCTAAACATCAAACCAACAGTGTAGGATCGGGGCCGCTGGACGGCCGTGAGGTCCCGGAGGAGACTGATCAAGTAACGATACGAGGCAATATGGAGCGAGATCAGATCAGTGGTTTATTGAGGAAAAAGCATCATCATATATAGATCAGAAGGCAATGCAGGATAGAATCGTCATCTGACAGAAAATCACATCACCCATTTACTCGGGTTAATGGGAAATCTCTCTTGGGGAAGTTAATTAACTCGGGCAAACACTGACAGGGGAAAACCATTGTTCGGGGTTTACACCAGAGTAAATATGGCCTCTATTTGCACCAAGGATTAGGCTTAACTGCGAGTGAGTAATTGCCTAATACGTAACGGAGGTTAGCGATCTGCTTCTCTCAGCAGAATCGCCGGTCAGGTCAGATGTGGGTGAATCAACCCTATGATTATTAATCTGCTCCCCAATTTCCATACTGGCAAGGGCCAGTGACCAGGAACCTTCTTCGCCGGTGTAACCTCTGCCAGGGGCTGAGTATGCCAATTGTGCCCGCGGAATCCATATCTCCCCTTATTTTGTTATTTTTGGACCTGACAGGCGACCCTGCGCAAGAGGGGCATCAGCTGGTGTACGGGAATGACGCTTCGGGGTTCCCCCCACGGGGGACATCTCGATAACAGTGAGGGAATACATTGCATGAAACAGCATCCTGCTATGCCCAGTATTATCACCCCCACAATCACTTTGAGCGTCGTCTGGAGTCACCCCCACGGAAGCCATGACCACAAGGAATTCCACCAATCCCATGAAGAACCCTCCTTGATGTTCTTAACTAGGGTGTGGAGGTCCGTGAGCTGGCTCTGCACCTTGCGTGTGTTGTCTGTGAGATTGAAGCAACACATGCCATGAACAGATTCGCAACCCAAATGATGTAACAACAGAAGGTAGTCTATAGCTGCTCGATTGTCAAGGATGGCATGGCGAAGCTCTGCCTGCTCCTGGTTGAGCAGCGCTATCGCCGAGGAGGTATGGTTAATGGCTTTTGCTAATCCGCAAGCCAATTGACCAATTCTCTGAGCGTTGCCGACGGCTAAGCCTGGCACACCAAGTATGCTGACTGCCAACGAGACGTATTCAGCTGGACTCAGAACCCTAATGTTGCTATCACATGAGCTGTCTAACTGGGTGGCACGAGTGTGTCGTATGGGTGAGGAAACATTTGTGCTTGGGGTAACCATATCCTTAGTGGGGAGTAATAGTGTCAAACGACTGATACAACATATAGAATCTGATACATTTGCGGGAATGTAGTTCCAAGTGTACTGATTACATGTAAAGAACCAACCTGAAGGTAGGGTAACATGAGCATACATTGAACCAAGTGTCTGTGGGTTATCACAAGTCCAGTTGCCGCTGCCAACTTCGAGGCAATGACGTCGAGTTCGGCCGGCTGTAGAGCAGCCGGTCATTCGAGCACAAGTAGAGTTGGGACTGACCGCCACTCGCGGAGTGTGGAGAGTGGCTGCATCAGCTGGCAAAGTCATAGTCAGCCGCATTTCCCAGCGGGCATATTCTGAGGAGCTTGCTGGGAGGTACGGGCTGAAAATCCGTTTCACTAGCCAGTCACCATCCCTGGGGTGCGCGCCTGGAGTGTGGCACACTGGGATGAGACAGGTGCTCAAAATTGAGGCAGAACCAATGTCCTGCTTCAGGCAAAAATCGGACTGGTTGACGAGACCCGCCAACCTTTCCCATATGTTGTAGTGCATCCGGGCAGAAAGATCTCCGCCTGGCATCAAATCGTTGGCCTTTAGTGAGGCTGCCTGAACGCCTCCCCCCGCAAGTAGGGAGAGGATCAGGATGATGGTGACCGCCATGGTGTTGGCATTAATCTGGGCAAAGACTGCAGCCACGAAGTTCTCCGGTGTCGGTTCCCTCTCCTCGCGTTGGACAACATCCTCGGCCTCACGGCAAAGGATCTTGACCATCCCCCAAGTGACCTTCGGCTCCGTCCGCTGTCGCCGCTTCTTCCGTCGGGTCCCCTCGGTCAGGGTGAGGTCCTCCATCTCCGGGATCGGACTCGGGTCGGTCTGGGTCCACGCCATGTGGTTCCAAGTGAGGCTTAACACACCGAGCAGGAATCCAGATGACACCTGTAGGAGACATAACTGCAGCATACCCTCTTCCCCAGGTTACGAGTGGCGCTGGGCCCCTCCAGGAAGGGTCCGGTGGCAGCCGGTAACGGACCATCGGTCGCGGGAGAGCTTCCGAACGGCGGAAGTGTTTCTCCTGCGGCGTGCAATCCGAAAAAACATTAAGGTGATTGTAGGTGAACAATACCTTGTTCAGACAATGCTGTGCCTGACCCTGTGACTTGGGGAGGGCTGGTGGCTCCCCCCTTTCTGTTTGTTTGTCAATGTAGGACTTGAGCGTCCGATTGACTCGTTCCACAATCGCTTGCCCCTGCGGATTGTAAGGAACGCCAAAAGTATGCTTGATGTCCCAGGTGGCCATGAAGTTAGCCAACTGCCTAGAGCTGTAGGACGGGGCGTTATCGGTTTTCACGTGCCGTGGTTTGCCCATCGCCGCGAAGCAGGCGAGGAGGTACTGCTCCATGAGGGAAGCTGTCTCCCTTTTTTGCGCTGTTGCCCAAACGAATTGTGAAAAGGTATCAATGCAAACGTGCATGTACTGCCATCTGCCAAACTGCGGGACATGTGTGACATCCATTTGCCACACCTGGTTAGCCTCTGTCCCTCGTGGGTTGACCCCCCACGAGGGCCCCCCGGTGCCCCTGCACAATGCTGGCAAGAGCGAACTATGCCTTGGGCTTGAGAAAGTGGCAGATTGAACTGTCTGGCGAGCGCTTTGGCATTCTGATGAAAGAATGCATGACTCTTAATTGGAGTAGTGAAAACACCCAACACTGATCGTTGCTGAATTTCCTTTGCGGCCGCATCCGCTCTGCTATTGCCCGCGGAGATTGGACCCGGGAGGTCCTGGTGACTTCGGATGTGGGCAATATAGAGCGCTTCCGTGCGGTTTCGCAAGTGAAATTGAGCTGTGAGGAACAAACTCAGCAAATTTTTGTCAATCGCGGGAGTGATGTAAGCTCCCGGTAGACTGTGAAGCAAATTCCTAACATACTGACTATCAGTAATGATGTTGAGGCGCTCTTTGGCGAAGGTGCGCAAAGCAAGGTTCACCGCTGCCAACTCTGCCCACTGCGCGGACTTCTGTGGAAGAGTTAACAGCGTGCGCCAAGCCTGGCCTTCCTGCCAAGTTAAGACACCATATGTGCGACCCCCATCAGTAAAAACTGTTATGGCCCCCTGAAGTGGAACCAGCGAGAGCAATTCGTACAAGGTGATTGTCTGCGTTTGAAGCGAGACGAGTCTGGGGTCCTTTGGCAAGTGGTATGCCAAGCATCCGGTGAATCCCTCCAAGGCAATTGGAAGCGAGTCACCGAGCTGCATCAATTGCTGAACCTGCTCCTTAGTGAACGGGACCACAATCTTTGCTAAGTCGTGCCCTGAGATATCCCTAGCTCTCAGCCTTCCGCGGTAAACCACCACGGAGACCAACTCTTGGGGAGGAACGATGTTCCGGGAAGAGGTGTTCGGCAAGTACACCCATTCCACGATACTCACCCCTTTCTCGGAGTCCACTCCTAGGGCTCCGGTGAACATGGATCCGGCCCGAACTATGTACAAGTTCAGGATCGGGGCATATGGCCCCTGAGTAATCCTGTCCACCCACCTTTGGCTGAGAATTTGGTTGACTTTCTCGAGGGCCAAGCGTGCCTCTCGAGGAATTTGTATCCGGTCTGCCAGCTGCTTACCTAATGTTAGCAGCGAGAAGAGCGGTTTCAAAAGATCCGTATCCAATCGGAAATACGGTCTGGCCCAATTAATGTTACCTAAAACCTGCTGCAATTCTACCAAGGTGACTGAGTCTTTCAAGTTGATCTGAGGCAAAACTGGTGCTGCGAAAGAGCGGAGAAGCCGATGACCCAAGTATGAGAAGGGCTCGGTTCTCTGCACTTTCTCTGGGGCAATGAGTAACCCTTTCTCCCCCAGGCTGACCTGGAGGTCTTTAAACATTTCGCTGCCGAGTTGCGGCACTGCGACCAAGATATCATCCATGAAATGGCATACTAAGGCTGTGGGATGAAGGTTTTGAAACTTTGCCAGTGCGTTGTGAACATAAATTTGGCACAGGGTGGGCAAATTGAGCATCCCCTGTGGCAAAACTTTCCACGCGTAACGCTGCGTGGGCTCACTGTGGTTCACAACCGGCACCGTAAAGGCGAACCTTTCCCTGGGGTCTAAGGGAATGGTGTAAAAACAATCCTTGAGGTCTACGACCAGGATCTCCCAACCCTCGGGAATCATATTCGGATTTGGGATGCCGCATTGGAGCGGACCCATTGGCTGTATACATTTATTGATCTCTCTGAGATCGTGGAGGAGTCGCCACTTCCCCGACTTCTTCTTGATGACAAAAATGGGCGAATTCCAAGGACTAGTGGACTGCTCTATATGTCCTGCGTCTAGCTGTTCTTTAACCAGCTGCTTTAGGGCGACTAATTTTTCCCCCACTACTGGCCATTGTTCCACCCAGACTGGCGTATTGGTAAGCCATTTAAGTGGCAAAGCCATTACCCGAAGGTAAAATGTCTCGCCCCCAGAGGTTGATGTGCACGTCCAGAATGTGCGGCCGAATGACCGCTGTGCCGTCAGCCCTTGGGATCGTGACTTCCACCCACTCCTGGCTCCTAAACACTTCTTGGATGCCGCCTACCCCCCACACATCGGAGACTGGCTCAATGGCCCACTCCCGTGGCCACTGGCTTCGGCTGACCACGCTGACGTCAGCTCCGGTATCTAGCAACCCTGAGAATGATTTTTTATTCAAAAATACCTCAATAACTGGTCGCTGTTTCCACTCTATGTTGGTCTCCACTGTCGCTAAGACCTGGTATCCTTGCACTGCCTCACTTGCGCTCGAGCGGTCTTCTGACCCGGACTCTGCGCTGTCCCTGAGCCTTCCCTGGCTATCTGCTGGCGAGTGACAAGGAACCATAATCAGTTGCGCTAATGTGTCTCCTTTGTGAATGGTCTGGGGTAGGTGTGTCCAAAGTTGAACTTGGAGAACGACTGAAAAATTGGAGTCAACGACTCCCGGAATTACAAGAATTCCACGTGCTCCTGCTACACTGCGAGGCAAAACTAAACCTATGAAGCCCTTGGGCAGGGGTCCCATGTACTGGGAATCCACCAGATAGACTGTGCCTGGCAGGTCGCATGTAACGTCTGCCTGGCAACTCAATTGTAGCCCTGTACTACCCTTGGGGCTGGCCTGTGCCTTCGCAATGCCTGGAATGTGATCGGAATCTAATCTAGCTCTGACTCGCCCAGAGCAAGGGAAGCCTCTGTTTGGACCGGGGCCAGAGACGTGCCCGCGTTCCGGTTTCCCGAATTCGGACAGTATCTGGACCAATGGTAGCCTTTCTTACACCTCGGACACAGGGTGGTTGGAGCCTTGGAACGGCCGGAATTTTGTCCACCGCCCTTGGATCGGCACTCCCTAGCAAAGTGACCGACCTTGCCACAATTGTGACATGCCCCTTGGTTTCTATTCTTAGGTCTTCTACCCCCTTGCACCGCTGCTGCCAGCAGACCCATTTTGTAGGAGTCTGTGCCAACGTCGGCGCAAGCTCTAATCATGTCCGTGAGAGTCAAGTCGGGACGATTACCCAGTGACTGCAAGATCTTACGGCAGTCGAGATTGGCATTGTCTTTGGCCAATTTCATCATGAGCTCTTGCTGGGCTTGCTCATTATCGATCTGCCTACTGATCGCTTCTTCTAAGCGATTGACAAAGTCCATGTAGGACTCCTGGGCTCCCTGTTTGACTGCGGTGTAATTTTTGGCCGCTTTGCCAGTTGCTGGAACCTTGAGAAAAGCCCTGAAGGCCGCCTCAGCTGACATCTGAAGAGTGGCAAGTGGCAAGTTGGTCTGCGCATCGATAGATTCGAAGGCACCTGAACCATATAACTGGTCAGGAAGTACTGCCCCTCCCATCCTGGCAGCCCTTGCCTGAGCCGATACTCGCTGTCCCATAGCAAATACTGGCTGGGGTTGAGCATCATCCGCATGACGGCTTTCCAGTCGTGCGGGATGAACATGTTGTTCTCGCACACTTGCTGAAGCGTGCCCCTAGTGAACCGACTCTGTAGTCCTGTCTCTGTAATGGCCTTCCGTATAGCCATGAGGAGCTTATACGGGACTGGTGAATGAACTACCTGCTGTTGCCCTGTGAGGGCATCCATTTCCAAGCGAATTGGACAAATCTGACTAAGCTCAGCTAGCTCTTCTGCTGGCAAATCCCCCTTCTTGATCTCTTCCTCAACTGTGCGCTGAAGGGCACTCTTACTTTGGGAACCTGTAGCTGTCAGAGAAGCGCCTGCGCTTCCCATTCCATGCATTCCACCGGTGACGTCTGCAGCTGTCACCGAGGGAAAGCTCCCTACACTACTCTGCTTAAACTGAAGTGACGGATAGAGCGCCGTGGGCGCCGATGGCTCTATTGACGCTGGGGGTTCTTTCGCCTCTACCCGGACTGGATCTACCTCTGCTAAAAGTTTCCTACATTTACTCCATGTGCGAATTATGCCCTCTGGAGTCTCCTATCTGATCCCAGAGCTGGAGGGATAACGTACCTACTTCTGGGTAAAGCAGGCAGTGTTCCCTCAAGAACACCAAAAGTCGCGCTAGCTCTCCACTGTGAAAGCGTGTCTGATATACCCTGGCCAGGATTTTGAATTCTTCCTCATGAATTCTTTGGCTAGCGGACGGACGTTGCCGCTGAGGACAAGTCCCCATATTACCTGCGGGGTCCTCTGAAGTCTCCTTCTCGGGACGAGTCGACACGTCTGAAGTTCAGGCAATAGGTTTTGCGTGACGAATCTCTGGGTAGAGCTCGGAGCATGGCCTGCCGCCACGGGCCCTCGGTGGCCTCTGCGCTGTCAGGGGTTCACAGCTGACCCTGAGCGGAACACGTTTTTCCGTTGCTGCAAGCCGCCGCGAAAGTCGGAGCAAGCTGTAGGAAGCCTCTCTGAAGTGCCTCGTCGCTGGGCCGTCGTCCCGATCGGCTGGCTTACCGACCGGACTGCCGCGCTGTCCTCCGGGATGATCGGACACGGTTCTAGCATAGAACCGGACCGTGTGATCGCTTACTCTCGGGTAAGATCACATCACGGGGTCACCAGATGTAGGATCGGGGCCGCTGGACGGCCGTGAGGTCCCGGAGGAGACTGATCAAGTAACGATACGAGGCAATATGGAGCGAGATCAGATCAGTGGTTTATTGAGGAAAAAGCATCATCATATATAGATCAGAAGGCAATGCAGGATAGAATCGTCATCTGACAGAAAATCACATCACCCATTTACTCGGGTTAATGGGAAATCTCTCTTGGGGAAGTTAATTAACTCGGGCAAACACTGACAGGGTAAAACCATTGTTCGGGGTTTACACCAGAGTAAATATGGCCTCTATTTGCACCAAGGATTAGGCTTAACTGCGAGTGAGTAATTGCCTAATACGTAACGGAGGTTAGCGATCTGCTTCTCTCAGCAGAATCGCCGGTCAGGTCAGATGTGGGTGAATCAATCCTATGATTATTAATCCGCTCCCCAATTTCCATACTGGCAAGGGCCAGTGACCAGGAACCTTCTTCGCCAGTGTAACCTCTGCCAGGGGTTGAGTATGCCAATTGTGCCCGCGGAATCCATACAACAGAGTCCACCAATTGAGCTATGAGCAAAGAAAGGAGCTGGGTGTGAGGAAAGGAATGAAGTTGCAACCTCAGTTCAAGAAGGATCACCTTTCCCCAGTCTTCACTGACCACCTCATGACCTCTCCAGATGTTTGGGGGCAAAGACTCCTTCACTGTGGACAGAAAAGAGATGAAGAGGAAAAGAGTTCTGCTTTTCCTTACTTTGTGATTCTAGGATTCCCAGGCCAAGTAAGGAGTGTTGAGGATTCTAGTGCAACCCCAACATGCAGTAACCAGAGAGACTGGAAAGACTAGTTTGAAGTTGTTTTGCATTATTTGCCTGTAATTACACTTAGAAAGGTTCTTTTTTGCCTCAGGGATCACTTGACCCTACTTGATTTTCTTAAGGCCTTTGATTTGCTCTGGCTTTGTCTCTCTTGCTTTCTGCTTTGGAAGAGGAAAGATGTCCTTTTGAGCTTCTCCACCTTCCAGGCCACATGGCTGGAAGAAAGACTTGACTTTAGTTTTTTCTAAGCCAACTTTACCAAGACACATGTATCTTCAGCACTCATTTTGTGAGTAAATGATATTTTTCTTTCTCTCTCAAGTATCTTCTCCAAGTGGGTTTATTAGCTGGACCAAAAGGGGTGGGGGAGACTGGGAGACTTGCATTGAAACATACAATTATCTAAAGCCTGTCCCACTTTGTTGCGCTGCTGCTATAAATAGCTTAACAGAGAGCACATGCACACATGGATTGATGAGTCACCTGACGGGACTTTGGCTAACTTTTGCTCCAGCATCATCATCAGCTGCTGCATCACAATAACAACCACCTTCTCCTTTTCCTCTGGGTTTATCTCCTGCACTCAACTGTCTCACAGGTGCACATAATGGTGGCAACAAAGGAAGAAAAAGATGGCAAAGAACACTTTTGGCCAAGGTTTCAGAAAAGACACACAAACTAACACAAAGACCATGTGACCTTAAATTGATTTTTAAAAAATGATTTGAAATCTGATTTTTTTTCCCGACAGTCAAGACACAGACTGAGATGGTTTAAACTAATCCGACCTATGATCTACTGTGATTGATTGGTTGGTTCTTAATTAAAGAAGCTTCTAGTTAGGCGTTGAGCATATATTCCCAAATATATTAACAACAATAATAGTAAAAAAGAATTAGAGTACCAATAACAAAATAATAATACTGCATCCTACAATCAGCTTTTTAAAATCACATATGAAAAGAACAATGTTGAAATCGGAGTAGATATAATATGCCTGGGAAAATTTTTAAAAAGTGTTCTTATCTTCAAAACAATAACACACAATAAAATTTAGAGAAGCCTTCGGGGTACTGAATCCCATAGAGAGTTTCTTCCTCAGATGCCACTGACTTTACCAAAACTACTGGAGGTTTCCAAAGCATCATCTATGAACAATTTCAATGCACAGGCATGTTAGGAACATAAGATAGAAGTTTTCTCATATTAGGTCAGAATATCTACTATTTATCCTTCTAATCTATATTAGAATATTCCCTGTTCTGACTAGAAGCTATTGCTTATTACCTGATCTTTTGATTAGTACTGTATTTCTTTAATTGGGTACAGCACAAACTAAACTTTGAAATGTCTGCATCTACTGTACCATTGACCTATCTGTCTGTTATTAGGAAAAATAGCTAACCAGAGTCCTACTATTCAGGGTGTGTTGAGTGCTGTCAAACTTAAATATACACATAGTGAACCTAGTATGGCTTTCACGGTGGTATTCCTGGTTCTAACCCTCCCATTGAATTTTCATGGCCAAGGAGGGAATTGGAACCCAGATTTCCTTTGCCCCGGTCAGTCATTCTATCCACTACACCACACTTGACATTATGGTTATTTGAAGTAAAGTAAAGGTTTCTCTTGCTCAAAACTAGTAGTATCCAACTCTAGAGGGTGGTGCTCATCTCCATTTTTCAGCCAGCACTGTCTAGGTCTACAGAATTTTCCATGGTAATGTGGCAGGCATGACTAGATGCCAAAGCACAGGGAATGCTGTTACCTTTCCTGCTGAAGTGGTACCCATTTAACTACTTGCAATTTCTTGCTTTCAAACTGCTAGGGTGGCAGGAGCTAGGGCAGATGATGGGAGCTCACAACATTACACAGCACTTGGGTCTCGAACTGCTGATCTGCCAACCTTCCGGTTGTCAAACTCAGTGTCTTAACCACTAAGCCACCATGGCCCTAATTTGGAGAGCAGGGATATATATCTGAATACCAGCTGTTTCAGACAAATAACAGAGAAATACTGGCCAACATTCTATTTAGCTAGCCTATTGGGATAACGCAACATACCTGTCAACCGTGGCTCCGGACAATCCGGGACCTGCGCAGAACAGTTCTGCACAGTTCGCTTTTTACGCATGCGTAAAAGCCTTCTATGCATGCATAAAAGCGACTTGCGCAGAACTGTTCTGCACAGCTCGCTTCTACGCATGTGTAGAAGGCTTTTATGCATGCGTAGAAGGCTTCTACGATCCCCTTCTGCACAGAAGCCTTCTACGCATGCGTAGAAGGGTTCTACACAAGCGTAGAAGGGTTCTATGCATGTGTAAAAGCCTTCTATGCATGCGTAGAAGCAAGCTGCGCAGAAGGGATGCGCAGTAACGGCTTTCCCCCGCTGCCAAATTCTGGGGTTTCGGCAGCTCTGGGTGGGTTTAGTGTATGAGAACCAAGACAAAGGAACAGCCGAAGGATTGGCTTAACACATCTTTATTGCATGAGTGGTCAGAGGGAACATGAGGTAATGGCGGATGAGCAGCTCAATATATACGGTGGTTATACATTTGAATGTGGCTCCACGACAGCCCATTGGCTACCGTTGGCGTGACGTCATTCCTGGTCACGCCCTTCTTGTCCAGGTGAGGTAGTGGCGGGAATCTTCCCGCGCTGTCGTTCCTTGGTAATTTATGACCTGAGAGCTGGGCGCTTGCTATTGCCACCAGGTGGTCATTAGCTCGCGTCCTGATTGGAGCGGGTTACATTGATGTATGGTTTAAAGGCACAGTATAGAAAACACAATGCATAGTATTGAAACACAACATTCCTCCCCCCTAGGATGAGACGAAGTCTCTCATCCAAGATGGTTTATTGCAAACGCGCTTTGGGCGTGTTGTGGGCTGGCTTGTCCCGGCTCCTTGTCCTGCAATGGGAGAGGGAGACTCGTTAGTGACTCGCCGCTGCTCAGCGGCTGTTGGGGAAGGGGCAGAAAAACCGGGGGCACTGGGGACTAATGAAAAACCCCGCTTCTCGCTTGGAAGGGTGGGGGACCACTCCTGAAACCCCCCCCCGGTTTTGTAACTGAAAATCAGAATTATCCCCTGGGGTTACATTAGAAAGATTCCACAGGATATATACGGGGGCCGCTTCGGGCTCCTTTCCCTCCCCCCTAGGTGGGGACCACCGATCCCCCTCTCCTCCCCCTTGGGCTGAACGGGTGGGGGAGAACCCTAACGTTGAAGTCACTGCCGCGCCATCCGCGGGACGGCCGTCTGGGACCCGGCACCGGAGCTGGTCCGCGTGTCGCCGCCAGAGTAGACCCGTACTTGTCTCCACACAATATGACACGGGACCCGTCTGCCCAACGACGACGCCCGGGACCCAGGCTGGCCCCGCGCTAGCGTAGTTCCTGCAATGTACCGGGGCACCCACTGCGAAACTCTTCGTGGCCGCTAGCCCCATGTTCCTCCCCGTGTCCTCCACCCTCGTCGGATCCAGCCTGGTCAGGATCGTTGTCAGCTTCCTACGCATTAAGAGCTCTGCGGGCGAGTACCCTGAAGCTAGGGGGGTCACCCTGTATCCTAGCAGGAACTGACACACTTGAAGGTTGAGATCCCCCGGACCCATGTGCCTCAGCGCGTCCTTAGTGGTGCGCACGAGGCGCTCCACCTGGCCGTTTGTTGCCGGGTGGAAGGGGGCGGAGGTGATGTGCCGAATGGCGTTGATCTCCGTGAACGCCCTGAACTCAGCGGACGTGAAGCAACTTGCGTTATCGCTAATTAGGGTGTCGGGTATACCGAACGTGCTAAAGACCCTCCGCAGATGCTTCACCGTCGTTGCTGACGAGGTGCTTGTAACTGGGATTACCTCCAACCACTTGGAGTAAGCATCCACCACGAGGAGAAAAAGTGTCCCTCTAAATGGCCCTGCAAAATCAACGTGCACCCGCGACCATGGCCCCTTTGCCGCGTCCCATTCCCTGTGCGGCAGACGCATCTCTTCGGGCCGGGAGCATTGGCATTTCTCGCAAGTGCCCACCATGTGCTCGATGTCGGCATCTAATTGGGGCCACCAAAAATAGCTCCTTGCCAGAGCCTTGGAGCGAACAATCCCGGGGTGGCTGACGTGCAGCAGCTTGAGTACCCTAGACCTCAGGGAATCGGGGACCACCACCCGCTGGCCCCACAGAAGACACCCCCTCTCTAGGGACAACTCTAGCCTCTTCCGGAAGAACGGGGCGAACTCGGCCGCCGGGGAGGACGCAGGCCACCCTTTCTGCACCCAGGAGCTGACGCGAGCAAGTGTCGAGTCCTTGCCTGTCGCCTTAGCGATATCAGCGGGCACAATGGGGGGCGAATCTAGGACTTCGATCAGGAGCACTGGGCGGTCTCGCTCTTCGTCGGCCACGACGCTGTTAACATTGGGAAGAGGAGATCTCGACAGGGCGTCTGCATGGCTTATTTCTCTACCCGGGCGGTAGACCAGCGCGTGCTGATACGCGTTTAAGAAAATGGCCCACCGTAGCATCCTAGGGGACAGGATCTGAGGAGTGGGCTTGTCAGCAGTAAAGATGCCCAACAGGGGCTTGTGATCGGTCACAATGGTGAAAGGGCGGCCATAGAGGAAATCGTGGAACTTTTTCGTCCCCGCGATTATGGCGAGCGCCTCCCTGTCTGTTTGGGCGTAATTCCGCTCCGTCTGGGACAGGGATCTAGAGTAGAACGCTACTGGAGCTTCTCTCCCGTTTTCCAGCACATGGCACAGAACCGCCCCCACCCCCACTGGGGACGCATCACATATCAGAACCACCGGTCTCTTGGGGTCAAAATGGGTTAGAATAGCGTCAGACGCTAGGAGTTGCTTCAGTTCAACGAATGCCCTCTCTTGGTTCTCGCCCCACTTCCACGCCTCGTCTTTCTTAAGTAGCTTGTGCAGTGGCTCTGCCACTGATGCCTTCCGCGGCAGGAAGGAGTGGTAAAAGTTTAAGAGCCCTAAGAACGACTGCAATTCGGGCTTAGAGGTGGGGCGAGGGGCATTTCGAATGGCGGCTACCTTTGATTTGGAGGGTTTGATCCCCTCGGGGGTTACCCGGAAACCTAAGAACTCAACCTCTTTGGCAAAGAAAACGCATTTGTCTCGCCGCAACCTCAACCCCGCCGTTTCGAACACCGCCAGTACTTTGTCCAGCCTCTCAGCCAGCTCCTCCTCGCTACCCCCCGTTATCAATACGTCATCAAAGTATGGCAAGACCCCCTCCAGACCCTTTAAGAGGCGTTCCACGAGCGACTGGAAAATACCCGGTGCCGAGTTCACGCCGAACTGTAGGCGCGTCACCTGGAACGCCCCCTTATGAGTGACTATCGTTTGCGCAGCAGCCGCAGCTGGGGTTACAGAGAGCTGCTGATAGGCTTGCGCAAGGTCAAGTTTGGCGAAACACTTTCCCCCGTGTAACCTGGCCAACAGATGGCTGACTACCGGCACCGGATACGCATTTGGGCGGATCGCCTTATTGATGGTGCACTTATAATCAGCGCAAATGCGAACCTCCCCGTTGGCCTTCAGTGCAGTTACAATCGGAGTTTCCCACTCCGCGGAATCAACAGGAACAAGAATCCCCTGGCCCACCAATTTGTCCAGTTCCGCCTCTATCTTGTCTTTTAGTGCGAAAGGCACTCTGCGTGGCTTGAGTCTGATAGGGCGGACCTCCGGGTCCAGGTCGAACGCTACTGGGGGTCCCTTGAACTTTCCAAGTCCTTTCTTGAAAACTTCGGGGTGCGCGTCTCACACCCCCTGTATTGGGTCAGTCCCGACGGCATGCACCCCCCCAATGAACAAACCCAGGGGCTTAAACCATTGAGTCCCGAGGAGACTGCAACTTCCCCCTTTAAGAACAACCAGGGGCAGTTCCGCGGCGTGTTGCTTGTATTGGACCTTGAAACTTCCAACCCCCAAAACTGGAATGCTATTTCCCTGCACGTCCCGCAGCGTGGACCTCAACGCTTTGAGCTTAGGGCGCACGTGGGGAGAAATTCCCAAGAACTCCCGCTGGGACATAATTGAGTATGAAGAACCCGAGTCTATCTCCATCCTAACAGGGGCCCCTTGCACCAGTACCTCAACAAAATAACGTGGGTGTCCCAAGGACACGCTGTACACGGGGGTCTCGTCGCCGCTGTCGTCAGAGATGCGGCCCACGCCGTCCTGCTTCCTCGCGGGCCGGGCGCCCTCCTTGGTCTTCGGCGGCCGGTCCGATGGGTTTCTCTGGTCTCTACGACGTTGTCTGCAGACCTTGGCGATGTGACCCCGGCGTCCGCAGTTGTGGCACTCGGCCTTCCGGAACGGGCACTTGATGCGGTCATGGGTTGCTCCACAGCCGTCGCAGTGTCGGCCGTCCTTCTGCACCTTCCGGACGTCCTCATCATCGCTACTCTCCGTGGAAGACTTCGGCGTGCGCCTGGCTGCCTGCACCGAGGCCGCGGCCTTGTCGGGCTGCGGGGGTCTCTCTCTGAACCCCTTAACTCCGGCCCTTGTGGCCTCCGCAGCCTGGGCCGCCTTCACGACCTCGCGTAGCGTCGGCGGAGGCTCCTGGTTCATCAGTTTCCGTTGAACCTCTTCATCCCATAGGCCGCACAGCAAACGGTCCCTGAGGGTGATTTCGAGGTTTTCCCACTTGCATGGGCCGGCGGCCAGTCTTAAGGCCGCTGCAAAGGCGGCGATGGATTCACCGGGCGCTTGAACTCTCTTCCAGAATGCGTCTCGAGCCGAAAACATCGAGACCGTGGGCTGGAAATGGTCTCGCATCACTTTAAGAAGCTGTTTGGCCGTCAGTTCGCTCACTTTCTTCGGTGATACCAGGTCCACCAAAACTCGCTTGGCGGCGTTCCCCAGCATCCGAGTGAGGATGGCTCTCTTCTTCCCCTCATCTGTAATGTCGGACACCACCAGCGTATCCTGGAAGTCCATTTCAAAGAGCTCCCAGTCTTCCGGCTTGTTGATATCGAAACCGGCATGTGTCTTGGTCTCGTGGGAAGCCATATCCCACCTTCGTCGCCAGTTTAGTGTATGAGAACCAAGACAAAGGAACAGCCGAAGGATTGGCTTAACACATTTTTATTGCATGAGTGGTCAGAGGGAACATGAGGTAATGGCGGATGAGCAGCTCAATATATACGGTGGTTATACATTTGAATGTGGCTCCACGACAGCCCATTGGCTACCGTTGGCGTGACGTCATTCCTGGTCACGCCCTTCTTGTCCAGGTGAGGTAGTGGCGGGAATCTTCCCGCGCTGTCGTTCCTTGGTAATTTATGACCTGAGAGCTGGGCGCTTGCTATTGCCACCAGGTGGTCATTAGCTCGCGTCCTGATTGGAGCGGGTTACATTGATGTATGGTTTAAAGGCACAGTACAGAAAACACAATGCATAGTATTGAAACACAACAGTGGGAAATGGCGAAAATCGGCGCCAAAAAACGGGAAATCCCGGCCAATCTGGGAAGGTTGACAGGTATGTAACGCAAGCGGAAACAGTCTTTAGAGAAATTGCTACAAAATAAAAAGTCAGTGTAGCCATCTGGTGTTGCTTGCCACCACACAACAACAAATGACTACACTGGCTTTTCAGTTGCAACAATTTGCTCTCTGTACTTTATGCCAGTTGTGTTATGCAGGTATAAAAATATAATAGGACTTGGACAACTGTTACCTTCATGCGCTGCTCAGAAGTGTCTTAAAGGCAATGCTGCTACGCACTGTGGAGACCAGAATGCTGAGTTAGATGGAACTTTAATATTAGCCAGTTGGGCTTTTCTTTTGTTTTTATTATAGCATTTTCTCAATGTTTTTTTTTATTTCAATGCAAATGAAAGCTATGATCCATTTCATTTCTTAAGGTACACGGTAAGAAGGACACAAGAATAATCAAGCTATTATTTCAAACAGAACCGGAGCAGCAATATGAATGGCCTCAACCCACATTTTGGGGTGTGTTGCCCTTGCATCCTCAGCTCAGGGGGACTCATTATTTATTTATTTATTTATTTTCCACGCTTATATACCGCCCACTCAGGTACAACCCAACTCAGGGCGGTTTACATAGCGGACAGTAAATACATAAAAGACACATGATAAAAAAGTTAAAAGTTTTTTAAAAAAACCCACCCCTAAAAGGTGCGCAAGAACCAAAGGGACCCTGGGGGAAGGCACACTTCTCTATACCAACCACCCAATGGTACCCCCATCCCCACCCGCACCCCAAACTTGGCCCGCCAGCCAGGTCTTTAGTTCCTTCTTAAAGGGCAACAACTCCGTCTGGAGATGCAGTTCCACAGGCAGGAGGTTCCAAAGGGCCGGTGCGGACACGGAGAAGGCCCTCCTCCTTGTGCCAGAGAGGCGAGCCCCCCTGGCTGATGGCACAATTAGAGATCCCCTCCGGTCCGCTCTGGTTGGATGGACAGACGTCCTTAGGGCGATGCGGTCTCTAAGATACCCTGGCCCACTACCATGTAGGGCTTTAAAGGTCAAAACCAGCACCTTAAATTGCACCCGGAGACAAACTGGTAACCAGTGCAGCCCCCGAAGCAGTGGTGAGGCATGGGCATAACGTCCACACCCCATCACCACCCGGGCCGCAGCATTCTGGACCAGTTGCAGCCTCCGAATGGTCATCAAGGGCAGCCCCATGTAGAGCGCATTACAGTAGTCTAGTCTGGAGGTCACCAGAGCATGAGTGACCATGAGCAAAGAGTCCCGGTCCAGGAGCGAGCGCAACTGGCGAATCACCCGAAGTTGGGCGAAGGCCCTCCTGGCCACAGCCGCCACCTGTTCTTCTAGCAGCAGCCGCGAATCCAGGAGGACCCCCAAGTTGCGCACCGGGTTGGTCTGGGGCAAAACAGCCCCATCCAAAACCAAAGATGGTAGCTCCCGGGATAACGCAGGACCCCCTATCCATAGCCACTCAGTCTTGCTAGGATTCAGCTGTAGCCCATTTGCCCCCATCCAGACCCCAACAGCCTCCAGACAGCTTGAAAGGACTTTGACTGCATCACTGGGGTCCCCACGAGCCGAGATGTACAACTGTGTGTCATCGCGTACTGGTGGTACCGCACCCCGTGGGAACGAATGATCTCACCCAGCGGCTTCATGTAGATGTTAAATATGAGAGGAGAGAGTACTGAGCCCTGAGGCACCCCATATTTTAGGGGCCTAGGACTTGACCTCTCACTCTCCAACCACACCGACTGGGTCCGGCCCCTCAGAAATGAGGAAAACCAGGACCACACAGTGCCCTGGATCCCCAATCCTCGGAGCCGTTCCAGAAGGATACTGTGGTCAACGGTATCGAAGGCCGCTGAGAGGTCAAGAAGAGCAAGGACGGATGGATGACCGCTATCCCGCTCTCGCCAGAGATCATCCATCAGCGCGACCAATGCAGTCTCAGTACCATATCCAGGTCTGAATCCTGACTGGAATGGGTCCAGATATTCCGCTTCATCCAGTACCCCCTGCAGCTGACGTGCCACTGCCTTCTCCAGAACCTTCCCCAAAAAAGGAAGGTTGGAGACAGGTCTGTAGTTGGTTAGGATTGCTGGATCGAGGGAAGGCTTCTTCAGGAGGGGGTGCACAAGAGCATGTTTCAGCAGTGCAGGAAACATCCCCTCTCGAAAAGACGCGTTAATTATAGCCCCGACCCAGCCACCTGTCACCGTCTTAGAGGCTCATGAATAGAACTACTGTTAAATTAAGATTCAAGCAAAGAGACAGTGATGCTCTGTATGTGCTACGCATGAAAAGGAGCATGACACACTCACAACACTGAACAGAATGTTTTTTCTCCATAGTGTAAAGCAACCCATGGCGCCATTTCATTAGACCCACCACCATCTCCACCTCCACCACACCAGGAAGTACCATGTGGTGGAGGAAGGGCAAAGTGGTTGTCCCGCCCCCGAAGCTATCTGAGAGTGTGTGACCTGGCTCCTGGCTTTAAAAGGTTGAGAACCCCTGATGTAAAGTGTTGAAGCCTGCATGAAATCCAGTCCAAATCCATCTGAACCAGACCCACAAACTTATTCTCCTCCAACTTCCACATTTCTCCTGGGAGGAACTAGCAAATCATGTGCCTGGGGTGACTGAGGACACATGGAACAGTCTGTTTTAGAATAGCCTGGGCAACTTTAACTATCTGCCTGTGCATACAGGAAGTGGAAGGAAAACAGAGAAGAGGAAAAGAGGAAGGAAGGCTATGGTCTACAAGTAGGCCACGTGGAACTGAAGCCTTCCCCAAATATTATAGCTTTTATTTTTAAAATACAACGAGGAAGATATACAATAAATAATTTCCCTACTAGGGCTGCAGGGGCTCAGGTGGCTAAAACGCTGACTGGGAGGTGGAAAGTCAGCAGTTTGATTCTCGAGTACTGCAGGACGGAATGAGCATCCATCTTTGTCCCAGCTCCTGCCAACCTAGAAGTTCGAAAGCAAGACATTGCAAGTAGATAAATAGGGACCACTTCGATGGGAAGGTAACAGCGCTCCGCGCGCTCCAGTGTCTAGTCATGCCTGCCACATGACCACGGAAACGTCTGCAGAAGCAGGCAGCGCTGGCTCTTTGGCTTTGAAACAGAGATGAGCACTGCACCCTAGAGTCGGATACGACTGGCTTTCGAGCAAGGGAAACCTTTACCTTACTAGAGATTGAGCCATCCTTTACTTTCAGTTATCCAGGTACTGTGTAAGACTGCAGCCTACGTGTGTAAACATAGGGTATACAACATCTTTATTCACTACTTCTTCCTCTAAGTGTCGTATCCAATTCCGGATATTGTCAAGTTAACCACCACTTGGCTTCTTCTTCCATGTTTAGGTCAGAGGTAAAGTGCCACAATATAATAATAATTTCGTGTCAGAAATTATTCTGGGTTGAAAGGATTTTTGCTGGAAAAACTCTGCTCAGGGGATGCCCGGATGAGGCTCCTTTCATGTCCCCTAGATATTTTCCCACCAAAGTGGTCCCTATTTATTTATTTCAATTTTTATTTATCTACTTGCAATTTCTTGCTTTCGAACTGCTAGGTTGGCAGGAGTTGGGACAGAGATGGGCACTCAAACCGTCAAGCATTACTTGGGTCTCAAGCTGCCAATTTGCTGGTTTTCCTGCTAACAAGGCAAAATTCTTAACCACTGAGCCACCGCAGCCACTTTTGGTGAATTCATTCTGTAGTTTGTAGCTGTAGGGTTCTCAGCATGGGGCACATGCCTTACAAGGGGGCAATTTGATTTTTTAAGGGTGGCAATTCGAGAATGATTTGTTAATGGCCTTTTATGAATACTTAATGGCTAGGTGAATAGGAGTTCATTTTTTGAATAATAAGAATTACCATATTTGCTGGCGTATATGACACATCGGAATATGTGTACCCCGTTATTACCAAAATACCCCACCATAGGCACTATAGCCACTATACACAGTACAAGATGCACTAAATGTTCCAGTGTATTTTAAGGAGGGAAAAGTGAGTCTTATACGCCAGCAAATACAGATATGTCAGGAGGGGGGCATCAAGATTTTAGAGATGCTTAGGTGGGGCATGGCCAAAAAAAGGTTGGGAACTTCTCTTTTAGCCTGACCCAGCACAAGAAAGATTAGCCAATGCAATGAGGTTGCTGTTGCCCAGGGTAAGTCTGATTGTGGTTCAAAAATACCAGAATCTTTGAGGAGGCTCTTTCTGTGTTCCCTACTGACGATTGACTTTGAGTCGCTGGCAATACGGCCTACTCTATTTCCACATTTTTCCTTTTTAAGATGATAATACAATCTGAACCTGACAATTCAGTGTGCTGTGAGGAAATAAGCCCAACCCACAGTAAGATGCATAGAGGTTTCCCGTTGATTCTTGAGGGGATGTCCTCTGCACCCCTACCGAAAAGAAACAACAACCACCCTAAACTGCAATGACATGTCCATGCCAGGATTCAAAGAGCGGGAGAACGGCTGGGGTGTAGGAACAAGTAAGGTAAGGTAACAAACCCAAAAGGAAACAATTCAAATGAACGGATTAAGCTTTAATCTACTTATACAACATGGAAAATAAATGTGAGCTAATGTGCAATAACAACGAACAAGTTGCTGAGATAAACAAATATGGTGTTAAAATGACTACACACCCGCCCCCTAGTTCCTGCAAAGATCTAAACTATATCTCTGGAAACTCCCTGTGAGTGATCATGATAAAGTTCGTAAGAACGATCTGTAACATAGCTCAGTCCGTAATCAATCTAGGAGCTGTCGTAAAACTTCGAGACAGAATGCAAGGTGGGTCTGATCTTCATGAAGATCACCGGCGGGGAGAACGATGAGGCAAAAACGTGCAGGTAGAGGTGCGGTCGTGGAACACTAGGTCTCGATATCCATCCGGTAAGTGGACATTTCGTGAGCCTTTTTCAAGAGTCTGTAAGATAATAACAATGCAACTATGCCATAGCAACCAACCAGTGAAAGACGTGACAAGGAACACACAATAAAGACAACTACTACATATAATAAACAGTCATACATAAAATCAGGAATTATTAACAAGATCACATACCTAGAATATTTTCATAGCGCGCAACAAACCTCCATGGTGATATTCATATTGGGTTAGAGCGTTACTACAATCCAGCAAAGCTGAAGTATAAATACCTATGTTCTTATAATTAGTGCAAGTGTAATCTATCAAACTTAATTAACCGAAATATATGGCTTATGCTGAAACCTAGAAAGATTTAAAGAAACAGAATCAAGGGAATGATAGAACTGTGTTCATAGAGGTGAATTCATAAAAATGCTGATAGATCAAGATCCGTATTCAAGCCCTGAGGTGTTAGTTCCAAATCTGTGTATGTAGAACGCCTCCTTCTGTAAGAGGAAGCGCTCTACGTCAAACATCTGATATTTATTAGGGCGATATGTTTCCAACACTACGATTTTCATATCCCTGTGTGTGTGCTCTTTCTGGATAAAATGGGCAACCATCGGGGCTGTGTTGACACAATTTCTAATGCGAGACTGGTGTTCCCCTAGTCTTATCTTAATGGGTCGTCTCGATTGGCCAATGTACGCCCTCTGACAAGTGCAGAGAATCATATATACTGAATCATGTGTATTACAATTCGAGAACGTGGTTAAGTCAAGAGAAAAACTACTCCCAGGTATTTGCACAATGTTGGTGTGCCACATGTATGTACAGAACTTTCAGTGTCCGCAAGCATGATGGCCCACTGGCGATCCAGAGATGACTTGCCTCGGTACGATATCAGCTCGGGAAACTATACTCGCTATGGTGTTTGTTTTGCGAAACCCTATGGTGGGTCGCTCCTGGCATCCTGGTATAGAATCAAGGACATGCCAGTGTTTCAGAATCGTGTTTTTGATCTTATTCGCCAAAGGGGTATAGTGTAAAGACCAAAACAAGTTTGAATGAGAAGGTCTGTCACTCGGAGAAAATAAGACTCTCCTGGGGCGTGCATTCACTTTATTTCGTGCTGTTTCAATGATCCTCAATGGATAGCCCGTTTCGTAGATAAGTAGAAATCTTATTCACTGCAGTGGAATAATCATGATCCTGCGAAGAGTTGCCTTTGGCCCTTATCAACAGACTGTAAGGTATGTTGGTGAGGTGAGTCGGCTGGGGTGTATCAGAAGCGACGAAGGAAAACACTCCCAAAGCAAGACAATGTGCTCGTGTTTGTCTCTTTAATACAGTATATTCTACATGTACTAATACACTGTATGGATATAGTGAGCCCGACAGACAGTATAATCACTTGGGACGCGCGTTTCTCTTATAGTCAATCTAAAATTTAGCGGCCAAGTTGACTGCCTGTGTGGCTGAATCGAAGTTGTCTCGTAAGCCTCGTATGCTGAAGATTAGCTGATGAGAACTCTAGTAGTAGTGGTGGGCACGTATAAAGTGATCCCGGGTCTAAAGAGTGGCTGGAGACGCCGTATTCCTCTATTGGCAAATCTACCACGGACGTCTGGGAAGACTATTGTGGGAATGCATCTGGATTCTGTCAGGCTGCCTCTGACACATTTTGTAAACAAAAGCCTCTTTGCTCACTGAGAGACAACGCTCCTTATCTCTCCTTATTTGGGTTCTGACATTCTGATTGATTATCTAGCTTAAGTTTCGTTTCTGGTATACTCTGCTTGAATAAGTTTCGTTTCTGTTATACTCTGCCTGAATAAAGAGTAGGTTTAGTATCGTTTGTTCAGCCAAGGACTGGAGACATGTTTTCTCTGACTCTCTCTGTTCCTTTCCTTACTCTGAGCCTAATGAAGCTGGACTTCGTGGACTCTTAAGTTTCTATCTTAAAAGATCTGAGGATATAAACTGCTGCTAATGAGGCTGGCTGATTGATTATCTTTACATGAATCAGATCCCAACAAGTGGCGCCCCTCGTGAGGCAATTGAATGAAATTCAAAGGAATGCTTTGAACTCTGCTTCAGCAATTAGCACCTCATAATCGACCGGGACAAGGTCTTCATTCACCTACGACCAGGCAAAAGGTCAGACCGGAGGAAAGGTCAATCAAGCGCTTGAGAATCAACACAGGGTGAGTGAAAAAAGAAAAAGAAAAATATTTTTTTTAATTATGGGATGTGTGCTTACTTCGCAAATGCAGGAACTTTGTAAAGATATCTCAGATCTTTTGGTTAACAATGGGCGAAAGGCTGATGAGAAGAAGATACAGCAGCTGGTTAAATCTATAGAAAAAATTAGTCCTTGGGTTAAATTTGATGACTGTCTGGACTTAAAACAGTGGAAACAGATCGGGAGAGAAATGCAGAAGCATAATGGAATTTCTGTATCAGTATTATTTACATGGGAGGAAGTTAGAGACTGCCTTCAGAGACTCACTCCAAAGAAAATGTTATTCTCTCAGAGGCTTGATGGCCCCCTCACACAGCTTTTGCCTCCATCCGAGGGAGGGGCTATGGCAACTGCCACTCCATCATATGAGCAACAACAGCTTAAGCCCCCTGGTGGGGGTGGAGGTGGAAATGGAGATGGGACATTATATCCTGCCTTGCAGCAATCAAGCACTTTTAGCCCTACAAAGACACATTTTTCTGCTGCTTTAACTGCAGCTGTGCTGGATATGGAACCTGTTGATGTATATCCAGTGAACAGAGAGCCGCTTGCAAATGGGAATGCTGCAATACTGCCTGCCGAGTCTGAAAAACAGCTAGTGCCAGCTGATGGGGAACAAATGGTGGGGACCTCATCACAGATTGAAGCTGTTAATGCATGCAGAGTGGCAGGAAGCAAGGACTGTGTTTCAAAGAGCAGCTTAGGGGATCTCAGCCCCCCCGTGAATCAACCCTCATCACAAAAGCAGGAGAAGCTGAGTAGTAAATTTGATACCTCATGTTTGGGCAGGAAGATCCTGCAGAAATGGAAGGATGGCCCAAAGGAGGAACGCACAAAACCCAAGACCAGAAAGGGGTGCAAGTACAAACTAACAGATGCAGTTTGTCATAAGGTTGAGAATCAGATGCTGGAAATGAAAGAAATACAGAGGAAGAGGGGGGTGAATCTTTCCTCGATGGACAGCAGGCCGTTGCAAAAATACAAGGAGGGAGAAGACATACAGTTTTTGGCTGATTTTGAACTGCCCAACCCTCAAACAAAGAGATCCAGAGTGAGCTGTCCCAAGTTTCAAGCATCAGGATTGCAGGGAAAGCAACTTGGAATTCCCTGTGATTTTCTTCTGTGTGAAATTACTTGCAACTTCTGGAGAATTTGTTCTTTGTGCCTTCACACCTCATCGGCCTGCCTTAATGCAGATGGGTGTGGCTGGAGCATGAAGGAATGTGTGTTTGCCTGAAAAGCTGAAAAAAGGGGGGTTGTGTGGGATTGTCTTGTGAAGTCAGTGAGACTTGATTTATGGCTTAATTTCAACGTGCCATGCCAAGAACTGTGCTGGAGAGAAGATAGTGTTTCAGAGAGCTTCAATCAAGATTTGGACTTTTAATTTGGACATTTTAATTGGACTAAAAAGAAAAAAAAGTTTGTGTGGACTTTAAAGAAGAATTGGCTTTGTTTGCATTATAAAACCTGACAGCCTTTTTAAGAAATTGTCTACCTGCTCATGCTAATGAGATTTGTACTGTATTTGAGTTACCATGCTATGCTGATTATAAGTTATTGAATGCTTCTTTCACTTACACCAGTGGGAGAAGAAAAAATTTAATGCCTTACTCATGTAATTGGGGAAGTGAGAAATGCCTTCTAAAATGCAACCAGACCTCCTTCATGTAAGGAAGAAAAGAAATGTTCATGTCTTGTTTATGCTTAAATGTTTGCTTATTCTCTTGCAGGAGAAAGATCTGTCTTTGCTTATGTTATGTATTGTCTTATGAAACTGCATATCTCAAAGTACCTTCAGAAGTACATGGAAGAGTACCCTACACATGTAAATGGGTTTGTGATATTGCATTTGTGTTATACATCAGGCATGTTTCATGTTTAGTTATATGGTACTAGTAATAACAGGGCATGCTCCTGTTTCTTAGGGGAGTGTCTTCTTAAGCCATTGGTCGTTTATTGGCAACAAGGGGATCCTGAGTGGAAGGATTTCTGCTCGAGCGATCCGCCCATGGAGAGAGAAGAAGGTTACTCAGCTCCAGGATGGTGGTTCACCAGTAAACTAAATGTGCTGACATTTGTTCTTTTCTTTCTTACTGTGGTTCCAGCTGTAAGAACAATGCCTCATGGGGGCAACCCCAACTTTTGGATTCGTCATGCTAACTATATGTTTGAAGTTCATGGTAAGAATGCAACGTTATACTATGAGCATCCACTGGCAGTGTCTCAAATGGCCTTTCTTCCGGCATTGTTCAACACGCCAGAGTTGGTTATTGGACATTTGCAACATCTTGATAGGTCTACACTCTTCTCTAATCCTCCAGAACAATTTAACAACACCCGCTGGCGAAGCATGACATTCAAGAAATACACTAAAGGACTTTGTTTCTGCTGTCATAGTTCTGGAGTCTGGAATAGTAAATGGAAGCACTGGACTCAAGCAAAAAGGGTTTTGCAGAATGTAGGCAATTATACGGGTTGTGATGATTATTTTTGGTTATGGGGTAGTTATAACAGTTCTTATAAGCTTAATTATACCTTGTTTAACACTACTATTGAAGATATATATGATGTATTTCCTATGTTTACTCCTGATTATTCTGCTATAGATAGTGGTTCAATTTGCAATGGATGGCAAATCAAGGATCCTAACATGTGGTTCTTTTTTAATGGAGTTGCCACGAATTTCCATCCAGGACAATATCAATGTGCAGCATTGGGTTATTTTACCTTACCCGTACAAGTGCAAATGCCGCCTCAGGCACATGCACGGCGCCGGAGAGCTGCTGCCGGCCCGATGGGTTCTGGTTGCAATGATGAAGTGATAATCGATGTTCAGCTGTCTGATGGTAGCTCCTGGGGGAGAGCTATAGGGAGTGCTATCACTGGAACACTCACATTGGGATCATACCCAGGTGTCATTTCCCAGGAGAATAGAAGGTCCATTTTGGGACTCACCTGTAGGCTGGAGAAATCAATCAATGCCACAGGGAGGGTCATACGGGAGCTTCAAATGGAAATCACTGAGCTTCATCAAGACCAAATGCAGGACAGACTAGCCATAGATTACCTGTTAGCAAAATCCGGAGGATTTTGTAAACTGGTCGGGAACCAGGGATGTCGGGTAAAATTCCAGGATCTGAATAATACTATTGAGAAAGAACTTCAGAATTTACAGGAGAGCATTACTAACAATGTACGCACTGATGTTAATCTCTTTGATTGGGTGACTTCTTGGTTGCCTGATTTGTCTGTCCTTAGACAAGTTTTCTTTTATGGGTTCATTATTATTATCTGCTTTATACCTTTGTGTTTTTGCATTACTTGTATTCCTAATCTTATTTCTATGTGTAACGCATGTCCACTGCGTAGAAGGGAGACATCGGGTTTTGCACGACGGCAATTGTACTCAATGAGGTATCATCCTCCGGAACAAAGTACCAGGAGTCAGGAGGGGTACGATGTCCAGGAGGACAGTGATGATGTATATGGAGGAGTAGTTATGGAGTATGATGACATGCAGGGGTATGATTAGCCGTCCCTCTCTCAAATTTAAATGAAAAAGGAGGACATGTGGGAATGCATCTGGATTCTGTCAGGCTGCCTCTGACACATTTTGTAAACAAAAGCCTCTTTGCTCACTGAGAGACAACACTCCTTATCTCTCCTTATTTGGGTTCTGACATTCTGATTGATTATCTAGCTTAAGTTTCGTTTCTGGTATACTCTGCTTGAATAAGTTTCGTTTCTGTTATACTCTGCCTGAATAAAGAGTAGGTTTAGTATCGTTTGTTCAGCCAAGGACTGGAGACGTGTTTTCTCTGACTCTCTCTGTTCCTTTCCTTACTCTGAGCCTAATGAAGCTGGACTTCGTGGACTCTTAAGTTTCTATCTTAAAAGATCTGAGGATATAAACTGCTGCTAATGAGGCTGGCTGATTGATTATCTTTACATGAATCAGATCCCAACAGACTATTGGTAGTTTTAGAAGTCGGTAAAACCGTAACTTGCCACGGTGACAGAGGAAAGGTAAGTTTGTCAAGGAAATGATTTACAAGAGGAGCTGTGATAGTCCGATTTAAATTAAATTTAAACAAATCCTACTCGCAACAGGCGAGGTACATACCTTAATTTAATTATTCACGCGCATCTTGCACCTCCTAGATAATCTTCTTTTATTGTGTGCTCGCGTTGACTTAATGTCAGGAGCTACTGCATATATAACCCTATACTGGCTAAGCGCATGTGCCTGTAATCAAGGTTCCGTTGGGACGGATTATTACTCACATGTGTGGTAAATAAGTTTCCCAAAGTTCAGTTATCAAATTAAAATTGGTAACTTCTATTAAAGGGCCCTTGTTGGGATCCTGATCAGTAATTACTTTACGTTAGCAATGTGTTTATAGGAACGAGGAAAGTTCCCATTCTGTATTTAAACCATGGGGCATGAGAGTATTAAACCGGTGAATGTAAAAGGCTTCCCTTTGTAGAAGGGTCCGTTCTATGTCCTTAATGTGATGTTTATTAGGAACAATAGTTTCCAGTACAATTATCTTGAGGTCTCCCAATTTGTGATGTTTGTCAAGGAAATGATTTACAAGAGGAGCTGTGATAGTCCGATTTCTAATCCGTGACAGATGTTCACCTAGACGTATTTTAAGAGGGCGTCTTGATTGTCCCACATAGCCCAGCTGACATGGGCACATTATCATATAGATGACGTCCTTTGAATTGCAATTGGAGAACGAGGTGAGTTCTAGAGAGAAATTGCTGGAGGGTATTTTGACAATCTTGGAACATATCATGTGGGCACAGTATTTACAGTGCCCACATCGATGGTGGCCCTGAATGGTAGTTGATTGCCTCCTATTCGAGGGAGAAATATCCGCTCGGGAAAGAAGGCTGGCAAGAGTCTCTGTTTTCCTAAAACCTACAATCGGTTTTTGCTGACATCCTGGTATTGAGTCCAATATGTGCCAGTGTCTATGAATGATGCGTTTTATATGGTTTGCCAAGGGGGTATAGTTCAATGACCAAAAGAGCCTTTGTGGCGGTTCTGTTTGATCCGTGTGTCTTCTGAGCAAAGAGCCTCTGTTGCGTGAATCAGCCCTGGCCCGCGCATTGTCGATAATGCTAGTTGGATAGCCTCTTTGGATTAAGGTGGTGGAGAAATCGGACTATCACAGCTCCTCTTGTAAATCATTTCCTTGACAAACATCACAAATTGGGAGACCTCAAGATAATTGTACTGGAAACTATTGTTCCTAATAAACATCACATTAAGGACATAGAACGGACCCTTCTACAAAGGGAAGCCTTTTACATTCACCGGTTTAATATTCTCATGCCCCATGGTTTAAATACAGAATGGGAACTTTCCTCGTTCCTATAAACACATTGCTAACGTAAAGTAATTACTGATCAGGATCCCAACAAGGGCCCTTTAATAGAAGTTACCAATTTTAATTTGATAACTGAACTTTGGGAAACTTATTTCCCACATGTGAGTAATAATCCGTCCCAACGGAACCTTGATTACAGGCACATGCACTTAGCCAGTATAGGGTTATATATGCAGTAGCTCCTGACATTAAGTCAACGCGAGCACACAATAAAAGAAGATTATCTAGGAGGTGCAAGATGCGCGTAAATAATTAAATTAAGGTATGTACCTCGCCTGTTGCGAGTAGGATTTGTTTAAATTTAATTTTCATACCTCATTGTACCTTACTCATATGTACTCTGTACGTTTGTAGAGATGACAAATTACGAGTCTTATTATTGTTATCACCAGTATATTTCACATGTAACCTCAGATACAGTCCCCAAATGTTCTCTACATATATATGCATGTGTTTTGTATTTGTAGACGCTTGAGAAAGCATTACGAAATGTCCCATTACCGGAAGGACATCGCTTAGACGTCTACCACCACTTGGAAGTAAAAGCTACAAGAGAACTGCCCAAACTTACCTTTCCTCTGTCACCGTGGCAAGTTACGGTTTTACCGACTTCTACAACTACCAATAGTCTTCCCAGGCGTCCGTGGTAGATTTGCCAATAGAGGAATACGGCGTCTCCAGCCACTCTTTAGACCCGGGATCACTTTATACGTGCCCACCACTACTACTAGAGTTCTCATCAGCTAATCTTCAGCATATGAGGCTTACGAGACAACTTCGATTCAGCCACACAGGCAGTCAACTTGGCCGCTAAATTTTAGATTGACTATAAGAGAAACGCGCGTCCCAAGTGATTATACTGTCTGTCGGGCTCACTATATCCATACAGTAGAATATACTGTATTAAAGAGACAAACACGAGCACATTGTCTTGCTTTGGGAGTGTTTTCCTTCGTCGCTTCTGTAAGGTATGTTGGCCTTAAGATGATGGGGGTGGAAAGAATTAAACTGTAGGTAGCCAAACCGATCAGTTGGTTTATGGTAAAGTTTGGTTTGAAGTTTCCGGTTACGGATAAAAACAGATAAGTCCAGAAAGGGTAAAGATATGGGATCCATAGTGTGCGTAAAGGTGAGGTTGTTGTGTTGCAAGTTAATCCATTGACAAAAATCTGAAATTAAAGACTGATCTTTAAAAATAAAAAACAAATAATCTATGTACCGTTTATAACAGATAATTTCAGAAAAATAAGGGTTGACAGATGAATTAAGTATAAGGGTTTTATCAAAATGACACATAAAAATATTGGCAACGGAGGGAGCGAAATTGGAGCCCATGGACACACCATGTTGTATAAATAGATTAAATCTTATTCCGTTCATTTGAATTGTTTCCTTTTGGGTGTGTTACCTTACCTTACATGCCAGGATTCACACATCTCAGTTTTAACAGATCCTTTTCTTGTAAATATCAGAGTAAACAAATCAAAACCACAACAAAAAGGCAAAAAAAAAACATTTTGGCACCTTAAAGACTAACTCCAGTACAGTATTTAAATGTGAGCTTTCGTGGCTCAACTCAAGTCCCCATCGTCATACATTTTCTCATGAAGATTTTTTCATTGTATTTATTTATTTATTACATTTTATACTGCCCATCTGGGATAAGTAAAACCCCTACTTAGGCAAAAAGTCTGTTCCATAGGCTTTTTCTTAAATTGTTTTTATGTAACTCGAAGCAAACCCATAGGAAAAATTATTTTTGTAGGTAACTCAAAACAAACCCATAGGAAAAATGAAATTTTTATGTAAATCGAAGCAAACCCATAGGGAAATGAATTTTTACATAACTTGAAGCAAACCCATAGGAAAAATGAATTTTTATGTAACTCAAAGCAAACCCATAGGAAATTGTGTTACGTAAATTTATGTAAATCGGGCCATTTATGTACATCGGGACATGGTTTTAGCACAAAATCATTACGTAAGTCAAATTTTATGTAACTCGGGGCATTTGTAAGTCGGGGTTTAACTGTATTTTTCTCTCTCTCTGGGCAGTAAGGAAACAATCAAATAAACAGGAGCATTACTTAATGCAACAAACAAGATCTGAATGTTAACTTTTGGGAATAGTAGCCGTTTTAAGTCTGTGTTTCAGCCATATAAAAAAAGCAAAAAACAAAAACACTGCAGCACTTTAAAGAATAACTGCTATATTTTTCATGTGAGCTTTTGTGAAGCAAGACCATGAAAGCTACTATTGATAACACTCCTATCAGTATCAAGACAAATTATTGCTAAAGAATGGAAAGAGAATTTAATATTTAATAAAGATAGATGATACACTGAATATATTTCAGTATATCATCTATTCAATGCAGCTAGCATTGAACGAAAAATTAACCATAGAAATGAACACAAAAAGAGGCGTAAAAAATAAAAGTAGTTTTTGGGAAATATGGTTGCCTTTCATTTCATATGCATTACCTAAGGAAAACAACGTCAGCCCTGACCCGGAGACACACAAATTTTGGGAAAGATAGGAAGGAGGAGATATTAGCAAACATTTTATTTGCAGATCCGATTGTATAGCACGGGTGTAATATCTCATACTCAAATACACTTTAAATTATTTAATATAACCAATTTCAAGGAAGTGACCAGGAAATGGTAATACTAAGAGGACAATATTTGAATTTAAGAGACTGTTTGTCATAACCTTTTATTTTTCCATATTTGCATCTATATGGAATCTTCATTTATGTTGTCAAAAGTATTGTCAATTCTTTCTTGTAAGTCTAATAAAGCTTTTTAATATTAAAAAAGACCATGAAAGCTCACATAAAAAATACAGTGATACCTCATACAACGTCCAAACTTGGTTCCACAAGTTTGGACTTTATACAGATTTCGACTTTGTATGAAGCATGCAAAATCCTAGCCATGTTACAACGTCCAAATCCTTGCCACGATGCCTCATACAATGTCGTTTCCATAGAGATACATTGTACTGTAACAGCACAGACTTCAGGGCAAAGCCAAGGAAACCGACAGGAAACTGACAGAACTTTAAGAAATCATTAGAAAGGCTAAATCTTAACCTATAAAACGGAGTGTTCACCGTTGGAATTTGCGATTGGCGGCTGTGCGTCGCCCTACTGACCTGCACCCTCCCTTCGATAGCACGGGTGAATTCCCTACGCAGGTCAACGAAAGATTTAAAAATCCGGCATGGGGGCCTCAGCCCCACAAACGGCAAGAAAGGGAAAGAACTTCAACCCCCAAAAGTCCGTGCGCCACGCCGCGCAAGAGCCAATCAGGCTGAGAGGCTCTCGCACGGAGCAGCGTTCGAACACGCGTCGCAGCCAATCAAAACAAAAGGATTTTAAAAAAACGCAGCATAAACACGAAGCACCAACACATTACTACAACCCCCAGCGTCCTGCGCGCAATGTGCGAGCAGAACGAGGAGGCAGCAGGCGCGCGAAAAAAACACTTTAAAAAGCCGCCTCTGCAACCATTCAACCCCACGGGCGAGCCAGCATGGCCCGTGGGGGGGGAAAAAAAAACCCGCCGCCGCTACTCTTCCGTTCGAAGGGCCGGCGCACGAAAAATAAAAGTTTAAAAACAGTCCACCGCCGCAGCCATACTTCCCCATGAACGAGCCAGCATGGCCCGTGGGGAAACCCCCCCCCCACCGCCACCATGGCCCTTCCGATCGAAGGGCCAGCCGGCGGGCCAAAAAAAAGACAAACAAAAATAAAAAAAGCACCCCCGGCCGCCGCTGCCCTTCTCTTCGAAGGGCCAGCCAGAGCACCAAAACTTAAAGCAAACAACCCACCCACCAACCCCCCGCAACTGCCCTTCTTTCCCACCGGGCCAGCCAGTATGGCCCGCGGGAAAAAAGAATGTACACCCCTCAGACGAAAAACAAACAAAAAGAAAACACCCCCGGCCGCCGCTGCCTTTCTCTTCGAAGGGCCAGCCACAGCAAAAAAAACTAAAGCAACCAACACCCCCCCCCCGCAACTGCCCTTCCTTCCCATGGGCCAGCAAGTACGGCCCGTGGGAAAGAAAGCCCCCCCCCCCCCCACACACACACACACTATAAAAAACATTCAAAAACACAGCAAAATGCAATAAATTTACACACAAACAGCCAAAAATAAGCAAGGAAAACACACACAAACACCCCCCCCAAAAAAACACAAACCCCAACCCCTCTCCCCCAAACCCCCAACACATAACTTACCAAAATACACGTTCCTCCTATGAGAACAGGAACTCAAATGAGAAAGAGTAAACTTACCAAAGCGAAACCACGAGGACAGAGAGAGAGCCTCAAAAGCTCAACACCACCACCCAGTGGCCAAAACAGAAACAACATTCAAATATATTTAACATTTCACAAATAATAATAATAATAAATTTAATAATAATAAATTATACAAACATTCAAAAAAAACACACTACTCTCAAAAATTAACAAAATAAAACCCCTTTTCACTCTGAAAAACCAAAACAAAAAAAAAATTAAAAAAAATATTTAAAAAAACAAAAAAAATTTTTTAAAATAAATAATATTACATTACATTAAATTAAGCATGCATCGTTTTATATAAAGCACAGGGGGAAAAAAGCCCGGCATCGCCGGGCAACCCATGCTAGTACATTACAAAAACATGTCAAACAACCCTGATTGTCCAAGAACCCGAAGAATGCTGCAAAAATCCCAGAAATGCTTCTAGAAATTCTGATGAAAAAATTCAAAATAATCCAAAATCGCACTCAAAACCACTCCTAACACTCTTCGCCCCGTGCAAAACCCACAAGAGCAATGCACAAATGCATCCTGCCTTTTATACTGCCCAGGCACAATGCAACCTGGGGAAAACCCTAATGCCTCATACAAAGTTGCAGCGACTTTGTATGAGGCATCTTTTTTCAAGGAATTAGGCGATTGTTGTGTATGCACGTAATTCATCTGCCACCGCACGCAACTCAGCTGCTAGCTATAGCGCAGCATCTGCCACTGCATGCAGCTCAGCTGCCCGCTATAGCGCAGCTGAAGGAGCTCAGCCCACATGGCTCAAATCACCCAATCAATAGCAAGCGCGGGAACCCTACCCGCCACAGGTGAATTTAGTCAGGTTAGGTGAACCTTAGTCAGGTATACAGTACGTCCCAAATGACATCACTGCCACTGCAACCAATGGGCGCCCTTGGGGCGAGATTCAAATGCAATGTATGATATATAAAGAGCTGCGTCTCCACCATTTTGCTATGTACAGATTGACCATGCCGAAATAAAGAAGTGTTTGGCCCGCCTGCTGGCTCCGTGTGCAAACAATCTGCCTACATCAAAGCGATGTTGTATGAATTTGATGTTGTACGAAGCGGACTTTGTATAAGGTATTACTGTATAATCAATTTCAAGGAAGTGACCTAGAAATGGTAATACTAAGAGGACAATATTTGAGTTTAAGAGACTGTTTGTCATAACCTTTTATTTTTCCATATTTACATCTATATGGCAGAAAGTGAAGAAGACCTAAAGAATCTCTTGACTGGGCTGAAGGAAGAGAGTGCAAAAGCTGGCTTGAGACTCAATATCAAGAAAACCAAGATAATGGCAACAGGCCCCATCAGTTCCTGGAAAATAGATGGGGAAGAAGTAGAAGCAGTGACAGATTTTACTTTCTTAGGATCAAAGATCACTGCAGATGGGGATTGTAGCCATGAAATAAAAAGGCGACTGATTCTTGGGAGACAAGCTATGAGAAACCTGGGCAACATAGTGAAAAGCAGAGACATCACATTGCAAGCAAAAATTAGAATAGTCAAAGCAATGGTATTCCCAGTGGTAATGTACGGATGCGAGAGCTGGACAATTAGGAAAGCTGAACGCAGAAGAATAGATGCCTTTGAAATGTGGTGTTGGAGGAGAGTTTTGAGGGTACCCTGGACAGCGAGAACAAATAGGTCAATCTTAGAAGAAATCAACCTTGAATGCTCATTGGAAGGTCAAATAGTAAAGATGAAGCTAAAGTACTTTGGGCATCAAATGAGAAGGGAGGACTCACTTGAGAAGGCCTTGATGGTGGGAAAGGTGGGCAAAAGAAGAAGGGGGAGGCCAAAGATGAGATGGCTAGATGTTATTGTAGACACAATGGACACAGAACTGGGAGGGCTGAGGGGGATGGTGGAGGACAGAGGTGCCTGGAGAACAATGGTCCATAGGGTCCCAAAGGGTCAGAATCGACTATGCGACTGAACAACAACAACACATCTATATGGAATCTACATTTATGTTGTCAAAAAATATTGTCAATTCTTTCTTGTAAGTCTAATAAAGTTTTTTTAAAAATAAAATAATGACCACGAAAGCTCACATAAAAAAAAAACAGCAGTTAGTCTTTAAAGTGCTGCAGTGTGTTTTTGCTTTCTGATATGCCTGGAAAGTTAATTGGATCTCTGCTGCCATCCCCGGGATCAATTGCTGTGGTGGACTGGATGTCACTCAAAAAAGAAAGAAAGAAAAGAGAGAGAAAGACGAGGAAGGGAGGGGCGGGAATTGCCGGCGACACATATCCTGCTTTTTCTTCCTCCTAAGGAACTGAAACCTCCCTTTCCGTCTCGTCGCCCTCCTCCTCCTCCTACGCGCTGGCTGGTGGTGCGCGGATGTTGTGCGCAATGCTTGCTGATGCTCCGAGGGAAGTGAAAATGAAATCGACTTTTTGGAGAAATGATGACACCAGAGGCGCCCACCAATGAACGGCTGCCGCAAAACTTCCGCACATCGCTCGCTCCTGCCAGCCAGAGCCAAGCCAGCCAGCCTCCCCCCCCCCTCCCCACTGTTGTGCGATTTGCACAAACAGGCCCGGGAGAGGGAGGGAGGGAGGGAGGGAGAAGGTGGAGGAAGGAGGGGGGCGATTGCCAAGGCTCGGGTCCTCGAGGTTGCTCGCCTTGTTTTGCTTTCGATCTGGACTCATCGCTGCCAAAAGCCGACGGGGACGAATAACTGTTCGGGTTTTTTTTTCCGCTCTCGAGATTGACACACCGCCGCCTGTTTTCCTTTCCATTTCGCGTCACTTGGCAACCGCGATAACCTTGAGGAATTATATAAAACCCCGCGAAACGCAACCTTGGTAAGGCAAAACCCATATAAGAAAATAATAATAATAACGCTTGATTGGATTTCTTCCCCCCTTCTTTAACTGCACCCACACCTACCAGCATGGCACGTTTGGATCTAGGAATGGGTTGGAAACCAGCATTTTACAAGGCTGGGTCCGTTTTGCTTGTGGGTCATATGATTTTAGGCGCAGCAGCTTTTGGAAAGAGAAAGCAAGTCTTTTTTTTTTTTTAATTTCACTTTTGGATTTGCACAGGCTTGGATTGGAAGAGCGGGATTTTCGTGGTCTGGAACAACACAGTTGGCTGTGAATTTATTTATTTATTTTTTGGGGGGAGAGAAGGTGGAAAATTTCACCGGTAGACACAAAGGCGGGAGGGAGTGTATTTTCTTTTTTTTCCCTCGCCCATCTTTAGCTGGGATTGAGGCAGGAGGGGTTCGATGAATGCGAAGTCAACGGATTTATTATTATTTTTTTGGGAGGGGGCGGTGGAATGGAAATTTTTAAAAAAACTGCCGAGAGGGATCAACTCTAACGTTGGAGGCGGTGTGAGAAGCAAATGGAGTTGCTGAGCTGGGCACTTGTTTTTTGATCCCGGGCTCGGATGTTTATTTTATTTTTTCCTACGCCAGCGTGGAGTTTCAGCGATCGAGTGGAGGAACATGGCCTTGTCCACCACGTCCCATTTGTTTATTTATTACAATTCGCTCTCCCACTCAAAAAAGGCCGGCGGTGCCAAACCAGGGAGACTTGAGTGCTCTCCCCACCCCCACGTGTGGTTGCCCGTCCAGGACTTTGAACCCAGCTATGGCGGGATCCGACCCAGCGTCGTGGAAGGCGATCCGCGACACCTAGATCGGTATGGCTTTGCATGCATGCATGCATGGCCCTTGGCTTGCGTTGCAAGGTTGTTGGTGTGCGACGTGTGAGAGAGTGGGTGGAAATCAGCCCGAGAGAAGATCGGCTTGGTGGTGGTGCCGCAGGGCGTCGTCTGCTGCCTCGGCTTCGATGCTTTGCTCCCCCCCACTCCCCAGAGGCCTCGAGGCTGCCATCGAAGCATAGCTTTGCCCCTCCCCAAAGCATGGGCGAGGGAGAGGAGGAAGGAAGGAGGCAGCAGCAATTCGGATTGGGGGTGCTTTCGACCGTTTGTAGGCAGGCAAGTGGGGTTGGCAAACCTCCCCCCCTTTTTTCCAGTGCTTTGGATAACCAGGAGAAAGGGGGGGGGGCATGGCCGTCTCTGAGACTGCACCCATCACCCACCCCCTCCCCGCCGCCGCCTGGGTGCCTCCGAGAAGAAGGATGTGTTACACAAGCTTGGCTCGTGCTCCAGTCCAGTCACTTCCTCTTGCTCGGGTCAAAGCGTGACGTGGCTAACCCGCTTGGCCAATCAGGAGGCGAGTACACGGCAATAGAACGCGGCCCTGGAATCGGATACTTTTTTTTTTTTGCCTGTGTTGTTCCAGGAAGCAGAAAAAGGCTTTGCTAAGAGCAGGCCATGAAAACATTAATTTGCTTATGGGCACGAGGGTGTGTTGGAGGGAGACAGGGTCTCTTACACTTATATAGCGCTTAGTGCATTCTCTGGGTGGTTTACAGGCAATTATCCTTTTGCCCCCAACACATTAGGTCAGGGGTGCCCAAACGTTTTGGGCTGTGGGCTGGGTATGGCCCCCGATGCCATACGGGCGCGTTTCACTTCCGCTTCTGGGAGCGACGAGGGCGTCACGGGCCAGATGAATTGGCGTCGGGGGCCATACCCAGCCAACAGCCCAAAAAGTCAGGGCACCCCTGTGCTAGGCCCTCTTTTTACTGACCTCGGAAGGAAGGCTGAGTCAACCTTTAACTCAGTAGTTCCCAACGTGGGGTCTGTGCCCCACAAGGGGACTCCAATTCCCAGAAGCCTAAGTCAGTACATAGTGCTTTGGGGAATTGACTTGGTCTTCTGGGAACTGAAGTCCAAAAAACCCTAGTTTGGGAAACTGCTTTAAATGCACCCGCACCTACCAGCTTGGTAGTCAACCATGTCCCCTGTCAGGATCAAACTTACAACGTTTTGGCTGCAGTACAGCAGTTTATTTATTTATTCAAATTTATATATTGCCGCCCAAATCGAACGAGCGACTCTGGGTGGCATAACAACAGTGAAACCATTATAATCATAAAACATTTAAAAAAAACCTTAATAGGCCTTAAAGATTACCCTCACCCTCCCCATCAATTATTTAAAAATTATGGTTAAAAGAATGACTTAAAAGAATGGAGAGGCCTACACTATATAAGCCAGCAGGGTGAAGTCACCACGTCACTGGTGCCCCACACCTGCTTTGCCCACTGTGCCACCAGAAGGCTTACCTTGTGTGACCTTCAGCCTCTGCGTGTAAGGAAGAAGAGGGTTCAAGGGGACCTACATGTCCCCCTAACTTTACTTTCATGAGCAGAGACAGAAAATACCTCCTCCACTCACTTGTGTCCTTGGCTTTGCATGTTTCCTTTTCCAACGTTCTTCCATGTCTAGGCTAGACGTGAAATTGCCAAAATGAAGGCAACATTTGGTGATTCCGTTCTGCAGTTCCTTTGCCTGACCTGGTGTGAGAAAGATTACCTGGCAACACAACATTGCAGTTTCCAGGGTATGCCCGATTGGGTTTCAAAAATACCATAGTCTTCGAGGAGGCTCAATGTTCTAAAATGAGGTGTTGTTCTCACCAACTCCTCCAATCGGTATGGCAGCTCTTAGATAATAGAACTATTGAGCTTGAAGGGACCCTGTGGATTATCAAGTTAAGGAGGCATACAAAGGAAAATTACACTCCTAACTTCTGGCTCCATAGCCGGATATGTAAACCATTGAGCTATCCAGCAGTTCATGACGTTATCCATAAATTTGAAGCAGGGATACCACTTCACTATAAAACCAGGAATAATGTTACAAAATTAACATGTCCAAGACCTTCCGTATATACTCGAGTATAAGTCAACCTGAATATAAGCCAAGATACCTAATTTTGATCTGAAAACCCAGGAAAATAAATTGACCCGAGTATAAGCCGAGGGTGAGAAATGCAGCAGCTGCTAGTGAGTTTCAATAAACAAAATACATGAAAATATGATAAAATTAATTAAATTGTTAGCACATCTCAATCTGACACGGTCTTGGGACCCTTGTGGTCATTAACTCAAGTATAAGACGAGTCTCCTTTTAGGGGCTCATTTTGGGGGGTAAAAACCTTTGCTTATATCGAGTATATACGGTACAATATACTTCTATGAATTTTTACTCAGAAGTAAGCCCTAATGAATTCAATAATCTTACATCTAGGATCACATCTTTAAAATGTCATTCCTTGTACTTTAAAGTTTCTGGATATTTCATCCCAGTAACTCCAGTCATATGCAATTCTACCTCCAATACACTTGAATTTTGCTTCATGCATCATGCTGTCAAAACTGAAAATATATAATGCTCTTGAATAAAACCCAATGATCATACTGAGCTTTGTTCAATGTGAAGGATTAGGAAGTGGCCAAGCCAAGGATTATTACCGCTTAAAGCGTTTATTGGAACTCGTGAGAGTTCACTTGAAGCAAGTCCGACAGGTTGAGTCCATCTGTGTAAGGAAGATCTAATTGTTTCTTTGGAACGGAGAGGACTGTAGCGTTCCCAGTACTGTATATGTCCTGTGGTTTTGTTACACTTATTACACTTTTGTTTCCACCCACTTCTAAATTATAGCAAGCAAAAGGCTTTGTCTGCATAGATGTCTGGCAGTTTAACTTGACAAAATTATGATTTTTTTTTAAAAAAAATGCAAGCCTGGTCTCCTGACATAGGAAACCATTGACTATCTAGAATCCACATCGTCCAAACATACAGTATTAGTTATTAGGAAAGTGCAAGCACAGCAAAAGAGTTTCCTACAAGCACGTCTGGGTCTAGATACTGGCTCTGTGACTTGTACGAAATACAAACTCCTGCTGTGACATGGCATTTCTTGGGGTGGAAATGTTACTTGTACTAAACTAGTGTTGGGAGAGATCTTGATACATTATCAAGAATAGCCAATTCAAAATACATGGCTGGGCATTGCTTGGGGAAGTGCCTTAACAAGAGTCTTTTTGTGCTGTCCACCATGAAGTAATGATTTCTGGTTTTTACAGCACATTATCCATAATGTTGCTACTGAAGGAAGCTGCCCTTTACCAGTTGCACACAATGTCAGTTAGCAACTAAGTACTTCAGTGATTGTGATGCAAAAGATCATGTTCATAGTTAAAACTGAACATATGTCATCAAGATGAATGCTTAGATGTACAGCTGACTAAACACCCCATGAACTGTGGTGTGATTTTCTCTAAAGTCAAACATGATAACTTCTTTCGCCATGAGTGATGGCAAGGAGCAGAACGCTAGACCTGAACCATCTGACCAGTGAATGTGTTAATTGCACCCTTCTAGCTCCTCTGAATTCACTATCTGAACATGGCACAAGGCCTGAAAGCTTGCTTTGCTTGGAAGACAGATAAAAGCATATTCTCTGTATTTTGGATCACAGAAGATTAAGCCTGAGAGCCAATAAATATAGGCTTTTGATCAGGGAGCTGGATCATGCCCCCTCAGACTTGGTGGGCTGCACTGGTGTGTCCCCAGCCACCACTGCCAGGACCACCCCGAGCCCTCACCATTCCCACCGCCAACCACACCCACACTGCCGCCACCAACACTTCCCCATGCCACCAGTCTGGCCCACAAACACTCCCCCCTCCATGCTGCCGACGCCACCACTTCTCTGCTTACCGGCCTGCCATGGGTGAAGGAGGGACTTGCCTGTCCTTGCCTGCACTTGGCCAGAGCGGCACCTGGGAAAGATGAGGGTGGCCATGTGCATCTGATGCTTCTACTGCCGTTGCCTCTATCTTTTCCCCTTCCACTTGGCTTGGAGTGTTCCTAATACCGCTCCGTAGCAGGGCAGATGTAAGCCTTTTTACAACATCTGCCCTACTATGGAGCAGCGTTAGGGACACGCCAAGCCAGGTGGAGGGGGAAAGGGTGGCGGCGGCAGGAGCCAGGGCATGGGCTGAATGGAATGGCACCACGGGCCAGGCCTGGCCCATGGGCCATAGGTTGAGAACCCCTGCTTTAGATAATGTGTCATAATTATATCATAGGATAACCATTATAAAATCTTATATGCATGGCAATTTTAAAATACTTTCAAGTAGTCTAGCCATACACTGTAACACTTTAGCCATGTATTCATTCATTAACCCAAAACTGGACTAAGATCCAACAACTGCTAGATACAAATGTACCATACGTAATCTGGGTAGACAGGAGAAACTTTGCCTGACACATGAAAAATATTGGAGAAAACCTTAGATGGAGTTCATTTGGCAGGAAATTTTACTGTCGGAGAACAGTCATGGAAAATATTCTTGCTGTTCATCCAGCCCCCGGGCCATAGTTTGGGCACCCCATACCTAACCTATCACCAGGATGAACGGGCGCGTTTTACTTCCGCTTCCAGGAGCAACAAGGGCTTCGTGGGGCAGATGAATTGGTGTTGGGGGTCGAATCTGGCCCCCAGGCCCATGGCCCGAAAAGTTTGGGCACCCCTGGATTAGGTAGTCAAATAAAATGAACATTTCATTTTATTTTGCTCTTTTACTAAGTGAGGCAGAGAATAGCCTGTGAGAGAGGTAAGGTGAGAATTTTAAGTACAGTACTGTATAACCAGGAGAAAGGTGGTCTATAAAAATACAAACAAATCAAATAAGACTTGGAAGGCTTGGGATCATTTGTGTAATTGTAATGGCATGAAGTTGGGAATAGACCTAACACAAAAAAGGAAAGATAACAAAATTGGGATTGGAAGTCCCTTGCAGTGAAGAAGAAATGAGAGGGCAAAGTGGTATAATCGCTATTTGACCACTACATAGATTTATATAGCCCTATCTTGTATGTGTGGGACTGCAGTGGCTCAAGTGGCTAAGACGCTGACTGGGAAGTGAAAAGTCAGCAGTTCGATTCCCGAGTACTGCAGGACGGCGACGGAATGAGCTCCCGTCTTCGTCCCAGCTCCTGCCAACCTAGCAGTTTGAAAGCAAGAAATTGCAAGTAGATAAATGGGACCACTTTGGTGGGAAGGTAACAGCATTCCATGCGCTCCAGTGTCTAGTCATGCCTGCCACATGACCACGGAAACGTCTGCAGAAGCAGACAGCGCTGGCTCTTTGGTTTTGAAACAGAGATGAGCACTGCACTCTAGAGTCGTATACGACTGGCTTTCGAGCAAGGGAAACTTTATCTTGTATGTGTAGAGGAAAAGTTTCTGTTGAATTTTTATGGAACTTACTCTGAAGCCATTGAGTGCGTGATTGTATTTGTTTTTTTGTTGTTGTTTTTTTATTAAGTTTTTAATAGACATACAGAAAAAGAAAAGAAAACATTAACAGTACATTAACAATACATTACACTAACAAGTCCATAATATCATACTAACAACCATTACTATATGCTAGCACATAACAATATCTATATTCATTAACTACTATTTAACTACCAAATATTAAGAACCATTATTTCAAAGTCCAAAATAATAGAAAGAAACTTTCTGTACTACCACTAATCTTTTTAACCAATAAAAAAACACCCTGTGAATATATACAATGCCCGGAGAGTTTATTTTCTACTCAGCTCCAGAAACTTCTTTGAGATGGTACTGGTCCTGAACTATCACCTGCCATAATCGAGTGATCCACGAACGGTTTCCATATATTCCAAAATCTATTCTCTTTTAAATTATCTCTTTTGACTTTAATCTCCCATGTCAATTTATCGTTCAATGCTAAACTCCACATTTCTTTATACCATTCTCCAACCTGAATATCTACATCATTTTTCCAATTTCTGGCTATACATTGTCTACCCGTTGTCAGTACAATTTCCAGTAATTCTTTTTCCTCCTTGTTTAAACCCAGATCTTCCACATTCGTTAAAAGAATAGTACCCGACACCAACTTAACACTTTTACCCAATATTTCACCAAATTCATTTTCTATTCTTCCCCAAAAATCCCTTATTTTTTTACAACTCCACCACATATGTTCATATGTTCCATCAAATTCTTTACATCTCCAACATAACTTATCTCTTTTATTATCCATCTGGTAAAGTCTTAATGGTGTCAGGTACCATTGCCACAACATCTTGAAATTATGTTCTTTAATTCTTACAGACATTGTTCTCATAATTCTCTTTTTCCATTTATTTTTCCATTCAATCTCCCCAATTTTTATATTCAAATTTTGTTCCCACTTCTGTGATTGTATTTGTAAGGTTTCTTGCTTTTACAGTAGTTTTGAGTCCCCCACATCTCTGCCTATACAAGCCTCATTTTAACTGGCATATTTGTAATATCAAAACTGTATTGAACTCTGTTCTGCTTAACTGGCACAAGTGCTTTTAAGAATACAGCCTCAGAGACTAATTGGCACGTATGAGTCATTCTTCTAGTGTTAAACAAGAACAAACTGTGCTTTAAAAGTATTGCCAGTATTCTTTATAGTAACATATTCTCTGCACAGCAATGTGTGTGGTTTTTAAAAAAATACTTCCTACTGCTAGAAGCCTGAATGCTTTTGAAAAGCTCCTTATGAAAAGGTTAATTTTTTTTTTTTTTTGCTGAGGAGGACTTTTGCCCGGAATGGCCATAAGATACAGGCATTCTCTGTTTTTGAGCTTTATGTAAAAAGGAAAACAAATAGATTGTTGTTCAAAGAGACATTTCAGGCATGTGCCTAGTTTTGCAGGCTGTATTTTTAAACTTATTATCTTTGAACATTAGGTTTCTGTGCCATATTTTTGTCATATTCTGTGTCAGACAATCTCTGGTTATGAAATTAGGATATACATTACAAATAATGTAGTCCATTGTATTTCCATTAGAAATAGTTTTTATAAATAATATTCGGGGTCTTTATAAAAGGACAGAAGAATATGAGAGAGGAGTTGAAACACAAACACTACAGATAGTGACAATTACCTTATTGGCTGTGGTCATCATTTGCACTACATGCATTAGGTGCTGATGCAGATAATAATAGTAATTTCGAGTCATAAATTATTCTGGGTTGAAAGGATTTTTGCAGTAGAAACTCCACTCAAAGGACATCCAAATGAGGCTCCTTTCATGTCCCCAAAAGCTGGTACAGAGATGGACGATCAATCCGTCATGCAGTACCCATGTCTCGAACTGCTGACTTGCCAGCCTTCCAGCTAACAAGGCAAGCTTCTTAGCCACTGCAGCTCCTGCTGATGCAGACAATGGAGAACCAAATTTAATAGCAGTCATTCTAAAAAGAAAAGCTTTTCCATGTTAAAGTCACAGGAACTGGAGCTGAACATATTGATAAATTCTACTTCCGGTCTTTCATGTTGGGTTATCTTTTTGAAATTTGTTTGTTCAAAACCTCTGAAAGTTAGGCACAGAGGTTGAATAGTAACCCCACTGTTTTTTTAAATTTTGTGATTACTGATGTCAGTTTTGTGTCAAATATATTATTTTGCTTAGAACAGTGGGAAGCAACTGTGACCCTCCAAGGTGTTCTTTGATTGCATCCCCATAATTGCTTGTCATTAGCTATGCTGTTGTTTCTAATGAAAGTTCTAGTCCAGAAACATCTGGAGGGCCACAGTTAAAACCTTACTTCAGAACCCTATTTGTCATGTAGAATTTAGTAGGACAGAGATGGCGAACCTTGGCACTCCAGGTGTTCTTGGACTTCAATTACCAGAAGCCCAAGTCGGCACTCCTGCTGATCAGGGCTTCTGGGAACTGAAGTTCAAAAACATCTGGAGTACCAAGGTTCGCCATCAGTAGGATATTGTAGTAGGATATTGCTGGCAATTAATGGCATATAATTAGAAGATGAGCAGGGTGTGGACTCCTTTTGTTGCAAGTGACACTATGTTCCTGTGACAGCACAGATGATGAGACGAAGTTGGCATTTTTGCCACAGGGGTTGTAGCTTCTGTGTATGGCTTCTATGGAATATACATTTGAGCCTCATTATCTTTTGCAGGTTTGACATATGCAGTTGGTAAATACAGTATGGTCAAAAATGTCAGTCCGAGGATTGTTCATCCATCTGGTTAAAATTAAGTGTTTCTGAATTAAGTTGATGCATAAATGAGAAACTGGACAGCCTGTGTGTGTTGCCTTGAATTCTGCAAGAGAAGAAAAGTGAAGTGTAAAGATGATAAGATAGCTAAAACAAATGCTTGTCAATCTGGGCTAATAGATAGATTCTTCAGGCTATGCTTGAAAGTCACCCTTTCCAGCATATTAACTCATAAGACAGTGGTGGCCAACTTTGGAACTCCATGCGTTCTTGGACTTTAATTCCCAGAAGCCCAAGTCAACATACCTGCTGATCAGGGTGTCTGGGGATTGAAGTTTAAGAATACCTGGAGTGCCAAAGTTGGCCATCACTGTCATAAGGTGGTGGCAGTAACCACCCTGAGCCCACCACACCCCAAAAAACCCCCACCGCTCCCTTGCTTATCAGCCTGGACGAGCTGCATTGTGTGGCTGAAAGAAACATGGCCGCCGCTTCCGCCTCCTCCTGCTCCTCAATCCTTATCTCCTCCACTTGACTTGGCATGCCCCTGACGGTGCTCCGTAGCAGGGAGGATGTTGTAAGCCTTACAACATCTGCCCTGTTATGGAGCGTCGTTAGAGATACGTCAAGCCAAGCGGTGGAGACAAGAATTGAGGAGGAGGAGGGTCAGAAGCAGCAGTGGTGGCTGGAGCGAGGGTGTGGGTTAGATGATTTGGTGCCGTGGGCCGGATCCAACGTTTGGGACCTAGGTTGAGGATCCCTACTTTGTTGTATGTACAGTACAATATATAATGATCAGAAGAATGAGCCAACCCACTTGTACAAAAATTCTCAGACAAAACTCAAACAAAAAAAAGGAAATGCTAGTGGTATTAGCTGCACTGCAGAACACCTGCTTAATCGCAAGGAAGTGCTGCATACCCTGTCAGGCTAAATTCCCCTTTGTGGTTGTAAATATTAGTTTATGAAATACAAGATTAAGCTTTAAAGGCTGATTTTATCCTGAAAGGTCTTGGACTTTTGCTCTTTCCTCTACCACGTGCATGACAATAACATTGAGCAATTTATTTTCTACTATAGTAATTTATGCAACAGTCTGTACAACCTAGTTCAGTATAGTTCTACTTAATAAGATTTTTCAAATGTGTAGTTTTACCTTATAAGAAAGCTTGGTACCTTAGACCAGGGATTCTCAACCTACACCCCATAGGCCAGATTCGGCCCATCAGAACAATACCATGCAGCCTGCACCCTTGCTTCAGCCACCGCTTCTGCTGCCGTTGCCTCAATCCTTGCTCTTCTGCTTGGTTTGGTGTGTCCTTAACTGTGGTCCGTAGCAGGGCAAATGTTGTAAGAAGGCTTCCAACATTCACCCTGCTACAGAGCACTGTTAGGGACATGACACGATGAGGAGACAAGGATTGGGGCGGTGGCTCTGGATGCACGTGGCTACCCACGTCTTTCCCAGGGACCGCTCTGGCTGAGAGTGGCTTTCTGGCATACACCCGTGGATGCCCGCATCTTTCCCGGGGAGCACTGGCCTGTGCGAGCAAGAGGACAACCAGGACCCCTCCTTCACCCACACCATGCAGCTCCTCCAGGCTGGTAAACAGGGAAGTGGTGTGTGGGGGAGTGTTGGGGACTTGGAGTGGTCCTACCACTGCTGTCAAAGGCAGCAGCAGTAGCTGGACCACCCCAAGCCCCCACCACTCCCCCTCATCACCAGTCTGGCCCGCCAATAGTCTGAGGGAGTGTGAACGGCCCCGGCTTTAAAAAGTTGAGGACCCCTGCGTTTGACCATATTTTAATATTACAGTGTAATATTATTGATTCAGTCAGTTTACTCTACTTAGGGCTATCAATTGGATCCAGGCCTAATATCTTGTGCTTTAATTCTCTGACCTGCTGCATTAAAATAGTGGATTGCTTTGAAGGTAATACCAAGAAGAAAGAGGTGGAGCCTTAAGAGAGCCTCACATTTATATCTTCCGTCTTCCCATTCAGCTGGCCTTTCTCTCTCTGTCTCTCTCGTTTCTAGATTCCATGTAGTTTAGTTTGTAATGTTGTCCAAACCAGAAAACTATGCTTTCCACTTGCCCTGTGAGTGAGGATCAGATCCCAATTTACAACCCTGATTTGTGGAGCATATCCCAAACCATAATTGCTAGTTTTGCATGAAAGAACAAACTGATTCTTCAGGCAAATAATGAGAAAAAGAAACACCAGTCATGAGAGGCAGATGAAATGTGCAGGCCTGAGGCTTCTTTATGTTTCATTCTTCTAAGCTCTACACCTTGAGTTGATAAGGCATTTGGGTCAAATTGGTAATCCCATTCAGTTGTTTGGAAATTGTGTTTATTTACCAGTTGAAGAAAGTGCTTAGCTTTGCCTCTCTATGTTCCCAGGGTCATTGTTGTCCCACATGTGGAGAGCAACAAGAATCATAGAATAACTGAGTTGGAAGGGGCCCCTTAGGCCATTGAACTAGTCCAGAATGCGGCTGCCTAGGTGGTGATGGGGTGCGGGTGGTATGCCCACGACTCGCCACTGTTTCGGGAGCTGCACTTGCTACCAGTATTCCTCCGGGTGTAATTCAAGGTGCTGGTAATGACCTTTAAAGCCCTATATGGTAGTGGGCCAGGATATCTAAGAGACCGTGTCACCCCAAGAACATCTGTCTGTCCAACCAGAGTGAACCAGAGGGGCTTTCTAACTGTACCATCTGCTAGAGGGGCTCGTCTCTCTAGCACAAGAAGGAGGGCCTTCTTTGTGTCTGCACCGAGACAGCTGCAGACGGAATTGCTGCCCTTTAGGAAAGAACTGAAAACCTGGCTGGCAGGGCAGGTGTGGGGCACCGATGGAGGGGTGTACCCCACCTGCTGGCTCATATAATCAAGATTCTCTATCTCTTTTAATGAATGGGGTGGGTGGGTAAATTATTTTAAATTATTTTGAATTTTTAATGGGACTTTTTACTGGGGGTTTTATGGGTTTTAAAAGGGTTTTTAATTGTCTGGTGTTGCTGTTGATTGTTGTTAGCCGCCCAGAGCCGTTGCCGAGTTGGGAGGCAATAGAAATTTGAGGAAATAAATGAATAATGAATAAATAATTGAATCCAACCCCCTGCTCAGTGCAGGAATTCAAAGCAAATCTGTCAGATGGTGATCCAATTCTCTCTTAAATGCTTCCAGTGTTGGAGAGGTCACCACTTCTTGAGATAGTTGGTTCCACTGTCGTACTGCTCTAACCGTTAAGAAGCTTTTCCTAACATTCAGCCTATATTTAGCTTTCTGTAGTTTCAGCACATTGTTACACATCCTGCACTCTGGGATGATGGAGAACAGATCCTTTCCTACCTCTTCATGATTGTTGTTGTTCAGTCACATAGTCGAGTCTGACCCTTTGCGACCCCATTGACCACTGCATGCCAGGCACCCCTATCCTCCACCATCCTCCACAGCCCACTCAGCTCTATGCCTGTTGTGTCAACAATACCATCTTTATGATTATCTTTGTATCTTTATTTAAAGTGCAGTGCCCAGAATTGGACACAGTACTCTAGCCTGAAAAGGAGGGTCTCCAAAATAATGATTTTGGTTGAGATACTGATTTTGTAGTGTATTAGTTCACATGGAGAGCCCACATGAGTAATAAAGCTTCTCTTCTTCAGAGTTATCCCCTTTCATATGCTCCAGCCCTACCCACATGAGTGTGTAGGGCTTTTTTGTTGTTCAGTCACACAGTTGATTCTGACCCTTTGTGACCCCATGGACCATGGCCCACCAGGCACCTCTGTCCTCCACCATCCTCCTCAACATGCCCAGCTCTGTGCCCATTGCGTCTTCAACACCATCCAGCCATCTCATTCTCTGCCACCCCCTTCTTTTGGCCTCCATCTTTCCTAGCATCAAGGCTTTCTCAAGTGAATCCTCTCTTCCCATTTAATGTCCAAAGTACTTTAGCTTCATCTTTACTATTTGACTTTCTAAGGAGCAGTCAGGGATGATTTCTTCCAGGATTGACCTATTTGTTCTCCTCGCTATCCAGGGTACTCTCAAAACTCTCCTCCAACACCACATTTCAAAGGCATCTATTCTTCTGCGCTCAGCTTTCCTAATGGTCCAGCTCTCACAACTATACATTGCCACCAGGAATACCACTGACTTGACTATATGAATTTTTGTTTGCAAGGTGATATCTCTACTTTTTAACTATGTTCCCCATGTTTCTCATAGCTGGCCTCCCAAGAATCAGTCGCCTTTTATTTCTTGGCTGCAATCACCATCTGTAGTGATCTTAGATCCTAAAAAAGTAAAGTCTGTCACTGCTTCTACTTCTTCCCCATCTATTTTCCAGGGACTGATGGGGCCTAGGGCTGGGGTGATCCTATTGATTTGTGGTAAGTAAACACAATTCCAAATGAAATACAAGGGCTAGTATCTTAGAGGATAAGGTTTAATATTCCTAGTTATGAGGTTTGTATGTATTTATATTTTTCCAATAGGTGCTGTTTTGAACAGTACACTGACCAGTATTGTCAGAATTTTTTCTCCCCACATATATTCAAGTGGCAGATTATTTGCAGGATATAAATAAGGACAGATATGTACGACCTAACATATTGTACCATGGAGAAAGCTAATTTTGGACACTAATTTTGGCTATAGGCCATACTGGCTGTTGAACTCTGAGAATGCTGATAAAATAGCATATTTCCCATTTTTAGAAGGCCTTTCGGCAGGCAAATATCAGCCTGAGCTTGTTTGCTAAAGAAGTAAATTTCAAGATGAAAATGGTTGCCACTTCATTTGGCTCTTGTTTAATCCACGTTGTACAGTTTAAATTACCATCATAGACACCGTTCAGAAGATTTCTTCTTTCGTCTGTGGCAGGAGATCAACTAGTGGCCTGTGTGCTTAATGCAATACTTAGGCTTTGCTGTTGTATATCTTGTTGGGACTTTTCAGATGCCTCAGAATAGCTAGGAGAGGGCCTTAATAAGGGAGACATGGTTGTATTTCCTTGCATTGTATAGACATGAGGTTTCTATAAGAACTGCAGGGATATTAAACTGCTAATACATGTAAATACTGTACAGTATGCTGTATATATACATATAGGTAAAAGGTAAAGGTGCCCTTTGCTTAAAAGCCAGTTGAGTCTGACTCAATGTGTGTGTGCGCCCTCATCTCAGTTTATGCAATTTTCCCCAACATGGGGCTCATGCCCCACATGGTGACTTCAATTCCCAGAACCTTAAGTCATTACATTAGCTCATCAGTGCTTTGGGGGATTGACTTAGGCTTCTGGGAATTGAAGTCCAAAAACCAAAGGTTGGGAAACATTACAGCCAAAGAGCCAGCTCTGTCTGTGTTTGCAGATGTTTCCATAGTCATGTGGCAGGCATGACTAGACACCAAAGCACATGGAATGCTGTTACCTTTCCTGCTGAAGCAGTACCTATTTATCTACTTGTAATTTCTTGCTTTATTCTTCTACTATGTACTGTATCTCCACAGTCAAAGATACTAACTGTGATCCATTTTTAAAGAAAAGGAATTAAGCCAGAATCTTAGTACTGTACATTAATGGGTTGTATATTAGGTGAAAAGTGATTAAATATACAAAACACTCTTTAAATATTTTTGGCGGGTCACATATGTGTTTGATCATTCTAATTTTATTAAAAATCATTTTAATCCTGTAAAGTTTCACAGTAACTAAAGCCAGCAATGAAACAAGATGTTTTAAATAAATCTCCCTTTGTCTCCACTTGATTAATACAGTAGATGTTTTCCACTTCTGGCAGCACAGTAAAAATAAGTTAAAGCAAAAGACAGTGTAAAAAATTTAAAAGATCTAGTTATTAGAGTCACTAGTTACTGTGATTGTAATGACCAGTTAATTCTAATTTCCTGTTCACAACTACTTGGATTATAGTTCATAATTGAAATAGTTCACCTTTGAAAACTGCGCACTTCGGAAAAATATAAGTAACTTGCGCAACTGAGCAAATACAAACACATAAGGAAATCTTCAACAGTGATAGTTTTGTGCGTGGGAAAGTTCCATCTTCTTGAGGAGGAAGAGAAAGGCAGGATCTGAAGATGGAAATATCTCTAGTCTAGAGGTGTCAGTTATTGTGCTGACAGCTGAACTATTTCAAAATAGGAAAGGTTGGTTGGGAGCAGCTAAAGTGATCCACACCCAGAAAGTAAAACAGACTCTTTAATCAAAATATTATCATGTACTTTTGCTGCACTGTGTCAATCTCTGTCATTTACAGAGAACATGTTCACAGTAGGAAAGCTAAACATAGAAAGTATAATTATGTTTTGCACCTCAATTCACCTGAAATCTTGCTGCCCTGAACATTCCAAAGGTTAACTTTGCTAAAACACACTGTAATTCCCGAGACCTCTATCCAGGAATAAAAGCAAATTCCTATCTTTTTATAACACCTCTTAGTGGGATAAGTAGACTGAAATCGTTCATCTTTGGTCTGCTTCTGTCTTTATAAGTGTGCTTGAATCATTAATGACATATTTCCATAATTGCCATGGTATAATTTGTATTTTGTGCCAATATTGTTAAAGGTAAAGGTTTCCCTTGCTCGAAAGTCAGTCGTATCTGACTCTAGGGTTCAGTGCTCATCTCTGTTTCAAAGCCGAACAGCCAGCGCTGTCTGCTTCTGCAGACGTTTCTGTGGTCATGTGGCAGGCATGACTAGCGCACAGAATGCTGTTACCTTCCCACCGAAGTGGTCCCTATTTATCTACTTGCAATGTCTTGCTTTCGAACTGCTAGGTTGGCAGGAGCTGGGACAAAGACGGGAGTTCATTCCGTCCTGTAGTACTCGGGAATCGAACTGCTGACATTCTGCCTCCCAGTCAGCGCCTTAGCCACTTGAGCCACTGCAGTAGCTCAATATTGTTATTCAAAATTGTTATTCAAGTATAAATGCTGTGAGCACTGTTATTGCTGCCATTGCTGATTTCAAGAAAGCCAGTTTGATAGTTTCCTTCTTCTTTCATGTCCAGATGAAACTTTGGATTGCCAAAATGAAGCCACTTTCTTGACTTTGTCATTGACTTAAAATTAAGCCTTTGTTGCTGAATGTTTCTGGTAGTAGTTGGCAGACCAGTAAATGAGCCAATTTCTATATCTCCAATTCACAGAGCATGTTGTTATCCGCCAGCAGTCTGCATTTGAGCATTTTGGTCTTAACATTTAGGCACTCCGCCCATCAGCCTATTCAGAGTTCTTCAAGTGATAAAGGGAAGATTGAGTTCCTCAGCTATATCCTTCCTTTAATGTTCCTTGTCCAGTGAGCTCCTTCCTCCCATCTTCTAATTTGGTTTTGTTCTTGTGTACCCTCCTGGGTTCTGAGCCAGTGGACTTTAGGCACATATCCACTCACAGGAGTAGTACTTGATAAGGTGGGGTAGACTTGTTCATGAATTTAGTTTGGGCACTTTTCCAATGTCTTTTAAAGTGTGAATGAGGTAAGCATTGCACATTGCATCTGCTCTTCTACAGTCATACAATATTCAAAGGAAGTTGGAGAAAGGCTCAGCTGTCTTTAGTTCCAGTTTTATATCAGCCTTGAATGTGGTTTACAATATTTTGATTGGGATGAATGATGATAGAGCAAATGAATTGCATGTGCACACATTAGAGACTGGCTATATTTTGAGGGTCACGTTTTTTAGTTTAGAAGGTGACTGATGGGGATTAGCTAGAACAAGGTTCTAGAGTAATAATGTTTTATAATACTACTATATATGGAATTTAAGTATCAGAATGAATATAATTTGTTTTTTATGTTTATGTGTACTTTTTTTTGTAATTTTGTGTTTTCTTTAGAATTAATAAAAAATATTATATAAAAAAGAAGGTGACTGATGAGATCTGACAGGTCTTCCATCACAAGATTGGATGCCTATTACTTCATACCCAACTTTTTTTAAAAAATAATTTTATTAATTATAAGAAAGCAACATAATACAACAATACAAAGAAAATAATAAGCAGAAAAAAAGGATTTTGCATATACACTACCAATACAATAATAATAATAATAAGAAGAAAATGCATTAAAGAAAATAAAAAAGAGAAAATAGCATCATATAAATTCATTCTATTATAAGCTTAAAAATACTACTTAAACATTCTAAATTATCATTCAAATATGTTCTTATTCAATCCAACATTCTTTCACTCTATACTCCTATACATTTTTACCATATTTGTCTTTACCATATTGTTCAATGTAACATATTTATTGCTTCTATATCTTCCTACAAAACCAGTATATATTATATAACCCTATCATCTAAAAAATCACAAACATATTACGGTAATCACCCAGTGTATTTACATCATCAGGAGTTGGCGGGATATCACATTTATTTTATCGGTTCCAAAAACTTATTTGGTCAGGTACAAGGCTGCTCCTTTCTTCCTTTTTCAATGCGTATTCCACAAATGGTTGCCAAATTTTCCAAAATCTATTTTCTTTAACTTTACCTTTATACTTGTTTATCTCCCATGTTAATTTATCGTTCAATGCAAGATCCCACATCTCCTTGTACCATTCTTCCATTTTTAAATTTCCAACTTTTATTCTGGTCATTTTTGAAAACAAAAATCGTTTGGAGCAGTAAGACAATAGAAGTGATTACCTAAGGAGGTGGTGAGCATTTCATTACTGGAGGCATTCAAGAGAAAATTGGACAACCATCTGTCAGTTTTTCTTTGGTTTGGATTCCTCCCTTAAGCAGGTTGTTGGACTCAATGGTCTCATAGACCCCTTCCAACTAAGTTAAACAAGTCTGGGCTAGGTACTGTGCTGTGAAGCTTGGATATTTTTAAGAGGTGCTAACCATTCTGTCGACTACACTTCACCAGATACTGTACCCATGTAGTGGATACAGACTAGGACAAGGGTTCTCAATGTTTTGCTGCTGTGGGCCGGACCACACACCCTCAGACAGCTGAGCGGGCCAGACTGGTGCCGTAAAACGTGTCCATGGCTGTCGTAAATGCCACAGACTCATTTATGGTTGTGGTAAATATGTTTATGATGGCCACGGACTAATTTACAGCTGTAGTAAATGTGTTTACGTGGCCATAAATAAACCCAGGGCCTATTCCGGCAGCGGTGGCTGGAGCAAGGTAGAGTCCAGATTTTTTGGTGCCATGGGCCGGATTTGGTCCATGGGCTGTAAATTGCGGACCTCTGGACTAGGACTTAAGAGGCCTGGGTTCAAATCCCTGCTCAGCTATGGAATTTTACTGGGAGTGTAGAACTGGTAAAGCCACCCCTTAAATATATCACTTACATTGAAACCCTATTAGGATGGTTATAAGTCAGTTCCAACTTAACATTACATTACAAGCAGAAGAAAGGTAATTTCCATCTTCGGATGATTCCTGGTGTTTTTAAATTCTGTATTGTTGGGGAAATGTAAGTTTCAAGCCTGTGCAAATATTGCTGCTCTCTTTATTCAAGGTAGAAAACAAACACAGTAGAGGGGTATGAAAATGAAGGAGGCATATATGTAGCTTTCTTCCATAGCAACTACACACAGGCACTAACTTAATACTTGTTTTATGTGTCAGAAGTTGGGATGATAGGCATCAGGGTACATAATGCAACAAATAGCTGTCTCTATAGTGCTGACTTGAGTGAAAAAACTGATTTACAATTACTGAGGAAATACAGGCCTGGATGTTTGTTTAAATACTGTGGAACCATATAAAGGTCTTCTGTTTTATCTCTGAGCATACTACGACTGTTTTTTGGATATAGCCCTTCGACCTTCCTCTTGACCAGCTCCATTAAGTTTGACAAAGACTATATTAGAGAAAAGGTTTAATGTTCTTCATAGTAGCTGACTTGTAGATATTCCATGCTTGGAACAACTGATTTTACAAATAGCACTTAACAATTCATATAGCGCATTTAGGAGACTTACAGGATGATATTAAAGGCAATTTTGGGGCAATTAAGGTCAGAAATATCTTATCTTGATACACAAAATATCTTTGCTAGTAGAGGTTAAAGTGGTGACCATATAGTGCAGTGATGGCGAACCTTTTAGAGACTGGGTGCCCAAACTGCAACCCAAAACCCACTTATTTATTGCAAAGTGCCAACACAGCAACAGGGGAGGAAGGAAGCGCTCCCATTGGGCTGCTGAGCAGAGGGGCGGGGTGAACTTTGTGCTGAGGAGAGGGAGGAAGCGCTCCCATTTGGCTGCTGGGCAAAAGGGCAGGGTGAACTCTGTGCTGAGGGGAGGGAGGAAGCACTCCCATTGGGCCACTGGTCAGAGGGGCGGGGCAAACTGTGCTGGGGTTACTGCATGGGTGCCCACAGAGAAGGCTCTGAGTGCCACGTATAGCACATGTGCCATAGGTTCACCACCACTGGTATAGTGTTACAAATAAGCATTCGAGTCTACTTTGCTGTTCCAGTTAGCAGTAGGCAGTCACTTCTGTGTGTTTTCCAGATATTCCTTCCCCATCTTCTGGTCTTAAGTGTCCCATCAAATATAGTACACGGATGTGGCTAAACAAAAGATCACATACATGGATGCTGCTAGACTAGAGGATTCATTTTGTACATGCACCAGGCTGCACAGATCAAATAACCCTGTTCCCAAGATCACAATATAAACAGAATACATATCATGTGCCAAGAGCAAAGGATTTTATATGTATATCTTAACATTATATTATCAGAATAAATCCATACTCTATATTAACTGTTCAGATTAATATGAAATCTTTTAATTGTGCGCTACAGTGGGTACATTTGAGAACTGCGATTAAGGGTACAGTATATTCAGCAGTCAGAACTGCCTGGTATTCAGTGTTCCTTAAAATAGGCATCATGATTCCTCTACATTCTGGAGTGGATCCAGCTTATGAATACATCCAGGTTTGTGAATCCTATAATTAGAGTGCATATTCATCTGAGCGATTCTACCCAGGCACACAAGATAAAATCTAGAAATGCTTAATGAATGTGAATGTACAGAGGAAGGTTGACTTCCTTTTTCTGAAGGAAAATTTAAAGGCAAGGATTAGTAAGTCTTATTTTTCAGAGACACATTTTCTGAAAGTTAAAAAAACACTTTTATATGGGATTGAAGACAATGTTTAAAAATAATAGACTTTAAGATAGATAATCTATATCTCTAAAGCAAAGGCATACATAGGTATGTCCTGCATATCCCTTCCCCCCTGCCCCCCACCCCCTGACAAGGAGACAGGATCTACCTTGCCTGTCCCTTTGGTCAAAGAAGGGGGTCCGGACGACGCGGGTGGAGCGCCAGCCCCACCGGAGAAGATTGCAACAGTGGTGCTGCTGCAAATGTGCATGACAGCGCACATACGTCATCACAGGGCGCCTAAAAACTCTGATGCCCACAGCCAACTTTGCTGCGCAATGCCCTGGCCCCAGACAGGGCCATCGCCGGAGGCAGCAGCAGTGCCCCGCCCAGCACTGGAGTGGACTGACCGCCCACCCCACCACCCGGCAAGTGGACAAAAAATCCACTGAACCTTGCTGGCTCCGCAAGGCCGCCACAGGCGGCCTCTGCACAATGGCCCAGCACCGTAAAGGGCCGCTCTCGTTGCAGGTGTTCGTGGCACCCAAACCAACCCTGGGGTGCACTGGCTAATCACCAAAACGAGCAGCGCTCGGCTGACCAATCTGGCAACCCAGGCTGGGTCAGCAAGGCCGCCACAGGCAGCCGCCGCGCCAACACTTGCCCTACTCACACTCACACAGCCCGTGCCCTGCACAACTCACTGCCGCCGCACCCAGCCCCCCAATTACCATCACCCTACAAACTGTATAACATGCCCCCCCTCCCCAGGGCAAAGCCCGGGCACCATTGCTAGTAGAAGTTAAAACAAGAGTGATACCCATTATAAACAAGATAATATTTGGCATTACAATATATTGTTTTGTCTTGTTTGTCTTTTTTATTTATTATGTTTATTAAAATCAATAAAAATTTAATTTTAAAAACAAACTTCTTGATATATTTTCCACTATATTAAACATAATATTTTATCAAAGTTGAGATGAAAAATGAGCTCCTATATACCCTGATCCCTTTCATCATCTTTACACAGGGAAGGGGTGGAGCACCCTGACCTGCCAGATGTTGTGAGCTGCTGTTCCTGTATAGGTCTCCCCATTGCCAGCCTAGCTCGTATGCTGACCTGCCCGGGCAGGCACGGTCACCACACAATGGCACTACACAGAGTCTTGTTCGGGGATAGTCCAGATACCAAAGTCCAAGAAGCAAACCAAGGTCTGTTTACCAGTAGTCCGAGTCAGTAGTCTAATCCAAAGGGTGTCCAGGAGCATCATCAGGGTTTGCAGAGTAGTTGGGGTCACGGCATGCAGGTCAGGGTCTAGGCAAGCAGTCTGGAGTCAAGCAGGACGTTGGTCTTCGCAAAAGAGTTGTATGAATGCTGGCAGGCTACAAGAAGCTTGCTTATAAGCCTCCCAGCTAATTGGTATCAGCTGGGAGCCTTCTTTGGTGCTTTGCGCTAGCTTGCCTGCGTCTCAGGTGTAGCTGTTTCCTGGACCTCTCCCTGACTGAGGGCTGATTGCTGTCAGAGCCAGGCTTCTGATCTGAGAGGTCAGCTGCCAGGGAAAACAGACTTGGGCCAGGCGCAGGCTGAGGTCCCTGGCTCAGGGCATCCTCAGGCTTGGGTGCAGGCAGAACTGAACTGGGCATAGGGAATGCCTCCTGATCCAGCTCATCTTCCGAGTTGGAGGAGGTCTAGATCACAACAGCTAGCCAACAAGGGTTGTCCAAGCAAGGAGGAAGGAAAATATAGCATCCATTATAAAATGCTCATCTTTGCTGTAAAAGACTTTAAACACCATGACCTGGCCAAATACATATTTGTCTGCTCCTTCTAATCCACCCCAAGTTCTTCGATGAAAAGTTTCCCCATTTCTTCATCTACCAGAATCTGTCAGCTGTTTCAATATAAGAACAAATGACCTAAAATAGTCACAGAATAAGTTAACACAAAGAATGGAAAGATTCAGTTATTGCTGTGTTCCCACATAAAATGTTCTTCTACCTGATGACAGAAATTGAAACCTGTCTACACAAAATACCCATACCAATTTCATTTCTAATTTTTCTACATTGGTTTCAGTTTCTGTGTTACTTCTCATTCTGACAAGATGCTGGGACCCAAAAGTTCCAGTTTCTGTATTTCATCAGGTTTTCTGGACAGAAAAGCCTTTCTTGAGATTTCTGAAGAATTAGTCACAGAAGCTTGGGGAAGCTTAGCCTTTGGAGCCCACATGAGTTGAACAACCCCAAAAGTAAAATCAGCTCCATTACTACATCTTTTTTTTAAAAATGAAAATTAGATCTGAACTAGGAGTAGCTGTATTTTTATATAGTGTACTAGTTTGAATAGAGTTGCCATAATTCCCACAAAACCGGGACAGAAGTATACTTGACAAAAATGAGCGGGTTATCTACAAAATAGCCTTTTAAAAAAACCTAACATAATATAATGACAGCTATAAAACACTTTCACATTAAATATATCAGTACATAAATGAATTTATTTACAACAGTTAATTCTTATTGTAAGATGATCTGTTGTACTTATGAGAAGTCACGTCGTGGTCAACTCTTAACATCCTCAATTCCAGGAAACACACTGGACTGGTCACACTTACCGGGCGGTGGTGTGAGGCAAGGATGTTAAGATTTGTCTCCAGGTATGCTGCAACTCCAATGTGGCAGGAAATCACTCGTTTGATGGCGAGAGTTCAAATTTATTTTAATGGTGTGTTATAATACACAACCAGTAAGTATTACAAATCCGGGACTTTAACATGTTTTTTATTGAACTGGCAGGGACAATTTTTCTGACCTTGAATCCGTGACAATCCCGGTTTTCCGGGACATATGGCAACCCTAAGTTTGAAGGATCGGCCTCATAGTAGGTTGAGAAGGTTGAGAGTACTCCAACCAGTTCATCACTTGTAGGGAGCAGGCAAGAAATCCTGCATAGCAGAAGTGCAACAGTTATTTGCCTTTCCAGCCAATTTGCTTTTATATCCCAGACTACCTCCAAGGATTTCTAGCTGGAACACAGAGAGACTGCAGTGACAGCTTCATGGAGCCAGATAACCCATTCTGAAGGAAGAGCTCTCACTATACAGTATAAATAAAACTTGCTAGGTAATGGAGTTGGGCGCACAGGGCAGAGCATTTCTGAATGGAGGCTAGAAGGCCCTTTCCCCATCTTTTCAGTGTTGAAGAAAAAAACTGGGAGAAGAGGTATGTGAAGAAGGGAGGGTTGCAGGTGGAGGATGGCAGTGCCTGAAGCTCCTGTAAAATTCAGAGAATTGGGAAAAGCACTAGTATGACAAAAGTTGTGTCCTGAGAAGAACTTACACCTGGCTTGTGTTAGTTTATACTCCCCAAACCCAACTGTAATTCCTTGCAAGTTGGTTCAATTCCTGTTTAAAGTTCAGTAGCAGTAAGATACCCATAGTTTCCCCTTTTGGCCTTATATAGCTACAGTTTGGAGGATAAGCTTAAGATCCTGAATGTAGCCTTCCCTTGGTTTCTGAACCTCCTGTATCTTCTGTCCACACATACACATCTGCATGCAAAGATCTTCATACACAATCAGCTGCATGTGACGATAACGGCATGTTTGCCTTGGGGGACAGAATCTCTCTGAAACACAAACTGCAGTGGTTCCAACACCATGCTGCCCTTGATAGGAGGTTTGGGAGGAACAAAGTTCACACTGCCATTCGATTTGTCCCTTCCCTGAAATTTGCAGCAGGTTGGAGCAAGGAAAACAGTTTCATTGTAGTTCCTGCTTTTCCTTTATCTTGGATGCAATAGCAGCCGCAATCCAATCTGATTGGCGCCTCCGCTTGAATTCTGGACACAGGAAATTATATATATTTGTTTTCTTGGTCACAGGAAGCAAAGCTTCACAAATACTGGGTTAGCTTACTAATTAGGCTTTTTGTGGCATCACTGTCAAGACCACCCTGCAACTGACCAAAGACCTCAAAGAGAGGCAGAATTTTATTCAGTTTAGACTATGGTTTAGAGCAGGGCTCCCCAACCAGTGGTGGGCATCAACAGGTTTGCACCAGTACGCGCGTACTGGTAGTAAAAATGGCTGGCCCCACCCTCCTCCTCATCCCGCCCACCTCTCCCTCCTAGAGGAGGCTTCGGAGGGGGCTGGCTCCATTTCCCCCTTCATCAAAGGCTTTTCCTGGGCTCCGTTTCACCCCAAAGTGCATCCTCAGCCACTCCAGAGTGGTTGGGGAGAGGCACTTCGGGGTGAAACAGCCCTGAAAAAGCCTTGGAAGAAGGGGGAAATGGCTTCGGAGGGGGTTCTTCGCTATAGAGCTATGAAAATAGAAGCCTCTTCTATTTTCATCACTCTATAGCGAACTTCTGGAGCCATTTCTCCCTTGTCCAAAGCTTTTCCAGGGCTCCGTTTCACCCCAAAGCACATCCCCAGCCACTCCGGAGTGGTTAGGGAGGTGCTTCGGAGTGAAACACAGCCCTGGAAAAGCCTTGGACAAAGGGGGAAATGGCTTCAGAAGGAGCTCTTCGCTATAGAGCAATGAAAATAGAAGAGGCTTCTATTTTCATAGCTCTATAGCGAACAGCAGTCACATGACCAACAGGCCATGCCCACCAAGTCACATGGCCACACCCACAATGTGCTAGGAAATTTGTTTTATGCTCACCACTGTCTCCAACCACTGGGCCACAGGCTGCCCTCGACATGCTCTGCCAGGTCTACCTGGTGGGCAGGGCAGGGGCGCAGGCTTCAGACACAGCAGATGGATGGGTGGCCACACTCCTCCACGTAGCTTAACTGTGGCGGGGCTCCACCCCCACCTGTGCAGTGTGATGCCTTGCTGCCCAAGTCGGGTGGTGTGGTTGGCAGGTGGCTAGGCCCATTCTTGTTTTTGGGCTGAAGCAGGGCTCCCCACCCCATGTGCAGTGTGCTCTTTGTTATATTTTGTTGTATGCTTGCGCCGTCCGGTAACACACACACACGCACACCAATTGCCAGTATGTGGAAAGGTTGTTTAGCATGAAGCTGGTCCATGGTGCAGGAAAAGTTGGGAACCCCTGGTTTAGAGAAATGATGTTTGAATTTTATGTGAAGTGGAATTAAATTATTCCTCTCCTTGATTGCTCTGAGGTCCACAGAGGGCTTGAGGGTATTCTATCTCTTTTAGCTCCCCTCAGAGATTGTCAGTGGGAAACTATAAGTTTATGCCTTCCTGGAAATTACACACCAAATCTTAAACTATTTATCTAAATGCAGTGGCTATTATGAAACTCTTGGCCAAAGCTATTTGACAACATGCAAATAATGAACACTCAAAGCTCATGAGAGTTTCTCATTTAGACTTCAAATTCCAGAAGAGACCACTGATTATTCTGGGATTTGTAGTGTAAATGTTTTTCAAGCTCTGTGATGCAGCACCACTATATATACTTAGGCGTGTTTTCCTCCTAGAACAATGCTTTGGTAATCGGTTTATTTTTCTCATCTTGACTAAACAAGGAAAACAGATTAAATTTCTTCTTGGAAGACTAACCCAACTTCTATAATCCAAATTTCCTGAATCCTACCTGCATTTGTTGATCTGGCATGAAGTCACTTCTATTTTCAGCACAGCATCCCGTTCTACTTGAAGCATAACATTCATTTTGGGACTATGACATTCCTGATTGATGAAAATGTGAAATATGTGATGTCTAAGATTACACTGGCTGCATTTTTTGGGCATAGTACATTGCAGGTTCATAATTAACTTTATAATGTTATTTACTCATTGGTCACTGTGATGGTATATAACAGGGGTTCACAGACAGCTGAGTGGTCCATTTGTGTGGTCCTGCCATAAACACTGCCGTAAAATGCATCTTCGACTGTTGTAAACGCGTTTACAACAGCTGTGGGTGCATTTATGGCAGCATTTTGGCAGGTGCGGGCGCATTTATGCAGCCATGGGCACATTTTACAGCTGTCATAAACACTTCCACTTCCGGTAGTGGCAAGGGCTGCGGCGGGCCACCCCTGGTATATAATAACTAATATATAATTTTAGCCCTTGAATAAAAACAAATAAAGATAAAGGATCCCAGCAAAGAGAAAAGTAACCATACCCTGATCCACTCCATGTTTACAAAATAAGAAACTCTACAGAGACTAGCTCAAGGAAATGTATAGAAATATGACCAAAATCTCATCCATGTCTGTTTGAAGCAACTTAACATGTTCTTTAGCACTCTCATGAAATTTGTATGACTGAACTTTGACACGGGCACTTCTCTTAAATCAGGGGTCGGCAACTTATGGCCCATGGAGCCGAATAATCCGCCCCCGCCCTTACTCCAACCGCCGCTGCCGCCACCAGAAGCAGCTGTGGATGCGTTTATGGCAGCTGCAGTCGCTTTTACGGCGGGGAAAACACCGGCCCCCTCAACCGTCTGAGGGAGTGTGACTTAAAAAGGTTGGCGACCCCTGTCTTAAATAGATGTTGAAGCACAACAATGAACAGCTTCCAAGATGTTGAGGGGCTGTGGACTCAGGCCTGTCTATTTTGTAACATCTCACACCAGTTTTTTGTGTCCCAAAGGGTCGTGTGTGCTCCCAGAAGTCTCCACAGCAGTGTAGTTGACCATTTCAGGCTATTTCTACCTCTCTGGCCCTAGTTGACATGAGCAATGGCTAACATAAGCACTGTGAATTTTAATAGATCTTCTGTAAGTATGGCCATCCCATAGTTTTGTGATACTGTATGTTTGTTTTCTTTTGAAATTTAGTTAAGTTTTCCTTTGTATATTACAAAAGGAAATTGTCTTTCTTACAAGACTTTTATTAGTGCTTCCTCTTTTTACAAAGGAAACAATGCCTGTGGAAAGAATGCGAATGCGGCCGTGGCTAGAAGAACAAATAAATTCAAACAAAATACCAGGTCTGAAATGGCTAAATGAGGTAAGGCCTGTCTGTGCTTTTAAACAGTAATAACATACTAAGCAAACATTACTTTTATCTATAATGATTTGGTGGAATACAGATAAGGGCTCGTGTTTACCCTGATCAAATTCTAATTCACAATCTTGGCTTGCAGAACAAGCACCATCCAGTTTTCTGGTTTAGATGTGACTACAAACTGGTGGTTTTCTGCAAACCAGGAAGAAAACAATTGTGTAGAGTGTGATAAAGAGAGGGTGAATGAACAGGAGGAGGAAGAATGTGAATGAATACTTGTTTGGGTCTACAAAGCGAAGCAGTTCATCACTTTTGGTTTCTAAATTCATGACTAGGAAATGTTAACTGACCAGTCAGTTTTACTAATCTCATTCCACTTGCCTAGATAATATGGCAATGCCTGGCCAGGTTATCCTGCTATGGCAGTGGTGGCGAACCTTGACACTCCAGGTGTTCTTAAACTTCGATTCCCAGAAGCCCTGATCAGCACTCCTGCTGATCAGGGCTTCTGGGAATTGAAGTCCAAGAACAGCTGGAGTGTCAAGGTTTGCCACCATTGTGCTATGGCAGTAGAGTAGACCATATTGCCAGCGACTCAACGCTGATCATCAGGTGATGGTTAACTAACCTGACAACACTGAAGACTAACAACCTTCGGTGAAAAAGCCCACAGGCAAGTGTGATGGTCCCCAAGTGGATTAAATCTCTCTTGAATCCATTTTGATGGAGGGCAGCAGTATTGGTCTGGGCCGATGAAGACTTTGTGTGCCAAAAGGGCTCAAGATCAACAAGTGACTTGCGGAACTGGATCAGTGGTACGGGTGTCACACTGCGATGCAGAAGGCAAATGGAAAGCCATTATACTGCTCCCAGGACAATCTTCATGGCTGATTGCCATTAGGATAGCCAATGTTCAGAATCAGATTTGGCACAAGAAGAAGATAATATGGGTTGCCAGTGGTCAATCCTGTGTATAATTGTGCATTTATATTGGGTGAAGGGCAAGGCCCATGGGGCTAGCAATCATTTTCAGAGTTATTGCAATGGAGATATCTATTTAATTATATTTGTTTAGCACAAAGCAGGTATAACTTCTGCTAGAGGTTATGCTACTTGTTGAACAACTGTTTACACAATAGTGTGATCCAGCACAACTGCACTTGTGGGGATTTTCATACTATTAGCATTGTGTTGCTTCTAGACCTAAGACATTTTTCATTTTGTTAATGTACTATATTTTGAATGTTCAGAGCAAGTTATAGACATTTTCTAGACCAGTGTTTCTCAACCTTTGGTTTTTGGACTTCAATTCCCAGAAGCCTAAGTCAATTTCCCAAAGCACTGATCAGCCAATGGACTGGCTTGGGCTTCTTGGAATTGATGTCCAAAAGCCAAAGGTTGAGAAACACTGTTCTAGACATATAAATTTATATCCTAAAGAGGTCCATTCAAGGCATTTGATATAATTGTAATTTTTAGAAGAGCCTATGAACTTCAAAATGTTTGTTGAAAACCAAATTTGTCATTACCTAGATATAGAATATTTCTGTGTAAATGTATCACAAATTTTGGAACTAAATATTGAGAACCCAGTACAGTTTTATGATATACAAGAGAGCGAAGGTTTTGCGTAATCTTAGAAGTATCCATGTCACCTTTACTAATTGAGAAAGATTCTTGAGCCATTAAATGAGTAATGAAAATATGTACAGGAGCTAAGACTGTAGTTATTTTGTACAGTAAAAAGATTTAAGACAATGGGTGAGTTTAGGAGTGTTGGTATTCAACCAACCTGTTTATTTCCACCTCCCCTCCCCCAGGAAAGAAAGATTTTTCAGATTCCTTGGATGCATGCTGCTCGCCACGGGTGGGATGTTGAAAAAGATGCTCCTTTGTTTAGAAACTGGGCCATCCATACAGGTAAAAGAAACTTATTTCTACCTGAGAGGTTTAGCATAAAGCCTTTGGCTCCCCCACCAACTAACAATCTATTTTGCCTCATTCATGTAATTATTCCATGAGTTGTTGCACTCAGTTAGTGGTATGCTTGCAGCTGCAAGAACTTCCTCTTTTTAATAAACTGAAGGAAGTTGGTCTGAACATGTATCCCTTAATTTTGTCTGCTCATTGCTTTCCTCTCCACTCATATAAATAGGAAAGCCCTATGAGAGTGACAGGATGATGTGCGTATGAGAGATGCTTTTTCATCTTGAAGATCAGTGCTGATTTTATGGCTTAGATAAATGTGGACAAGTGGGACACCTTTCAGTGAACATCTCAGATAGCATTCACAGCTTCACAGAGGAATAGTAACATCTTGATGGGATGAGATGTAATTTACTCCATTGTTGGCACAGTGTAATGAACCTCAACAGGGGCTGTGGTGGCTCAGTGGTTAAGATGCTCGCCTTGTTGGCTGGAAGGCCGGCAGGTTGGCAGTTCAAAACCCGGGTACTGCATGACGAGTTGAGTTCCTCTCTCTGTCCCAGTTCTTGGGAACATGAAAGGAGCCTCATTTGGGCATTCCCTGAGTGGAGTTTCTTCAGCAAAAATCCTTTCAACCCAGAATAATTTCTGATACGAAATTATTATTATGAACCTCAACATTTGATTTGCATCACACATTTGAGTATGTCGCTGGAAGGTAACAGGAGTGTTTTCGAAATAAGACCAATGGAACAGAAACAGCCAGTATTGAGTTTCTACCTTGGAAGGAAGGAGGGAGAGAAGAAAACAAAGTCATAGACAAGCTTGCTGGAAGAAAGAAGGAAGTTTCTACTATTCTTCTGTCTTCCCTGCGTAGTGCTTTCCTTTAAAAAAAAAAACCACACACACTAAACCTTATCTTTTAATGGCCTTTCTCCATTGCCTTTCCTGCCCTTCCAATTAAGCCTTGACACTAAACTGGCCTTGTAAGCAAATTCTCATCCGCTGTGTAACAAAGACTAATTTTAAAATACTGGTACCCTTTCTTCTTCTTCTTTAGGAAAGTACCAGCCAGAAGTTGATAAAGCAGATCCAAAGACATGGAAAGCAAATTTTCGATGTGCAATGAACTCTTTACCTGATATTGAAGAGGTCAAAGACAAAAGCATAAAAAAAGGAAATAATGCTTTTAGGGTATACCGGATGTTGCCGTTATCTGAAAGGCCTTTTAAGAAAGGTAGCTGTTTTCCTGTATATTTTTGTGGGGCTAGCAAATAACTTGTTGATAGAGGCAGATACTCTGTAACTCAGATACTAATTGTTTGGGTTTTGTGTTGCCATTCTTCTTCTGTAAAGAGAAGATTAGGTGCAGATAAACAGGCAGTTTTCTTTATACCGGACTGCAGTGGCTCAAGTGGCTAAGATGCTGACTGGGAGGCGGAAGGTCAGTAGTTCGATTCCTGAGTACTGCAGGATGGAATGAGCTCCCGTCTTTGTTCCAGCTCCTGCCAACTTAGCAGTTCGAAAGCAAGAAATTGCATGTAGATAAATAGGGACCACTTTAGTGGGAAGGTAACAGTGTAGCCTAGTCATGCCTGCCACATGACCATGGAAACGTCTGCAGAAGCAGACAGCACTGGCTCTTCAGCTTTGAAACAGATGAGCACTGAACCTAGAGTTGGATATGACTGGCTTTCGAGCAACAGAAACCTTTACTTTACTTTCTTTATACCAGCACCTCTCACCTACGAAATTGCCACTAATAGGAATGCATAGCTTAATATTCCCAGTTTGGAAATGTTGCACTGTTATTACTGATATAGGCCAACAGAAATTTCCTAAAACTTGTTAATTCTTTCATGTAAAGGAATTTTTTTTAATGAAATTAATTAAGTAGGACCTTTGTGTTAAAAAAATTAAAATTACTAGAAGGGCTGATAACATATTGATGAGAATCATTAATTGTCAATTGAAAATAACATTGTTGACATTTTACAACTAAGAAAATGAAGAATGTTAATGTTGTTGAATATTTTAATGAATTAGGGATAAAGAATCAATTTGCAGTGAATTACTTCTGTGCTTAGATAGTATCCTTCACTCTTGTGCAGGAAAAGGAGGTGAGTGTCTTTAGTTGAGGAGCAGAGAGCACCAGCCTCCATCTTGTTTTCAGCTGGGTACTCTATGTGATAGCATCACACTGAGCATTTGTCTATTCTACCCCATTAATTAGGACTAGTGAGAAGAAGGCGCTATAGCTCCATAGTGACACAGGGGCTTTGCACAAAGTAGTTTCCAGTTTGTGAAAAGAACTCAAGAATTTGCCAGGATAGAATAGGTCGTAGTGGGCAAAGATGGGCCAACAGCTTGGTATACAGCAACTTTCTTTGTATCAGTGGTGTGAGGAGAGGGCAAAGAGAAGCATAGTGTAATGGTGTCACATCATGCATTGTGTTTTGGTGATTAAGAGGAAAACATGGAGCAATGGCTCTGTGGCAACTACCACATCTGTTTCGATTGTGTTGCCTATGCTTGCTTTAGTGAAGCATTTACTCCTTAGCTTCACAAGCATGTTGATACACACTGAAAGCAAACTGTAAACTCTGCTGCTATAGAGCTTCCAGAAAGTTTGAAAGGATAGTTCCAAAATATTTGGTATGATCAGTGGGCTTTCTGGCATTTTTGAGAGACTGGTAATATGGCAGAAGAATTGACCGGTCTGTAAGGAAATGATTGGAAAGCACTTCCCTTTTCTTCCTTCAGGAAAAAAACTCAAGACAGAGAAGGAGGATAAAGTGAAACAAATTAAGGTAATTCTTACTGTTTTGTGGGCAAAGATGTTACTGTTTATGGTCTGATAATGATGGGGGAAAGCTTTTGAAGATCTAGTACTCTAAAACGGTCTTTAAGCCTTTATGTTTTAATATTGAACTGCAGAGTGGGAAGGGACCCTATGGATCATTGAGTCCAGCCCCTGCCAAGGAGGCTTAGTAGGGAATAGAACTTCCAACCTTTGGTTCTGTAGCTAGATACTTAAACCACTGAGCCATTCAGTAGTGTCAGTCCTCTTTGGCCAATATCGTTGGCCAAATGACACGTTGTGCGGCAGGAATTCTCAACCTTCTTAAGCCGGGGGCCGGATCACGCTCCTTCAGACAATTTCAGGGGCTGGACTGTCATTTTGCCCTTCCTCCACCACATGGCACTTCAGGGTGTGGTGGAGGCGGTGGGGGGCCCACATGAAATGGTGTCACGAGCCACAGGTTGAGAATCCCTGCTGTACGGTAATGAATGGCTTGTTGCTGTGTCTCTTTTAAGTCTCAAGAAATTATAGGCACACACAGAGGAAGTGTGATTAGTATGGAGAATGCAGTCCCCAAAGGAGGGAAGTTTATTTCTCCCAGGTGCAATTGGAGCAAAAATAATGCAGGTACATCCCTTGGATGCTATACATCCCCTCTTCCTACTCATCAGCTAAAGCAGGAGTTGGTTTTATATATCTAAAGATCATGTTTGTGTTTTCTCTAAGACTTGCTCAAAACTCTACTGCAGATAATACAGTGGGAAAGAATGCAATTGAATTGGGGCAATAAACAGCTATAATTCATAAAAGAAAGCAGAAAATGCATTGAATTTTAGCTGCAGAAGGGCTATGGTTCACAACAGATGCTGGGGGATGAGATTAACTTCTAGAGTGACTCAGTTTGTCTTTATAGTAAAATGAGAAGTATAACAACATATATGTGATGTATAAGGTGTAGCTTTGGCCTAATTTTGTAAGACAATGAGTTGATGGATTAGGCTTTTTTAAAAAATTCTGTAGATCAGCTAACGCAAGGGTTCCCAACCTTTTCAAGCCAGGTCATGCTCTCTCAGTCAGCTTTGAGGACCAGATGGCCATTTTGCCCTGCCTGCATGATGAGGGTAGCCATCTTGTCCCAACAGCTTCAAATGGGTGGCCATTTTGTTTCATGAATGCCCATGTAGGGGTGGGGGCACACATGAAATGGTACAATGGGCCCGATCCAGCCTGTGGGCTTTAGGTTGGGAACCCCCGAGCTAGCATATATTAGATGGTATATAAATAATGCTTTCAATATTGTGAGAATACCTGGAGTGCCAAGGTTTGCCATCACTGCACTAACATGCCCCTAACCACTTTATATGGTCAGTCACATTCTGGTAGAAAATGTTACTAGTTCACTTGCTCACCTGGATTTCCACTGTTAACATTCAATAAAATGTTACAGATGATTATTTTACCGTTCACACAATGGCAAATGACTGCTTAGTGATTGTCTCCATTCACCCACTTCGTTTTCTGGTGCTTCTTTCTTCTGTCCCATGAATTTGTAGCACACAGAGGAATCTGTGTTCTGTTCAGATCAGACTCTCTAGGACAGGAGTCAGGAACCTTGGCTCTCCAGATGTTCTTGGACTTCAGTTACCAGAAGCCCAAGTCAGCAAACCTGCTGATTAGGGCTTCTGGGAATTGAAGTCCAAGAACATCTGAAGAGCCAAGGTTCCTGACCCCTGCTCTAGGAAGTCTGTAAGTGAGGCCCTTGCATGTTGTTCATGACGGAAGAATTATGTAGTGAATAAGTGTAATTTCTCTTGTTCTGAATTTGTTTCAGCATCTTGTTTTTACTGTTTTATATTATTTCTGGTCAAGGGAAAATGCATGCCACTGAATTGCTGCTCTTCTCCCCAACACTGGAAGTTTTATTCAGCAGTGCTGTCAAGTTCTGAAATTTTGCCATTTATTTCCCCACAAGTTCTTAGGATATTTTTACATGTTTCGAGCAAACACAGGTGGCAAAAGTTTTCCTGTTTTGAGCAGACATTTGCCTTATTAGATAGATTTCTTCAGATGCTCCTGTCTTCTGACCCACATTTATTTTCATAATGTATTTTTGTTGTTGCTACTGCTTCTGTTGCAGTGTTGTTATATTGTATGTTTGATTTTAATGGTTAGCTACCTTGAGTGACATGCAGGGATCATAACTGCAGGCATTCTTTGGTGGAGTTCTTCAGGGGTCATTAATCTCTCCAATGCTGTTTAACATCTTTGTAAAGCCATCGAGGGAGACATTTTTCCATCTTTGTCAGATTGCCCAGTTGTGACCATACTTGGATGGGAGTCTCTCACAACACTGGTGCATGAATTGAGTAGGTGCGGCCAAACAAACAAATTGGTAGTCTCAAAAGTTGGTTACTGTAATGTTGTCTGTGTGGGACTGCTCTTGTCCCTGATATCGAGATTGGCAAGGTATCCCACGTTCTGTAACCAGGCTGACTTTTGGAATGGGGAAAAAGACCACTCCAATCTTGGCCTAGCTATACTCCCAGTTGTATACCTTGTCAGACATAAGTATTAGTGCTAACACGTAACACACTAAATGGTTTAGGACCTTGGATTAATAGAGAACAGCTGTGAGATAAAAAGAGACTGTTTCATTCCACTTATTCCTTTTTCATAATCCTAATACACACACCAATATTGTCTTTCCAGCAAGAACAAGAGGACTCATCTTATGAATTAAGTAATGGAACAAGTCAGGGGTTTCCTGAGTTCTGCTTTTCTTCCCCAATAAAATCTGAAGTTGACAGTACAATAAATATTGTAGGTAAGCAGTTCTAGCACATTCCTTTTCAATTCCACGAAATATAGCAAGAGCTTTATGTTCCTATATTTTCAGTTACCTGACAAAGTTATAGTGACATGGTAATAATAATCTAATTTAGTTTGGAATCTTGATGAAAAGTGCATGCTAGGAAAATGGCACACCACAGATTTAATTGTTTGACGGTCATGTTAGAGGCCTGTGAGTTAGATTCAGGTTTAGTCGCTCCTACATTAGACTTGCTGAATTCAGTACAAGTTAGACATGACTACTTTAACTTATTGCCACTAGTGAAAATCTGAACAGATGTTCCAGTTCAGCTAGAATAGACATTCTGATCACAAAGAGGAAGTGAAGATGGATTTACATGTAGGCAGAAACCTTCTTTTCTAAAATAAGAAAAACCTTAATCGGCCATTTTGATTTTTTTGTAACCCTTGTCAAGGATAGAATGCCTCAAATTAATTAGACTTTCCTCTTTCTCTGAATGACCTAATGTAGGTATGATACTGGTTTCCATGTGACCAATAGATTGCAACTCAGGTTTCAGCCTTGAGAATTAGGCCAGGATTTTCATCATAAGTAATGCTGAACAGATTCCATTTCAGTGAGATTTTAGAAATAGGAGTTAACAATGGGTCATGAGTTGAGCCCTCTGCATAATGTGCAGAGTGTGGGACACTGCTGGTGTGGTGTGTCCCCCCCCCCCCCTTTTATATAAGGCCATCCGGGATTTTCAATTATATAGGGTGGGTAATGGTTTTTAAAGTTTTAATTGTTTACTTCTGTAAATACATTTTGTATTTTGAACTTTTGATACTGTTGTGAGCCGCCTGGACTGCTTCAGCGAGGGAGGCGGCAATACAAATACAGTACATAAATACGTAAATTTTTGGTCCATGATGGTGGGTTTTGCTTGACTGTAATATATGCTTTTGATTGCCATGAGTAATTACAGGTAATTGCCATGATTCACATGTGATATCATACAAAGTTGTAGGAGATGCACACTTTGAAGATGAGGATCATATGATAGTTTCCAATCCTCCCGATGTTTGTCAAGTAGTGGAGGTGACGACAGAGTGCGATGACCAGCCCAGCAGTATGAGTCAACTATATCCGCTACAGATCTCCCCAATCTCCTCCTATGCAGGTAAGCAACCTTGGATTGGCAAATGATATTGTGGCTTCAGTTTTAAGTAGCTGCTATAGTGGAACATTTGGACGGTGCTTTATGGACAAAGCCCATAGCTGGTGAAGCAGCTTAAGACAGCATGAGACACTACTTGTCATTGCTGTTGCTCAAGCAGTTATAGATTGAAGAACCACCTAGACTGCAAAACTTTTTTTTAATGAGAAGGCCCAACCTTTGAACCTGAGGGTAGCAAGTTGCCTCTTGGTTAGAAAGCTTCTTTTTCTTCTTTGTTTAGGCCAGACATGAAACTGCAAAAATGAAGCCACTTTTGGTGAGTTCATTCTACGGTTTCTTTTGCCTGACCTAGTGTGAGAATGATTAGCTGGCACAAGCTGGCTGTTGTCTTGGGTACTCCTGATTGTGGTTCAAAACTATCACAGTCTTTGAGGAGGCTCTTTCTGTGTTACCTTGCTTAGAAAGCTAGAATAAACTTTTCTGTATATACATATTTATAAATGAAAACATAACAACCCAGCAATTTTATTTGAGAGGAATAAGAACAGAAAGTGAGATGGCTTCCATATGTGGTTCAGAAGGAGTTTTTTTAGCCTTATAAGGGGAGGTCCAGCTGCCTCTGAGAATGTTAGACTATCATATAGTTTTATTTGGAAATCTCTTTTATTAAATTTAAACAGCAAATCTGTGAAGGATACAAGTAGGCATGGGATTTCCAGATTCTTTTTTCACTAAAGTTACTGCAGTTCACCAGAAATCCCCCCAGCCCCTACAAAGGAAAACCTTCAGAGAAGTTTCAGCACACATACTTAGGTAATGCTCTTACACCAAAAGCAGGAGTCCCCAACCTACGGTCCAGATCCGGGCCCCGATGCCTGGGGCTGCCCTTGATAACCATCCGGAAGCTGCAGCTGGTCCAGAATGTGGCTGCCTGGCTGGGATGGGGTGCGGACATTACGGCCGTGCCTCGCCTCTGCTTCGGGGGCTGTTTTTGACCTTTAAAGCCCTTTATGGCAGTGAGCCAGGATACCAAAGAGACCGCATCGTCCCAAGGTTTTCAACCTGTCCTACGTGAGCAGACCATAGGGGCTCTCTGATGGTCCCATCAGTTAGGGATGCACATCTTGTTGGGACCAGGAGGAGAGCCTTCTCAGTGTCTGCCCTGACCCTGTGGAACCTCCTGCCACCAGAGCTGCACCTCCAGATGGATCTCTGCCCCTTCAGAAGGGCTTTTAAAACCTGGCTACAGTTTTTAAATTTTTATCATTTTTATTGTTTTTTTGTTGTTTTTTTGGAGTTGTGTTCGATGTAGGCCGCCTTGAGTTGCTGAGGCAAGGAAGGCGGCATATAAATCGAATAATAAATAAATAAATGCCAATTTATCCAGCCCATGCCACCCTCATCGTTCCCAGAAGTGGAAGTAAAACATGCCTGTATAGGTGCGTTTTACTTCCACTTCCGGGAGCGATGAGGGCAGCGTGGGCCAGTTAAATTGGCTTCGGGTGCCGGATCCAGCCCGCCGACCATAGTTTGGCCACCCCTGGTGTAAACAGAAAATGGCAGCCTAAAAATCTATCTCATTCTGTTGCCAAACATTTCTGTTGCAAAACAGATTGCAGGGCACATTTCACTTCTGCTTCTGGTGGGAGGAACCACACGTCCAGCCCACAGCCCAAAAAGTTTGAGCACCCCTGACCAAAAGGGTGGAGTATAAATGTGAATGAATGAATGAATGAATGAATGTTCTGCTCTGCAGAGAGCAAGTGAGGGTGGGGTGCGGTTTGCTGAGCTCTACCAGAACTGCAAGGGATCGTCAGTTGGCCATTTTTAGGAGCTACCACGTATGGAGCTTTATGAGCAGAGAGACTACCAGTTCCACAATTCCTGGTAAAATGTTGTAGGGGGGGGGGGGAGTAATCCCTAAAAATCCAATTGTCTAAAAACAAGCAATAATACATAGCAGTCCAAAACTAGCTTCTGATAGAGTACGGCATTAAAAGTCCTGCCAACCCTCAGTTAAAAATAAAGTCTTGAGCTTGGAGGCTTACCGTAGATAAACATTACTTGGGGGGGGGGGGGGGGGGGAAGACTTACATTGGTTCTTGGATGGGGCAGTTGATAATGTAGGCAGTTGATAATGTAGGCAGAAACACTGTTCTGTGATGACACTTGCCATTGCAGGGTAAATTGTGAAGAGTCTGTTGACCCTGAAAGAGGCTAACAGTATTGCCTTCCCTCTTTGGCTTCCCTCTTTGGACCTCCTCAAACAGAAACATTTCTTACAGTCTCTCTTCTTTGGCCTCTTAGTTTTAAGACAGTCTCCCAATACCCATGCTACCCAGTTTTTATTTGTATGACAGCTTTCACCTAACACCTTTGTGATGTTCCAGGTTTCTGTTAGCTTCACACGGATTGTGGAGAAACCACATAATACAGGTTTCCAACCCCCTTTTTTTTGGGGAGAAAAGGAACCATAACTACAAAAGAAAATATTAACTGTGTAGTATGCTCTTGTTTCTACTGACTACAAGCGAGTAGGATTTTACACGGACATCCCCAGGCTACACTGGATTGTCCATGTAAAGTCATATGATAGTGTAAAATCATATGATTAAAAAAATCTGTCCATTTTTCAACACAGCTCTGCTGACCAACTGGGTTTTAGGGAAGGCAATGCGGTTCCTTGGCTCCAAAAATTGCTGTTTTCAAACAAGATTATCTGCTGAAATCAATAGGGAAGGGGGAAAAGCTTTCATCTCTCTCTCTCTCTCTCTCTCTCTCTCTCTCTCACACACACACACACACACACACACACACTACACGCACGCACACACTCGTGATCATTAGGGCCTTCCTGTGCCCGTGACTTGTACATGAGGAGAGACTGCACATGCACACAGATTGTATACTCCTACTCCACACGTCTGGAGTAATTGTGTTATTCATCATTGTCTTTTGCAGAAAGTGAAACTACAGACAGCCTCCCAAGTGATGAAGAAAATGCACAGGTAAGGCATAAAATGTTGTTCAACTTTGTTATTCCTTCCAGATATGCTCCAGTTTAGCCCTTTTATTATGCCCTTTCAGAACTGGCAACGTAGATGTTTGTGTGCCTTTTGTTTAGGAATGTCTGGATAACCTTAAAAAACAATTTAACGCTTTCCTATTCAAGGAAGCCTTTAAGAATATTACACCCTTAATAAACTAGCTGGTCAGTGCTCAGATGCCAGGTATTTTATTTTTATTTTCTGATGTACTACTTCTGTTTTATTTTATTTTGTTATTTGTATGTGCATTGCACAGAGTGGGAAATATTCTAGTTGACCAGGTTTTTGCACAGCCTCTGCCACTTCCCAGGGTGGCGGGAGCCTTTTCAGAGCATGTTTGCTCCAGTTTGGGAATTTTCTGCTGCTTCCCTGTTGCACATCAGCAGCTAGAACCCATCAGTGGGCAACTTCCAGTGCCAAGCGGAGCTTACGTCATCTCCTGGGATTCCAGTGCGGAACCAGGAAGTCATCCACCACCATACTCTAGCTGCCGAAGCAACGGAGAAAAACCAAACGAGTGGACATGCTCCAAAAAACCTCCCGCCGCCCTGGGAAGCGGTGGAGGTTGTGCAAAAACCCGAAAAAAACTGTGATTCTTGCGGCTAATGACGACGATGATGACAAAAACGTAAGTAGTGGGCGCAGCCACGCCTCCAGCAGTGGCGGGAACTGGCCCCTGGCAGGAAATGTTGAGAACCCCTGGACTAGATGGTTAAGAGTCTGACTGGCTTGTATGTGTAATAAGGAAACGAATATTTACTTTCAACCAACAGTTTTGCTTCCACTGAATGATGCTCAATCAAGAAAGAAATTCTAAAAATTCAGCTGTGAGAAGGCGTATTTGTGTTTGATCTCTGACACATTCATTCATTCACATTTATACCCCACCCTTTTTATGTGAGCACCACTCATGGCGGCTTACAATAAATAAATACACATCATTTATTATTATAGATAGATAGATAGATAGATAGATAGATAGATAGATAGATAGATAGATAGATAGATAGAGATAGATATAGAGATAGATAGATAGAGATAGAAGATATAGTATATACTATGAATATCGTTTTAGGATTTTCTGATGCCATCTGGTTTTGTCTCTGGTTATTACTGATTTTATTCTGATATATATCTGTATCTATATATATATAGATAGATAGATAGATAGATATAGATATAGATAGATAGATCAGAATAAAATCAGTAATAACCAAAGAGACAAAACCAGATGGCATAAGAAAATCCTAAAACGATATTCATAGTAAACACTCTCAGCAGCAGTAAGAGGAGTTAAAAAAAACCCTGGGCCAATGCTACACTGTGCTAATGATTTTATAAACCTTGGGAAGCTTGCTGCCAAGAATAAGTCTTTAAGGACTTACAAAAGGTTAATAATGTAGGAGCAGTTCTAATCTCCACTGGCAATTCATTCCAGAGGGTGGAGGCTATTGTGAAGAAAAGCTCTTGATGTGGTTATTGCTTTTATTGCCTTTCTAGGTGTGACCACTCGGAGCTTACATGCCTGGGTGCTTCCGGTAAAGCTCCTGAGAAAGAGGCACTCCCTTAGATAGTTTGGTCCCAAACTATTCAAGACTTTATAGGGCATTTTAAATCATTGCTCCCACCATCTGTACACAGGAGTCTTTGTTCTAGCTTTAAACACCAGCTATTTTTCCATTGGAGAAGTGAAATCTAGGTTTTCTGCAATGCTTCTGGAGCTCCATACTAGTTATGGCAGGCATGACTAGAGCAGTTTTTAGCAATAAACACAACACCTTAGCAATGATAGAATTGTTCCCAAGTCTTATTTATTAACCTGAGTACTTTTTTCCTGGCTTAGCCAATGTCAAGATCAGGTAGAATTAGAGCAGCAGCTGTCCAGAGTTACTAGATGGGCCATGGCATACTGAAACAAAGCCTGAAATTGTAGACACACTGAGACATTTTGGTTAGCAGGAATTATGGCATCATCTGCCACCCTTCCCAGGTTCCCTAGATCCTTCTGAGCTTAGCTGCAATATACTCTCGCCAGAAAGATTAAACATGTTGGGAAACATGAATCAAAACAGCAGCTATGGATTTTTTAAATGCAGGGGTGGCCAAACTACGGCCTGCAGCGCCAAATCATCCAGCCCCGTTTGCCCTCACAGCTCTCAGAAGTGGAAGTAAAATGCGCTTGTGCAAAACACTGCCGCAAATACACCTGCGACTGTCGTAAACGCATTTATGACAGCCGCGGGTGCATTTAAGGCAGCGTTTTGCTTCCACTGGGAGAAACCACGTGAGCGCAGCCTGTTGAACCACATGACCGGCCCACAGCCAAAATGTTTTGGCAGCATGTACTATAAACATACTAGAAGTGTGTATTAGTCACACCTTGTTTGTTTTTTATACTTTGGTCACAAGCTACCATTTAGGGATTTCCTGAGCTCACGTGCGGTTGTACACAATGGCAGGAAGTTCTCCTAACCAATGATGGAAAGCTTGTTACTCACGATACCTGCAAGATGAGAAGTATTTCTGTGCAGAGAAAATTCAGGAGATAAAAGATTTTTCACTACACTCCCTGTTGCTGATTTTTTTAAAAAAGCTAGGACTGCTTTCTCTAACTGTGGTTTGTGCATTGTCTACAAAACTATGCATCTGAGTGTTTTCTGTCACCATTGTTGGAAAAGCTTATGCCACACTTCGCAGGTTGCACATTTTTTTAACCCTGGGTCATTATGTGTATAGCAAAGGTCAGGCGGGAGCAATGGTTTAAAATGCAAAAGGATCAAAGTGCAACACGGGTGGGTGGGGAGGTCTCTCTTCCTGTTTTCCCCACCAGAAAGACCAGCTTTTTTCCCTCCATGTCTAGCTCACAGGCAGCGTGGTATCAGCCCCGCTCTTTTATGCCTGACAAATTATGGGAACATACCAAGACTTAAAGATACATGTCTTCTGGTGTTCAGTACAGTTTTCAGTGAATTGCAAATGTCTTTAATTATTGAACAGTGATCTAATACATTGGTCCTCCAAGTGTTTTGAACTCCCAACTCCCAGAATCTCTTGCCATTGAGTTTTGGGAAGTTGCAAGTCCAAAAACATCTGAAGGAACAGTTAAGAGCCACTGCTTTAATCCATATATGTATTCACAAGATTTGACCTAAAAAGTAGTCTTTCTGTGGGCCTGTGTAGACTTCCTATTTCTCTATAAATATACCAAGTGCATGGTGTTGAGGGGGCTGCATCTTCTAGGCCAGTCATGGCTAACCTTTGCATACCAGATGTTCTTGAACTTGAGTTCCCAGAAGCCCTGATCAGCAGGAGTGCTGACTTGGGCTTCTGGGGATTGAAGTCCAAGAACACCTGGAGTGCCAAGGTTCGCCATCACTGTTCTAGGCCTACCTTTCACACTGCCATGTGCACCTGCCTAATTTCCTGATCTCTGTGCATTTGCTAGGTTTGAATAAGGTGTCTGTGGCAAAAAAATCCAGGTTTTTTTTGATTCCTGACTTTATATGGGCATTCCCCAAAGCCAGGGGAAACAGAAGACTAAAGCTAGTATTTGTGCCAATGTTGCCAACGGGCACTGTCCTATTTCTGTGCCTGAAGGACTTTTTCAAAGTGTGTTAGTCTTAAAAGTGCCATAAGCACTATTTGTTTCCTTATTCATTTATACATGGTGTAGGTGACATATATTATATTATATTATATTATATTATATTATATTATATTATATTATATTATATTATATTATATTATATTATATTATATTATATTATATTATATTATATTATATTATATTAGCATTCTTTGCCTGGCAAGCCGGGCAGGTTTTTTGTGTGTTGGTGGTTGGGGTGGTTTTTTTGGGTACACACACATAACACAACCATACACACACACACACACACACAACCACACACAACACAGCCACACACATACACACAATCCCACACACACAATACACATACACACAACACAGTCACACACACACACAATACAGAGAGAGAGGGGGGAGGGAAAGAGAGAGGGCAGGTATAGTGTGTGTGTGTGTGTGAGAGAGAGAGAGAGTTAGAGAGAAGCAGCCCAGGTGAGTAGGGAGGGAAGGGGGTAGGTGGAATTGTTTTTTTCCCCTTTCCCTGCCTTGGGTGGGGGGAAGGGGGAGGCGTAATTGTTTTTTTTCCTTTCCCTGCCTGGGGTGGGGTGAAAGCAGGGAAGGTTGATTTTCCCCATTAACTGTTTCGAAGGGTGCTTTGTGTCAGCCTTCGAAACAGTTAATGGGGAAAATACAAAGGCAGCAACGGCACTTCGTCAGGGGAGGTGCTCTGTCTGGCAGATGGCTGACTGCCGCCTTTCTATTACCCCCACCGCTGTTTCGTGTTAGTTCTCGAAACAGCGATGGGGGTTATTCAAAGGTGGCAGCCAGCGATCCGCCAGGGTGAGCGCCTCCCCTGACGAAGCGCTGCCTGCTGCTTTCCCCCCTCCCAATTTACCTTGAGGCCAGCAGGGCTGGGGAAGCGAAGGCGGCCTTACTGAGTGAGGCGTTTTATTAGTTTATTTTGTGCGCGCTGCTTTCCCAGCATCCGCGCTCACGTCCCTCAGCCTAATTGGCTGAGGGGTGGCGCGGCGCGGAGGACGCTGGTCCTTGTAGTTTTTTTTGTCTTCGTGGGCCGGTTGCCCCACTCTCGACGACCGGACCCTTGCGGCGATGCTCGCAGGGTCTAAAGGTAAGTGTGGGTGGCTCGGTACAGGATGGTTGGGCCGGGTATGGACGTGCATACCGGACACATGCCACGCAAGGCCCTTGTTATAGGTATATATTATATTATATTATATTATATTATATTATATTATATTATATTATATTATATTATATTATATTATATTATATTATATTATATTATATTATATTATATTATATTATATTATATTATATTATATCAAATATAATTGCAATTACATTTATATACTGCCCCCTTGTGCTTAGTGCACACTCTGGGCAGTTCACAAGGTAATTAACATTTTGCCCCTAACATGCTGGGTACTTCTTCTTCCATGTCTAGGCCAGATATGAAACTGCCAAAATGAAGACACTTTTTGGTGAATTCATTCCGCAGTTCCTTTTGCCTGACCCAGTATGAGAAAGATTAGCCAGCACAAGGTTGCCGTTGCCTGGGGTACACCTGATTGTGATTCAAAAACACCACAATGTTCAAGGGTGCTCTTTCCGTGTACATGCTGGGTACACATTTTATTATGTATCCCCCATCTGGTAACTATACTACTCGGTGTGGTTTACAACTAAAAGAAATTTAAAAAGCAGATAAAATAATATAACAAATTTAAACCATTTTAAGAAAAGGTAAAGGTTTCCCTTGCTCGAAATCCAGTTGTATCTGACTCTAGGGTTCAGTGCTCATCTCTGTTTCAAAGCCGAAGAGCAGCCGCTGTCTGCTTCTGCAGATGTTTCCATGGTCATGTGGCAGGCATGACTAGACACCGGAGCGCAATGAACATTAAAAAAAATTAAAAGAACAATCAGCAACATGGCAACAATAGACATACATGCCATTAAAAATGAAAACCCAAAGTTCATGGTTCTTATTAGTGGCATAGCTCTCCAGAAGCCTTTCTGAATAGCTCAATTTTTAGGACATTTTTAAAGGTCTACAGGGAGGGAACCAAGTGTACCATCTGTGTCTGTATACCCCTTTAACACAGGGATCTCCAACCTTTTTTGCACCACGGGCTGGTTTCGTGCCAAACAATTTTTCCACAGACGGGGTGGTAGGATTAGACGGCAAGGAGAAGGGGCCCAGCCACCTGCCAGCCATGCCGTTTGACTTGGGCAGTGAGGTATCACACTGCACATGGGCTGGGGGGGGGAGGAGCCCCACCTTAGTTAAACAATGTGGAGGAGGGGCCTGGCCACCTGTCTATCTGCTATGTCTGTAGCCTGTGCTCTTGCTCCATTCACCAGGCAGACACGGTGTAGCATGTTGAGGATAGAAGGCTGCCAACGGGGCTCCCAGTGCCGCTCACCCCTGCGGCCTGGTTTGGGACATCTCATGGCCTGGTACCGGTCCACAGCCCAGTGGTTGGGGACCCCTGTTTTGAAAAATTCTAGCAAGACTCAAAATTGATTTGATTTGAAATTTAATTTATATACCGCAATTCTCTGCCCAAGGGGCGACTCAACGCAGTTTATAAGTTACAAGTTCCAGCATAAAAATATCACAATAAATATCACAAAAAATACAGGCTATCACAGTACAATACAGTAAATTCAATAAGGTACAAGATACAAAATATCAAATACAATAAGAACATAAATATACAGAATATATAAGAAATATGCAATAATACAATACAAGCTGGCACAGGCAATCCGACTCCCCCTAGCAAACAAATACTGGGGGAAGGAGCTCCGTGTCTTGGCTGGGGACTGAATACAAAATTCAGAATACTAAATGTCCAAGTACAGTTCATTAAACAGTTACGCCAAAATACAAGGTACAGTAAAGGTTTCCCTTGCTCGAAAGCCAGTCGTATCCGACTCTAGGGTGCAGTGCTCATCTCTGTTTCTAAGCCGAAGAGCCAGCGCTGTCTGCTCCTGCAGACGTTTCCGTGGTCATGTGGCAGGCATGACTAGACACCGGAGCGCACGGAACGCTGTTACCTTCCCACCGAAGTGGTCCCTATTTATCTACTTGCAATTTCTTGCTTTCGAACTGCTAGGTTGGCAGGAGCAAGGTACAGTAACAAATACAAATATAAATTATACAAAATACCATTAAATACAGTACTGAAATCAGAATATCAATTGCATAAACCCTCAGCTCCCTCGCGTCCACAAAAAACCCTTGGCTCCGAAACATCCTTGGAACTTGAGATAGGCTATACAAATGAATGGGTATATGGAACAAGTCCCCTGCCTGTGGAACAAAACAAACAGCTAGTGCTCTGCCCTTTATCCTGAACATTGCTATGAGGAGTCCCTTTTAAGTCTGGTTTTACTGTCTTTTCTGTCACAGAGGATTTTTACGGTGATAGGAAATGTCCTAATGGTGTATATAGTGTTCACAAACTTGATAACCCCAACTCTCTCTTCTCTTCAGAGTCATCATGTTCAGTGGCAAAAGGAAAATGTCAGCGGAAAGCAATACTACAGCAATCTAGGCTCCAGGAGTACTCCTTACCCGCTGCCTAGTATGGCTACTTTTGTGACTTCTAACAAACCTGACCTCCAGGTCACCATCAAAAAAGAAATCTCCTCTCAGCCTTACAACAGTTCATGGCCTTCATGCCCAGAGCTTCCTCTTCCACAGATGTTCTCTCCGGCTTCCACCAGTTACACCAACAGGCCACCCGATCATGAGAACCGAGCAAGTGTCATCAAGAAAACATCAGATATTGCTCAGTCAAGAGTGAAGAGCAGCTAAGCCTTGAACTAGATATGTTGGCAGATTTTGCATTGTGGCTTTTAAGAGCTCCTCTAATGTACACTTTCAAAAAAAAATCTGAGGAAAAAGCCTTGAGAACGCAAAGCATGACTGTGTCCAACCTCCAGGACTGGAGCATTTTAAACTCAGGACTCCAGAATTTGGATGTGAAGCAAGTCAGGAGTTTGAAGGTTGTAGCCCAGGGGAAGAAGGTCACAGTGATATGTTCTGGAGCCCGCGGGCCATAGTTTGAGGATCCCTGTTCTGGAGCTTCGTCAAGAGGACCAAGAACCCCCCAAATGGAGACTATGCACTTCTTACAGTCAAGGTCGTCGTGGAACTACTTCTTCCGCGACTTAAGCCAGACATGAAACTGCCAAAATGAAGGCACCTTTTGGTGAGTTCATTCTGCAGTTCCTTTCGCCGGAGAGAAAGATTAGCTGGCAACACAAGGTAGCTGTTAACAGGGTACGCCCAATTGAAGATGCTCTTTCTGTGTACCCCATCATGGAACTGAGAACCTTGGAATGGAAGAGAAAATGTGAACTACCTAGATTCCCCCCCTCCCCCCCCCCGGCCGAATGTATTGTGAATATGTACATAGCGCAGTACTAGCAATATTGCGGTCTGCTTTTGCACCTTATTAAAAAAAGAAAAGCACTTGCAAAAAAAGGCCTTTCATTATCTTGCTCTAATGGCACACTTTAAGCCCTTCTTCTTGCATTAGTTCTTTGCCAGGGCTCTTCTGGCTGCTGGGGCCTTGGACTATGGAGAAGTGAACTCAACGAGGAGGTGAAAATCATGTCGTGTACATTTCACAGATTGTTTTGAAGAGTGCTTGTCTTACATGTGTCTAATCTGCTATGCTTGAAAGCTGCGTGGTACAACGGAAGAAAATCTATTACAGATATATTATGCAAATTCCCCGGTTCTAAAGGAAAAGAAAAATACTCTTAATTCTAACCAGAGTACGCTTTTTTATTTTTTATACAGTGGAATATTTTATTCAAAGTAAAAAACAAATTTTAAAGTGAATATAATTATTTCAGGTTTTTTATCTTTTCTACAGCAGATTTATAATTTTACAATTCAGTGTCTCGGTTGTCAGCAACTATTACATCTTTGTGGCACATTTTCTTTTCTCACTCTTTTTTTTACAAATTGTAAAGGTGACATAGCTTTTAATGATTTTTATGTAGCAATCAACCTATCCTGTGGATTGACAATAATAAATATTATATATAGATAAGTTTTTAAATGGACATTCTGTCTGTGTTTGTGGGTTTTAAAAATCAAAATTCTGATCTAAAACTTCCAAACAGGAAGGTTTAAAAAACCAGTGCATGTTTCAATTAAAAAGTGGGATGGGAGCAACGTCTTCCTCCAGAATTGTACAGTACTTGGGCCTATTCTAGGAGAGAGGAAAGGTAGAAATAATGAGTGTGATCTGAAAGCAACAAATAATCCAGCCAAAGTCCAGTCCATTTTAACCCATGTTGATCTAAGAGATGTCTATGCCCATCTTCTTCATTACTGCAATAAATAAATTTTTATGGTGCCTCAATTTGGCTGCTTTGCTTTTCCTGCTTGGATAACAAGCTTGATTTAAAGGACACAAAATACTCATATTTATAGCATGGATAATTCATTTGTAATTCAACATTTCCTTTCTATTTATCTGTCCTTACGTAGTTACCTATTCCAGCCTTTTGCTTCTGCCATGTCCTTTTTATTTGTAAAGTTATATATTTAAGTACCAGCAATGATTGTGTTGTTTTCATAATGTTTAGACAGTCTGGGGGGGGGGGGAACAATTCAAGTAGGATACGAACGCCATTCTGTCATTCTTGAAAAGCATTTCTGGCTTGAATGATCACATAACGCAGAACCAGAGCACAACTGGTAAACCACAAATAAACTAGGTGTTAACCCCTTACTCCTTGCTGTTACTGATAATGGATTTTTCCAAGTACAGTATATGTTATTATTTTCTTATACTATTTCTTGTTCTGCCATATCCGAATATTGGCGATCCTCATGGTGATCAGCCATGAAGACTGTCCTGAGAATATAATGCCATGGCCCTTCATCTGCCTTCCACATCGTAGCATGCCCCCCGTACCACTGATCCAGTTCCACGAGTCACTTTCTGGTCCTGAGCCCTTTTTGGCACACAAAGTCCTCATCAGCCCCAGGCCAGTATTGATGAAGCTGCTGCCCTCCATCAAGATGGATTCAAGTGGCATTTAATCCACTTGGGGACCATCAACCTTCCTAAAGGACTTCGGCATCCAAGCCCATTTAGTCCTCAGTGTTGTCAGGTTAGTTAACTGCAACCTGACACTTGGCGTTGAGTCGCTGGCAGTATGGTCTACTCTATTACCATGGCAGGATTACCTGGCCAGGCACCTGGCTGTCACTGATAATGAATGTTTCCAAGTATGTGTTATTATTTTCTTAAACATTATAATTATATTGTTGCAGGACAGCATGCTGACTTCTTATCACCTGGGAGAACAAGTCCCAATATACTTTATGAAGAAATGGAATGTAAATATGGCTCAGAAGATTCATACATCTCTCTAGGGTGTTAATTACATGAGGGCCTTCTTTTTCTAACCTTGTAGAACCATAGTGTGATCTCCGTCCTTTTTTTCATAAGACATATGTATAATCCTGGAAGAGATGTATTTAATCTTACTTACATATCAAATCACCCAAGTTATCTAACTCCCAAGGATACTAATAAAAACCACAACTAATCAAAATAGAAAAGATGGAAAGGAGACTAAATCTATCTATCTTCCTTATAATCACTGATTTTCTAACCAGGGCAACAATAAATAGTCCCAACAGTTGGATAATGTGTGAAATAGCTCCTGGCAGGTAAAGCTATCCTTATGATCAAATGCAGGGGTCCTTATCCTTTTTAAGCCATGGGTCTGTTCACGGCCCCTCAGACATTTGGTGGGCCAGACTGGTGGTACTGGTGCTGTGTGAGGGGAGTAGTGGGGGCTTGGGGTGGCCCTGCCAGCAGTGGCGGCCCCGCCAGCAGTGGTGGCGGTGGGACCAGCCCAAGCCCCTGCCACCACCCACACTGTCAGCACTGCAGTTGGGACCAGCCCGAGCCCCCACCACTCCACCCACACCGCTGTCAGAGGAACCAGCCTGAGCCCCCACTACTCTATGCACACCGCCACCGGCGACCACCCTGAGCCACCCACCACTCCCTCCACACCGCTTCCCTGCATGGAGGAGCTGCATGGCACCAAATCATCTGGCCCTCGCTTGAGCCGCCGCTTCTGCTTACAACATCCACCCTGCTATGGAGCGCTGTTAAAGACACGGCAAGCCAAGCAGAGGTGACAAGGATTGAGGAGGCAGCTGAAGCGAGGGTTTGGGATAGATGAAATGGTGCCGTGGGCTGAATCTGGCCCATGGGACGGAGGTTGAGAACCCCTGAGCTAATGTCATGCAGTGTATTTGTCTTCAGAATGGTGGTGTTTCTGTTTGTTTTGGTTGTTGTTATAAATTTGAATGGATCATCCTATTATATGTCCACACGTTGATTTTAGGGTGTATTGGGTTGTCCAGTACACACATATCATATTGCTCTGTGACGTCTCATTCCTGACGTAAATTGCTCTCCTCTTTTGTCATCCTCTTCCTGTCCAAGTCTCTCTCTCAGTTCTTCCCTCCCTGGTTTTACTCATCCATAGTGCACAAAAGGATAGATCAGGGATCTTCAACCTACGGCCCGTGGGCCAGATGTGGCCCACGGCACCATTTCATGTGGCCCCACTACCACGCCAGCAAGGGCCATGTGGTGGAGGAAATGGTTGTCCAGCCCCTGAAGTTGTCTTAGGGAGCATGACCCGGCCCCCGGCTTAAAAAGATTAAGAATTCCTGGGATAGATAGGGACTGACCAGCAGGAAAAATGCCCATAAGGAAATACTGTCAAATAACACCCACCTATACAAAACGGGACTGCGGTACTTAGTAGTTAAGACGCTGAAATTGGTAACTGGACGGTGGGCAGGTTAAGAAGCTCACGTAGTTAGCTGGAAGGCCGGCAGTTTGAGACCCAAATGCTGCACGATGGAGTGAACTCCCGTCTCTGTCCCAGGCCCTGCCAACCTAGCAGTTCAAAAGCAAGAAATTGCATGTAGATGAATAGGTACCACATCGGTGGGAAGTTAAACAGTGTTCTGGTGTCTAGTCATGCCTGCCACGTGTCTATGGAAATGTCTGCAGACACAGATGGCCCTGGCTCTTTGGTTATAAACAGATGAGCATTGAACCCTAGAGTCGGATATGACTGGCTCTTGAGCAAGGGTGACCTCGTCATGTCTGACTCCATAGAGCAGTGCTCATCTCCGTTTACAACAGACGTTTCCATGGCCATTGCGGCAAGTATGACTAAACGCTGGAACTCATGGAACGCTGTTACCTTTCCCACTGAAGTGGTACCTATTTATCCACTTGCAATTTCTTGCTTTTGAACTGCTAAGTTGGCAGGAGCTGGGACAGATGACGCACACTCACTCTGTCTCGCAGCATTCAGGTCTCGACCTGCCAACCTTCCATTTGTCAAGCACAGTATCTTAACCACTAAGCAATCGCGGCCCCTAGCAATGTAAAGCCCCTCCTTAAATAGTTCATTTGCGCTGAAAACTCTGCTGACATTGTTATAAGTTGAATGTAACTTGATAGTGTGTAACATCTTTATCCCTCTATCTCAAGGTTGTGGTTTTTTTTAGTTACGTCTTTATGACAGGCAATTTTTTTCAAAGAAGAAGCTAGGAACTTTCTCACACAGAACAAGTCAAATCCAAGAATATTCTTGGCAAGTGGTGGATCTGTATATTGAAGCCCTAGTAGCCGTAGCAATTAGCAATAGCAATTACACTTATATACCATCCCATAGCACTTGCACTCTGGGCAGTTCACAAGTTAATTAGCATTTTGCCCCCAACATGGTGGGTACTCATTTTACTGACCTCAGAAGGATGGAAAGCTGAGTCAACCTGGACCCCCATCAGGATCGAACTCACAGCATTTTGGCTGCAGTACGGCAGTTTAACCACTGTGCCACCAGGGCTCTAGGGCAGTTTCTAACTCACTTCAATTGACCTTTTTTGGTTGGTTGGGTGGGTGGGGGGTGGACCCCAAATACCTCGAAGTACTCACCTTAAATGTGTTGCAGATGGATAGATAAACTTTATCATGGTCAATGACCACCAGTACAGTACCTGCAAAATAATAAGTACATAGAATACATTAAATATTCTGTCCTAAGGATAACTTCCCCAAAGCACTGAGCAGCCAATGTACTGATTTAGGCTTCTAGGAATTAAAGTTCCCCTGTGGGACGTGGGCCCCATGTTGGGAATCAGTGGTTTAAATAGAAAAGCAGTCCTATCTGCCTCTTTTGTTCTTGCTTGCAAAACATCTTACATAGTACAGTATGTCCCACACCTATATTACTACCTCGGTGCTTAAAGGCTTATACAGGTATTCCTACTGACAACCAGTTTCCCAGACTTGCGTCTCTTGGCCTTGTTGCTACTGCAAACTGCAAAAATAAAGCACCACAGAGCAGAATATGAAAGGATTATACAGTACTAGCAGAGGTTGCCCGGCGTTGCTGGGCTGTTTTAAATGGTGTTAGAAAGTTTTTGTTGTTAATGTTTGTAAAGAAGAGGTTAGTCTATAATTGAAATTTTTATTTATACAAATTTTTTTTGGTGGCCTGTTATAAACTGTGATGAGTTTTGTTTGGTGTTTTGATTTTGTGGATAAAAAAAAAGAATAAAGGATGATATACTTTTTCCAAAAAAATTGTTTAACCTAATATTTTTAGTATGTATTTTTTAAAATTCTTGTACCGTAGGTAATAATTTAAAAAATATGAAAGTACATGTTTTTCACAATAAATGTTTTTAAACTGTGTATTGATGTTTTTATTTTTTATTTGAGTAAAAACTCAGCACAGGATTTTTGAATCGCTTTTATTTTATTTTATTGACATCTGTTTTTGATTTGTGTAAAATTGTGATTTTGTGTAATTTGTTTTTACTTGTTTTTACTCTTGGGGCCTTTTGTGTGGGGCTGTTGTGTCTTTTTGATTTTTTTTTACTATTGTGGGCAGCAAGTGGTGCTAGTAGGGGTTATCTTGTATTTTGACTGTTTTTTCTCTTGTGGCCTCTGGGTGGAGCTTCTTCCAGTAAGAAGTCTCTTTCTTTATTCATTTCTTTTCTAGTCGTTGTGGTGTGAGGTCGTGTGGTGGTGAGTTGGCTGTTTTTCTTTATTTGGGGTGGTGGTGGTGGTTGGATTTTGTAGTGTTTGGCTGGGTGCTGGGTGTGTTTGGAAATGTTTGTTGTTGTTTACTTTGTATTTTTTTGGTGTTGTTTTTGTGTATTTTTGAATGTTTTTGATTGTTTGCTTTTGTGTTTTTTGGTGTCCTACGGGGGGATCCCCTATCTGCCATCTCCCCTGGCTCTGGAAGGCTTGAGGGGACAGACCCCTTTTGTCTCCCCAAACCTTCCAGACTCATAGGACCCAGGAGAGGGGATCGAATCCAGGCCACCCTCTGATATTAAAAGGGAAATCTCAATTGTGGTTTCCCCTTTAATATCAGTGGGGGGTGATCCCCCTCTCCGTTGGCTTCCTTGGGTTTGGGAGGGTTGGGTAGACAAAAGAGGTCTGTCTCCCCAACCCTTCCGGACCCAGGAGAGCCATCGGAGAGGGGGATTCCCCCTCCCCCAAACTCCATTTTTAAAGAGAAGTAACCGCTTGGTTTCTTCTCTTTAATATGGGGCGTGTGTGTGTGTGGGGAGGGGAATCCCCTCTCTGCCAGGTCCCCTGGGGTCAGGAGGGTTGGGGAGACAGACCCCTTTTGTCCCCCCAAACCTTCCAGACTCATGGGACCCAGGAGAGGGGATCGAATCCAGGCCACCCTCTGATATTAAAAGGGAAATCTCAATTGTGGTTTCCCCTTTAATATCAGGGGTGTGTGTGATCCCCCTCTCCGCTGACTTCCTTGGGTTTGGGAGGGTTGGGTAGACAAAAGGGGTCTGTTTCCCCAACCCTTCCGGACCCAGGAGAGACATCGGAGAGTGGGATCCCCCCCCCAAAACTCCGTTTTTAAAGAGAAGTAACTGCTTGGTTTCTTCTCTTTAATATGGGGCGTGTGTGTGTGTGTGTGGAGGGGAATCCCCTCTCTGCCAGGTCCCCTGAGGTCAGGAGGGTTGGGGAGACAGACTCCTTTGGTCCCCCCAACCCTCCCAACCCCAGGGGAGCCAGTAGAGAGGGGGAGCACAACACCCCCCCCCCAGTGATATTAAAGGGGAAACTCCGATTAGGAGCTTCAGGCGCCGTTGGGGAGGGGGGCTTTGGTTCCCGCGGCTTGGCGGACTTGCTCTCCTGGTGTTTTTGTTTGTTTTAATTTTTGCGCGCTGGCTTCCTCAGCGTTCTGCGCGCTCATGGCGCGCAGGACGCTGGGGCTTGTAGTTATGGGTTTGTGCTTTGTGTTTGTGCTGCGTTTTTTAAAACTGGTTTTCTTTTGATTGGCTGCGGCGTGTTTCCGAACGTTCCTTGCGCGCGCCGTGCGAGAGCCTCTCAGCCTGATTGGCTCTGGCGCAGTGCAAGGAATGTTGGGAAATGAAGTTGTTTCCCTTTTTTCGCGTTTGTGGGGTTGTTGCCCCACTGCCTGTTTTCTCAATTCTTTGTTGACCTGCGGACCCAGATCAGCCGTGTGCACGAAGGGTGAGTGCAGGCAAGTAGGGCGAGGCATAGCAACCTATAGCAAGTTCCAACGGTTAACCCTTGGTTTTATAGGTTAAGATTAAAAGTGAAGTGTTAGAAATTAAGGAACTTTAAATAGACTGTGTTATAAAATAGTAGCATTGATGAAAGACTTTCAGTTCATCTGTGCTAAGAGTATGTATAATCAACGTTCAGGTATTAAAATAATTCGTTTCCTTGCATATTTGAATTTATGCGTGCTGTGGATCTGCAAGTGTAAAGAAAGGTCAGTAATTGCGGAAGTGTATGCAATTGCCTGTAGACTTTGAACTTTATAACACAACTCACTCACCTATAAAGCTATAAAATGCTCCATTATAGCAATGGCTAATTATGATTGCCTTTGAACTTTAGAACCATTAGACTGAACTAACTGCATAGTTTAGACCTGTGATGGCAAACCTTGGCACTCCAGATGTTCTTGGACTTCAATTCCCAGAAGCCCCAAACCCTGTGAATCCACACGAATGGGTTTGCTGCAATTCATCCAGCCCACATGTGTTTTACTTCAGCTTCCAGGAGCGGCGCAGGCGGTGCGGGCCGGATGAATCACAGCAAACCCATTCGTGTGGATTCACAAGGGCTTGGGCTTATGGGAATTGAAGTCCAAGAACATCTAGAGTACCAAGGTTCGCCATCACGGGTTTAGGAGAAGGCATTATGGCAGAGATTGAACGGCTTTAACTTCAGGGCTCAGTCTGATACTATTGTCTGGAATCAAGCGGTCCTTGCTACTATTGCTTGGCACAATGATGACCAACCTTGGCACTCCAGGTGTTCTTGGACCTCAATTACCAGAAGCCCATGTCAGCACTCCTGCTGTTCAGAGCTTCTGGGAAATGAAGTTCCAGAACATCTGCAGTGCCAAAGTTTGCCATCACTGGCTTGGCAGCATGGATATAGAATGCTGAATAGAACATTAGAGTGTCCTGATATGAGCTGTTCTGAACATGAAGTAGAGCCACTTTTTCCAAGCAGAGCACACTGGAAGGAGCTTTTGTAGAGTTTGTGCACCACAACCTACCTCATTCAGCTGAATCTCTCAGCCTTCTGGGTAGCATTATCGAGGGGCTGGGGAGACTGCTTTGGGAAGGAAAAGGCCGGGAAGTCTCACAGAATGTACCCCTGTAAATGTGATTGCCAGATCTGGATGTCAAATGTGAACCTTTTGAAAACATAAACTACACATTTGTAGTTTGTATTATTTTTAAAAATATGAGTTGCTAAAAAAATAGAGAGATTTAGGCACAGTAAATGTATGCAAGCATAAACTTTCAAACCCTTTTCAAACAACTTTTTTTAAAAAAATCACACCTGAAAAACTGACTTGACAATATGTTTGCATTTTTCAGTTTACACAACAACTTGCTTAGCCAGTCCCTGCTCCAAGTTGCCATGGTAACAATTCACTGGGCTGCCTTACCATGGCAACTGCACATTATTTTCTAGTACCTGAATGACCTTTTGTGCTAGAGAAGTTGTTTAAAACAAGACAATTTGCCTTATGCAGGGAAGGCAAAAAAACTACCCATATGTTCCAGACCAGGTTCTTGTTCTAGAAGGCCCTACATTCATTTCAGCAGATGCCATGTATGGAGAGGACAACAGGGCCAGGATTTCAGCCAACATTGCATGGAAGGGTGATAAGCATGTGGTCCGTGTTATATTACACTAGCATAGGTTGCCCAGCATTGCCGGGCTGTTATACACTGTGTTTTGCTGTTGGGGGGAGGGGGGTTGAGTAAAAAATAAACAGAGGATGCTACAATTTTTTTTTATTTAACTTTTTTTAATGTAAACTTTTGATTTATTCCTATTTTTGAGTTGGTTTTACTCTTGTGGCCTCTAGGTGGGGCTGTTAGCAAGAGGGCTGCTTTGAATTTTTTTGACTTGTTTTTAATCTTCCGGCCTGCAGGTGGGGCTGTTAGTAATAGTGTTGTATTCTTTTTTTTTTTTTTGTTTCACTTGTTTTTTCTCTCCTGGCCTCTTGGTGGGTCTTCTTCCGGTAAGTAGTCTTTGTTTCTTCATTTCTGTTCCGGTCTCGTGGAGGGAGGATGTGCTGGTGAGTTCTCTGGTTTTCTTTCTTCTGGGTTTTTTCTTTGTTTTGTTTTTGTGGTGGTGGGCTAGGAGGTGTTCCTGTTTGTTCCTTTGTGGTTTTGTTGGGTTTTAGATGCGTTTAATTGGTTTGTTTATTTCTGGGGTTTTTATTTTTGTGATTTCGTTGGTGTTTATTTGTGTAATTTGTGGTAGTTGTGTTGTTAGAGTTAGGTATTTTCGTGTTGTAGTTAGGTGTTTTTTCTGTGCTTTTCTGGTATTGTGGATGATTTTGTTTGTGGATTTTGTTGTTTACTTTTTTGTTTATTAATGTGTTTTAATTATTTATTTATTTGTGTTTTATTAATTTTGGTGTTTGGTGTTTTTGGTAAATGTTTGGTTTTGTTGTTGTTGTGTATTTTTGCGTGAAGATCAGCCTGCCTGTCGGTTCCTCTTTTCCCCATTGCTGCTTCAAATTTTTGTTTTGATGCAGCAATGAGGAAAAGGAGTAGCCGGCAGTCAGCTTGCTCTTCGCAGTAAGGTTCGTTAGGTAGGTCGAGGGAGAAGGAGGCAGAGAAGAGCTATCTGCCTGATGATGGTTCTCTCCTCTCTGTCTCCTTTTTCTCTTGGCTTACCTAACCAGAGATCGGCAGGCAGTGATCCATAAGGGGTGCTGCTCTTCCTTGCGGATTGCTGGCTGCTGCTTTTGTATTACCTCCACCGCTGTTTCATGTTAGTTCTCGAAACAGTGGTGTTGGAAGTACAAAGGCAGCAGCCAGTCATTCTCCAGGGAGTGTGCTTCCCCTGACAAACTGCTGCCTGCTGGTGGGTTTTTTTCCACCCCGGCTCAACTTACTTTGAGGCCAGCAGTGGTCTCGCCATGTCTTTGGCAGGGTAGTGTGGAGGAGAAGGAGTCCCTCATCTCCCCGTTGCTCTTGGAAAGAAGGTCAGCGGGTGTCTTGCCGTGTTTTTTTGGTTTTTTGTTTTGTTTTGCGAGGCTGTGAGGTGCTGCATCTGCCTACTACGGTGGACTTGCCCTCCCATTGCAGGATGTCGGCGTTTTTTCTTTTAATTTTTTGCGCACCGGCTTTTTCACCATTCCACGTGCTCACACCCTTCAGCCTGATTGGCTGAAGTGCTCATGGCGCGTAGGACGCTGGGACTTGGATTTTTGTTTGTTTTGTTTGCAATCGTGTGGCGGTTTTTTTCCTGTGGCTCGATTTCAATTGGACATACCGCGTTTCCCAACATTCTTTTTGTTTGCGCCTGTCAGCCTGATTGGCTGAGGCACAGCGCGGCACAGAGGATGTTGGTAATTGAAGTTGTTTCCCTTTGTTCATGTTCGTGGGGCTGTTGCCCTACTGCCAGCTTCGGCAACCATGCAGTACTCTGCGGGCCGGGTTTGGGCGATTGCAGGAGGCTCGGTACGGGATAGTGTGGACAGGTGCGGAAGCGTATGCCGAATTCCAACGGTTAACATCTGGTTTTATAGGTATAGATTATATGCAGAGTAGGGATGGGGTACACCATGTGATGCTCCAGATGTTGGACTCTGACTCTTTATCTACCACTACTGTGCTAGTAGGCTTCATAGGTGTGGCAGTCTAACAATATTGAGTTCCACACAGACCCAATGTTTGCTTCAGAGCACCATCTCTGTGCAGTTAACCTCAGAAACAATATACGTTGTGCAAAATAAAATGCATGTATGGCAACATTAAGATTACATACAGATGCTTGTACTAGTCCTTATTTTTTTTAGAGAAGAATGGTATTTCTAAATCAGCTGCCCAAATAAATGCAGTTTCCAATGTATGTGATCACTTAAGTCTATGTCGTACATATTCAGCAAATATAGGTTGCCCTTGCTCAAAATCCGGTCATATCTAACTCTAGGGTTCAGTGCTCATCTCTGTTTATAGCCCAAGAGCCAGTGCTGTCTGCATCTGCAGACATTTCTGTGGGAATGTGGCAGTGGACAGAATGCTGTTTACCTTCTCACCGCAGTACAGTAGTACCTACTCAGGGATGCCTGAATGAGGCTCCTTTCATGTTCCCATGATCTTTTCCCACTGAAGTGGTACATATTTATCTATTTGCAATTTCTTGCTTTCGAACTGCTAGGTTGGCAGGTGCTGGGTGAGAGACAGGCGCTCAAACCATCATGCAGTACCTGGGTCTCGAACTGCCAACTTGCCAGCCTTCCAGCTAACAAGGTGAGCTTCTTAACCACTGAGGCACTGCAGCTTATGTGCACCTGATCAATTCAAAGATTTACCACACATTGTTTTAGATGTGCCCACATTAGATTGCTCAAGAAGCTTAGATGGCTGTAGGCAACCATCAAGTCAAATAGAGAGATTGTTTATTTCTGCATTTAAGTAGTTAATACGCCTTTCCTCAAAAGTTAACAAGAGTAGTAGCCCTATTTGATACTTTGAAGCACTTTTAAACAAACTAACTAAACCAGTGTCAGTAAGTACAAGACAATATGGCACCACTTTCAAAAGTTCAAAACCTGGGCATAATTAAAACCAGTAGCTAAAACAAATTATTTACACTTCAAATGCTCTCTTAGAAGATTTTGACCATCCTACAAATTGTCAGATACCCAGTGTAATGTAGTGGACAGAGTGAAGGACTAGGGCTCTAAAATCCTGGGTTCAAATCCCCACTTAGCCATGGAAACTCACCAAGGGTGTGGAACCAGTAAAACCACTCCTTAAATGACTCACTCACTTTGAAATCTCTATTCGGATCATTATAAAATAATGTTCAGACTTCATAGCACATTGTCACTAGGAAGATGGAAGTGTTAAGATGGAGGTGTTAACGGATACTGTCTCAGAACAAATCCATACTGTACTTGTTTTGAGATTATTCTCTTCATTGTATTGGCTAGATACAGGATAATAATTTCATGTCATAGATTACTCTGGGTTGAAATGATTTTTACTGGAGAAAATGTGTTCCGGGGACACCCAAATGAGGCTCCTTTCATGTCCCAAACTGCAGCTCTCATGTATCGAAACCCGTCCTTCCAGTCTCCAGCTCAGTGTCTTAACCACTAAAACACTGGGGGAGCTGGATACAGGATGCCTACATCAATGAACTCTCTGCCAGGTGTGTTCATGTCTAGTTCTACATTTTTATATGACTATTCTGGAACTATATTTCTGTCATTTTCCCTCTGAGCTTCACTTGACAACCTGAGAGATTTCCTTCTAGCCACTCTTAACTTTTCTCTCACCTCAGCCAGACAAGATCCAGTTAAAACAGCAGTTTCGTATATTACATGCACAAATGTATACAAACCATTGTAGGCATAAGTGGGAAGGAGGATATACAAATCTAACTGTAGGCAGACTGGTAAGTAGCAAATTGTATTGGTACATAGGATGAGACAAGCTGTCCCTCCAGAGATGTCAGAACATAGAGAGAGCTTTTGTGATGTTAGCTGGGAGGTTCTGGAATCCATAGCCATTTTCAAAGTCATTTTCCTTTTCCCCCCACAAAGAACCACTTCCCTGGTCCCAGTTCACCATGTTTAAGAGAATGACAACATAGAGAAGGGCTCTGAAGATTATTACAATATGTATGCCAAGTGAGAATGGGAGAAAGTAGTCCCTCCACATACCTTAGTCCTAACCACAAAAAGGATACCAGGGACTCATATTTAGGATTCTGACCTTTTCATTGCTCAGATCCTGTGCATTTAAAAGCTGCATCTTTCTTAGTCTCATCAGCAATTGTAGTTTCCTATCACTTACTTCATCTTTCCCACCTGGATAAGATTCTAGTTGGACAATTTGATTATCAAAGTAGGAATATCAAAGAATAATCAAGTAAAACAAGTCGACATGGATGCAGGACAAATTTTCTGTGAATGTGGAGAATTTATGTGCATGTTGTTTATGCCCCATCACATGTACAAAAGAAGATCTAGTACAGGAGTGGGCAACCTTTCTAAGTCGGGGACCAGGTCACGCTCCCTTAGACAGTTGAGGGGGCCGGACTGGTGATCCTCCCGCCGTAAACGCATCCGTATCTCTCAGAATTAGGTAGCAGTAAACGCTTCGGGCAGTGGTGGTGGCAGCAGCAGTGGTTGGAGCGAGGGCAGGGCCCTGATGATTTGGTGCCATGGGCCATAGGTTGCCATCCCCTGATCTAGTAAGTGGCTGAGATAATAGTGTTGAAATAGCCTACTACTGCTCAGAAATAATATTAAACATTTTAAGATTTTAATTTGTCATATTCATCCATAATTTTAAATTGCAATGCTCTCATAAAAAGGCATTGTTTCTATGTCTGCACAATCTGTGATTGTTATATTTTTGCCTTTTTACAGCTTTTATCAGCTCAGGAATTCTGAAAATAAAATATACTGTATTTGCTTGCATTTCTGTGAATGTGGAGAAAATCAATCAAATCAGCACTGAATTTGATTATCTTTTAATTATATAGCTGCTATTGTATAACAAACAGAACCAATTTCCTTCTTCAATAAGTGGTCCTGTGAGCACATTTCCACATTTAGCAGGTCTTACACTACAGAGAATGGATTAAAATCCTTGGTCATCCCTGAAACTAATGAAATGGTTTTGAACCAAACACATTCTCAGGCTGACTTGACCTGAGAGAGTTTTTGAAATGTCAGTATGAGTTGTAAGCAAAGAAAACACGAATGCCACATATAAGATGATGCATCATGCTATAGAATACACATTTTTATTGTATTAATGGAACTATTTTAAACAAAATTCTCAAACCGGTACTATTCGCTAGAAAGGTATTAAGAAACACAGAATATAATGGCTTTGCTCCAGCTTTACTTCTCTTGATCTCAAGCCTGCAGTTACATGAGAAATTGCACCATTCAGGGGCAATCTCACGGTCATCCACTTGTGCAAAAGAAGAAGAAGAATTATCTGTACAAGTAAACAGCAGAACAGCAACTGTACATGGAACAGATTGTTCTGCACATGCTGGAACTGATCGGGAAGCTGAGCCTGGTCCTCGAAGCACTATTGCAAAACTAGCCCCTCAGCCTTTCATCAATGGTTGCTTCTCACTGCAAATATCCTCAGAGGCAGGGCTAAGACAAGGCCTTTTGTTCCCTGAGGTGAAGGATGGCACCTAAACTGTGGTTTCTGTGCAAAAACCAGTGAGCCTGGAATATGACTTTTTCTTCAGCATCGTTGATGGGCTATCCTTCCCCACCACACCTCAGGCAGCAGTGGGCCAGCCCTTACCACTGAAGCTGAATGAGGCAGCAGCTTCGAAGGTGGGACTAAGTGGTAAATTTGTCAGTCCCCATATTGTCAAGGTGGGATGCTTGCTACTTTGAAGGATAAGCACTGCTTCATGCAACTCTCCATGCCTACAGACTGTGGCTATGGCTACTGCTTCCGCTGCCACCGCCACCTTTTACAAGAGGAATGTAGTGTGAGAGGAAGCCATAGAAGCATACCTGTCAAGTTTTGGATTTGAAAATAAGGAAAATTTTCCGACACCCGCCGCGAGCCATCCCACCACTACAACCAAGCTCCAGTATCTCTCAAATTTTAAGATAGGTGTACAAGAAATCTAAAATAACCACGTTAACCACTTACTATCTACAATTAGGTGATCAGAATCTGATAGGCAGAAACAGGAAAGTCTTCTTTACTCCCATGATCCATCTACCTCGTTTGTTGTTCCTGTTATGTTCCTGCTGTCAGCACAAATCTTGTGATAACTGCTGCCACCCAGGCTACTGCACAGTTCTCACAAGGCTACATTGACAGAGTTCAGTTTGGAGTGGCAGAGGATTTTTTAAAAGTTATATAATTGTTGGAATCTGATTCATGTAAAGATAATCAGCCTCATCTAACAGAGCAGTTTATTGCCCCAGATCTTTTAAGATAGAAACCTAAGAGTCCACGAAGTCCCGCTTCATTAGGCTCAGAGTAAGGAAAGGAACAGAGAGAGTCAGAGAAAACACGACTCCAGTCCTTGGCTGAACAAAGGATACTAATCCTACTCTTTATTCAGGCAGAGAATAACAGAAACGAAACTTATTCAAGCAGAGTATACCAGAAACGAAACTTAAGCTACATAATCAATCAGAATGTCAGAACCCAAATAAGGAGAGATAAGGAGCGTTGTCTCTCAGTGAGCAAAGAGGCCTTAGTTTACAAAATGTGTCAGAGACAGCCTGACAGAATCCAGATACATTCCTACATATAATATGGGAGATTTACGGGAAAATACTAATACGGGAGGACAGCAGGAAAGAAGGGTAAAAAATACGGTAGTTTTCCGGCCAAAACGGGAGATTTGACAACTATGCATAGAAGCCACCAACTCCACACCATTGTTGGAAAATTGCTTCCTACTGTGTACAACTCTCTCTATATTTAATTCAGTGCTGGTCTTTGAAAGGTCTTAGGGGCACAAGGCACTGTGGAAAGAGGGATCAGAAAAATGTACTGTATCTGCCAAGGTGCCTAGGTCTCAAGGATTTTTTTAAAAAATTGTTCCTCATCAAATCTGCTAATTGGGGGAAGCAATTTTACCATACTATATTTGAGGAGACCCAAGAACACCAAACGCTGCATACCTCCAAAATTAAAATGTTTTTAAAAGGAAAAGTAGCAAGGATTTCTTCAGATTGGAAAAAACCCCAACAACTTTTGTAAGAGAAAATTGGAGACGTGTGGGCATGGGGAAGTGAGAGTGGAAGAAGTGTAGCTCTCGATGCCACATGTAGCACCCAGACCTCTGGAGGTTGTCCATTCCTGCAACAGATGTAAGGCTGCCCAAGCCATTTTCATTTTTCTGGTGGTCAGAGCTCCAAAGTCTGTGGAAGTTTCCACAGGGTACACACCACAGGGTACACACCACAGGGTGTACACACACACACACACACACACACACACACACACACACACACACACACACACACACACACACACACACACACACACACACACACACACACACACAAAGCTCAAAAGGTGTCTTAAATGTTCAGACGTCTTTGTCTTTAATTTACTATGTACATAAAGCTCAACAGGTGTCTTAAATGTTGAAACATCTCTGTATTTAATTTACTTCTAGGATCTTCTTACTGTAGCATGTGATAACTTTCAGCAAGCCGCCGATTCCATGTTGGGCTGCATGAAACTTAAGACTGAATCATGCTCATTGCAAAGTAAACACAGCTCTGTTTTCTGCTTCCCTTCAGGAGCCATGACAACAGCCATTCACTTATTAAACACTTGCTAGAATGCCAGCCAAGCACTCATTTGGCAGAGAGGAAACAGCGTGAAATGCTGACATCATTTCATTTAAAAGCACAGAAGTCCTATTTTGTAGCATCCAACAAATTTTGCTAGCAGTCCTTAAAAGGAAACAATGCATACATTTTGTTTTTCCTGGGAAGAAAACAGTCTGAGGCCTACTGGGTGAGCTTAACTATCAGCTCAGCACAGCCTCACCCACTGGTTTGCAATGATGATAAAAGGAAGGGGAGGAGAGACAGAAGGCAATAATCATGTGTGGAATCAAAGCTCTTTAGAAGAGGGGTTGTATAATATGCAGTAAGAGAAAGGGCAATTGTGAGGGGCAATAGACCCTTATGGGAGATGTGCAGAGGTGTCCAGAATCACTCCGTCCCAGAATGGAGGGCACATAGACCTTTTGTCCAGACCCACACTGATATTCGTGTGTTCCTGGTTTCCAGTGTACGCCGAATCCATGTGAATGGTGTTATGTATGCATGTACAATGTCTTTTTAAATGTATGAATGTAACCAGCCACAATCACAATGTATCTCAGCTGCTAAGGAACGCGAGCAAGCCGCCCATAGAGGGCAGCTGCGAGCGTTCAGTCTCACATGGTCCACATTCCCCAAATCACGAACAGCCACGGGAGATTCCCCGCATGACAAAGGACTACAGAAAACAACTACAAGAAGAGAGGCGTGACCTGGGCGAGGCCACGCCGGTAGCAGCCAATGAGCTACCGTGCAACCAGATTCAAATGTATTATGTACTGTATATAATGAGATGTACCTCCGCCATTACCTCATGTTCATGCTGACCATCAATGAATAAACCTGTGTTAGTCCTTCCTGCGACTCCTTCTTTGTCTCCTGTGCAAGACACTAAATTGGCGACGAAGGTGGGATCGATGGCGAATCCCAAAGTCAAGCCGTACCAGTTCGATGTCAGCGAACCCGAGCAGTGGGAGCTCTACGAGTGCCAGTTTCGGCACACGATGGAGGCCGCCGGCGTCGACGACGACGCGAAAATGCGCTCGCATTTCCTGTCCCAGGTGGGACCGGCCGTGATGCGGATCTTGATGACCCTCGTGGCCCCCCGGAAGGTGGACGAAGTGCCCATTGACCGCATCTTGGAGAAGCTTCGTGAGCACTTCCAACCGCCGGTCTCAATCTTCCCAGCCCGGGTCGCGTTCCACCGGCGAGACCAGCGCCCAGGCGAATCCGTGTCCGCCTACGCGGCGGCCCTCCGGCTGGCAGCGATGCACTGCCAATGGGACGACCTGGACCAGGCCCTCCGAGACCGCATGTTGTGCGGTTTGAGGGACGAGGAGCTGCAGAGGCGCCTGATGACCTGCGACAGCCGCCTCACGTTCAACGAGGTACTGCGGGAGGCCCAAGCAGCCGAGGAGGCCAGGAGCGGGGTCAGGCTGTTTAAGTCCCGAGGGGCCGCGGCCGAGAGGACCAAGTCGCCAGTGCAAGCGGCCCGGCGGACACCAACAAAGACTGCCTGGCGGGCCCCCAAGCCGCCCGCCGGCTCACCAGCGATATCCGAGGAGTCATCTACGACGGCAGACTCCTGTTCCAGCGAGGACGACGATGTCCAGCGGATACGGAAGCGCGGGGAGAAGCGTGAGACCCGCGACAGGCAAGACCGCCGTTGCAACGGTTGTGGGGCGCCCCACGACCGCACGAGGTGCCCGTTTCGCAAGGCCGAGTGCCACAACTGCGGCCGGAAAGGGCACATCGCCAGAGTTTGCAGGCGCGGATGGACCGAGGACAGGAGCGGCCCAAGTCACCCCCGGGGACACCAGCGTAAGGCGACCGGCACGAGGAAGGTCTCAACCGGCTTCGACGAGGAAGGCGTCAACCGCGTGGGACTGGAGCACCGACGTTTTTTCGTTGAGGTACAGTTACAGGGGCTCCCAGTGAGAATGGAGATAGACTCGGGGTCATCCTATTCTATCCTATCCCAGAGAGAGTACATGCGCATTCCCCCAGAGGCGCGGCCCAAACTGCGGGCCTTAAGGTCAAACTTGCGGGACGTGCAGGGAAATGGGATCCCAGTGTTGGGGGTGGGAAAGTTCAAACTAAAATTCAAGAACTATTCCGAGAGACTGCCCCTAGTCGTCCTCAAGGGGGGGGGAGATGCTGCCTTCTGGGAACAGAGTGGTTTGCTCCCCTGGGAATCGAACTGTCCGGCATTAACGCCATCGAGACGGACCCAATGCGGGATGTGTGCAATGCGCACCCGGACGTTTTCAAAAAGGGGCTCGGAACGTACAGGGGCCCCCCAGTCTCCTTTGAACTGGACCCAGAGATCCGGCCCATCCGCCTCAAGCCAAGGAGAGTGCCGTTCGCCCTAAAGGACAAGATCGAGGCGGAACTGGACAAACTGGTGGGGCAGGGGATTTTGGTTCCAGTTGATTCGGCGGAATGGGAAACGCCGATTGTTACGGCCCTTAAATCAAACGGGGAGGTCAGGATTTGCGCGGATTATAAATGTACGATTAATAAGGCCATTCGGCCAAATGCATACCCGGTGCCTGTGGTCAGCCACCTACTGGACACGTTACATGGGGGGAGGTGTTTCGCCAAGCTAGACTTAGCGCAGGCATATCAGCAGCTCTTGGTAACCCCAGCTGCTGCCGCCGCACAGACGATTGTAACCCACAAGGGAGCCTTTAAAGTGACGCGCCTCCAGTTTGGCGTGAATTCGGCCCCCGGGATTTTCCAAGCCCTCGTGGAACGCCTATTAAAGGGACTCCCAGGTGTTCTCCCCTACTTCGACGATGTCCTGATAACAGCGGGGAGCGAGGCAGAGCTAGCCAGGAGGTTAGATGGGGTCCTCTCAGTTTTCGAAAAAGCGGGGCTTCGCCTTCGAAAAGACAAATGCGTATTTTTCGCAAGAGAGGTTGAATTCCTCGGGTTTAAGGTAACCCCAGAGGGAATTCGCCCCTCGGAGTCCAAGGTCGCGGCCGTAAAGAATGCCCCCCGCCCCACTGCAAAGCCAGAGTTGCAGTCTTTCCTAGGGCTCCTCAATTTTTATCACTCATTTCTGCCAAGGAAGGCATCGGTCGCGGAGCCACTGCACGCCCTACTAAAAAAGGACGCGGCTTGGCGGTGGGGGGACAGGCAGGAGAAAGCATTTAAAGAGCTAAAGTCACTCCTTTCCTCGAATGCTGTCCTGACCCACTTCGATCCGAGAAAACCAGTGGTTCTAGTATGTGATGCGTCCCCGGTGGGGGTGGGGGCGGTCCTGTGCCACGTGCTAGAGAGCGGGCGGGAGGCCCCGGTGGCGTACTATTCAAGGTCCCTTTCAAAGGCTGAGCGCAATTACGCGCAAACGGATAGGGAGGCCCTAGCCATAATTGCGGGAACGAAAAAGTTCCATGACTTTTTGTATGGCCGCGAGTTTACGGTGGTGACTGATCACAAGCCGTTGCTGGGGATCTTCACTACCGGCAAACCGACCCCCCAAATTTTATCCCCCAGGATGCTGCGTTGGGCTATATTCCTCAACGCTTACCAGTACGAGCTGATTTACCGCCCAGGGAAAGAGATCTCCCATGCAGACGCACTATCCCGATCCCCTCTCCCTAGCCTAGGAGACCCCACATGCGAGGTGGAGCAGGACCACCAAGTCCTGCTGATCAAGGCCCTCGACTCACCCCCCATTGTTCCGGCCGACCTCGCCAAGGCGACGGCGGCCGACAAGACCCTAGCCCAAGTCAGCTCCTGGGTTAGAAAAGGGTGGCCCACTACTTCCCCGGGTGAGGAATTCCAGCCGTTTTGCAGACGCAGAGTGGAGCTCTCCCTGGAAAGGGGTTGCTTACTCTGGGGACAGCGGGTAGTCATTCCCGAAAAGTTGAGGGCCAGGGTGCTAAAGCTACTGCACACCAGTCACCCGGGAATCGTGCGCTCCAAGGCCCTAGCCAGGAGTTTCGTTTGGTGGCCCAAGATAGACGCAGATATAGAACGGTTAGTGGGCACGTGCGAGAGCTGCCAGAGCTCTCGGCCCGAGGAATCCAAGCTACCCCACAGGGAATGGGACACGGCCCGTGGGCCATGGTCCAGGATTCATGTTGACTTCGCTGGCCCGTTCCGCGGGGCCACGTTCCTACTGGTAGTCGACTCCTACTCCAAGTGGTTGGAGGTAATCCCTATGAGCAGCACCTCCTCCGCGGCAACCGTTAGGCAGTTGCGCAAGCTTTTTGCCTGCTTCGGCCTGCCAGACGTTCTCGTGAGCGATAACGCGAGTACCTTCACGTCTGCAGAGTTCAAAACGTTCATGGAAAGAAATGCAATTAGGCACATCACAGCTGCCCCGTTCCACCCCGCCACAAACGGTCAGGTAGAGCGCCAAGTGCGCACTACGAAAGACGCACTGCGGCGCATGGGTCCCGGTGAGTTGAACCTGCATCTGTGCCAGTTCCTCATCTGCTACAGGACAACCCCCTTAGCCTCAGGTTTTTCCCCAGCCGAACTCCTCATGAGGAGGCGTCCGGTAACACTTTTTGACCGGATGGATCCGTCCAGGGTGGAGGATGAAGGGAGGAATATAAGCATGGGGGGAGGGAGCTCCAAAAGTTTTGCGATAGGGGACCCGGTTCACTGCAGAAACTACGCGGCCTCGGGACCAGCGTGGGTACCGGGCACAATTGTGGAGCAAACGGGGCCGGTATCCTACAGGGTCGAAACCAATTCAGGTCTACTTTGGAGAAGGCACGCCGACCAACTCAGAAGGGAAGTCACAGGGGAGGGGGCATCAGCGTTAGGGTCCTCCCCCACCCGCATTACCCAAGGGGGAGACACGGCGGAACCCGCGGATACAAACGCGTATCCTGGGTTCCCATCCACAGAGGAGGATACTTTGAAAGAGAGGGATCAGTTTAGTAATGATTTTGATTTTCCGTACCAGGGGGAGTTAGCAGAGTGGTCCCCCACCCGTCCTAGCGAGAAGAGGGGTTTCAGTTCAGCCCCTGGTACCTCCAGCCCCCCCGGTTCCTGCATCCTAGAGTACACCATAGCTCCGGCTCCTAAAAGACAGGCAGCCGGCGGGAGCTCGCCCGCCCCCGCCGCAATCTCCCGAACTCCCGAACAGACAGCAGGAGGTGGCGGGACCGCGAGGGCATCCTCGTCGGTCCCGAGGTTCGTGCAGGACAGGACAGCCGAAGGGTTGGCTTAACTCAGGTTTATTGCATGAGGACCGGGTGAAGCATGAGGTAATGGCGGTGATACATCTCTATATATACAGTAGGGTTTTACATTTGAATCTTGTAGCACGGTAGCTCATTGGCCGCTACCGGCGTGGCCTCGCCCAGGCACGCCTCTCTTCAGTAGTTCTTCTTTCCTGCTGCTGAATGCGGGGAAGGATTTCCCGCGGCTGTCCGTGATTGAGCAATGTGAACCATGTGAGACTGAACGCTCGCAGCTGCCCTCTATGGGCTGCTTGCTCGCGTTCCTTTACGGCTGAGATACATTGTAAATGGAGTGGTTACCTTCTGTCAGTACAGTGACATGCATACACAACATCCCTCCCCCCTAGGATGGGACGAAGTCCCGCAACCAATGTGGCTTGCCGCACATGCGCTTGGGGCGTGCTTGCGCCTGCCCTAGTACAGGAGAGCCTGTGATCCCTGACTCCGTGGGTGCTTGTCCTGCAACGGAAAACGGGGATTCATTAGTGGCTCTGTGGGGCGTCTGTGCCTGCCTTGCGCTGGGGGATGGGAATGGGATGAACAGCTGAGAAGTGAACCCCTGCCTGTTTCCCTTGGACCCCGGGGACCCTCCTATCGTGAACCGCGGGACCGATGAGGATGCCCTTGTGGTTCTGCTACCTTCTGTCCCCCGCTCGGGGGACCTTGAGACTGTGGCAGATGGACTCACCGTCGCCTCCTGTCTTGGGGGTGTCGGTCTCCGGGACATTGGCGCTATGTTGCACTCTGACTCACAGGGGCTACTGGGGCTGGAAGTACCAGGGGCTGAACAGAACCCCTCTGTTCGCTAGGACGGGTGGGGGACCACTCCGCTAACTCCCCCTGGTACTGTAAATCAAGGTCTAAACTTCTTGGGACGTCTGTATTTTTGGGACGCTCCCGGGGGATGTGTGTGGGATCGGGGCCCTTCCTTTCCCCCGCAAACTCCCGCAAAAGATTTCTGAGGATCGATTCCCTTTCCTCCCCCCTTGGTGGGGACCCATGTCCCCCTTTTTCTCCCCCTTGGGTTAAGCGGGTGGGGGAGGAGTACCCTAACGCTGATTCGTTGCTGCTCTCGTCTTCGTCCTGCTTTCCGGGGACCCTACGCCTGTGTTGATCCGCGTGCCGCCTCCACAGGAGGCCTGTATTGGTCTCTACGCGGTATGAGATGGGGCCGGTTTGTTCTATCACAATGCCGGGCACCCAGGCTGGTCCCGCGCTGGCGTAGTTCCTGCAGTGCACGGGGGCGCCTACGCTGAAACTCTTTGAGGAATCCATCTCTACATTTCGCCCTTTGTCTTCTACTCTGGTGGGGTCTAGCTTGGAGATTACCGTGGCCAGCTTCCTGCGCATTAACAACTCCGCGGGGGAGTACCCTGACGCTAGTGGGGTGACCCTGTACCGTAGCAGGAATTGGCATAGTTGTAAGTCAAGGTCTCCGGGGCCCATGCGCCGCAACGCGTCCTTAGTGGTACGCACGAGGCGCTCTACTTGGCCGTTGGTGGCCGGGTGGAAAGGGGCGGAGGTGATGTGCCGAATGGCGTTGAGATCCATGAATGCCCTGAACTCGGCGGACGTGAAACAGCTAGCGTTATCGCTGACGAGGGTGTCGGGTAAACCAAACATGGAAAAGACCCTCCGTAACTGTTTAACTGTTGTGGCCGAGGAGGTGCTCGAGACTGGAATGACCTCCAACCACTTGGAGAACGCGTCCACCACAAGGAGGAAAAGTGTTCCCCTGAACGGGCCTGCAAAGTCTACGTGTACCCGGGACCAGGGCCCCCTTGCTGTGTCCCACTCCCTATGTGACAAACGAGCCTCTTCTGGCCTGGAGCTTTGGCACGCTTCGCAAGTGCCGACCATGTGCTCGATGTCGGCATCTAGCTGGGGCCACCAAAAGTAACTGCGGGCTAGTGCCTTAGAGCGGACGATTCCGGGGTGGCTGACGTGCAGCAGTTTAAGCACCCTCGGCCGGAGGGACGTGGGGATCACTACCCGCTGTCCCCACAAAAGGCAACCCCTCTCTAGGGACAATTCTAATTTCTTTTTGAAAAATGTGTCGAATTCCGCTGCTGGGGAAGACACGGGCCACCCTTTCTGTACCCAGGAGCAAACTGTAGCTAACGTTTTGTCCTTACCGGTCGCTTTGGCGATGTCGGCCGGTACTACTGGAGGGGAGTCTAGGACCTCTATCATTAAGACCTGGTGGTCCCTCTCTTCCTCGCCCACGTGGCAGCAATCCCGGGGAATGGGGGCCCTCGACAGGGCATCTGCATGGCTGATCTCCTTCCCGGGCCGGTACACCAACGCGTGCTGATACGCGTTGAGAAAAATGGCCCACCTGAGCATTCTCGGGGACAGGATTTGGGGTGTGGGCTTATCTGCGGTGAAAATGCCTAGCAGGGGCTTATGGTCAGTCACTATGGTGAAGGGACGGCCATACACAAAATCATGAAATTTCTTGGTCCCCGCAATTATCGCTAGTGCTTCCCTGTCTGTCTGGGCGTAGTTTCTCTCCGCTTGGGACAAGGACCTAGAGTAGAACGCTATCGGGGCCTCCCTCCCGTTCTCCAGCACGTGGCATAACACCGCCCCCACCCCCACCGGGGATGCATCGCATATCAGGACCACTGGGCGTTTGGGATTGAAGTGGGTCAGTACAGCATCTGATGCCAGGAGTTGCTTCAGGTCATTGAAGGCCTTCTCATGGTCGTCGCCCCACTTCCATGCCTCGTCCTTTTTTAACAATTTGTGTAGCGGTTCCGCCACGGCTGCCTTCCGAGGAAGGAAGGAGTGGTAGAAGTTGAGCAGCCCAAGGAACGACTGCAGCTCGGGCTTGGAGGTGGGGCGAGGGGCTTTTTTGATGGCGGCCACCTTGGATTGGGATGGCCTTATTCCCTCGGGAGTAACCCGGAACCCTAGAAACTCAACCTCAGTTGCGAAGAAGACGCATTTGTCTTTCCGCAACCGCAACCCCGCCTTTTCGAACTTTCCCAGGACCTTTCCCAACCTTTCTGCCAATTCGGCCCGGCTCCCCCCTGTAATCAATACGTCATCAAAGTAGGGTAACACCCCCTCTAGCCCTTTCAGGAGGCGTTCCACGAGTGACTGAAAAATCCCGGGTGCCGAATTCATGCCGAATTGGAGGCGCGATACCTGGAACGCCCCTTTGTGGGTGACTATGGTCTGCGCAGCAGCTGCGGCGGGGGTGACCGGGAGTTGCTGGTAGGCTTGGGCCAGGTCGAGTTTGGCAAAACACCTCCCCCCGTGCAACCTGGCCAACAAGTGGCTGACTACCGGCACCGGATACGCATTGGGGCGGATCGCCTTATTGATGGTGCATTTGTAATCAGCGCATATGCGGACTTCCCCGTTGGCCTTGAGCGCTGTTACAATTGGAGTCTCCCACTCCGCAGAATCAACAGGAACAAGAATCCCCTGGCCCACCAATTTGTCCAACTCCGCCTCTATTTTGTCCTTTAGTGCGAAAGGCACTCTGCGCGGTTTCAATCTGATTGGACGTACTCCAGGGTCCAGGTCGAAAGTCACTGGGGGGCCCTTGAATTTTCCGAGTCCCTTTTTGAAAACTTCGGGGTGCGCATCGCACACGCTCTGTATTGGGTCAGTCCCGGCGGCGTGTACTCCCACGGCGTGCACCCCCCCAATGAACAACCCCAGGGGCTGGAACCATTGAGTCCCGAGGAGGCTGCATTTCCCTCCTTTGAGGACGACTAGGGGAAGCGTTGCGGCGCGCTTTTTGAACTGGACCTGGAACTTCCCAACCCCCAACACCGGGATGCGGTTCCCTTGCACGTCCTTTAGCGTGGCCCGCAACGCCTTGAGCTTGGGCCGCACGTGGGGGGCTATCTTTAGGAACTCTCCCTGGGAGATAATAGAGTAAGAAGAACCCGAGTCCACCTCCATCCTAACAGGGGCCCCTTGTATTACTACCTCAACGAAGTATCGGGGGTGCTCCGTGGATACGCTGAAGACCGGAGCGTCGTCCTCGCTGTCGTCGGAGATGCGTCCGACGCCGTCCCGCCTCCTCGTGGTCCGGGTGCCATGGTCCTTGGGCCTCGTGGGGCGGTCCTGCCTCGCCGAGTGGTCTGGGGAACTCCTCTTGGCCTCGCGCCGCTTCCGGCAGACCTTGGCGATGTGCCCGCGCCGGCCGCAGTTGTGGCACTCCGCCTTGCGGAACGGGCATTTAGCGTGGGCGTGGGCGGCGCCGCAGCCGTCGCAGCGTCGGCCCTCCTTCTGGACCCTCCGGACGTCCTCGTCGTCGCCGCTCTCCGTGGACGAGTTCGAAACCCGCCGGGCCGCGCGCACCGAGCTCTCTGCCTTGGCGGTTTTTGGTCGCCAGTCCTGGAGCTCTTGCACGCCGGCCGTCGTGGCTTCCGCGGCTTGCGCCGTGTCAAGGACCTGTTGCCACGTGGGAGGCGGCTCCTGTTTCATCAGCGCGCGCTGAGTCTCGGTGTCTCTCAGGCCGCAGAGCAGGCAGTTGCGGAGGGTGACTTCAGGGGTCTCCCACTTGCAGGGGCCGGCGGCCAGCCGCAGGGCCGCGGCGAACTCGGCGACCGATTCCCCGGGCGCTTGGACTCGCCTCCAGAACGCGCTCCGAGCGGGGAACATTGCTATCACAGGCCGGAGGTGGGCGCGCAACACAGCCAGAAGCTCTTTGGCTTTGAAGTCGCTCACCCTCCTCGGCGCGATCAGGTCCACCAGGGTCCTCTTTGTCTCGTGTCCGAGCATGCGGACGAAGATGGCCCTCTTCTTGTCCTCATCTGAGACTTCGAGCTCCACCAGCGCTCTGTTGAAGTCTATCTCAAACAGCTCCAAGTCTCCCGGTTTCCTGATCTCGTAGCCGGCGCATGTCTTGGTCCCGTGGGCAGCCATGATCCCACCTTCGTCGCCAATTTACTGTATGGGACCAAAGACAACAGGACAGCCGAAGGGTTGGCTTAACTCAGGTTTATTGCATGAGGACCGGGTGAAGCATGAGGTAATGGCGGTGATACATCTCTATATATACAGTAGGGTTTTACATTTGAATCTTGTAGCACGGTAGCTCATTGGCCGCTACCGGCGTGGCCTCGCCCAGGCACGCCTCTCTTCAGTAGTTCTTCTTTCCTGCTGCTGAATGCGGGGAAGGATTTCCCGCGGCTGTCCGTGATTGAGCAATGTGAACCATGTGAGACTGAACGCTCGCAGCTGCCCTCTATGGGCTGCTTGCTCGCGTTCCTTTACAGCTGAGATACATTGTAAATGGAGTGGTTACCTTCTGTCAGTACAGTGACATGCATACACAACAGTGCTGGGAGGGTCCCCGGGCTCCTCAGGAAATAGGCAGGGGTTCACTTCCCGGCTGTTCATTCCATTCCCGTCCCCCAAGACAAGGGCATCGCAAGCTCCCCACAGAACCGCTAACGAGTCTCCATTTTCCGTTGCAGGACGAGACTCCACAGAGCCAGGAGTCACAGGCTCCCCTGTATTAGGTCAGGCGGCCGCACGCCCCAGGCGCACTTGCGGCAAGCCACAATGGTTGAGGGACTTCGTCCCATCCTAGGGGGGAGGGATGTTATGTATGCATGTACAATGTCTTTTTAAATGTATGAATGTAACCAGCCACAATCACAATGTATCTCAGCTGCTAAGGAACGCGAGCAAGCCGCCCATAGAGGGCAGCTGCGAGCGTTCAGTCTCACATGGTCCACATTCCCCAAATCACGAACAGCCGCGGGAGATTCCCCGCATGACAAAGGACTACAGAAAACAACTACAAGAAGAGAGGCGTGACCTGGGCGAGGCCACGCCGGTAGCAGCCAATGAGCTACCGTGCAACCAGATTCAAATGTATTATGTACTGTATATAATGAGATGTACCTCCGCCATTACCTCATGTTCATGCTGACCATCAATGAATAAACCTGTGTTAGTCCTTCCTGCGACTCCTTCTTTGTCTCCTGTGCAAGACACTAAAAATGGGGAAATGAAAATGGTAAGGTTGTCACTGACTGCATTATGGAGAAGCAGGGCAAAGACAGGTCTGCAGAACTGGGTGTGGTTTTTAGTCCCCGTTTCCTCCCCGAAACAACCAAGAAAAAGTCCTAATCAGCTTCCTAAAGCAGCCATTGGGCAAGAAGTGATCAGGACCCAGACCAGGGCTGAGCAATTACCATTAGGCTCTAGGGCAGTGTTTCCCCATCTTTGGTTCTTGGACTTCAATTCCCAGAAGCCTAAGTCAGGCATCAGAAATTTCCGGGCCCAGTACGCAAAACCCCCCCCCCATTTTGGCCACACCCCTGGGGTTTCCTGCACATGCATTGTTTGTTTTCACATACACAGATCAGTGGTTTCCTGGTGCCGCCACACCCCCGTGGTTTCATGCGCATGCATCATTTGTTTGCACGTGCGCAGATCTGTGGTTTCCCAGCAGCGCCAGGGCCCCGTCGTCTCCAGGCCTGGGATGGGAGTCCTGATGGTCCCCCGCTGATGGTGGCCCTGACCTAAGTCAATTCCCCAAAGCACTGATTAGCCAATGTACTGACTTAGGCTTCTGGGAATTGAAGTCCCCCTGTGGGGTGTGGGCCCCATGTTGGGAACCACTGCTCTAGGACAACAAATTCAGAGGGTGCAGACCCAACAATGGCAGTGTCCTCTGCTGATCCTCTTCGGAAGTGACAAGCTGAAGGCAAGCAGGTGCCCCCGCTCAGAGCAGGAAGCATAAGCTCACGTGCTGGCCCACAAGCAGCCACCCGCATTGTAATCTCCTAGATGGCAGAAAAAGAGGAAAGCCCACAAACCTTCAGCTTCATGTGCCAATGGGATGGGGGGGGGGGAGAGAAAGGAAGCCCCTGCACGTATTAGCTCCAGTTTGACTGCTGGTTTCAAAGGAAGGCGTTGAGAAGCAAGACATGATAGGAAGTGTGGTTTCTAAGATCAGGACATTAGGAACTGCCCTTGCATCGTGGCTTTTTTCTGAAAACTTCCACTTGAAACCACCAATCAGAAGAGAGTGAGAGGCTGCCGCTTCTATTTTCTCTGGTGGCTCATCTTGCTGGGTTTTTCTTTCCTTTTCCAGAGATCCAGCCGGGGTTGCAAAGGAGTTGGAATGGGGTGGGGAGCTGATAATGGCCTAGCATGAAGTGCCACACACAATCCCTTGTTTCCCACTACAGATGGACTAGAATGGGCTGCACAGTTGCTTGTCTTTAGCGTGTTGCCTCCAAAAAGGGTCAGCAAAGGACAGACAAATTGTTCTGTCGATGCCCTCTAAATTTAACATTTACTAGAGGCCGTTGGGTTTTGTTTTGTTTTGTTTTTTAGGATGGGCTGTCCCAGTCCCAGGCACCAAAATTATTAGCTATGGCCCTGTAAGTGACTTTTATAGAGCGGTAGGTAGGGGGCCCATGGTGACTTAGTGGTTAAGATGCTGAGCTTGACAACACAAAGGTCAACAGGTCAGCAGTTCGAAATCTGAGCGCTACGTGTCGGATTGAGCTCCTGCCATCTGTCCCAGCTCCTGCTAACCTAGCAGTTCGGAAGCAAGAAATTGCAAGGTACCGCTTTGGTGGGAATGACTGGCTTTCGAGCAAGGGAGACATTTACCTAGACAGAGTTATCTCTGCGTTCTTCTAAATAGGGCAATGCAAGGAGTCTGTTGCTCTACATAGGTGGATTTTATGTAACATCTTAGCCTCTGATGTATATAAACCATGCCTGAAATTTTACTCCTTGTCTGAAGAAGTGGACTTGATCCATGAAAGCTCACAGTAAAAAAAAATACAGCAGTTGGTCTTTAAAGTGCTGCAGTGTTTTTATTTCTATTTTTTGTTTTTGTTTTCTGATATGCTGCTTTACACTTTCCATTCTTTATGTCATGTCCTTCATATTCTGAATGTGAAACACTGAATCCAAAATTAGTCATGCTATGGTCTTATGTTTTAATCAATGATTTTTACAGCAGAAAAGGCAATAATGGTTCATTTCTAGGGTATTTTCTTTTGTTTTTCTGCATTTCCATTCTTTCCGTGCTTCTAGTTGTGAATGCTGGATTTCACAAGTGTCTGTCTGTCTGTGTCTGTCTGTATGTCTGTCTCTGTGTGTCTGTGTGCACTGCACGCGCACGCACGCTAGGTTCTGTGAGTGAACAACAGCTTTTTACTCTGCCCCATGGTCAGTCTGGAAACATACATCTATCCCAGATTCAGCTTGTAGCTACGCTTGTCTGAAAATAGTGGGTACACTTAATTCCTACTTTATTTCTCATTGACTAAGATGGAACATTTTAGTTCCTTACAGCCATAGTCTGCTGAGGAGTCGACACAAAACAAAACTTACACTGTATACGTTTCATGGCATTGACATCTAAAGTGTTGAAAATAATGTTACGATGTATTAGCCCTTTACTGTATACATTTTGGGGGCGGGGGCGGGGGGAAGGTTTCTTGTTTTTATTTACAGACAGAGGTATAAGTGAAAGTATGCTGTCTTTATTGCCTCACAAGATTGAATCAGTAATTAACAGACAATTTTACCTGAAGCCATAAATGTATCCACTTATGTAGCGACACAAACATTTGTGTTTCTTTGCATTCTGAAATAATTGGAATTCAATCAAAAGAACTGAACCTAGGCTTAACAGTAATTTAAAAAGAGAATTCCACATAACTACTCATATGCTTAGATAGAATCTCAGTTCCCTTGTAGAGTCATGACAACAAAGCAAGTGAGAGGGAAGTGCCTGGCCAATTTGACGCTGAACCGTTTGCATTTAATTCTATCTGTATCTGTTGTAATAGTAAAGGTAAAGGTTTCCCTTGCTCGAAAGCCAATCGTATCTGACTCTCGGGTTCAGTGCTCATCTCTGTTTCAAAGCCGAAGAGCTACTGCAGACGTTTCTGTGGTCATGTGGCAGGCATGACTAGACACCGGAGTGCACGGAACGCTGTGACCTTCCCACCAAAGTGGTCCCTATTTATCTACTTGCAATTTCTTGCTTTCGAACTGCTAGGTTGGCAGGAGCTGGGACAAAGACGGGCGCACATTCCGTCCTGCAGTACTCGGGAATCGAACTGCTGACCTTCTGCCTCCCAGTCAGTGTCTTTGCCACTTGAGCCACTGTTGTAATGGAGAAGCCAAAAGTAAGTTTAAACAATGCTGACACCCAGTGGCTGCCTACACCACTCAGAAGTCTTTAAAAATCTGTCCTGCTAGATCATTCAAAAATCAAGAGCATTCCATAAACAGCTGGCCAAGCAACACCACCTCCAAATGTGGTGCCTCCAGATGTTCTAGAAACTCATAAAATGTGTTTCCTGTTCTTTTAAGAGGTGCATCCAGTTTTTCCAAAGGTCTCTGGTTTATGCTTGTGGGATATTGTGCTTCTTTGTCCATAATTCAAAATGCCAGGAAATTGCCCGAGATTGCTGCACAATATCCTGCCCACATTGCCAGCAGGAAAAAGAATGCCAAAGGGCAACCTGAATGTTGATGAAACCACCATTAGCAGTGGAGATGGTCCATAGGATATCTTCTTCTGTTTGCTAGCATTCACAAATAGACACCTAACAGGGGAAAGCCCAGAATCTGATTCCTTTTTTCATTGGTTAACCAATTCTCTCACAAACACAAAGTAATTGTCAAGGCTTTTTTTTTAACGAGTTCTCTATGTAATTATTGCTTGGAGCTAACAAAGTAATTAACATGCCAAGAAGAAATATGCCTTTCAGATGTATACTCAAATACTTGTCTATGAAGCTGTGAGGTATTGGTTTGTTAACCTCTAAGGATTTTTACATGAATTTGGAGTGCTTCTGCCCCATGCAACCCAGTACGCAGCACACCCAGGCATCTATAATGAGAAAGAAGTTTCAGCCACATTAAGTGGTGGGATTCAATTTTTTTGCTACCTACTCTGTTGGCATGGTATGGTGGGCATGGCCAGGGTTCCACCCGAATTAAGGTAAAGGTAAAGGTTTCCCTTGCTTGAAAGCCAGTCGTATCCGACTCTATGGTTTAGTGCTCATTTCCGTTTCAAAGCCGAAGAGTTAACACTGTCTGCTTCTGCAGATGTTTCTGTGGTCATGTGGCAGGCATGACTAGACACCGGAGTGCATGGATCTCTGCTATCTTCCCACCAAAGCGGTCCCTATTTATCTACTTGCAATTTCTTGCTTTTGAACTGCTAGGTTGGCAGGAGCTGGGACAAAGATGGGAGCTCATTCCGTCCTGCAGTACTCAGGGATCGAATGGCTGACCTTCTGCCTCCCAGTCAGCGTCTTAGCCACTTGAGCCACTGCAGTGTTAGAGAACTACTTTATTTCAAAACTTGGATGGAGCGGGGCCAGCTGGAATTTCTGCTACCGGTTCTGGTGAACCTGCTGAACCCCACCACTGCAGCCACATTCCTTTAAGACTGATGTTCTTTTATGCTCAACAGTGCACAGAACATACCCATATTTTGAGAAGGCTATAGCAAAGTTATGGATACTTGTTGTAAAATGCCACATTTTAAATCATTCTCAGGGATGTGCTGTGTGGGTTAGAGTTCTAGCTCACTGTGATATGAAATCACTATTTCTTGCATTTGAAAGTCATTTTGAGAACTAATATTTCAGTTCCTAACAGCTTGTGGGACCAACTGTTTTTTAATTCTTCAGGATAAGCAAATTTGGTTCTCTTCCTCCCTCCTCTTTATATAGTAAAGGTAAAGGTCAACCTTGCTCGAAAGCCAGTCGTATCCAACTCCAGGGTTCAGTGCTCATCTCTGTTTATAGCCAAAAAGCCAGTGCTATCTGTATCTGCAGACATTTCCATGGACATGTGGCAGGCATGCCTCAACACCGGAGTGCACAGAATGCTGTTTACCTTTCCACTAGAGTGGCCCCTATTTATCTACAGTACTTGCTATTTCTTGCTTTCGAACTGCTAGGTTGGCAGGAGCTGGGACAGAGACAGGAGCTCACTCCATTGTGCAATACTCAGGAATCGAACTCTTGACCTTTCAGTGGTTCAGCGTCTTAAGCACTTGAGCCAACGCAGTCCCACCCTCTTTATATAAGCTATTTTAAATGTAATGATGCTTGTGGTTTGCACTGTTTTGCACTACTATAACTGCTGACTGGGAGGCGGAAGGTCAGCAGTTCGATTCCCGAGTACTGCAGGACACAATGAGCTTCTGCCTTTGTCCCAGCTCCTGCAAACCTAGCAGTTTGAAAGCTCGAGCCCCCACCACTCCACCCACACCGCTGTCAATGGGACCAGCCTGAGCCCCCACTACTCTACACACACCACCACTGACGAACACCCTGAGCCACCCACCACTCCCTCCACACCGCTTCCCTGCATGGAGGAGCTGCATGGCACCAAATCATCCAGCCCTCGCTTGAGCCGCTGCTTCCGCTTACAACATCCACCCTGCTATGGAGCGCTGTTAAAGGCATGGCAAGCCAAGCAGAGGTGACAAAGATTGAGGAGGCAGCTGAAGCTAGGGCGTGGGCTAGATGAAATGGTGCTGTGGGCTGAATCTGGCTCATGGGACGGAGGTTGAGAACCCCTGATCTAATGTCATGCAGTGTATTTGTCTTCAGAATGGTGGTGTTTCTGTTTTGGTACTGTTGTTGTGGTTGTCCAGTACACACATATCATATTGCTCTGTGACATCTCACTCCTGACATAAATTGCTCTCCTCTTTTGTCATTCTCTTCCTGTCCAAGTGTCTCTCAGTTCTTCCCTCCCTGGTTTTACTCATCCATAGTGCACAAAGGGATAGATCAGGGATCTTCAACCTGTGGCCCGTGGGCCAGATGCGGCCCACGGCACATTTCATGTGGCCCCACCACCACACCAGGAAGTGCCATGTGGTGGAGGAAGGGCAAAATGGTTGTCCAGCCCTTGAAGCTGTCTGAGGGAGCATGACCCGGCTCCCGGCTTAAAAAGATTGAGAACTCCTGGGATAGATAGGGACTGACCAGCAGGAAAAATTCCCATAAAGAAATACTGTCAAATAACACCCACCTACACAAAATGGGACTGCGGTACTTAGTGGTTAAGATGCTGAACTTGATAACTGGAAGGTGGGTTGGTTAAGAAGCTCATGTTGTTAGCTGGAAGACCGGCATTTTGAGGCCCAAATGCTGCACGACGGAGTGAATAGGTACCACATCGGTGGGAAATTAAACAGTGTTCTGGTGTCTAGTCATGCCTGCCACATGTCTATGGAAATGTCTGCAGACACAGACGGCCCTGGCTCTTTGGCTATAAACAGATGAGCATTGAACCCTAGAGTCGGATATGACTGGCTCTTGAGCAAGGGTGACCTTGTCATGTCCGACTCCATAGAGCAGTGCTCATCTCCGTTTACAGTAGACGTTTCCATGGCCACTGCAGCGAGTATGACTAAATGCTGGAGCGCATGGAACACTATTAGCTTTCCCACTGAAGTGGTACCTATTTATCTACTTGCAATTTCTTGCTTTTGAACTGCTAAGTTGGCAGGAGCTGGGACAGATCACGCACACTCACTCTGTCGCAGCATTCAGGTCTCGACCTGCCAACCTTCCATTTGTCAAGCACAGCATCTCAACCACTAAGCAACCGCGGCCCCTAGCAATGTAAAGCCCCTCCTTAAATAGTTTATTTGCACTGAAAACTCTGTTAACATTGTTATAAGTTGAATGTAACTTGATAGTGTGTAACATCTTTATCCCTCTATCTCAAGGTTGTAGTTTTTTTTAGTTATGACTTTAGGACAGGCAAATTCTTTCAAAGAAGAAGCTAGCACTTGCACTCTCTGGGCTGTTCACAAGCTAATTAGCATTTTGCCCCCAACATGGTGGATACTCATTCTACTGACCTCAGAAGGATGAAAAGCTGAGTCAACCTGGACCCTCATTAGGATCGAACTCACAGCATTTTGGCTGCAGTACAGTGGTTTAACCACTGTGCCACCAGGGTTCTAGGGCAGTTTCTAACTCACTTCAATTGACCTTTTTTTGGTGTGTGTGTGTGGACCCCAAATACCTCGAAGTACTCACCTTAAATGTGTTGCAGATGGATAGATAAACTTTATCATGGTCAATGATCAGTTCAGTACCTGCAAAATAATAAGTACATAGAATACATAAAATATTCTGTCCTAAGGATAACTTAAAATATTTTATTCTACAGGTAAGGACCCACAAGATCATCACCGTAAAATAGAAAATAAAATAACTAGAAATTTCTTTAGCAGAATAGTTAGTACTGGCTATGCTCTCCTCTTAAAAATTCTTTTCTGGGAGGAGGGAAGAGGGACAAAGAAATATCTAGAAACTCAGAAGCATAAAATGAATAAACATGCAGGGGGGATTCTGAGTGGAACTGTTTAAATCAGCATTTCCCAACTTTGGTTTTTGGATTTCAATTCCCAGAAGCCTAAGTCAATTCCCCAAAGCACTGATCAGCCAATGTACTGATTTAGGCTTCTGGGAAATAAAGTCCCCCTGTGGGGCGTGGGCCCCATGTTGGGAATCACTGGTTGTTGTGTATGAAACTTAAGTGAACTGTGATTGAAAGCAAACATGTAACCAAGTGAAATGTGAATGAAATCGAATCTAGCCATCCTCCATTTCCCCCCTCCCTTCCCCCCCTTGTGAATACTCCTCGTGTGTAGATATCACGGGACTGCCGTAGATGTACCTATTGTTACTCATTACCCAATCAAGTGTTATCACCTGGCTGTTTACCTGCACTGACCAATCATGTGGCTCAGCGCCAGGTTTGAATCGTTACTGTTACATATATAAGGAGCATCGCTCCACCATTGACCTCATGTTCAGATTGACTACACTACAATAAAGATGTGTTTGGCCCCCCTGACTGCTGCCCACTGCGTATCTGTTGTGTATGCAAGGACACTGTTGCTTTTAGTAAATGAATGTAACCAGCCCCATATCACAATGTATCACAGCTGCTAAAAGAACGCGAGCGGACCGCCCATTGAGGGCGGATGCGAGCGTTCATACTCACATGGCTCAATCCCCAAATCACGGACAGCCACGGGAACTTCTCCGCATGAAGAACTACAGAAGAGGGGGCGTGACTCTAGTCGACGCCCCCAACGGTGGCAACCAATGAGCCACCGTGCAACCAGATTCAAATGTGTTTCGTTACTGTATATAATGTGATGTACCTCCGCCATTACCACATGTTCGTTCTGTTCATCAACCAATAAACCTGTGTTAGTCCTCATTGCGACTCCTTCTTTGTCTTCCGTGCAAGACACTAAATTGGCGACGAAGGTGGGATTATGGCGAATCCCAGAGTCAAGACGTACCATTTCGACGTCAGCGAGCCTGACCAGTGGGAGCTCTACGAGTGCCAGTTTCGGCACGCGATGGAAGCAGCCGGCGTCGACGACGACGCGTTGATACGCTCCCATTTCCTGGCCCAGGTGGGACCGGCCACGCTGCGCATTCTCATGAACTTGGTGGCGCCAAAGAAGGTTGAAGCAGTGCCTATCGACCAACTCCTGGAGCTGCTGAGGGCACATTTCCAGCCGCCCGTGTCGATTTTTCCGGCCCGGGTCGCGTTCCACCGGCGGGACCAGCGTTCAGGCGAGTCCGTGTCCGACTACGCAGCGGCCCTCCGACTGGCGGCCGTGCACTGCAAGTGGGACGACCTGAACCAGGCTCTGCGAGACCGTCTGCTGTGCGGCCTGCGGGACGAAGAGCTACAAAGGAAGCTCATGACCCGCGACGAGCACCTCTCGTTCAATGAGGTGTTGCGAGAGGCGCAAGCGGCCGAGGCGGCCAGGAGCGGGGTCAAGGTGTTCAAGGCCCGCAGCACAGCGTCCGAGCGGGCCAAGTCCCCCGTTCAAGCGGCACGGCGGACTCCAGCAAAGGCAGCCTGGCGGGCACCTAGGTCGCCCGCCGGCACTCCAGAGACCTCCGACGACTCGTCCGTAACGGCGGACTCCTACACCAGCGAGGACGACGGCGTCCAGAGAGTAAGGAAGCGCGGGGAGCGGCGGCAAGACCGAGAGCGGCAGGACCGCCGCTGCGACGGCTGTGGCGCGGCCCACGACCGCACGAGGTGTCCCTTCCGCAAGGCCGAGTGCCACAATTGCGGGCGAAAGGGGCACATCGCCCGAGTTTGCAGGCGCGGGCGACCCGAGAGCAAAGGCAGTTCCAGCCATACCCAGCACCACCAGCGGAAGGCGGCCGGTTCCAGGAAGGTGTCCACCATTCGCGGCGAGGACGGCGTGCACCGCGTGGCCCTGGAGCACCGGCGATTCTACGTGGAGGTACAGTTGCAGGGGCGCCCCGTGAAAATGGAGATAGACTCAGGGTCGTCATACTCCATACTGTCCCAGAGGGAGTACTTGCGCATCCCCCCAGAGGCGCGGCCCAAGTTGCGGGCCATGCGGTCCCATCTGCGGGACGTACAGGGAAACGGGATCCCAGTGTTGGGGGTGGGGAAATTCAAGGTGAAGTTCAAGAATTTCTCCGAAAGGCTGCCCCTAGTGGTCCTCAAGGGGGGGGAAGTGTTGCCTCCTAGGGACGCAGTGGTTTGCTCCCCTGGGAATAGAACTGTCCGGCATCCATGCCATAGAGACTGACCCAATGCAGGACGTTTGCAATGCGCACCCGGGCGTTTTTAAAAAGGGGCTCGGGACTTACAGGGGGCCCCCAGTTTCATTCGAGTTGGACCCAGAAATCCGGCCCATCCGCCTTAAGCCGAGGAGGGTGCCCTTCGCACTCAAGGACAAGATCGAGGCGGAACTGGACAAATTGGTGGGGCAGGGGATTTTGGTTCCAGTTGATTCGGCAGAGTGGGAGACGCCGATTGTTACGGCCCTTAAATCAAACGGGGAGGTCAGGATTTGTGCGGACTATAAATGTACGATCAACAAGGCCATTAGGCCAAATGCATACCCAGTGCCCGTGGTCAGCCACCTGCTGGCCACACTCCATGGGGGGAGGTGTTTCGCCAAGTTAGACCTAGCCCAGGCCTATCAGCAACTTTCAGTGACCCCAGCCGCTGCCGCTGCGCAGACCATAGTAACGCATAAGGGGGCATTTAAGGTAACGCGCCTTCAGTTCGGCGTGAACTCGGCCCCCGGGATCTTCCAATCCCTCGTGGAACGCCTCTTAAAGGGGCTTCCAGGAGTTCTACCATACTTCGACGATGTGCTGATAACAGCGGGGAGCGAGGTAGAACTAGCCAAAAGACTAGATGGGGTCCTCTCAGTTTTCGAGAAAGCGGGGCTTCGACTAAGGAAGGACAAGTGTGTGTTTTTTGCGAGGGAGGTTGAGTTCCTAGGTTTCAAAGTAACCCCAGAGGGGATCAGGCCCTCAGAGTCCAAGGTTGCAGCCGTACAGAATGCCCCTCGCCCCACCGGAAAACCGGAGCTGCAGTCGTTTCTGGGGCTCCTTAACTTCTATCACTCGTTCCTGCCTAGGAAGGCATCGGTTGCGGAGCCACTGCACGCCTTGTTAAAAAAGGACGCGGTTTGGCGGTGGGGGGACAAACAAGAGAGAGCCTTCCGAGAACTAAAATCACTCCTCTCCTCAGACGCGGTCCTGACACATTTCGACCCTAGGAAGCCAGTGGTTCTGGTATGTGATGCGTCCCCAGTGGGGGTGGGGGCGGTCCTGTGCCACGTGTTAGAGAGCGGGCGGGAGGCCCCGGTGGCTTACTACTCCAGGTCCCTTTCGAAGGCTGAGCGCAATTACGCGCAGACAGACAGGGAGGCACTGGCCATAATTGCAGGGACCAAAAAGTTTCATGATTTTCTATACGGCCGCGAGTTTACGGTAGTGACTGATCACAAGCCGCTCCTGGGGATCTTCACTACCGGCAAACCTACCCCCCAAATTCTCTCCCCCAGGATGTTGTGTTGGGCCATATTCCTCAACGCCTACCAATACGAGTTAGTCTACCGCCCAGGGAAGGAGATCTCCCATGCAGACGCCCTGTCCCGATCTCCCCTCCCTAACTTGGGGGATTCCGCATGCGAGGTAGAGCAGGACCACCAGGTCATGTTAATCGAGTCCCTCGACTCACCCCCCATTGTCCCGGCCGACCTCGCCAAAGCCACGGCGGCCGACAAGATCCTAGCCCAGGTTAGCTCATGGGTGAAAAAGGGGTGGCCCACTACTCCCCCAGAGGAACCGTTCAAACCGTTCTGTAGGCGCAGGGTGGAACTTTCCCTGGAAAGGGGCTGTCTACTCTGGGGCCAGTGGGTGATTATCCCAGAGAAATTAAGGGCAAGGGTACTGAAGTTACTACACACCAGTCACCCGGGGATCGTGCGGTCCAAAGCCCTAGCCAGAAGTTTCTTTTGGTGGCCACAGATAGACGCTGACATAGAGCGTCTAGTGGGCACGTGCGAGAGCTGCCAGAGCTCCCGGCCCGAGGAGTCCCGATTACCCCATAGAGAGTGGGACACAGCCCGCGGGCCGTGGTCTCGTATCCATGTCGACTTCGCGGGGCCCTTCCGCGGGGCCACGTTCCTACTGGTTGTCGACTCCTACTCCAAGTGGTTGGAGGTAATCCCCGTGAGCAGCACCTCCTCCGCGACAACCATAAAGCAGTTGCGCAAACTCTTTGCTTGTTTCGGCCTGCCAGACGTCCTCGTGAGCGACAACGCAAGTTGCTTCACGTCGACCGAGTTCCAAACCTTCATGGAGAGGAACGCAATCAGACACATCACTGCTGCCCCATTCCACCCCGCCACAAACGGTCAGGTAGAGCGCCAAGTGCGCACTACGAAAGACGCACTGCGGCGCATGGGTCCCGGCGACCTGAACCTACACCTGTGCCAGTTCCTAATCACCTACAGGACCACCCCCCTAGCTTCAGGGTTCTCCCCGGCCGAGCTGCTTATGAAGAGGCGCCCGGCAACGCTGTTTGACCGGATGGATCCGTCCAGGGTGGAGGATGAGGGGAGAAATATAAATTTAGGGGGGGGAGCTCCAAGAACTTTTCCACAGGGGACCCGGTTCATTGCAGGAACTACGCGGCCTCGGGGCCAGCGTGGGTGCCGGGGACAATCATCGAGCAAACGGGGCCAGTCTCCTACAGGGTCGAGACGAACTCAGGGCTAACATGGAGACGGCACGCCGATCAGCTCCGAAGGCGAGTCACTAGTGAGGGGGAATCAGCGTTAGGGTCCTCCCCCACCCGCATTACCCAAGGGGGAGACACGGAGGCGTCCGAGAACACTTGGAAAGAGAGGAATGAGTTTGTCCCCGCATATGAAGATGATTATAATTTCCCGTACCAGGGGGAGTTAGCGGAGTGGTCCCCCACCCGTCCTAGCGAGAAGAGGGGTTTCAGTTCAGCCCCTGGTACATCACGTCCCCAAAGCTCGGGCATGCTGGAGTACACCATAGTCCCGGCCCGCAAAAGGCAAACGCCACAAAGACAGGCGACCAGCGAAATCTCGCCAGCCTCAAATCCCCAAACCCCCGATCAGGCAGCGGGAGATAGCGGGTCCACGAGAGTCTCATCGTCAGTTCCGAAGTTCGTGCTAGGTGGGTCCCCGGGCTCTACTGGCAGTAGGCAAGGGTTCACTTCCCAACTGTTCATTCCCTTCCCGTCCCCACAGGCAAGGTCAACGCAACCTCATTACAGAACCACTAACGAGTCCCCACCTTACATTGCAGGACAAGACCGCGCGGGACCAGGAGCCACGGGCTCCCCTGTGTTAGGGCAAGCTGACACGCGCCCCAGGCGCACGTGTGGGAAGCCACAATGGTTAAGGGACTTCGTCCCATCCTAGGGGGGAGGGATGTTGTGTATGCAAGGACACTGTTGCTTTTAGTAAATGAATGTAACCAGCCCCATATCACAATGTATCACAGCTGCTAAAAGAACGCGAGCGGACCGCCCATTGAGGGCGGATGCGAGCGTTCATACTCACATGGCTCAATCCCCAAATCACGGACAGCCGCGGGAACTTCTCCGCATGAAGAACTACAGAAGAGGGGGCGTGACTCTAGTCGACGCCCCCAACGGTGGCAACCAATGAGCAACCGTGCAACCAGATTCAAATGTGTTTCGTTACTGTATATAATGTGATGTACCTCCGCCATTACCACATGTTCGTTCTGTTCATCAACCAATAAACCTGTGTTAGTCCTCATTGCGACTCCTTCTTTGTCTTCCGTGCAAGACACTAAAGTATCAATCTGCAAACATCAAATTGGCGATAAAGGTGGGATAATGGCTTCCCACAGCATCAAGCTACCTCCGTTTGACCTCAAGAAACCAGAAAAATGGACTCTGTACAAGCGCCAGTTGAAGCACGCGATGGCGCCCGAGCTGATTGAAGATGAGGAGCAAATGCGCTCTTGCCTCCTTGCACAATGCGGCCTCCCCACGCTTGAGCTTGCAACACACCTCCTGCTGCCCCAGGACATCGATACGGTCCCACTCAAGGAGATCCTGGCCACGCTGCAGCACCACTTTCATCCGAAGGTGTCCATCTACCTGGTGAGAGTTGCCTTCCACAGGCGAGACCAGCGCCCAGGAGAGCCCATGGCTGACTACGCCACTGCCCTCAAGTTAGCCGTTGCCCCTTGCTGGTGGGACAACCTGGAGGAAGCCCTGAGGGACCGCCTGCTGTCCGGAATGCGGGACGAGGAAGCCTAGTGGAGGCTGATGGCCAGAGACCATCTCACGTTCAACTCTGTCCTGCAGGAGGCTCTGGTGGCTGAAGCAGCAAGGTTCGGGGTAAAAGCATTCAAGGCGAAGCCTGCCACACCTGGATGGTCTGGGTCCGCTGTGCAGGCCGCCTGACATTCGCCCCTACGCTTGTCCAGCTCATCTTCATCTCCAGAGGTCTCTTCATCCTCGGGGTCCAGGTCCAGCAACGACGACTTCCAGAAAGTCTGGAGAAAGTCAGCCAAGAAGCAGGCCAGCAAGAAGGCCCACTGCCGATGCAACGGCTGCGGAGCATCCCATGACTGGAAAAAGTGTCCCTTCCAGAAGGCCAAATGCCACCATTGCGGGCACCGGGGCCACATTGCAAAGGTATGGAGGCATCATCAGAAGAAGGACCAGGAGCCATCCGAGCGCCCTCGAGGAAAAGGAGGGGCCATCGGGAAGATTTCCATGAAGGAGCTGACCGTGGGCCATGTGTCCAACGCACACCGACGTTTCTTTGTTGAGGTACCGTTGCAGGGGATCCCAGTTAGGAAGGAGGTGGATTTGGGTTCATCCTACTCCATCGTGTCCTAGAAAGAGTTTCTGCGCATTCCCCCCAATGTGCACCCAAAACTTAAGGCCCTCATGAAGTCCTTGCAGGACGTGCAGGGCAACCTGATTCCTGTTTTGGGGGTGGGGGACTTCAGGGTCAAGTTCAAGGGTTTCACAGAGAAGCTGCCCCTAGTGGTTCTTAAGCAGGGGTCGAGCTGCCTTCTGGGGAGCCAGTGGTTTGCTCCCTTGGGAATTGAACTGTCCGGCATCAACGCCATCGAGACTGATCCAGTGCGAGATGTGTGCGACGCACACCCAGCGGTCTTTGAGAAGCAGCTTGGGAAGTATAGGGGCCCCCAGTCTCATTTGACCTGGATCCAACAATTAGACCCATACGGCTCAAGCCACAAAGAGTACCTTTCTCCCTCAAAGACAAGATCGAGGTGGAAGTGGACAAACTGGTGGGTCAGGGGATTTTGGTTCCGGTGGACTCTGCAGAGTGGGAGACACCGATTGTGACTGCTATGAAATCCAACGGGGAGGTTAGGATTTGTGCTGATTACAAATGTACAATTAACAAGGCCATTCGCGCCAATGCCTACCCGGTGCCAGTAGTTAGCCATTTACTAGCCACTTTACATGGGGGTAAATGCTTTGTGAAACTAGATTTAGTGCAGGCCTATCAGCAGCTAACGGTTACACCTGCTGCAGCAGCTGCCCAAACAATTGTTATGCACAAGGGTGCGTTTAAGGTGGCATGCCCCCAGTTCGGTGTGAACTCAGCCCTTGGAATATCCCAATCTCTAGTGGAAGGCCTTCTCAAGGGTCTCCATGGGGTTCTCCCCTACTTTGATGACGTTTTGATCACAGCTGGGAGTGAGTCAAAACTAGCTAAGAGGTTGGACAAAGTCTGTGTCCAACTGTGTTTGAGAAAGCGGGGTTGTGGCTGAGAAGGGATAAATGTGTGTTTCTTGCGAGGGAAGTAGAGTTCCTAGGGTTCAAGATAACCCCCGAAGGAGTTAAGCCCTCTGACTCAAAGGTTGCTACTGTTCGAAACGCCCCGCGCCCTACCGCAAAACCAGAATTGCAGTCCTTGTTGGGACTTCTCAATTTCTATCATTCCTTCTTGCCAAGGAAGGCTTCTGTGGTGGAGCCACTGCACCATCTTTTAAAGAAAGACGCGGTTTGGCAGTTGGGGGAGAGTCAGGAAAGAGCCTTCAAAGAGTTAAAACAGCTCCTGTCATCAGAGGCAATCTTAACTCACTTTGACCCAAGAAAGCCTGTGGTGTTAGTTTGCGATGCTTCACCAGTGGGGGTGGGGGTAGTGCTGTGCCACATGTTGGAAAACAGGTGAGAAGCCCTGGTTTCCTTTTACTCAAGGTCCCTTTCGAAAGCAGAGCGCAATTACACGCAAACGGACAGGGAGGCTCTTGCGATAGTGGCTGGGACCAAAAAGTTCCATGATTTCCTCTATGGCCAGGAGTTCACCATTGTAACCGACCACAAGCCACTGTTGGGAATTTTCACCATGTGCAAGCCCATACCCCAGATTCTGTCCCCTAGAATGCTTTGGTGGGCAATATTCCTAAATGCTTACCAGTTTACACTGGTCCATCGCCCGGGCAAGGAGATCAGCCATGCTGATGCGCTTTCCCGGTCTCCCTTACCTGTGTTAGGGGAACCCGAGTGCGAGGTTGAGCAGGATCACCAGGTATTGCTGATTGAGTCCCTCGACTCACCCCCAATTGTGCCCAAAGATCTTGCCAAGGCTATGGTGAAGGACAAGGTTCTGTCCCTGGTTGTTTCATGGGTAAAGAAGTGGTGGCCCATGACTCCTCTGGCTGAGGAGTTCAAAGCATATTTCCAAAAGAGGTTCGATAGAGAGGGGCTGCCTCCTGTGGGGCCAGAGGGTGGTCATTCCTGTGATATTGTGCTCAAAGGTATTCAGACTGCTACACATTAGCCACCCAGAAATCATGCACTCAAAGGCTTTGGCCAGGAACTATTTCTGGTGGCCCCAGATAGACGCAGATATTGAGCAGTTGGTGGGCACTTGCGAGAGTTGCCAGAGTTCTTGACCTGAAGAGTCCCGACTTCCTTCTAGAGAATGGGACACAGCCCGCGGACCATGGTCATGATTACACATCGACTTTGCTGGTCCATTCAGGGGCACACTCTTTTTGCTAGTGGTCGACTCCTTTTCAAAATGGTTGGAGGTTATTCCAATGCCCAACACCTCCTCAGCCGCAACCATTAAGCAATTGTGGAGGCTATTCAGTTGTTTTGGTTTACCCGATGTGCTTGTCTCCGACAACGCCAGTACTTTCACTTCCGTCGAATTCCAGGCATTCCTTGAGAGGAATGCGATTCGACACATCACGTCTGCCCCATTTCACCCCGCAATGAACGGCCAGGTTGAGCGCCAAGTGTGAACTACGAAAGAAGCACTTCGTCGAATGGGCCATGGGAATTTAGAGTTGCAATTGTGCCAGTTCTTCCTTTGCTACAGGGTAACTCCCCTGGCATCTGGACTATCACCAGCCAAGCTCCTGATGTGCAGGAGAACGGTCTCGCTTTTCGACCAGGTTGGATCCGACCAGGGTGGAGGATAAGGGGAGCAATGTTGAAATTGCACACACCAAGGTATTTGCAGCTGGGGACCCAGTACATTGCAGGAATTATGCAGCTGCCGGCCCAACATCGGTCCCAGGGGTTGTGGTCGAGGAAACAGGACCAGTGTCTTACCAGGTAGAAACAAGTACGGGGCTACTGTGGCGGCGGCACGCCAACCAGCTCAGGCATCTGGTCATGGAGTTTCAGGGAGATGATGGTCTGGGTGATTCAATGTTAGGGTCCTCCATCCCAAGGGGGAGAACAGCAGACAGCCCATCAAGGGAATTGAATCCCTGTCTCTTTCATCCAATGCAAATAGGCAGGGAAGAGTATGAAAGCCCAGACCCCAACAGTTTAGATTTTGAGTTTTCGGACCAGGGGGAGTTTGCACAGTGTTCCCCCACTCGTCCAAGAGAGAAGCGGGGCTTTGATTTCTCCCCAGCAACCCCCCATCCTCTGGTATTCGAGTCTACCTCTACTCCCCAACAAACGAGGCAATTTTCGGTTGAGTCGCCCCCTACTCAGAGTAACAGGCGGGAATTTCCTTTAAGTTATTCTCCATCACTTTCAGGTTTTGATTTAGAGCGATCCCCTTCTCCAGCTGAAACAAAACGGGGTTTTGATTTGAAGTATTCCCTTGTTTCCCTCCCGGGTTCCTTTTCTGAAATGGGCCAGTGCTCCCGACATGCCACTAGCGCTACTCGCTTTCCCACTGCAGAACAGGAGTCTGGGGAACCAAAAAAACCCCAGTTCCTCCGAGTTCAATCAAGCAGCTATGCGGTCCAAACAAACATGCAGGCCACCACAATGGTTGAGGGATTTTGTCCCGTCCTAGGGGGGAGGGATGTTGTGTATGTAACTTAAGCGAACTGTGATTGAAAGCAAACATGTAACCAAGTGAAATGTGAATGAAATTGGATCTAGCGATCCTCTATTTCCCCCTCCCTTTTCCCCCTTGTGAATACTCCTCGTGTGTAGATATCGTGGGACTGTGTTCCCACCGTAGATGTACCTATTATTACTCATTACCCAATCAAGTGTTATCACCTGGCTGTTTACCTGCACTGACCAATCATGTGGCTCCGCACCAGGTTTGAATCGTTACTGTTACATATATAAGGAGCATTGCTCTGCCATTGACCTCATGTTCAGAATGACTACACTGCAATAAAGATGTGTTTGGCCCCCTGACTGCTGCCTACTGCGTATCAATCTGCAAACATCAAACTGGTTTAAATAGAAAAGCAGTCCTATCTGCCTCTTTTGCTCTTGCTTGTGAAACATCTTACATTGTATGTCCCACACCTATATTACTACCTTGGTGCTTAAAGGCTTATTCAGGTATTCCTACTGACAACCAGTTTCTCAGACTTGCGTCTCTTGGTCTTGTTGCTACTGCAAACTGCAAAAATAAAGCACCACAGAGCAGAATATGAAAGGATTATACAGTATTAAAAGTGAAGTGTTAGAAGTTAAGGAACTTTGTGGATTCCCCATGCCCTGTGGGCATGGAACAGCCCTGGCAGAGGCCACTTCAGTCGAGAAAACTCCTGGCCCGTGGTTTCTGCGGGCAGAGAAATTAAGGGGGGTGGATTAATGATAGGGTTTGATTCACCCAATTCCTTGACCTGACCAGCGGTTCTGCTGAGAGAGCGAATACCTAACCCCGTTACCCATTAAGGTAATCACTCATCTCCGAGTTTAGCCTTATCCCGGGCACAAATAGAAGCCATGTTTACCCCAGTCTAAGCTCTGGACAATGGAGCTTCCCCTGTCAGTGTTTGTCCAAGTTAATTAACTTCCCTTAGAGAGATTCCTCATTAACCTGAGCAAATAGGTGATGTGATTTCTGTCAGATGACGGTTTTGCCGCCGTTGCGCTTTTACTTCTATATATGCTGAAGTTTTCCCTCAATAAACCACTGATCTGATCTCGCTCCATACTGCCTCGTATTGTTTCTTGATCAGTCTCCTCCGGGACCTCCGGCCCTTAGCGGCCCCGATTCCTACACCTGGTGACCCCGACGTGATCTACTCGAGAGTAAGCGACCCCCGAGCGGTCTACTCGAGAGTAAGCGAGCAACTCGGTCCGGTTCTGCGCTTGAACCGCGTCCGATCATCCCGGAGGGCAGCGCGGCGCTCTGGTCGGTAAGCCAGCCGACAGAGGGACGGCCAGCGGCAAGGCAGTCCAAGAGGCTTCTCTACAGCTTGCTCCCGACTTTCGCGGCGGCTTGCAGCAGCGGGAAACGCATTCCGCTCAGGGTCAGCTGTGAACCCCGACAGCGCAGTGGCCACCGAGGGCCCGTGGCAGCAGTCCATGCTCCGAGCTCTACCCAGAGAATCGTCGCCAGAACCTATTACCTTGCTTAAAGACGCGTCGACTCGTCCCGAGGAGGAAACTTCGGAGGACCCATCGCAGGTAATATGGGGACCTGTCCTCAGCGATAGCGTCCATCCGCTAGCCAAAAACTCGTGAGGAAGAGTTTAGAATCCTGGCCAGGGTGTTTCAGTTACGTTTTTACAGCAGGGAGCTAGCGAGACTTTTGGTGTACCTGAGGGAACACTGCCTGCTTTACTCAGAAGTAGGTACGTTAACCCTTAAGCTTTGGGACCAGATAGGAGACTGCATTCAGCAACCCCCGAAAGCTCCAGGAGGCATAATTTGCACATGGAGTAAATGTAGAAAGCTCTTAGCAGAGTTAGAACCAGTCCGGATAGAGGCCAAAGAACCCCCACATCTGCCAGTCACGCCAGCCGAACCAACGGCGCCTACGGCGCTCTATCCGTCACTCCAGTTCAGGCAGAGTAGCGTAGGGAGCTTTCCCTCGGTGACAGCTGCAGACGTCACCGGAGGAATGCAAGGAATGAGGAGCGCAGGCGCTTCTCTGACAGCTACAGGCTCCCGAGTTACCAAGAGTCCCCTTCAGCGTACAATTGAAGAGGAGATTAGGAAGGGGGAATTGCCAGCAGAAGAACTAGCTGAGCTTAGTCAGATATGTCCAATTCGCATGGAGATGGATGCCCTCACGGGGGCCCAGCAGATAATTCACACACCAGTCCCGTATAAGCTTCTCATGGCTATACGGAAGGCCATTTCAGAGACAGGGCTACAAAGCCGGTTTACTAGGGGCACGCTTCAGCAAGTGTGTGAGAATACCATGTTCATTCCCCATGACTGGAAGGCCGTCATGCGGATGATGCTCACCCCTAGCCAGTATTTGATTTGGGACAGCGAGTTTCGCCTTGAGGCTCAGACTAGGGCTGCCAGGATGGGAGGCGCAGTACTTCCTGACCAGCTATATGGTTCAGGTGCCTTCGAGCCCATCGATGCCCAGATCAATTTGCCTCTCGCCACTCTTCAGATGTCAGCCGAGGCTGCCTTTAGGGCTTTTTTCAAGGTCCCAGCAACTGGCAAAGCGGCTAAAAATTACACCACCATAAAGCAGGGAGCCCAGGAACCCTACATGGACTTCATCAATCGCTTGGAGGAAGCGATCAGTCGACAGATTGACAATGAGCAGGCCCAACAGGAGCTCATGATGAAGCTAGCCAAGGACAATGCCAATTTAGACTGCCGTAAAATCTTGCAGTCCCTGGGCAATCGTCCTGACTTAACCCTTACGGACATGATTAGAGCTTGTGCCGACGTTGGCACAGAATCCTATAAGATGGGTTTGCTGGCGGCAGCGGTGCAAGGGGGTAGAAGACCTAAGGGTAAGACCCAAGGGGCATGTCACAATTGTGGCAAGGTCGGTCACTTCGCTAGGGAGTGCCGATCCAAGAAAGGCGGACAAAATTCCGGCCGTTCCAAGGCTCCGAACACCCTATGTCCGAAGTGCAAGAAAGGCTACCATTGGGCCCGGGACTGTTCGAATTCGGGAAACCGGAACGCGGGCATGTCTCTGGCCCCGGTCCAAACAGAGGCTTCCTTCGCTCTGAGCTCACCAGAGCTAGACTAGGTTCCGATCACATTCCAGACATTGCGAGGGAGCAGGCCAGCCCCATGGGTAGTACAGGGCTAGATTTGACTTGTCAGGCAGACGTTACATGCGACCTGCCAGGCACGGTCTATCTGGTGGACTCCCAGTACATGGGACCCCTACCCAAAGGCTTTATAGGTTTAGTTTTGCCCCGCAGTGTAGCTGGAGCACGTGGAATTCTTGTAATTCCAGGAGTCGTTGACTCCAACTTCTCAGGCATTCTCCAAGTTCAGCTTTGGACTCACCTGCCCCAAACCATTCACAAAGGAGACACCTTAGCGCAACTGATCATGGTTCCTTGTCACTCGCCAGCAGATAGCCAGGGAAGGCTCAGTGACAGCTCCGAGTCCCGGTCAGAGGACCGCTCGAGCGCCAGTGAGGCAGTACAAGGATACCAGGTCTTAGCGACAGTGGAGACCAACATTGAGTGGAAACAGCGCCCAGTTATCGAGGTATTTTTGAATAAAAGATCGTTCTCAGGGCTACTCGATACCGGAGCGGATGTGCCAGTGATAAGTAGAAGCCAGTGGCCACGGGAGTGGGCCATTGAGCCGGTCTCCGATGTGTGGGGGGTAGGCGGCATTCAGGAAGCGTTTAGGAGCCGGGAGTGGGTGGAAGTCACAATCCCAAAGGATGACGGCACAGCGGTAATTCGGCCGCACATTCTTGACGTGCACATCAACCTTTGGGGGCGAGACATCTTGCAGCATTACGGTGCTACGCTTACCTTCGGGTAATGACGTTGCCACTTAAATGGCTCACCGATACGCCGGTTTGGGTAGAACAATGGCCGGTAGTGGGAGAGAAACTAGTTGCCCTTAAGCAGCTGGTTAAAGAGCAGCTAGACGCAGGACATATAGAGCAGTCCACAAGTCCTTGGAATTCGCCAATTTTTGTCATCAAAAAGAAGTCGGGGAAGTGGCGACTCCTCCACGATCTCAGAGAGATCAATAAATGCATACAGCCAATGGGTCCGCTTCAATGCGGCATCCCAAATCCTAATATGATTCCCGAGGGGTGGGAGATCCTAGTTGTAGATCTCAAGGATTGCTTTTATACGATCCCCTTAGACCCCAGGGACCGGGAAAGGTTTGCCTTTACGGTGCCGGTTGTGAACCACAGTGAGCCCACACAGCGTTACGCGTGGAAATTTTTGCCACAGGGCATGCTCAATTCACCCACCCTGTGCCAAATTTATGTCCACAACGCACTGGCAAAGTTTCGAAGCCTTTACCCTAAAGCCTTAGTTTGTCATTTCATGGATGATATCTTGGTCGCGGTGCCGCTACTTGGCAGCGAAATGTTTTCAGACCTCCAGGCCAGCCTGGGGGAGAAAGGGTTGCTCATTGCCCCGGAGAAAGTGCAGAGAACCGAGCCCTTCTCTTACTTGGGTCATCGGCTTCTCCGCTCTTTCGCAGCACCAGTTTTGCCTCAGATCAATTTACAGGACTCAGTCACCCTGGTAGAATTGCAGCAAGTTCTGGGTAACATTAATTGGGCCAGACCATATTTCCGATTGGATACAGATCTCTTGAAACCGCTCTTCTCGCTGCTAACTTTAGGTAAGCAGCCGGGAGACCGGATACACATTTCTCGAGAAGCGCGCCTGGCTCTCGAGAAAGTTAACCAAGTTCTCAGCCAGAGGTGGGTAGATAGGATCACCCCAGGGCCATACGCCCCGATCCTGAACTTGTACATCGTTCGAGCAGGATCCATGTTCACCGGGGCTCTCGGAGTAGATTCCGAGAAAGGGGCGAACATCCTGGAATGGGTGTACTTGCCAAACACCTCTTCCCGAAACATCGTTCCTCCCCAAGAGTTGGTTTCCGCGGTGGTCTACTGCGGAAGGCTGAGAGCTAGGGACATCTCAGGGCACGATTTAGCCAAAATTGTAGTCCCGTTCACCAAGGAACAGATCCAGCAATTGATGCAGCTCGGTGACTCGCTTCCAATTGCGTTGGAGGGATTCACCGGATGCTTGGTGTACCACTTGCCAAAAGACCCCAGACTTGTCTCACTTCAAACGCAGACAGTCAGCTTGTTCGAATTGCTTTCGCTGGTTCCACTTCAGGGGGCCAGGACAGTTTTTACTGATGGTGGTCGCACATATGGTGTCTTGACCTGGCAGGAGGGCCAAGCTTGGCGCACGCTGTTAACTCTTCCACAGAAGTCCGCGCAGCGGGCAGAGTTGGCAGCGGTGAACCTTGCTTTGCGCACCTTCGCCAAAGAACGTTTAAACATCATTACTGACAGTCAGTATGTTAGGAATTTGCTTCACAGCTTACCGGGAGCATACATCACTCCCGCGATAGACAAGAATTTGCTTAGCCTGTTTCTCACTGCTCAATTTCATTTGCGAAACCGCACGGAGCCGCTCTATATTGCCCACATCCGAAGTCACCAAGACCTACCGGGTCCGATTTCCGCGGGCAATAGCAGAGCGGATGCGACGGCAAAGGAAATTCAGCAACGTTCAGTGTTAGGTGTTTTCACTACTCCAATTCAGAGTCATGCATTCTTTCACCAAAATGCCAAAGCGCTCGCCAGACAGTTCAATCTGCCACTTTCTCAAGCCCAAGGCATAGTTCGCTCTTGCCAGCATTGCGCAGGGGCGCTGGGGTGGCCCTCGTGGGGTTCAACCCACGAGGGACGGAGGCTAACCAGGTGTGGCAGATGGATGTCACGCATGTTCCGCAGTTTGGCAGATGGCAGTACATGCACGTTTGCATAGATACTTTTTCTCAATTCGTTTGGGCAACAGCGCAAAAAGGGGAGACTGCTTCCCACGTGGAGCAGCACCTCCTTTCCTGCATCGCGGCAATGGGCAAACCTCGGCACGTTAAAACTGACAATGCCCCGTCCTACTGCCCTAGGCAGTTGGCCGCCTTCATGGCCACCTGGGACATTAAGCATACTTTTGGCGTTCCTTACAATCCGCAGGGGCAAGCAATTGTGGAACGAGTCAATTGGACGCTCAAGTCCTATATTGACAAACAAACAGAAAGGGGGGAGCCACCAGCCCTCCCCAAGTCACAGGGCCAGGCACAGCATTGTCTGAATAAGGTATTGTTTACATACAATCACCTTAATGTTTTTTCGGATTGCACGCTGCAGGAGAAGCATTTCCGCCGTTCGGAGGCTCTCCCGCGACCGATGGTCTGATACCGGGTGCCACTGGACCCTTCTTGGAGGGGCCCGGCACCACTCATAACCTGGGGGAGAGGGTATGCTGCAGTTATGTCTCCTACAGGTGTCGTTTGGATTCCAGCTCGGTGTGTCAAGCCTCACTTGGAACCCCATGGCGTGGACCCAGACCGACCCGAGTCCGATCCCGGAGATGGAGGACCTCACTCTGACCGAGAGGACCCGTCGGAAGAAGCGGCCACAGATGGCAGCGCCGAAGGTCACCTGGGGGATGATCAAGGCTCTTTGCAATGAGGCCCAGGACGCCCTCCGGCGCGAGGAGAGGGAGCCGACACCGGAGAACTTCGTAGCTGCAGTCTTTGCCCAGATCAATGCCTACTCCGTGGCAGTCCTCATCATCCTGACCCTCTCCCTACTTGCGGGGGGAGGCGTTCAGGCCGCCTCATTTGGGGCCAACGGCTTGATACCAGACGGAGATCTTTCTGCCCGGATGCATTATAACCTATGGGAATGGTTGGCAGGTCTCGTCAACCAGTCCGATTTTTGCCTGAAGCAGGACGCGGGTTCTGCCTCAATTCTGAGCACCTGTCTCATCCCAGTGTGCCACACTTTAGATGCGCACGCCAGGGACGGCGACTGGCTGCTGAAGAGGATTTTCGGACCGCATCTCCCTGCGAACCTTGCAGTCTACGCTCGCTGGGGGGATTGCGGCTCACTATGACTTTGCCGGCTGACGCAGCCACTCTTTACACTCCGCGAGTGGTGGCCAGCCCGAACTCTACTTGTGCTCGAATGGTCGGCTGCGCTGCAGTCGGCCGAACTCAGCGCCGCTGCCTCGACACTGGCAGCAGCAACTGGACTTGTGATAAACCGGAGACACTTGGTTCAATGTATGCTCATGTTACCCTGCCTTCGGGTTGGTTCTTTACATGTAACCAGTACACTTGGAACTACATTCCCGCAAATGTATCAGATTCCACATGTTGTATCAGTCGTTTGACACTGTTACTCCCCACTAAGGATATGGTTACCCCAAGCACAAATGTTTCAGATGTTCCTGCACCCATACGGCACACTTGCACCACACAGTTAGACAGCTCATGTGAGAGCAGCTTTAGAGTTATGAGTCCAGCCAAATATGTCTCGCTGGCGGTCAGCATAGTTGGCGTGCCAGGCTTAGCCGTCGGCAATGCTCGGAGGATTGGTCGACTGGCTTGCGGATTAGCTAAAGCCATTAACCATACCTCCACAGCGATAGCGCTGCTCAACCAAGAGCAGGCAGAGCTTCGCCATGCCATACTTGACAATCGAGCGGCTATAGACTATCTCTTATTGCTACATCATTTGGGTTGCGAATCTTTCCATGGTATGTGTTGCTTCAATCTTACTGACAACTCCTGTAGGGTGCAGAGCCAGCTCACGGACCTCCACACCATAGTCGAGGGCATCAGAGAGGGCTCTGCATGGGGAACTTGGTGGAGCTCATTGTGGAACTGGATGTGGTCGTGGATACCATGGGGATGGCTTCAGACGGTGCTCAAAGTGATCGTGGGGGTGATTATACTAGGCATAGCAGTCTGCTGCTTTGTGCAATGTGTCCCCTCGCTGATATCTAAGTGCTGCTCCCAGAGGGAGCCCCGAAGCGTCATTCCCGCTCAACAGCTGATGCCCCTCTTGCGCAGAGTCGCCAGTCAGGTCCTTAAATAAAACTAAAAGGGGAGATGTGGATTCCCCATGCCCTGTGGGCATGGAACGGCCCTGGCAGAGGCCACTTCAGTCGAGAAAACTCCTGGCCCGTGGTTTCTGCGGGCAGAGAAATTAAGGGGGGTGGATTAATGATAGGGTTTGATTCACCCAATTCCTTGACCTGACCAGCGGTTCTGCTGAGAGAGCGAATACCTAACCCCGTTACCCATTAAGGTAATCACTCATCTCCGAGTTTAGCCTTATCCCGGGCGCAAATAGAAGCCATGTTTACCCCAGTCTAAGCTCTGGACAATGGAGCTTCCCCTGTTAGTGTTTGTCCAAGTTAATTAACTTCCCTTAGAGAGATTCCTCATTAACCTGAGCAAATAGGTGATGTGATTTCTGTCAGATGACGGTTTTGCCGCCGTTGCGCTTTTACTTCTATATATGCTGAAGTTTTCCCTCAATAAACCACTGATCTGATCTCGCTCCATACTGCCTCGTATCGTTTCTTGATCAGTCTCCTCCGGGACCTCCGGCCCTTAGCGGCCCCGATTCCTACAGAACTTTAAATAGACTGTGTTATAAAATAGTAGCATTGATGAAAGACTTTCAGTTCATCTGTGCTAGGAGTATGTATAATCAACGTTCAAGTATTAAAATAATTCATTTCCTTGCATATTTGAATTTATGTGTGCTGTGGATCTGCAAGTGTAAAGAAAGGTCAGTAATTGTGGAAGTGTATGCAATTGTCTGTAGACTTTGAACTTTATAACACAACTCACTCGCCTATAAAGCTATAAAATGCTCCACTATAGCAATGGCTAATTGTGATTGCCTTTGAACTTTACAACCATTAGACTGAACTAACTGCATAGTTTAGGCCTGTGATGGCAAACCTTGGCACTCCAGATGTTCTTGGACTTCAATTCCCAGAAGCCCCAAACCCTGTGAATCCACACGAATGGGTTTGCTGCAATTCATCCAGCCCACACGTGTTTTACTTCCGCTTCCAGGAGCGGTGCAGGCGGCGTGGGCCGGATGAATCACAGCAAACCCATTCGTGTGGATTCACGGGGGCTTGGGCTTCTGGGAATTGAAGTCCAAGAACAACTAGAGTACCAAGGTTCGCCATCACGGGTTTAGGAGAAGGTATTATGGCAGAGATTGAACGGCTTTAACTTCAGGGCTCAGTCTGATGCAATTGTCTGGAATCAAGCGGTCCTTGCTACTATCGCTTGGCACAATGATGACCAACCTTGGCACTCCAGGTGTTCTTGGACCTCAATTACCAGAAGCCCATGTCAGCACTCCTGCTGATCAGAGCTTCTGGGAATTGAAGTTCCAGAACATCTGCAGTGCCAAAGTTTGCCATCACTGGCTTGGCAGCATGGATATAGAATGCTGAATAGAACATTAGAGTGTCCTGATATGAGCTGTTCTGAACATGAAGTAGAGCCACTTTTTCCAAGCAGAGCACACATGGAAGGAGCTTTTGTAGAGTTTGTGCACCACAACCTACCTCATTATTATTTTTAAAAATATGAGTTGCTAAAAAACAGAGACATTTAAGCACAGTAAATATATGCAAGCATAAACTTTCAAACAACTTTTTTTTAAAAAAATTTACACCTGAAAAACTGACTTGACAATATGTTTGCATTTTTCAGTTTACACAACAATTTGCTTAGCCAGTCCCTGCTCCAAGATGCCATGGTAACAAATCACTGGGCTGCCTTACCATGGCAACTGCACATACATTGGAAACTGCATTTATTTGGGCAGCTGATTTAGAAATACCATTCTTCTCTAAAAAAAATAAGGACTAGTACAAGCATCTGTATGTAATCTTAATTTTGCCATACATGCATTTTATTTTGCACAACGTATATTGTTTCTGAGGTTAACTGCACAGAGAAGGTAATTTTTTGCCTTCCCTGCATAAGGCAAATTGTCTTGCTTTAAACAACTTCTCTACCACAAAAGGTCATTCAGGTACATTATTTTCTAATCTGAAGCAAACCTTGGGTCTGTGTGGCACTTGATATTGTTGGACTGCCACTTCTATGAAGCCTACTAGCACAGTAGTGCTAGATAAAGAGTCAGTCCAACATCTGGAGCATCACATGATGTACCCCATCCCTGCTCTGCATATAATCTATACCTATAAAACCTGCAGTGGCTCGATTGGCTAAGATGCTGACTGTTAGGCGGAAGGTCAGCAGTTCGATCCCCAAGTACTGCAGGACGGAATGAGCTCCCGTCTGTGTCCCAGCTCCTGCCAACATAGCAGTTCGAAAGCAAGAAATTGCAAGTAGATAAATAGGGACCACTTCGGTGGGAAGGTAACAGCATTCCGTGCGCTCCAGTGTCTAGTCATGCCTGCCACATGACCACGGAAACGTCTGCAGAAGCAGACAATGCTGGCTCTTCGGCTTTGAAACAGAGATGAGCACTGCACCCTAGAGTCGGATACGACTGGCTTTCGAGCAAAGGAAATCTTTACCTTTATAAAACCAGATGTTAACCGTTGGAATTCAGACAACGGTTCCGCACCCGTCCACACTGTCCCGTACCGAGCCTCCTGCACTCGCCCGAACCCGGCCCGCAGAGTACTGCATGGTTGCCGAAGCAGGCAGTGGGGCAACATCCCCACGGACATGAACAAAGGGAAACAACTTCAATTCCCAATGTCCTCTGCGCCACGCTGTACCACGCCTCAGCCAATCAGGCTGACAGGCGCAAGCAAAAGGAATGTTGTCCAATTGAAATCAAGCTGCTGAAAAAAACTACCACATGAACGCAAACAAAACAAACAAAACTCCAAGTCCCAGCATCCTACGCGCCGTGAGCACTTCAGCCAATCAGGCTGAAGGGCACGAGCGCGCAGAATGCTGAAAAAGCCACGCACGAAAAATAAAATGAAACAACGCCGGCATCCCGTAATGGGAGCGCAAGTCCACCGCAGGCGGACGCAGCGCCTCATGGCCTCGCAAAACACCCCCCCCCAAAAAAAACCCAACAACACAAAAAACCACGGCAAGACACTTGCCGGCCTTCTTTCCCGGCACAATGGGGAGAAGAGGGACTCACTCTCCTCCATGCTACCACACCGAAGACACGGCGAGACCACCGCTGGCCTCAAGGTAAGTTGAGCCGGGGTGAAAAAAAAAACCACCAGCAGGCAGCAGTTCATCAGGGGAAGTACATTTCCTGGTGAATGATGGCTGCTGCCTTTGTACTTCCGACACCACTGTTTCGAGAACTAACACGAAACAGCGGTGGAGGTAATACAATAGCAGCAGCCAGCAATCCGCAAGGAAGAGCACCACCCCTTACGGATCGCTGGCTGCCGATCTCTGGTTAGGTAAGCCAGGAGAAAAAGGAGACAGAGAGGAGAGAACCAGCGTCAGGCAGATAGCTCTTCTCTGCCTCCTTCTCCCCCGACCTACCTAACGAACCTTACTGGATGAAGAGCGAGCTGACTGCTGGCTCCTCCTTTTCCCCATTGCTGCATCGAAACCAAAATTCGAAGCAGCAATAGGGAAAAGAGGAACCAACAGGCAGGCTGTTCTTCATGCAAAAATACACAACAACAACAAAACAAAACATTTACCAAAAATGCCAAATACCAAAATTAATAAAACACAAATAAAAAAATAATTAAAAAATGCATTAATAAACCAAATAAGTAAACAACAAAATCCACAAACAAAGGAGAAAATAATGTTTAAAGTGTATATTTTGCTGGGCTTTTTAGGATTATTTTGTGTGCTTCTACAGGGATATGTGGTCCAGGAGGATGGACTTTGTGACTATACCAGTATGCTACCAGGCTTTGAGCTGGTTCATTGTTAGTGGTTGGGGCATTTTTTTTTATTTTTAGCTTTGCTTTTGTGAATGAATTGAACAGGACATCTTAGAGCTATCAAACCCCACTCTCTCCCCGTGCTAGATTCCTGTTTTCCCAACACTTATGCTGAGCATTCTGGTCCTTATAGGACAGAATGAGAAATTTAATAGACTTCTTTAAGAAGTCCATGGACTCCTCAACCTAACTAAGAAAACACATATTCCACTGAGACAAATATACAATAGGATGAAAGTCATTGTTCTTTAAATTAAAAGGAGACACACTATCACTCACTTTCCCCTCAGACTAAATCCAATACTACCTTCAGTCTCTTTGGCATATTTTCAGTTATTCTTTGGCACTGCAATTTAATGGGAAGAAAATAGGTTCTTCCTCCCCATATGTACAACCAATCTATATCTATAAAACAGAGGTGTGGGTTTGTATGTGCTCTAAAGGAACCCACACCCCTAGACCAATGTTGCTTGTGAGATCAGCACTGTGGGGGGTCACAAAACCCATTTGGGGGTTTATGCCCCAAAAGTGGGACACAAAGGAGACACCCACACCAACAGGAGAAAAAGCAATGAAACAGCAGTACTGTGCATGTGCACCAGAGCCTCCTTTTTCCCTAATCGATCCCAATACAGCCAACGCAGCTGCACTTTTCCTTGAGGAGAACTTACTGACACAACAGTTTCCAGTGTTTCTCACCAGTAGAACATAAAAGTGACAGAGGACCACATTTACAAGTAAGGAATGAAGGAAGGAGGACGCGGCTTGACAGCAGTTTGAATTTTTTGCCCAGCGGCATCTCCAGCCTGTAAACTTAAATTTCTTTCAGGCCGTGGCCTCCTTCCACTGAAGTCAGGAGGACGCAGCTTGACAGTGGTTTGAATTTTCTGCCCAGTGGTATCCCTGGCCCGTAAACTTAAGTTCTGTCAAGCCGCAGCCTCCTTTCACTGAAGGAAGGAAGACGCGGCTTGACAACGGTTTGAAGTTTCCGCTGGGACTTGCCACTGCTAAAGAAAGCTGTGGCCACGATTAGCAGCCACAGCTTTCTTTGGCAGAGGCAGTGAGGAAGAAAGTGGAAATACAAGGCAGGACATGCCGGCAGAACTATAGTTCCTTTAAAGAAAAAAACCCAAGCAAAGCTGGGTAATCACCTATTATAGCCAGTACATTGGATAAAGCCAGGACGAAATGCATAGCATGTAAATAGAATCAGAAATCATGTCAGGAGTGTAGAGATGTGATCCCAATGCAGTGTTGTGTCTGTGCAATCATGCATGTAAATAAAGGCCATATGCATGTAAATAAAGGCCATATTTACTTCATGATGGCCAATTCCTGCTGACTAATTACAAAATAAAGCAAGCTAATTTGTGAACTAGGAGAGTATCAATAGTTCCAGCTAGGACAACCACACATGTTTCCGTGTGCCCAAGGAATTCTGTTTTATAATGAGGTACTATTTGTAATGTATAGTTTGACCATGAGAATAGTTTGCATGTGCAATTTAATGGAAATGCTTGTTGAACAGATGCTCCAAGAAGCAGAACACAGCTTGCACCTTCATTTGTACAAGTATGCTGATTAAAAAATCTAGGTGAATAGGATGCTACAGAGAAATATGCAAGATTTTAAACAAGGGGGGGGGGGGATTTGCTGTTGCCATCTTGCCTCAGTCTTGTTCTTGTTTCTCCAGGTTCCCCTAATTCTTTCTTGACACAGTTCTGCTCCACATTTCTCAGTCCCTTACTGTGCTAACATTTCTGACTGACAAACCTTAATTCTTGGCTGGAATACTCCCTATTTAGGCTCTTTTCAGGTCCTTGACCTGTGCACAGATCCGATTCCAGTCTCACGACATAGGATACAGTCTGTTTTTGACAGATAGTACTGTAGTTCCATACGAAGGGCTAATCTGCTCGATAGATAAACAAGTGCTTTTTATTGTCAAGATTGCTTGCCAAAACCAGATTGAGGAATTGATAAAAAGCACTATACTGTATAAAGAAATAAATACATGATTATTACTCCAATGCTGATGCAAAGTGCTTCACATGCTTTATTTAAGTGTAATGTGCAGGTCGTTGCATTATCATGTTATAGATATGTGAAAAAAGAGATGCTTCCTTTCTCTTCAGGGACTGGCTATCTAATGATGCATCTTGATTTGCAATAGGTCTTACATTCACATCAGTTTTGCCAGGTTCAGAATCGATTCAAATGAGTGGTGCTTGTATCAAAAGGATGTGCTATAAATGTAAACAAAACACTCAAACAAATAAATAAAATAAGTTGATGCTTTTTTATCATGTCAGAAGCACACTGTTGTGTATGCATGGACACTGTTGCTTTAAGTAAATGAATGTAACCAGCCCCATATCACAATGTATCACAGCTGCTAAAGGAACGCGAGCGAGCCACCAATAGAGGGCGGCTGCGAGCGTTCATACTCACATGGTTCAATCCCCCAAATCACAGACAGCCGCGGGAACTTCTCCGCATGAAGAACTACTACAGAAGAGGGGGGCGTGCCTCAAGTCGACGCCCCCAACGGTGGCAGCCAATGAGCCACCGTGCAACCAGATTCAAATGTGTTTCGTTACTGTATATAATGTGATGTACCTCCGCCATTACCACATGTTCACCCTGACCACCAAAGAATAAACCTGTGTTAGTCCTTACTGCGACTCCTTCTTTGTCTTCCGTGCGAGACACCAAATTGGCGACGAGGATGGGATAATGGCGAATCCCAGAGTCAAGACGTACCAGTTCGACGTCAGCGAGCCTGAGCAGTGGGAGCTCTACGAGTGCCAGTTTCGGCACGCAATGGAAGCAGCCGGCGTCGACGACGACGCGTTGATACGCTCCCATTTCCTGGCCCAGGTGGGACCGGCCACGCTGCGCATCCTAATGAACTTGGTGGCGCCTAAGAAGGTTGAAGCCGTGCCGATCGACCAACTCCTGGAGCTGCTGAGGGCACACTTCCAGCCCCCAGTGTCGATTTTTCCGGCCCGGGTCGCGTTCCACCGGCGAGACCAGCGCCCAGGCGAGTCCGTGTCCGACTACGCAGCGGCCCTCAGGCTGGCGGCTGTGCACTGCAAGTGGGACGATCTGAACCAGGCCCTGCGAGACCGCCTGCTGTGTGGCCTGCGGGACGAAGAGCTACAACGGAAGCTCATGACCCACGACGAGCACCTCTCGTTCAATGAGGTGTTGCGTGAGGCGCAAGCGGCTGAGGCGGCCAGGAGCGGGGTCAAGGTGTTCAAGGCCCATGGCACAACGTCCGAGCGGGCCAAGTCCCCTGTCCAAACGGCCCGGCGGACTCCGGCAAGGGCAGCCTGGCGGGCACCGAAGTCGCCCGCCGGCACTCCAGAAGCCTCCGACGACTCCTCCGTAACGGCGGATTCCTACACCAGCGATGACGACGGCGTCCAGAAGGTGCGGAAGCGTGGGGAGCGGCGGCAACACCGAGAGCGGCAAGACCGCCGCTGCGACGGCTGTGGCGCGGCCCACGACCGCACGAGGTGTCCTTTCCGCAAGGCCGAGTGCCACAACTGCGGTCGAAAGGGACACATCGCCCGAGTATGCAGGCGCGGGCGAACCGAGGACAAAGGCGGCTCCAGTCATCCCCAGCACCACCAGCGGAAGGCGGCCGGTTCCAGGAAGGTTTCCACCGTCCACGGCGAGGACGGCGTACGCCGCGTGGCCCTGGAGCACCGGCGATTCTACGTGGAGGTACAGTTGCAGGGGCGCCCCGTAAAAATGGAGATAGACTCAGGGTCGTCCTACTCTATACTGTCCCAGAGGGAGTACATGCGCATTCCCCCAGAGGCTCGGCCCAAGCTGCGGGCCATGCGGTCCCATTTGCGGGACGTTCAGGGAAACGGGATCCCGGTGTTGGGGGTGGGGAAGTTCAAGGTGAAGTTCAAGAATTTCTCCGAAAGACTGCCCCTAGTGGTCCTCAAGGGGGGGAAGTGTTGCCTCCTAGGAACGCAGTGGTTTGCCCCCCTGGGAATAGAACTGTCCGGCATCCACGCCACTGAGACTGACCCAATGCAGGACGTTTGCAATGCACACCCGGACGTTTTCAAAAAGGGGCTCGGTACTTACAGGGGGCCCCCAGTTTCATTCGAGTTGGACCCAGAAATCCGGCCCATCCGCCTTAAGCCAAGGAGGGTGCCCTTCGCACTCAAGGACAAAATCGAGGCGGAACTGGACAAATTGGTGGGGCAAGGGATTTTGGTTCCAGTTGATTCGGCCGAGTGGGAGACGCCGATTGTAACGGCCCTTAAATCAAACGGGGAGGTCAGGATTTGTGCAGACTATAAATGTACGATTAATAAGGCCATTCGGCCAAATGCATACCCGGTACCCGTGGTCAGCCATCTGCTGGCCACACTTCATGGGGGGAGGTGTTTTGCCAAGTTAGACCTGGCCCAAGCCTACCAGCAACTCTCAGTGACCCCAGCCGCTGCCGCTGCGCAGACCATCGTGACGCACAAGGGGGCATTTAAGGTAACGCGCCTTCAGTTCGGCGTGAACTCGGCCCCCGGGATCTTTCAGTCCCTCGTGGAACGCCTTTTAAAGGGGCTTCCAGGAGTTCTACCATACTTCGACGATGTGCTGATAACAGCGGGGAGCGAGGTAGAACTAGCTAAAAGACTAGATGGGGTTCTCTCGGTTTTCGAGAAAGTGGAGCTTCGCCTAAGGAAGGACAAGTGTGTGTTTTTTGCGAGGGAGGTTGAGTTCCTAGGCTTCAAAGTAACCCCAGAAGGGATCAGACCCTCAGAGTCCAAGGTTGCAGCCGTACAGAACGCCCCTCGCCCCACCGCAAAGCCGGAGCTGCAGTCGTTTCTGGGGCTCCTTAACTTTTATCATTCATTCCTGCCGAGGAAAGCATCGGTTGCAGAGCCACTGCACGCCTTACTGAAAAAGGACGCGGTTTGGCGGTGGGGGGACAAACAAGAGAAAGCTTTCCGAGAACTGAAATCACTCCTCTCCTCAGACGCGGTCCTAACACATTTTGACCCGAGGAAGCCAGTAGTTCTAGTATGTGATGCGTCCCCGGTGGGGGTGGGGGCGGTCCTGTGCCACGTGTTAGAGAGCGGGCGGGAGGCCCCGGTGGCATATTACTCCAGGTCCCTTTCAAAGGCTGAGCGCAACTACGCGCAAACGGATAGGGAGGCCCTGGCCATAATTGCAGGGACCAAAAAGTTCCATGATTTTCTATACGGCCGCGAGTTTACGGTAGTGACGGATCACAAGCCGCTTCTGGGAATCTTCACTACCGGCAAACCCACTCCCCAAATACTGTCCCCCAGGATGTTGCGTTGGGCCATATTCCTCAACGCTTATCAGTACGAGATAGTCTACCGCCCAGGGAAGGAGATCTCCCACGCGGACGCACTGTCCCGGTCCCCCCTCCCCAGCATGGGGGATCCGGCATGCGAGGTAGAGCAAGACCACCAGGTCATGTTAATCGAGTCTCTCGACTCACCCCCCATTGTTCCGGCCGACCTCGCCAAAGCCACGGCGGCCGACAAGATCCTAGCCCAAGTTAGCTCATGGGTGAGGAAAGGGTGGCCCACTACTTCCCCAGAGGAACCGTTCAAGCCGTTCTGTAGGCGCAGGGTGGAACTTTCCCTGGAAAGGGGCTGTCTACTCTGGGGCCAGCGGGTGGTTATCCCAGAAAAGTTAAGGGCAAGGGTGCTGAAGTTACTGCACACCAGTCACCCAGGGATCGTGCGGTCCAAAGCCCTAGCTAGAAGTTTCTTTTGGTGGCCACAAATAGACGCGGACATAGAGCGCCTAGTGGGCACGTGCGAGAGCTGCCAGAGCTCCCGGCCCGAGGAGCCCCGGCTACCCCATAGAGAGTGGGACACGGCCCGCGGACCGTGGTCCCGCATCCATGTCGACTTCGCGGGGCCCTTCCGTGGGGCAACGTTCCTACTGGTTGTCGACTCCTACTCCAAGTGGTTGGAGGTAATCCCCGTGAGCAGCACCTCCTCCGCGACAACCATAAAGCAGTTGCATAAACTCTTTGCGTGCTTCGGCCTGCCAGACGTCCTCGTGAGCGACAACGCAAGTTGCTTCACGTCGACCGAGTTCCAAACCTTCATGGAGAGGAACGCAATCAGGCACATCACGGCTGCCCCATTCCACCCCGCCACAAACGGCCAGGTAGAGCGCCAAGAGCGCACTACGAAAGACGCACTGCGGCGCATGGGCCCCGGCGACCTGAACCTACACCTGTGCCAGTTCCTAATCAGCTACAGGACCACCCCCTTAGCTTCAGGATTCTCCCCAGCCGAGCTGCTTATGAAGAGACGCCCGGCAATGCTGTTTGACCGGATGGATCCGTCCAGGGTGGAGGATGAGGGGAGAAATATAAATTTAGGGGGGGGGGAACTCCAAGAACTTTGCCACAGGGGACCCGGTTTACTGTAGGAACTACGCGGCCTCGGGGCCGGCGTGGGTACCGGGGTCGGTCGTTGAGCAGACAGGACCAGTGTCCTACAGGGTAGAGACTAGCTCAGGGCTACTGTGGAGACGGCACGCCGACCAGCTCCGAAAAAGGGTCACCAGTGAGGGGAAATCAGCGTTAGGGTCCTCCCCCACCCGCATTACCCAAGGGGGAGACACGGAGGCGCACGAGGGCGAAAGTAAAGAGAAGAATCAGTTTGTCCCCGACTACGACCAGGACCATGAGTTTGACTATGATTTTCCGTACCAGGGGGAGTTAGCGGAGTGGTCCCCCACCCGTCCTAGCGAGAAGAGGGGTTTCAGTTCAGCTCCTGGTACCTCCAGTCCCCACAACGCGGGCATGCTAGAGTACACCATAGTCCCGGCCCCCAGGAGACAAGCGCCACAAAGACAGGCAGCCAGCGGAACCTCACCAGCCTCAAATCCCCAAACCCCCGAACAGGCAGTGGGAGACAGCGGGTCCACAAGGGTCTCATCGTCAGTTCCGAGGTTCGTGCTAGGTGGGTCCCCGGGCTCCGCAGGCGGTAGGCAAGGGTTCACTTCCCAACTGTTCATTCCTTTCCCGTCCCCGCATGCAAGGTCATCGCAGTCGCATCACAGAACCACTAACGGGTCCCCACCTTGCATTGCAGGACAAGACCGCGCGGAACCAGGAGCCACGGGCTCCCCTGTGTTAGGGCAAGCGGCCACACGCCCCAGGCGCACGTGCGGGAAGCCACAATGGTTAAGGGACTTCGTCCCATCCTAGGGGGGAGGGATGTTGTGTATGCATGGACACTGTTGCTTTAAGTAAATGAATGTAACCAGCCCCATATCACAATGTATCACAGCTGCTAAAGGAACGCGAGCGAGCCACCAATAGAGGGCGGCTGCGAGCGTTCATACTCACATGGTTCAATCCCCCAAATCACGGACAGCCGCGGGAACTTCTCCGCATGAAGAACTACTACAGAAGAGGGGGGCATGCCTCAAGTCGACACCCCCAACGGTGGCAGCCAATGAGCCACCGTGCAACCAGATTCAAATGTGTTTCGTTACTGTATATAATGTGATGTACCTCCGCCATTACCACATGTTCACCCTGACCACCAAAGAATAAACCTGTGTTAGTCCTTATTGCGACTCCTTCTTTGTCTTCCGTGCGAGACACCAAACACACAAAGGTGCTTTCTGAGTTGAAAGGGTTTTTGCTGGAAGAACTCCGCTCAGGGGATGCCCGAATGAGGCTCCTTTCATGTTCCCAAGATCTTTTCCTACCGAAGTGGTCCCAGTTGATTCTGTGAGTGTATATATCTAGAAAAGACTTATTTTACCACAAGATGCTGAACTTGGAGACTGGAAGGTCAGGTTTCGATACCTGAGGGCTGCACTTGGGCATTCAGACATCCCCTGAGTGGAGTTTCTCCAGCAAAAATCCTTTCATCCCAGAGTAATCTCTGACATGAAATTATTATTACCATGAGTGAAACAATAGGTTTTTCACATTTAAACTTCTTATCATAGTTTAATCAGATGAACTTTGATATGCTTGAAAAGCTTATCTGATCTTACAATGAAATTAACTCTATCAGGGCAAAATGTTGGTTGTGGCAAACCCCCATGGACTGAAACTACAAGGAGTATAATAAAACTTTTACTGCTCTGAAGACTTTGCTCAAATATAATAGGTTTGACCTTGACAATATATTCTATCTCACTAAAAGAGAATCTCAGAAACCTAGATTGGATATCAAAGATCATTTCTATTTACAGCTTTACATTAGAGCAAACTGGGTAGTAACTGCAGAATTACTCTGCAAATATAATGAAGAAGAGGGAGGAGGAAGCAAAAGCCTATTCATATTTCCCATGGCACATTGCAGTTATTTCTCCCAACCTATTAAAGTCAATCATTTGGTAACAGTTACAAGATCCTATCACTTTCACTAAAAGGAAGAGGGATTCCCTTTCTTTCTGAAAGGGTTCTCTGAGCATTTCTTTAGTCCAATGGATTTTAAAAAGTTATTGCTTCTACTTCTGGTTTTAATTTTATATCATACAACACTTAAATGAATATACTGTACAATAATAGGAATTTAGATTTGAGACATATTGCAAAACTTGCCATCAAGAGGAAGGTCCTCTCACTCATCATCAGTGATATATGATGCTCCAGACATTATTATTATTATTAGCTTTATTTCTATACTGCCTTTCTTCCCCAACGGGCAACTCAAGGCGGTTCACAACAGTAAAATAAACACTAAAACAAAATACAGCATTACAATATCAGAACAAATAGTAATAACAATACAATAATCAGCAAAATAAAAGATAAATACATACAAAATAATACAGTCAAATCCATATAATCAATTTAGCAACAATAAATAAGATTCCCAGAGATACAATGTACAACAGATCATAAGCCATACCTGTCAACCATCCCAATTTGGCTGGGATTACCACGGAATTTGACGCCGATTGACGTCATAACCCACCCCGCGCTGCCAAAACCCCGTAATTTGGCAGCGGGGGAAAATGCTTTCCACACATGCGTGGAAGGGTTCTACACAAGTGTAAAACCCTTTTATGCATGCGTGGAAGCGCTACGCCGCTTGCGTAGGGGCTGCACATGCGTGGAAAGCGACCTGCACACAAGTGATCTGCGCAGATCCCGTTTTTTCCGGAGTCGCAGGTTGACAGGTATGTCATAAGCCCATACAGTGCGATACAAAGCATCTTCCCTCACAGACCACAGCCCTAACACAGCACAAGGTATACTTCCCCAGGCGATGGAGTGGCTCCAGGAAGAGGCAAAGAAGTCCAGCTTTTTTGTATCGGCCTGAGGCAGGACCCAGGAGCACAAAGAAAAGAAAAGGCGCTCCCCCCCCGCAGCAGCAGCAGTCCTTGAGCGGCGGCGGTCTTCGGCTCATCCTGGTAGCCCACAGCCCTTTATCCTCCTCACAGATGGACTGGGAAGGAAGGGCGGGGCTCCCCACAGCTGTGAGAGTAGTTCTCAGGTGGCAGCAGGTCTTTGGCTCATCCTGGTAGCCCACAGCCCTTTATCCTCCCCGCAGATGGACTGGGAAGGAAGGGTGGGGCTCCCCACAGCTGTGGGAGCAGTCCTCGGGTGGCAGCAGGTCTTCGGCTCAGCCCGGTAGCCCACAGGCCTTTATCCTCCCTGCAGAAAGATGGGGAAGGAAGGGCGGGGCTCCCCACAGCTGTGAGAGCAGTCCTCAGGTGGCAGCAGGTCTTCGGCTCAGCCTGGTAGCCCACAGCCCTTTATCCTCCCTGCAGAAAGACGGGGAAGGAAGGGTGGGGCTTCCCACAGCTGTGGGAGCAGTCCTCAGGTGGCAGCAGGTCTTCGGCTCAGCCTGGTAGCCCACAGCCCTTTATCCTCCCTGCAGAAAGATGGGGAAGGAAGGGTGGGGCTCCCCACAGCTGTGGGAGCAGTTCTCAGATGGCAGCAGGTCTTCGGCTCAGCCTGGTAGCCCACAGCCCTTTATCCTCCCCACAGATGGACTGGGAAGGAAGGGTGGGGTATCCCGTGGTAAACGTTGTTGGATTGGGGCCGCGAAGCGGCTGCTGGGTCCCGGAGGAGACTGGTCAAGAAGGAGACATGAGGCAAAATGGAGTGAAGACCAGTGATTTATTGAGGGAAAATCATTAGTATATATTATGTTCAAGGCTGCGTCAGAAAGAGCTGCGACCCACATGACATGTTTACACAGGTTAATTGGGAACCTCTCCCGGGGAAGTTAATTAACCAAATTAAACACTGACAGGGGAACTCCATTGTTCCATGCTTATCCAGGAGTAAACATGTCCGATGTTGGCTTTAGGGCTGTAGATAATCCGTAGGTGCGATATTACCTATTACCTAACTGATTAGTTAGACATTCAATCTCCTCTTGCTCGGACTGTTTGTCAGGTCAGATATGGGTGAATCAAACTATGGCTATTAATCCGCTCCCCAATTTCTGTCCCCTCGGAGCCAATGGCTCAGGGAGTTATCTCCCAAGTTATGGCTTCTGTCAGGGACAGTATACCAATTGTGCTCGCGGAACCCGCAGTCCCCCTTTACTTGTTTGATTGGACCTGACAGATGGCTCGGCGTAGGAGTGGCATCAGCTGACGTGGAGTGATGACATTCCGGGGTTCTCACCATGGGGGACATCTCGACACCAGTGAGGGAATACATTGCACGAAACAACACACTGCTGTGCCCAGTATTACCACCCCCATAATCACCTTGAGTGTCGTCTATAGCCAACCCCATGGGAACCATGACCATAACGAATTCCACCACCCCCACATAGGATCTTCCTTGATGTTTTTGACCAAGGTGTGGAGGTCTGTGAGCTGACTCTGTACCTTATGCGAGTTGTCTGTGAGATTAAAACAACACATGCCGTGGACAGACTCGCAACCCAAATGATGTAACAACAGGAGATAATCGATGGCTGCTCAATTATCCAGTATGGCGTGGCAAAGCTCTGTCTGCTCCTGATTAAGCAGTGCTGTCGCCGAGGAGGTGTGGTTAATGGCTTTTGCCAAAGCGCAAGCCAATTGACCAATTCTCCGAGCGTTGCCTATGGCTAAGCCTGGCACGCTGAATATACTGACCGCTGCCTGGTTTTTCAGAACTGTGGGTCTGAATCCAGACTGCTTTCTGTAGCAAGGCAAGATAATGAGATGTGTCATTGATCTCTCACTGTGACAGAACTGGTTTTTCCTAAGGTAATTCTAAGCTATTTCTGCAACTTCTGGTGTTGTGCAAATGTCTTTCTAGCACCAATGGGGAGGTGTGAAAATCATGGATATAACTCACAATGGCTGGAGATTACCGGCTGCCGGGTGCTCAATCTTTCCAAGCAATGGGCCGGTGCAAACATGGGCCGGTCTGGCTTCCTTTGATGGAAGCTGGCCGTTATTAACAATATGTGACCCTATGTATACAGAAATTCAAGTGTCCCTTGCAAATCCCAACTGGAGCATTGTACAAGGCATGAATGAATAAAGAGCAATTACAGATAATAATAGCAATAAAATACATTCAGCTGCTTTTCGAAGATGTAAGGTAAAGGTAAAGGTTTCCCTTGCTCGAAAGCCAGTCGTATCCGACTCTAGGGTGCAGTGATCATCTCTGTTTCTAAGCTGAAGAGCCAGCGCTGTCTGCTTCTGCAGACATTTCCATGGTCATGTGGCAGGCATGACTAGATACCGGAGCACACGGAACGCTGTTACCTTCCCACCGAAGTGGTCCCTATTTATCTACTTGCAATTTCTTGCTTTCGAACTGCTAGGTTGGCAGGAGCTGGGATGAAGACGGAAACTCATTTCCGTCCTGCAGTACTCGGGAATCGAACTGCTGACCTTCCGCTTCCCAGTCAGCGTCTTAGCGACTTGAGCCACTGCAGTACCACTCAAAGATGAGGCTTCCCTTTTTGGTGGGGTTTCATGTGTAGCTTGAGTTTGGAAAAGTCTTGTTTTGTGGAAAAGCATGGTTCTTAGAAGTAGCACTGAGTATGCAAAATGTTCATAGAAATGTCTTTGGGGATGTAAGTCATAAAGGAAGACGGACAGCTGATGACATCCAAGGCAGTGACTGGTGCCATCCTTTGCAATAACTGAACTTGCCATCTGGGCCTGATTCTGGCCTCTGGGACCTGCATGGGGAAGAGACTTGTTTGGGAGATAAAAATTCTGAAAGAGTTAGTTAGTTTTTGCACTTATAGGATAGCAATTGCTGTGCAACTATGGGATGTTGTTCCCCCCTTTCTGTTTGTTTGTCAATGTAGGACTAAAGTGTCTGATTGACCCGTTCCACAATCGCTTGCCCTTGCGGATTGTATGGAACGCCAAAGGTGTGCTTAATGTCCCAGGTGGCCATGAAGGTGGCCAGCTGCCTGGAGCTATAAGCCGGGGCGTCATCGGACTTCATGTGCCGAGGTTCGCCCATGGCCGTGAAGCAAGAAAGGAGATGCTGCTCCACATGGGAAGCCGTCTCTCCCTTCCGTGCTGTAGCCCAAACAAACTGTGAAAAAGTGTCAATGCAAACATGCATGTACTGCCATCTGCCAAAATGTGGGGCATGTGTGACGTCCATTTGCCACACCTGGTTAGCCTCTGTCCCTCGTGGGTTGACCCCCCACGAGGGCCCCCCTACCGCCCCTGCACGATGCAGACAGGAACGGACTATGCCTTGGGCTTGGGAAAGTGGCAGGTTGAACTGCCTTGCAAGTGCTTTGGCATTCTGATGAAAGAATGCATGACTTTGAATTGGAGTTGTGAAGACTCCCAAAACTGACCATTGCTGAATTTCCTTTGCGGCCGCATCCACTCTGCTATTGCTCTCAGAAATCGGACCAGGCAAGTCCTGGTGGCTTCTGATGTGGGCTATATAGAGCACTTTGGTGCGGTTCTGCAAGTGAAATTGAGTTGTGAGAAACAGACTCAACAAGTTCTTGTGTATCGCAGGAGTGATGTATGCTCCCAGTAGACTGTGAAGCAAATTCCTAAGATACTGGCTGTCAGTTATTATGTTGAAACGTTCTTTGGCAAGGGTGCGCAAGGCGAGGCTCACGGCTGCCAACTCTGCCCGCTTGCGGAAGAGTGAGGAGCATGTGTCAGAGAAATAACTCTTGTCAGTGTTTTTTCTCTGTTCTCCTAGTCCCGGGTTGCAGGGAAGTCTATGTGAAGGTTTGATTGCATGATTTATGGCTATGTCTTTGATGGTCCTGCACTGAGTACGTGACTTGCTGCATGGAAGCAGGAGGCTCATAAAATTGCCATCTGACCCCCTTGAGCCAATCAGGGGCACCTGGACCTTTGGGTTACATCATTGTTACATCAGCTATAAAACTGGGTGCTCTGAAGATGCTCTTTCTCTTCGTCATGGACTGATCCTGAGCTGAGCCCCACTGGAGGTGGGTAAGGAACTAGATAAGGCCAGAGGCCTAGGGAATTAGTTAAGTTTCTTGTTTTGGTATTTTCTTTTGAATGACTGCATTGCAAGTTTGATTTCTCATGCTATACCCATTTTCTTAATTTACTTTAATAAATATAATTACTCTTAGACCCTTTGTGTCTATTGATTTGGGAATTGAGAGTGACTGGACCACGCATATAAAAGGGGGCGCATCACGCTACCCAACTTCTGATTCCCTGTATGCTAGTCAGTAGGAGCCTGGAAAAGGTAACTGGCTAAGCAAGACAGGAAGGGTAGGCACATAAACCCCAGTGAGGGGGCAAAGACCCATCACAGCGTGCGCCAAGCCTGTCCCTCTTGCCAAGTAAGAACATAATGTGTGCGACCCCCATAAGTGGAAACTGTCCTAGCCCCCCGAAGGGGAACCAGTGACATTAATTCACACAAGGTGGACTGCGTTAGAAGCGAGATGAGTCTGGGGTCTTATGGCAAACCTTGGTGCATGGTGTGCCAGGCTTCCCTTGGGTAAATTTCTCATGAAGGCCCTCCTGCGCCCTTCTGCCCATGGCGTGCGTGCGCACATTTCCTGGAGCTATTCTTGTGCTCCTGTGAGAAGGGTACCAGATGCTGGCTTAGCCTTTTGTCTGTGCTTAGACTAACAGCAAAAAAAGGAGAGGGGTGGCCTGAAAATGCCTGTGTCTGTTTGAAAGTGTGACCTGACTGTATTCTTAAAATGGTCCTAGGCAACCCTGACTAATGAGTGGCACTCTGCGCATTCTCAGGAGCTCAGGGACTAATCTTATTTCCTCCCTTTGTGCTCTGGAGTTTGTGAAATGTGTCTGCTCAAATAGAGAGGGTGCTGTGGGCCAGGTGCCATACTTAAAATGACAGACTAAGACTTATTGAAAACAAGCCAACTATGACGTGCCAGCTGTAAGGAAACAATACACAAAAATGAAAAGACACACAAGTTAAACATTTCTAGCAGGGAGTTCCAATGGAGAAAGGAGGAAAGACAAGTCAGAAGTTAGCACAATGAGAATGCAACAACTCTTATCATAAGATAATTAAGATAGCTGGCTGGGATCCTCCTGTTAAGGAATCCCTACCAATAATTAACTCAGGAGCCTGTGAAAGGAAGCAATTTAAGACTGTAGAAAGAAATAAATTGGTTACTTTTAAGGCCTGGAGAGGAGTTTTGTTCCTGTAAAAAGGTAACGATTAAGCATTTTCTGAATATACAGAGCACAAGAATGTTTGCGTGCTTTTTCCTGTGAAAGGGGTACAATGAGTGAGTTACTTTACACAGATTAAAGTCAAAATACCAGAACAATAGCTTCCTTAAGAGAACGAAGGAGAGTTAGAACGATTCTCAACCTGCGGCCAGATGTGGCCCACATTGCTCTGCCACTGCCTCCACCAAGCCAAGAAGGGCTGTGTGGCGAAGGAAGGGCAGGATGACTGTCTGGACCTCCAGAGCTGCCTGAGGCCATGGAACTTGGCCCCTGACTTTAAAAGGTTGAGAACCTAGGTTACAATACACACATGAAGACAATGCAATTCTCTCATTCCTAGTGAGATATGTGACTTAAAGACGCTAAAGGACATTCAAACACCTTAAAACACAGAGATGGAGGTTTGAGAAACACAGACGTAGGGAGGGGCCCCATAGTTTATGATTTAGTGAGGAAAACTCATAGAAGTGATTTTTATTTTCAGATCGCGCTTCTGAAAAGAAAAATCTATTTTCCTGAGTGGCACGGATTGCAAAACCGGTTTTCAGGAGTGGCTTAATCCTTTGACAAAGAAAAAAGTCTCAAGGGAAGAAGGGGGGTCACTTTCCCCTATTGCAGGTTAGGATTCCCCCCCCCCCCCCACTCTCCTGCTTTCGTTGCCCTGGGTGCCTTAAGCTGCTAAGCAGGCAAGGCAAAGAGGTTTTGCTCACCATGCTTTCTCAAACCCTAAATGGTTCCTGCTCATGAACAGAGTGCAAACTGTTTAACACATACTTCACAGTGACATTACCACGCAGTTACACACAAGGAACACTTTTGCAACCATACTGTAGTCATAGAAACAAGGCTTTTGCAATCATACACAGTTCTTGCAGTCATACATTCAGTGGTGCACCATGCATACACACATTTATTTACGCATTCTCACATTCCTCCCCTGATCTGCAGTGTTCTATCCTGCACATGAGGAGATGACTTATACACAGCTGGCTATCACAACCATCTGGGTGCTTCTACTTAGGGGTGAGTTTCTCTGGGCTACTCCAAGGCAAGACAAGTAGGTTCTGCCTGTGCCTTGGGAGCGCTCGGGGTACTATTGCTGGGATGGTTCCTCTGGCATAGCCAGAGCGATGGCTGCCTCCCTGCTAGCCTGGGCCAGATGCATGCCGGAGGGCCGGATTCCCGGATCTCGGTGCTGTCTCGCCCTCCAGTGCCAGCATGACCATTTGGTCTTAGGCTTATTTGGACAACCTTTTGAAGATCTGCCTGGTCTATATTGGCATTCTCTTCTAAGGTGTCTCATTTTTCCACACTGGAAGCAGGTGCCTTTGGGTTTTGGCACTGCTTGGCGCCTGAGTGTGGTAATGGGTCTGCTTTGGAGCCCTGTGTGGCCAGGGGCTGTGCAGATTTCCGTGAGCAGTGGGCGCTGAGCAGGCAGGTGGACAATGATCTGTCTGCCTGAGCGTGTGTCTGCCTTCAGATAGGCTGAACACAGCAGCTGAGTATTACCTAACCGTACTGCTGGCAATTTCCCCGTGAATGGATCTTCCTCACCCATGCGCTGAATGGAATTCTTAATTGGCAGGGAACTTTTAACTGTCAGAGAAGCGCCAGGGCTTCTCATGCCATGAATTCCTTCAGTGACGTCTGCAGCTGTCACTGAGGGAATGCTCCCTACACTGCCCTGCTTAAGCTGAAATGACGGATAGAGAGCCGCTGGGGCTGATGGCTCTGACTGCGCTGGGGGTTTCTGGGTCTCTATCCGGACTGGGTCTACCTCTGCTAAGAGCTTCCTACACTTGCTCCATGTGCTGATTATGCAATCTGGAGCTCTCGGGGGTTGTGAATGCTTGTCTGGTATACCCTGGCCAGGGCCTTGAATTCCATTAAGTGAATTCTCTGACTAGCGGACAGACGTTGCCTCTGAGGACAAGTCCCCATATTACCTGCCGGTCCTTTGAAGTTTCCTTCTCGGGATGAGTCAATGCGTCTGAAGTCCAGGCAATAGGTTTTGCGTGATGAATCTCTGGGGTAGAACTCGGAGCGTGGGTTGCTGCCACGGTCCCTCGGTGGCCTCTGTGCTGGTCAGGGGTTCACAGCCGACCCTGAGCGAAACGCGTTTTTCCGTGCTGCAACTGCCGTGGAGCTTGGAGCAAGCTGTAGGATGCCTCTCTGAAATGCCTCGCCGCGTAGCTGTCCTTCCGATTGGATGGCTTTCCGACCGGAGCTGCCGCACTGTCCCCCGGGATGAATCGGACACGGTTCTAGCGTAGAACCGGACCGCGAAGATCGCTTACTCACGAGTAGGATTACGTCGGGGTCACCAGATGTTGGATTGGGGCCGCGAAGTGGCTGTTGGGTCCCAGAGGAGACTGGTCAAGAAGGAGACACGAGGCAAGATGGAGCGAAGACCAGTGATTTATTGAGGGAAAATAATTAGTATATATTATGTTCAAGGCTGCGTCAGAAAGAGCTGCGACTCACATGACATGTTTACACAGGTTAATTGGGAACCTCTCCCGGGGAAGTTAATTAACCAAATTAAACACTGACAGGGGAACTCCATTGTTCCATGCTTATCCAGGAGTAAACATGTCCGATGTTGGCTTTAGGGCTGTAGATAATCCGTAGGTGCGATATTACCTATTACCTAACTGATTAGTTAGACATTCAATCTCCTCTTGCTCGGACTGTTTGTCAGGTCAGATATGGGTGAATCAAACTATGGCTATTAATCCGCTCCCCAATTTCTGTCCCCTCGGAGCCAATGGCTCAGGGAGTTATCTCCCAAGTTATGGCTTCTGTCAGGGACAGTATACCAATTGTGTTCGCGGAACCCCTGCAAAAAGTATATGTGCAATGCATAATGCTATGATAGCATAATGAATTAGGTTTGCAGAGCCAGAGGGTTTGGAAGTTCATTTCTCCACTGTAAATATCTTCAATAAAGTTTCAGAAATGCTCAATCAAAGCAGAGAGAATATAAAGCTAGCATCCCATTCACATAATCAGCATCTCTCTCTCCTGGAAAGTGTGGGCTAAATGTCTCCACATATCGGCCAGGATTCAAGGGTGTACTTTTGTCATTACTTCTGCCAGAGTCAGAGTTCTCAGAGTTGTTTTTAGGAGAGTTAGGATGTTCAAATCTGATAAGTCCAAAATTTTCAAATATCTAGGTCAGAGATGGGCAGTCTTGGCCCTCCAGCTGTTCTTGGACTTCAATTCCCAGAAGCCCAAGTCAACACACCAGCTGGTCAGGGTTTCTGGGAATGGAAGTTCAAGAACAGCTGGAGGGCCAAGACTGCCTATCACTGATCTAGGTAGTCTTTTAGGTATTGCTCCAAGGACACCGATCAGTATGGGTACAACAACAGATTTCTTCCTCCATAGATGCTCGATATTTTGTGTTTTTCAGTTGTTTGTCTTCAATTCATGCATCTCCTGGTATAGCAATGTGAAAACAGTGTGATTTGCAAATTGACGTTTAGCATCTATGGGGTTGTTGTTGTTGTTGCCACCGCCACCACCACCAATTTTGATTTATGACTACTCTTCTCCTATATGATTTATCATTCCCTTGTTCTGGGAGTGCCCTAGGATTATGTAGCTTGATCAAGTCCATCAAGGCTGCATCTTTCATCTGATACAAAACATAAAACATTATTTAAATTATATTAACTCACCATCTTTAAGGGGTAAGTTTTTGCTTCCTCAGAAATGGATTCCCTTTTGTTTCCCCCATTTTCTCTATAGAATATAAGTGGTCGGAGTGTTTAGCATGTAGGAAACAAAGCAGTCATCCTATTCCTCTGTTAAGCGCTTTTTAAAAAATGTCTGGAAGCAGTGACACATTGACCAGGCAGAAGAAGTGCCTTTCTTTGCCCTGTTTGTTTTGTGCTGTGTTTTGTTCAGGGGTTAAAAGCACACTCCCAGGAGTGTGGTCCATGGCCAACCCCTGTGTGCTATCAGAATGCAAGGTGTCCTAGGAGTGACCCTGTTGCATGTAAAGCCTGGCAAGTTCAGCTGATGCTGCTGTAGCTTTAAACTGGAATCCAACTTGCCAAGAGAGAATTGAGCTGTGTGAAGTCCAGCCCTCAGAGTCAGAGAGCAGCTTCAGACTCAGAATTACTCCACAGAGACAGGCAGTGCTGACACTGTGCTCCCTGCTCTGGCAAGACTCCTTTCAGCACTATGGCATGGCACATGGGCCCCTTTCTCTTACTTGTCCTCACCCTGGCAAGCTCATCCCTTGCACACCGAAAACTCCTACTGTTCTTGATAGACGGTCTTCGCCATGATTATATCAACGACGAAGCACTTGAATCCTTGCCTGGCTTCAAAGAAATAGTAAACAAGGGAGTGAAAGCAGATTATTTGACCCCAGACTTTCCCAGTCTTTCCTATCCAAACTATTACACCCTGATGACTGGTGAGTATGTTCTTTGGCTTTCTTACTAATAGCCTTTAAGATCTGGTAGCCTTAAATGCTACAGATCCCATAAGGTCACTAGGATTCTCACAGTAATGCTGAAGGGATGAAAGAAGACAAAATTTACAGATAATCTTTACAAATAAAAAATCATTCTCAGTGAAGGTTCAAAGTCAACATTGGAATGAACTGTAGCAAGAACAGATTAATCAGATTTTCTCCACTTTAATTCTCTCTGCCTAAATTTAAAAAAAATTCTAAAAAGTTGTTTGGTTGTTCCAGAGGATCGTGGGGAGAAAAAGCACAAAGATCATAAACTCTAATGCTTCACAGTTACAATGATGTTGAATATTCAGGAGAGAATATCAGGCATTAATAAAAGCGATTAAATGATTCTAGAATACACAATAGTGGTCTCAGCTGCTGAATATATCACTGCTGGAATATTAGATCATGCTAAGCTTTCTTTCTTACCTTCTGAAATAATTCATTAAGATCTACCTGATCCTTTGCTTAAAACAGACAGTACAATCAAGTTTTGGAGAGTAAAAACAAATCTTTGTAAAAATTAGGGATCCTTTAATTGTGTAAAGCAAAATCTGTAGTTCTTCTAACTAAATAATACATAACAACCCAAAAAATAAATGAGTTGTTTGCAATTGTCATTATTTTCTTTTTGTTCATTCTTTGTCACATATGAGATTTCAAATATTTCAGTACTTTATTTATACTTTAAATAACAGCAGTGCATTTAAGGACATCACTACTTTAATGCATTACCCCATCCTCTCAAAATACTGCTCATGCTGATTCCAAAACACTTGTCAAACAGAAATTTTTCATCCTTTGTAAAATACTTCTCTAGAATACTTGTCATGATGCCTATCCATATTGAAAAGGTTCATGAGAGCACTCTTATTATACTTCTGTAATAAAAATGTTTTGTAAAACTGGCATAGCATTATGGTCTGTGACTTCCTTCTCCTGTTAGCATAGTTACATTGTCTATTATGATCATTTCTTCACCAGCAATTAACTATTTTAACCACTAACTCAGATTATTTACCATAAAAAGTCCTATTTTGTTTGTTTGGATTCCCATAGAATCAGCACTTTGTGGACTGGAATTTCTCTAATGTTTCCAAAGTTCATTTCTCCTTCTTGAGCCAATTACACAGCAGGAATGTGAAAGAAAGAAGCAGCAAACAAACCAGAGAAAATGTTTAGTGACCAGAAATTTCCCACGAAACTGGGATTAGAAGGCAAGGCACGGGTTTTGTAAAAATCAAAGGGTCATAATTTTATTAACCGTAAAAGATATGCAGCAGCTTAAACAAATTGAACAATACAGACTATTCAGGGTAAAATAAACAACAGAAATATACAGAAAGAAAAAGAAATTCTTGGCAGAAAACTGTTGAGGGCTGGTTTAGATGCAACACAACTTCATTAACTAAAACAGCCTCATCCAAGTTCAGAATACCCAGAGAGATGTCCAACCATTGATCTGAAAAGAACAAATTCCATGAAAAGAATAGAGACATAAACTGGAATTGTGCTGCTACAAATGTATAATGTAGCAGGCTTGGAGGATATCTTTAGCTAGAAACAGGTATTATGCCTGTTTGACACCACTTCAAGTGACACGGATCAGTCTCTGGATTCCTAGGATCTCTTCTTTTATGTGGCTCCTTAAATCTGTTGTTTTAGGACAGGGGGTGTAGTAGACCTCTGGGGTACATAGTAAGAGCCTCCTTGAAGATTGTGGTATTCTTGAAACATGATAGAGTGTACCCTGGTAATGGCAACCTTGTGTTGCTGAGTAATCTTTCTCACACTAGGTAAGGTGGAAAGAACTGCAGAATGAACTCACCAAAAGGTGATGTCATTTTGACAGCTTCGCCTGTCTGGCCTAGACATGGAAGAAGAAGAAGTAGAGCTCTATGGCAGGGGGTGTCCAAACTTTTTGGACCACAGGCTGGTCACGTGGTTCAGGGAGCTGGTCACTATGGCCCGGGGGCCAGATCCAGCCCCAACACCAATTCATCCGGCCCACGAAGCCCTCGTCGCTCCTGGAAGTACAATGAGCGCATTTTACTTCCCCTTCCAGGAGTGATGAGGGCTTTGCTGGTCAGATGAATTGGCGTCAAGGGCTGAATCCAGCCCCCAGACTGTAGTTTGGGCACCCATGCTCTATGGCATAACATTCTAGGTACCTTCTTGTGGTTATTGTTGCATATTGTCAAGTTGTTTCGGATGTATAGCAATCCTATGAATGAGAGATCTCAAAAAAATGTCCTGTCCTCAATAGCCCTGCCCAGAATCTACTCCAGTGGCTCCTTTAGGAAGTCTATCCATCACACATCGGATCTTCCACTTTTCCTTTAAACCTTTCCCAGGATTGTTGTCTTTTCCAGAGAATCCTGCCTTCTCTTGATGTTTCCAGTCTAGGACAGCATCAGCTTCATCATTTGTGCTTCCAGAAGTAGTTTGGGCTTGATTTGCTCTAGATGCCTTTGAGATGTGGTGTTAGAGGAGAGTTTTGAGAGTCCCATGGACAGCGAGGAGAACAAATAGGTCAATCTTAGAAGAAATTGACCCTGACTGCTCATTGGAAGGTCAAATAGTAAAGATGAAGCTGAAGTACTTTGGAGGATTCACTTGAGAAGGTCTTGATGCTGGGAAAGGTGGAGGGCAAAAGAAAAAGGGGGCTGCCAAAGATGAGATGGCTAGATGACATTGTAGATACAATGGGCACAGAGCTGGGCAGGCTGAGGAAGATGGTGGAGGACAGAGGTGCCTGGCGGGCAATGGTCCATAGGGTCGCAAAGGATCGGAATCAACTGTGCGACTGAACAACAACAACAAAGGATAGCCACAAAGCTCTCTTCCAGGCCAGCACCAGATTTCAAATGAACCAATATTTTTCTTGTCAGTTTTCTTTACTATTCAGTTTTCACATCCCTTACATAATGATCAGGAATACAAGAGTGTGGATGCTTTTGGCCTTGTTCTCTAGTAACATATCCTTACACTTAATCATCTTTTCTAGTTCCTTCATTGCTGCCCTTCCAAGTCCCAGTCTTCTTCTGATTTCCTGGCTGCAGTCTTCATTTCTTCCACTACTAAGTAATGGTAAAGGATGACTGGAAGGGTGGCAGGTCAGCATTTTGAAACCTGAGTGCTACATGATGGACTGAACTCCCATCTCTGCCCCAGCTCCTGCCAACCTAGCAGTTTGAAAGCAAAAAATTGCATGTGCTTTATTCATAGCCTTAAAATGCATTTCATGTCAGAAATTATTCTGGGTTGATAGGAATTTTGCTAGAGAAACTGCTCAGGGGATGCCCGAATGAGGCTCTTTTCATGTCCCCAAGAGCCATCGTGCAGCACTTGGGTATCGAAACCTGACTTTCCAGTGTCCAAGCTCAGCGTCTATAGCCACTGATTACCTTAATTGAACAATAGGGGGTGTTACGTTTGTTGTGGCGTGAAGGTAGAGTTCACCTACACCACAATTCAACATTCTTTAACTACACTATTAGGTTTGGGTTCCCTGGGCAAAAGCACAACGTTGTTGTTGTTCAACAATGGCGACGGCAGCAATAATGATAATAATAATAATAATAATAATAATAATAATAATAATAATAATAATAATAATAATAATAATAATAATAATAATAATAATAATAATAATAATAATAATAATAATAATAATAATAATAATAATAATAATAATAATAATAATAATAATAATAATAATAATACCCCACCCATCTGGGATATTCTCCTACTCTGGGTGGCTAACAACACATTTTAACAATCTATACAGTAAGAAATTAAACAAAAAGAATAAACAAACTGAATACATTGTAAATAACAAAACAAAGATAATCCCCTCTCAATTAAAAATAGCCATCAACAAAGAACATAGCTTGGTGACGGAAAGAGTTAATTGAAACCTATTGATTGACCTTTGGCAGTATATCCTTAAAAGCCTCTTTATAGAGAAATGATTTTTAAAGCATGACATCAAAAGTTGATGTAAGTGTCTAGTGATTTTAAGCTCTAACATTGTTTCCTGTGAACATTCCATGAAACTCCATGATTTAGGCATATATAAATGATATAGAACACATAACAACCATTCAGTTTCACAGTTATGCTAAAGTTTGCATTAATATTTTCCAAATTTAGCCACATTTTCACATCAAATGCTTCAATCTCCTGTCAGATCTTTACAGTCCATTTTCTCCTTCACTGTCACAAAATATTATCACCTCAGGTAAAGAAAAAAGCTTATAAAAGCAAGTTCTTTGGGGCAGGCATCCAGAGACCTGAAGCACTAAACAGAAAGTAATATGGAAGTACTTTTCCTTGTTTGCTATAAGGGGTCAATAGATTTTTAACCTATACTGCATTACAGGGCAGTCTGATGCCTGAAGATGGGAACTCCACTGCATGTGATACTTTTCAAAAGCAATGAAGTGTTATCAGGAAGGTTTCAATTGCATAGCAATGTGTGAAAAAGTACTTATCTAAGGGGGAAACTGTTGATGCTGAAGTTCAAGATCATGTGTGGTGATGGGAGGCTCCAGTGGGATAAAAGCATGTGTGCATATGTGGGTTTACAGATGATTTAGCTTCTAAAGAAAGTTGTGGAAGCTTGGATAAATGGCAGAAAAACTTGGCAACCGGCTGCAAAAAGTCCAAAGAACTCTGTTAACTGGATCATTAAATATTTGAGGTGGTCTTTTGACAAAATAATTAGTTAATCTTTACTTCCGAAATTATGACATCTCATAAGTGGCTAAAATCCAGTCGTAAACTGCAACTTGAATAGACACATTTAATTGGTGGAACTTACAGAGGAGTTAACTCAACAAATCCTCCAGATTCAATGAGACTACTCTGATTGTTACTTAATACTGGATTTTTTCCTATGTAGTGCAGTACATTAAAGAAACGAACAAATCACCTGTCCATATATCACAATGGCAACTGAGAAGAAAAGAAGCAAAATTAAAACCAAACAAAAAGGTGACAAAAATGTTGCGGCATTTTCAAGACTAACTTCTTCTATATTTTAATGTTTGTGGATTGTGACTATTTCCTCAGACATAGGAGAGGAACTACCTGGCAATCAACTATAAATGGCCTCAAAAAAGAGTCCATGTATTGGTGTACCTGTATAAATGATTGCCATGATACCATCATCAAAATTATTCAACTTAGAATCTAATGATATACAATAATGCACAGTTTTGGAATAGTAGCCGTGTTAATCTGTGTTTCAAGCATATCAGAGAATAAACAAAACAAAAATGCTATAACACTTTGAAGTTGTTGTTGTTCAGTCGCACAGTCAATTCCGACTCTTTGCGGCCCCATGGACCATCGCTCTCCAGGCACCCCTGTCCTCCACCATCCTCCTTAGTCCACACAGCCCGGTGCCCATTGTGTCTACAATACCATCTAGCCATCTCATCTTTGGCCACCCCTTCTTCTTTTGCCCTCCACCTTCCCCAGCATCAAGGCCTTCTCAAGTGAATCCTCTTTTCTCATTTGATGTCCAAAATACTTCAACTTCATCTTTGTTATTTGTCCTTCTAAGGAGCACTCAGGGCTAATCTCTTCTAATATTCACCTATTTGTTCTCCTCGATGTCAAGAGGACTCTCAAAACTCTCCTCCAGCACCACATCTCAAAGGCATCTATTTTTCTTCGCACAGCCTTTCTAATGGTCCAGCTCTCACAGCCATATATTACCACCGGAAATACCATTGCTTTGACTATGCAGACCTTTGTTTGCAGTGAGATGTCTCTACTTTTCACTATGTTCCCCAGGTTTTTCATAGCTTGTCTCCCAAGAATCAGTTGCCTAACTGTTATATTTAACTAACTGTTATATTTAACTAACTGTTATATTTAATGTTAGCTTTCATGGATGAAGTAAAAGGCTAAAAAATAATGCTAAAAATAGGAAATCCCGCACATTTTCACATTGTTTCATCCCTTGAAATCAAGTTAATGTTTTATTATGTACTGTTTTTCTAAACTAAACTTTTGATTACCATAGTTGAAAATAGAAATATTATCTTAACACAGGTTAATTGGAAGGGTTTCTAACTTTAAATTGTTAGATGCTTGTTTAATTCCCCCCATGAGTGAAGATTCTCGTATCCCAAAGACATAAATCCCTACATAGATGGGCAGATTAGCAGGCTGTTGCCCATACTGCCCTTAAAACAGAGTCTGAAAGAAGTCCTCTTTCTCAATGGAGCCTAGCAGGGGAAACAGTGAATTCCATTCCCAACAGTGTTGATTTCGGTTCCAGCTGAAAACTCTACTCTTCCGGCAGATTAGCACTTTGGCTATTCATCAAAAAGATAGAATCAGTTTTCTTCCTTGGAAACATATGCCACAGAACATTTTCATGGTCTCCATCATGAAGACACTGGAAACATTAAATTGAATATTCTCAGATGTTGGATAGCTGGTACTTTCAGAAAGTGTGAGAAATAGAGTAGTCATTACATTTTTTGCAAAGCCAAGGATGGTTCTCTTTTGTTCCCCTTCAGATCTTCTCATTTTTCTCATAGTTCAATATCAGCCCCCCCCCTTCCTTTCTTTTTAAATTCTAAACAGCTGTTTGTCTGGCTAGGTTATCCTGCTATTGTAATAGAGTAGACAATACTGCCAGTGACTCAACTCCGAGCATCAGGTGGCAGTTAACTAACCTGACAACTCTGAGGACTAGCGGCCTTGGTTAGGTCCACAAGGAAGGGTGATGAACCACAAATGGACTAAATCCCACTTGAATCCATCTTGATGGAAGGCAGAAGCTTCATCAATACTAGCCTGGGACTGATGAGAACTTTGCGTGCCAAAAGGGCTCAGGACCAGAAAGTGACTTCCGCGATGTGGAAGGCAGATGAAAGGCCACTGCATTATATTCGCAGGACAGTCTTCATGGCTGATTGCCATGAGGATCTCCAATATTTGGATTCGGATATGGAAGAAGAAGAAGAAGAAACAGCTGTTTAAACCAGGAAAGATTAACGCTCTCTCTGCCTTGCACAGCACTGAATGAATGAATGAAGTTGGTCATTCTATGAACTTATTATTGTCAAATGTTTCTTTAGGCCATTGTTGAAAAAACCTGAAAAGAAAACACACTGTAAATTCATTGGCACAGCTGCTGGTGGGATTGGGTGGGAGCAGACAAGTCTCATGTCCAACACAGGAAAACTAAAATAGACAGAATATTTTTAGTTAGAAGATTAAGTCTGAAAGAATCATCCAACGGTATCTGTCAATTGCCCAGGTCCTTCTGAAGATTCAAAGTATATAGAGAGGAAGGGAGAAGCACCAGGAAACAACTAGTTCAAATCTCATCTCTATTGTCATGCTTGTTTATGTAACCTTTTTGTTGGCTGCCTTCTCAGGGTTCAAAGAGCTTCCACAATAAAATGGAAAAACAACAACAACAACATTTAGACATAACAATCTCTCATAATCATTTTAGGAGTGACAGTAATTGCTCAACTTGCAGTATTTTTAAGGATGAGATCTCACATGTAAAGTTCTTCATAATCTGAAAAAAGTTAAATAACTATAAAATATTGTCAGAGATGTTTATTTTCTGCACTACAGAGTAGTGGCAAAAACTTAAAAGAATGTGCCTTTTGCACTATTGCTATTTAAAGAGAGAATTGTTAATCTTTAATTTTAGAAGAAAGTGGGTTAGCAAGAACAGAGAACGGAGCACTATTGCTGCTAGTTAGGAGACAACAAAACTGCAAAGGTCCTTGTCCTCTCTATGAAAACTCAAAGAATGTGACACTATATGCTGACTCAGGAGAGAACAGCAGCCAATTAGGTATGTAGCAATAGAGACTCCTACAGGTAGGTGGTAGTAAGACGATTCTAGTAGCTTTTAGAGGTGCTTCCAACTTAAATCTAACAGGAAGTCAAAATCTCAGTTGCTAACCTTTCATATTAGCAGTGATTTTAGATTAAAGGAATAAGGACAACTACCTGGCCAGGTTATCCTGCTATGGTAATAGAGTAGACCATAGGGCCAGTGACTCAATGCCGAGTGTCAGGCGGTGGTTAACTAACCTGACCACCCTGAGGACTAACGGCCTTCGGTGTCGAAGTCCACAGGGAAGGATGATGGTCCTTAAGTGGGTTAAATCCCAGTTGAATCCACCTTGATGGAGGGGCAGAAGCTTCAATACTGACCTGGGCCTGAGAAGGATTTTGTGTGTCAAAAGGGCTCACAACCAGAAAGAGATTTCCAGAACTGGATCACTGATACAGGTGTCATGATGTGGAAGGCAAATGAAAGGCCACTGCATTATATTCTCAGGACAGTCTTCATGGCTGATCGGCCATGATGATCGCCAGTATTCAGATTTGGATATCGCAGAAGAAGAAGCTGTGATTTCAGCCAGTAAGAATTACACAACAGAATCTATAAGGTATTAGCAGAGGTTGTCGGGCTGTTTTAAATTGTGTTGGAAGGTTAAATTGTGTTAATGTTTTTTAAAAATTGCTTAGTCTGTAATTTTAATTTTTAAAATGTTTATTTATGTAAAGATTTTTTGGCTTGGCTGTTATTAATTCTGATCTGCTTTTTTTGGGTTTTTTTGAGGATTAATAAAAGAACAAAGTATGATATAATTTTTTCAAATTGTTTTATGTAAGCGAATAATGTTTTAGTTTTTTTAATTTTTTTAATTAGTTGTACCGTAGGTAATAATTTTAATAATGTAAAAGTAAATGTTTTTTTACATTCAATGTTTTTGAAATGTGTTTAGATGTTTTGGGTTTTAATTTGAGTTAAAACTCAGCACAGGATTTTTAAAAGTTTCTATTGTATTTTATTGACATATGTTTGTGATTTGTGTTAAAGTGTGTTTTAGTGTAATTTTTTGACTTGTTTTTATTGGTGTGACCTTTTGTGTAAAATTGTGAATTTGTGTTATGTTTTTGATTTGTTTTTGCTCTTGTGGCCTTTTATTTGGCGCTGTTGTGTGTTTTTGAATTGTTTTTACTATTGTGGCCAGCAGGTGGTGCTGGTAGGGGTTATTGTATTTTGACTGTTTTTTCTCTCCTGGCCTCTGGGTGGAGCTTCTTCTGGTAAGTAGTCTCTTTGTTTATTCATTTCTTTTTCCGGTCCTTGTGGAGGTAGGACATATTTTGGTAAGTTTGCTTGTTTTCTTTCTTTTGTGTGTGTGGTGGTGGTGGTGGTGGTTGGAATTTGTATTTTTTTGTCTGTTTGTTTTGTTTTTGATTGTGTTTTTGTTTACTTTGTATTGTTTTTTGGTGTTGTTTTCGTGTATTTTTGGATGTTTTTGACTGTGTTTTTAGTAATTTTTTAAAAATTATTTACTTATTTGGTGGTGGGGAGGGTGGCGTGTTTGTTTTTGGTTAGGAAGGGTGGACTAGGTGGTGGGGAGGGGGCGTGGTCGGTGGGGGTTAGGAAGGGTGGGCTAGGTGGTGGGGAGGGGGCGTGGTCGGTGGGGGTTAGGAAGGGTGGGCTAGGTGGTGGGGAGGGGGCATGGTCGTTGGGGGTTAGGAAGGGTGGGCTAGGTGGTGGGGAGGGGGGCATGGTCATTGTGGGTTAGGAAGGGTGGGCTAGGTGGTGGGGAGGGGGTGTGGTCGGTGGGGGTTAGGAAGGGTGGGCTAGGTGATGGGGAGGGGGCATGTTCGGTGGGGGTTAGGAAGGGTGGGCTAGGTGGTGGGGAGGGAGGCATGGTCAGTGGGGGTTAGGAAGGGTGTCCTAGGTGGTGGGGAGGGGGCTTTATTGTGTTATGGTGCTTTGATTGTGTGGAGTCATGAAAGTAGATCGGGGTTTCCCCTTTAATATCAATGGGTGGGGGGTTGCGACCCTCCTCTCCGCTGGTTCCCTTGGGGTTGGGAGGTTTGGGGGGGACAAAAGAGGTATGTCCCCCCAACCCTTCTGTTCCCAGGAGACCAGGGAGAGGGGATCAATTCCACCCACCTCCAAATAAAAAAACCCTCCATTTTTAAAGAGAAGAAACCGCTTGGTTTCTTCTCTTTAAAGACAGAGTTTTTTGGGTGGTGGTGGTGTATTCGATCCCCTCTCCCTGGTCTACTGGGTCCAGAAGGGTTGGGGGCACAGATCCCTTTTGTCCCCACAAACCTCCCAACCCCAGTGAGCCAGTGGAGAGGGGAATGGCCACCCCCTACTTACTGATATTAAAGGGGAAACTCCGATCGGATTTTCCCTTTTAATATCAGGGGGCTGGGTTGGAATCGATCTCCTCTCTCGGGTCCCGTGGGTCCATGAGGGTTGGGGGGGACAAAAGGGGTATGTCCCCACCAACCCTTCTGGACCCAGGAGGCCAGGGAGAGTGGATCGATTTCCCCCCCCCCCCTCCTTAAAACAACTCTTGGTTTCTTCTCTTTAAAGACGGAGGTTTTTTTAGGAGGGGGGAATCGAACCCCTTTCCCTGGTCTCCTGGGCCCAGAAGGGTTGGGGAGACATACCCCTTTTGTCCCCACAAACCTCCCAACCCTAGGGGAGCCAGCGGAGAGGGGGATCGCCACCCCCACCGACTGATATTAAAGGGGAAACTCCAGTCGGGACCTTCAGGCGCCGTTGGTAAGGGAAAGAGGGCGGTTGGTGTTTGCATGGCTGTGAGGCAGTGAGTTGTTGTTTTTTTAATTTTTCGGGCGCCGGCTTCCTTGTAGTTATGGGTTTGTGATTTGTGGTTGTGGTGCTTTTTTTTCTGCGGCTCGATTTTGATTGGCCACGGCGCGTTTCTCAATGTTCTTTGTGGTCGCGCCTCTCAGCCTAATTGGCTGTGGCGCAGCGCGGCACAAAGAACGTTGGGAAATGAAGTTGTTTCCCTTTTTCACGTTTGTGGGGCTCTTGCCCCACTGGCGCATTTCTCAATCTTGCGTTTACCTGCATACCCAGTTCGGGCGTGTGCACGAATGGTGAGTGAGGGCTAGTAGGGCCTGGCTAAGGAGCCTATGCAAAGCTCCAATGGTTAACCCTCGATTTTATAGGTTAAGATCTGTGTCTGTCTGTCTGTCGTGGTTCTTTGCAAACACTGTGTGACCTAAAGCTCACCATTCCAAAGTTACTTTTGTGGCCAAAGATATTACCTTATCCCTATTTATTTATTTATTTATTTACATTTATACTCTGCCCTTTTGATGCAAGAAACACTCTGGGTGGCTTACAATATATAAAACATGCAATACAATATGTTTAAATATGTATAACAAATAAGAATAATAATCATTTGAAAATAACCAAAAATAACCCAAAGAGACAAAACCTAATAGTGTCAGATAATCTTAAAACTATAACACTATTCATAGTAAGCACTGTCAGCAGCAGTAAGAGAAGATTAAAAATATTTAGAGCTTACATTCCTGGGTGCTTTGGGTATAATGCCTGAGGAAGAGGTACTCCCTTAAATAGGTTGGTCCCAAACCATTCAAGGCTTTATAAGTCAACACCAACACCTTGAATCTGACATGGAGCACCACAGGCAACCAATACAGACTAGTTAGTACTGGCGTGATTTGTTCTAACTGACCAATACCCACAACCAGCTTGGCTGCCACATTTTCCACTGTAAAGTCTCAAGGATAGCCCAACGTAGAGGACATTGCAATAGTCAATTCTGGAGATTACCAGCACATAGGTTAATGCGATCAGGGATTTCCTATCCAAGAAGGAACAGAGCAGGGCTAGGAGCCAGATATGGAAAAATGTGGACCTGACCACCAATGACACCTGATTTTCCAGAGTCAAAGACTGGTCAATTTGTACACCCAGATTATGTATGCTTTCCTTCAAAGGGAGATGACGTGCACCAAGCTAATGGGAATCTTCTCTACCTGCAATTGGTTGCTCCCTACCAGCAGCACCTCTGTCTTGTACAGGTTCAGGCTCAGCCTGCTATCCCCCATTCACACCATGACTGCCTCCAGGCACTCCTCCACTGCTGAGGTGGAAAACGAGAGATAATGCTGTGTATCATCAGCGTACTGATGAAAGCAAACTCTGTCTCTCGATAACCTCTCCCAGCAGCCTCATATAGATGTTAAACTGCATTGGGGAGATCTTTGACTCCTGAGGTATCCCCTTACTGTTGCACCCAGAATCGAACAATTTTGGCCATACTTTGTGTAAACAACAGTCATTAAATCAACCAGTAACTGATGCAGATGTAGTGTTTTTTTATAATGTGAACATACCCTTACATTTGTATCTTATGCTAGTTTTTTTATAAGTCAGTGTGAACTCTTTCCCCCTTATTGTGCATAATGTTGCTACTAGCCAAGATGACTAGTAAATCTTGAAGATAATTTATAGAACATATAGTTCACCCATATGTGAGAAATACAAGTTGTTCAAGCTGTGGAGTGGGGAGGTGGAGGGCTCAACATGCTTACAGTTTCCATCCTGAAAAATACAGGTGCCACAACATTTTTGTCTTGTTGTTTTGTTTACTCTTGGATATGCTTGCACAGACTAACACAGCCACCACTTCAAAAATTATCCTGAAACTGTATTTTTAAAGTTTTATCTCTTCACTTTCACTATTTGCAAAGACTGAGTTAGAGTGAATAATTCATCTACTGTCCTCAGAGGGGCTTGTATCAGAGTTTATACTATGGGGCTTTGAAAATGGTTAAGGCAGGGATTCTCAGCCTGTGGCCTGTGGGCCAGGTGCGGCTTACAGCACCATTTCGTGTGGGCCCCCACCGCCTCCACCACACCAGGAAGTGCCGTGTGGTGGAGGACGGGCAAAATGGTTGTTTGGCCCCTCAAGCTATCTGAGGGAGTGTGACCCAACCCCCAGCTTTAAAATATTGAGAACTCCTGTGTTAAGGGAATATCAGGAAATATTACTGAAATGAGAAAATATAAAGCAATTCTTTCACCTTCTAGGTCGCCATTGTGAAGTCCATCAAATGACTGGAAACTACATGTGGGACTCTGCTACAAATATATCATTTGATATCGGTGTGAATGAAGAGAGCCTCTTACCAGTCTGGTGGAATGGATCAGAGCCACTGTGGGTCACGATGATGAAAGCAAAGAGGAAAGTCTTTATGTACTATTGGCCTGGTTAGTATTGCCAAATTCAGCGCTTCTTAAATTGCTGCTGACAACAGCAAGTCAAGTGTGGTCTGGTGGAAGTGAGTTTGGAATGGATAGAAACTTGTTTCTGCCAGCACAACTACTCTTGTGCTGGTTAACCTCAGACCTGCTGATACAACTGGATCTGCCAGCACATCTGCCAGTTTCTGCATGCATTTTGCATATTCAGGTTGAATCTTCTTCTGTAAATTATGCGGCATAAGAGCAGTGGCACCATCAGCTGTGGCTATTTTTAAGAAATAAAAATTTTCCAGTCCTTCCCCGTGAAGATCCTGAGGTCCCCATGAAATGTTTTTCATTGCTTGGAGGCAGTGGAGGCTGAGATGGCAAGACAGACAGCTTATAAGTATTATAAATAAATGAAACAAAATAATAAATTAGTAAAGGAGAAATTGCTACCACCAGTAAGGTAACCTTAGCAGCAGGTATTTTGGAAATTAAAGACTAACTTCACCTATCCCATGGCCATACCTGTCAACTATCCCGTTTTCCCCAGAAAAACCCCTTATTTTTACCCCTCTTCCCGGGCCCATCCTGTTTTATTAATTTTCCCTTATTATTTTTATTTTAAAAATCCTGACTGGAACTGCAGTATGTTTTTCCAGCCACCAGAGGCCGCTGTTTGTGGCTTTTCACTTGTGGAAAGGGAGAGAGAGAGTGAGAAGGTGGTGGGGACTTTTTGTAGTTTCTGTTTCCCTTCCGTGCCAGCCACATGGTCATGGGGAAGCTTCGTTTTTGCTGCTGCTGAGTCTACTCTAGGTGAACGATATATTTCATATATGCAGGGGCAAATCAGTGGGGGGGGGGGGGTAGAGAGGGGGGCAAATCAGTGGGGGGGAAGAGGGGGGGCAAATCAGTGTGGGGGAGATAGGGGGCAAATCAGTGTGGGGGAGATAGGGGGCAAATCAGTGGGGGGGAGAGAGAGGGGGGCCAAATAAGTGGGAGAGAGGGGGTGCAAACCATGGGGGGGAGAGAGAGGGGGAAATCAGTGGGGGAGAGAGGGGGCAAATCAGTGAGGGAGAGAGAGGGGGCAAATCAGTGGGGGGGAGAGAGAGAGAAAATAACCCTAGGGGGCTGGTTTACTATTCTGCACTTTCTTTGCTTCCCAGGAAAAAATAATTAAAAATGAGAAAGGTAAAGTTTTCCCTTGCTCGAAAGCCAGTTGTATCCAACTCTAGGGTTCAGTGCTCATCTCTGTTTCAAAGCCAAAGAGCCAGCGTTGTCTGAGTTTGCAGACGTTTCCGTGGTCATGTGGCAGGTATGACTAGACACCAGAGTGCACGGAACGCTGTTACCTTCCCACCAAAGTGGTCCCTATTTATCTACTTGCAATTTCTTGCTTTCGAACTGCTAGGATGGCAGGAACTGGGACAAAGATGGGAGCTCATTCCATCCTGCAGTACTCGGGAATCAAACTGCTGACCTTCTGCCTCCCAGACAGCATCTTAGTCACTTAAGCCACTGAGTAAACAAGAAAGAAAGCAAAACAAAAGTCCCCCAAGAAGATGGTTCTTTGGCCCGCACAGCTTTGTGCCCATGGCATCTACAATACCATCTAGCCATCTTATTTTTGGCCATCCCCTTCTTTTGTCCTCCACCTTTCCCAGCATCAAGGCTTTCTCAAGTGAATCCTCTCTTCTCATTTGATGTCCAAAGTACTTTAGCGTCATCTTTACTATTTGGCCTTTAATGAGCAGTCATGGTTGATTTCTTCTAGGATTGACCTATTTCTAACACCACATTTCAAAGGCATCTATTTTTCTGCGCTCAGCTTTCCTAATGGTCCGGCTGTCAAATATCCTGTATTTGCCAGGAAATTCCCCCCTGTCAAGTATCTTGTATTTGCCGGGAAATTTCCCCCCTGTCAAGTATCCTGTATTTGCCAGGAAATTCCCCCTCTGTCAAGTATCCTGTATTTGCCGGGAAATTTCCCCCTGTCAAGTATCCTGTATTTGCCGGGAAATTTCCCCCCGTCAAGTATCCTGTATTTGCCGGGAAATTCCCCCCTGTCAAGTATCCTGTATTTGCCAGGAAATTCCCCCCTGTCAAGTATCCTGTATTTGCCGGGAAATTCCCCCCTGTCAAGTATCCTGTATTTGACGGGAAATTCCCTCCTGTCAAGTATCCTGTATTTGCCGGGAAATTTCCCTTATTTCCAAATCCAAAACTTGACAGGTATGCCCATGGCATCCAACTGCATCCCAATTAGAAAAGGATTCCATGGGAGCCTCTGGACTATTGGAGATGAGGAGAATTTCATATGTTTTATTTCTGAAAAATTGCTATGGGTGATTGCATCATCAGCTTGATGCAGCCTAATTTACAGAACAGTAGCTCAGCCTTTTGTGTTTAAGTTGTATTGATACTAGTTAATTTTTAATCATTTCCATATAATACAATTCTTCTTCGAGATGAAGTCATTGGCTTTTAATTCTACCAAATGTGAGATTAAGAACCTCCTTGTGCTCTCTCATTTTCTCCTGCCATCCTGTCTTGAATTCTGCCTTTTTGCTTATTGCTTTGTCTAGTGCCATGCAGAGAGCTAGCACTAAGTAAATCTGTTGTTATTGGTATGTATTAGTACTAAAGTTAAAGGTGAATCCATGAAATCAAACTCCTCATGGTTTCATATGATTTTTATGTGGGATTCTCCCCAGGCCACCATGAAATCATAGGTCCCATCAACGCCCACAGGCTGTACCACAGAACTCTGGGAACCCTTGACACATGGCTTTTCAGTGATGGGAAAAAAAGGGGTGGGGTGGGGTGGGGGTGGAGAAGGACCCAAGGCATGGATCTTTATGATTTCATATGATTTTTGGATGGAATTCTTCATAACCTGTCATTAGATTATAGATCCTATCTGTGCCCAAAGATTGTACCACATAAAAAATACAGTAGATCCATAGCACATGGCTTTGCTGTTGTGCAAAAACACCAATCCAAAACATAAATTATACACTGGATTCTCCTGAAACCACTGTCAAATCACAGAGATCATCTGCACTCACAAATTACACACAAAATAATAATAATAATGGGTCTTTCATCACATGACTTAGTAGTGGCTCAATAATACCAAATCCAAGACAGGATCCTAATGGATCCACATGATTTTTTAGGTGGGATCTTCAACATATCACCTTCTAGTTTAGATCCTTTCTGTGTCTACTGATTAAACCATAGAAATAATTGATCCTTCAGTGAATGGTTTGGCTGTGACACAAAAACATGGATCTTCATTGACCCATGCAATTTTAAAATAGATTTCTCTCCGAACCCCTATTAAATCACAGGTCTGATCTGTGCCCACAGACTACAACACAAAAGCATGGATCTGCAGATGCATTACTTTGCATTGTTGCAAAAACATGGGTCTAAGGCATGAATCCTTATGGCTCCATATGACTTTTATGTAAGGTCCACCCCAAACCACTGTCCAAATTGTGTTGTAGTCTGTGGGCACGGATGGCAACTATGACTAGATGGTGACGAGGAAGATCTCATGTGAAAATAATGTCTATTCATAACAATCCATGCCTTCGATCCATTTTCCCATGCCACTGCACAAACGTGTTAACACATGATTTCTTTGTTGTAATGGGCACAGATGGGACCTGTGATTTGATGGTGTTTTGTGGGAGGGAATCTATATAATTCTTCTTCAAGTGCCATATCTGATTCTGAATACTGACTATCATCACGGCGATCAGCTATGAAAACTGTCCTGAAAATATAATGCAGTGGCCTTTCATTTGCCTTCTGCATCGCAGCATGACATCCATACCACTGATCCAGTTCCTCCAGTCACTTTCTGGTTGTGAGCCCTTTTGGCACACAAAGTCCTCCTCAGCCCCAGGCCAGTATTGATGAAGCTGCTGCCCTTCATCAAGATGGATTCAAGTTGGATTTAAACCACTTGGGGGTCACCACCCTTCCCTGTGGATTTCTCTACCCAAGTCCGTTGGTCCTCATGGTTGTCAGGTTAGTTAAGCGCCACCTGACTATTGGCGTTGAGTTGTTGACAGTATGAGCTACTGTATTACCATAGCAACATAACCTGGCCAGACAGTTGAAACTATGTAATAGGAACCATGAAATTCCACTCCTCAAATCCATGTTTTTGCACCATTCCAAAACCACGCAATGAATGATCCATGTTGTAGTCTTTCGGCAGAGGTTGCATGAATGATATAATTGTGATTTTTAGAAGGATTCCACATAAAAGTCATGGGGATCCATGGGGATCTGTGTGGAGGATCCATGTTTTTGCACCATTGCAATGTTGTGCACTGAGAGATCCCTGAAATTAATGAGTTTTTATTCAAAACGTGATTTGCTTCTAAATTATAAGCCTATTTCCATGGCCATCTTATTCCAAGGGCTTTGAGAAGGCATAATTATAGTAAGTTGTTGTTGTCAGTCGCGCAGTCAAGTCCGACCCTTTGCAACCCCATGGACCACCACACACCAGTCTCTTCTTGCATCCTCTGCAGCCCACACAGATCTATGACCATTGTGTCAACGATGCCATCTATCCTTCTCCTTTTGCCTTCAATCTTTCCCAGCATCAGGGCCTTCTCGAGTGAGATCTCTCTTCTCATTTGGTGGCCAAAGTACTTGAGCTTCAACTTCAGTATGTGTCCTTCCAATGAGCAGTCAGGATTGATTTCCTTCAGGAAATAACCATTAAAATAAAATAACATGAGATTTCAATTTTAATTAAAATCTCCCCAGAAACTCAAAGGCCATCACATTTGGACAGAGCAGCAGGAGGAGATCATAATGCACCAGCCACACAAAATGACCATGGATTAGGTATAGACCTTGCTTTAATTAAACAATCATACAATCTGGGGAAAATCTGTGAAGTTGTATTCCAAAAAAGTATCCCCCCCCCCCCCCCCACACACACACACACACAAATTCTTCGTGGAATAATGCAAATTCTTTGTGTGCTACTGAGTTTGTTACAGGAAAAATATTACAATGCTCTGTCTCTTCTTAAGTTGTTAATATCATATGTTAAAATGAGCAGCCAGCTGTTTGAGTACACTGATATTTCTGGCTGCATCATGACTGAAGAAAAATTGAAAAACAAATGAATATCACACAAATTCCATTCCTTCCCCTTCTGCTTATGAGACATTCCCCAGACCTCTTGAGTAGTCCTGGGAAACTTTAAAAAGTTTATGTTATAACATTCTGCAACTAATTGCTAAAGTAATGTTTAGACACACAATTTGAAAATGATAGGTTCAAGTCCCTATGTCAATGTTCAAAAATACACAATACATTTCATTATTTAAAAGGGTGTTCATTTTATTTAAACCTCAAATTATATAGCTTCAATTACGCTGTAAACTGAGTATAATATGAAATGATTCAACTTGTATATTGAAACAAATACTTAATTAGCTGCATACGAAGCAAACTGACAAGCCGCAGACTAAGGAGTCTTTTCAATTGGCTCGAGACAAGGATGTTCATCCCAAAGTAATCTCTGCTCTTGGCTTTTTGTGGTTTTAGTAGTGCTTCAGAAACCTCCTGGTCAGTTTGGCCAGAACTCTGTCCTGTCTCAGTTTGACCAGACTTGTCTCCATACTGCTCCACTAGAAACAAATAGTATTTCTATCTTATGATTTTTAGTAACAAAACCAAATATTAAGAGCATTCCTTCCAGTTATTTTATATTTTCTCCCACAAAATTTCTTCCGAAATATATTCCTCAGTAATTGATCTTGAGAGGTGGTGGTATACAGAAAGAGCCTCCTCAAAGATTGTGCTATTTTTGAACCACAATCGGGCATACCCTGGTAACGGCCACCTTGTGTTGCTGGCTAATCTTTCTCACACTAGGTCAGGCGAAAGGAACTGCAGAATGCCTTCATTTTGGCATTTTCACATCTGACACGAAAAAAGAAGAAGAATTGGGCCTGGGAACTAATTTTGTGTTTATCTCTTTCAGCTGTCTCTTCTGTTATCCAAAGTATGGCTGTAAAATACTTATTTACCTACCAATAGAAGGAGAGCAGCAGTGGGGCAACTTACCCTGTGGGAGTATGCTTGTAAAGCAGAAATCAATCATAAAAAGGGCCCTCTTTTCTCTGGCCCACATGTGCCCAAGAGGACAGTGGAACAGAGACATAGGCTTCCTGTGAAGTTCTTAAAAGCCACTCTTGGGATCTTTACCTTCCAATAGCAGTTGCAGTTTGTTTGTTTATATTCCGCACCTTTATACCAGAAGCCACCTTCACTGGGAATGCATACATGGGAGTGCACTGAAAAAATTAAAAGTGGGACCACTCAAGCACCCAACAAAAAAAAGAGTGGACACCATTTTTAAAAAAGCAAACCACTTATTCATTCACAGATGTTTCCGTGGATATGTGGCAGGCATGCCTAGTCATCGGAGTACACAAAATGCTGTTACCTTTCCACTGAAGTGGTACCTATTTATCTACTTGCAATTTCCTGCTTTCGAATAGCTAGGTTGGGAGAATCTGGGACAGAGACGGGAGCTCACTTTATCATGCAACACTCAGGTCTTGAACTGCTGTCCTGCCGGTTTTCCAGCCAGCATCTTAACCACTTGAGCCACCGCAGTCCCTAATTATAATGGTAGTTAATGATTTGTTGTTATATTATTTTAGAAGCACTGTTTCTCAGTTTTAAAATTATTGACTTAAGAGGATATGTTGGTGAACTGACCTTTAAAAAAAACCCTAAACTGCCCTATAAAGGAACCTGTCAACTACAGCTACTGAAATGTAGCACCACAGGAATTCAGTACAACAAGGAAATCTGTTTTCTTCCATTAACTAGACTGCTATTCACAACAGCCCCACTGTCTTGGGATATATGAAAATGACAGTATGTTAAGTGTCCCGCTAAATAATGTACAGATTTTGAAAGCACACTGCTTATCATCTACATTTAAGTGTCAACTGCTTTCCTTCACAAAGACATTTAATGTAAACCTTCCTGTATGACTTGTTTCATTCAAGCAGCATTTGTTTCCCTGTGGGTTATTTCCTCATTCTCAAAAGAGGAAAGAGAATGCCAAAATTTAAGTGGTGCCTACCCTTTACTCTTTATGTTGGGAAAACGTAGTGTGTTTCAGCATTATGTATTTGAGGAAATAAGTATTAGCAAATAAGTATTAGCAAACAATTAATTCAGGGCTCCTGGGCTATTAAAAGCTAAATTTCTTGCATATTTTGTCATTGTTGACCCAATGGGCACAAAGCTGGGTAGGTTGAGGAGAATGGTGGAGGATAAGGGTGCCTGGCATGCGGTAGTCCATGGGTCATGAAGGGTCGGAATCGACTGTGCGACTGAACAACAACAAAAGCAACTGTAATATTAATATTAAAACACAGTCCTTCTGGATCACGACCACTTGATGCCACAATATGCTGAGAGTCCAAACACAGTATTTTTCTTTATTCATCAGAAAAGGCCTGAGGTGACAGAATGGTGAACAATTATTTTGTGGAAATAGTGCAGTGGCTCAATTATTTTGTGAAAATAGTGCAGTGGCTCAAGTGGCTAAGACGCTGACTGGGAGGCAGAAGGTCAGCAGTTTGATTCCCGAGTACTGCAGGATGGAATGAGCTCCCGTCTTTGTCCCAGCTCCTGCCAACCTAGCAGTTTGAAAGCAAGAAATTGCAAGTTGATAAATAGGGACCACTTTGGTGGGAAAGTAAATAGCGTTCCGTGCGCTCCGGTGTCTAGTCATGCCTGCCACATGACCACGGAAAGGTCTGCAGGAGCAGACAGCGCTGGCTCTTTAGCTTTGAAACATAGATGAGCACTGAACCCTAGAGTCAGATATGACTGGTTTTCGAGCAAGGGAAACCTTTACCTTTTACCTTTACTTGATCTCTCTGTTCAATATCACTTCTGCAAAACTAGATTCCATAATGAAGTACAAAATATCTGGAAAAGTGTTTTTAAAATCTGGACTTTACTGCTTACTTTCTATGAATCAAAACTGATATAGTTAATAGGATAAATCTAAATAGAGCTAATTTTTTTCTTATAAAATTAGTTTAATTCTAGCAAGGTATTAATCCAATACTTTGGGGCCAGTAAAAGGGTCGGAGTCGACTGTGCGACTGAACAACAACAAATTAATCCAATATTCTGCAAAGCTCAGTTTACAAATTTAACACATTTTCTTTTTAGAAGCTATCAGAAATACCTGAAATTCATGTTTGAGGTAAATTTTTCTGGTAAAAATTGAGTTTTAGATGAACATTTTTGATATATTAATATATGACCATGTTTTTGTATTGTTTTGTTTGCTGTACATTTTCACATGGTGATATCTGCATCAAGAATTTCAATCTGAAGTTGCCATAGTAATATTTTAAATTTTAGTGATTATTTGGCAAAGACCATGTTCTTTTTTCAGTCAACATTTAGCACTCCAAATAAGACACAGCTAACACATTCTTTCTGTTTAGGGTGTGAAGTTGAAATCCTTGGAGTCAGACCTACTCACTGTATCCCATATTACAGTGTTCCAACTGATGCCAATTTTTCCCATGCTGTAAATAGCGCAATTGATGTTCTGAGGTAAATCCATCCAAATATTTTATTTATTTTTCATGAAAGGAGCAATTTTTTCCTCTGGAGAAACAGCAACATGTTACCATAAAGATATACAGTATTTCATTCTTTCATTTTGGCTTTCTGTATAATTCATTGTCATTTGCAAGCAGGGCTGTAGCCAGGGGGTGGCCAGGGTGGTCTTGGCCCACCCTGAGTTAGCAGCTTTCCCACCCTGGCAAAGTGCGGTTTCCCATAGGAATGCATTGAAAAGAGGCTTTGTTGCCATCCTGAAAAAATATTTGTCCGCCCACATCTAGAATCCTGGCCATGGCCCTGTTTGCAACTGAACTGTATTTAATGTAAAGTGCAGATATGGGGAGAACACAATAAAACCTCCTGGGGCAAATTGATCCTGTTTCCTTGACCATCGAATAAATAATAATTGCATACTATCAAGTTGATTCTGGCTCCAGAGCCCTGGTGGTGCAGTGGTTAGATTGCTGTACTGCAGCCAAAAGGTGGGTTGTGTCAGGCAGAAGGGAGGCTCCATTTGGGCGGGCGGGCAGAGGACCCATTTGGGGGGGGGGGCTGAGGCCTGCGGAAGGCGGCGGCCCGGTCCCGTCCTCTGCCCAACCCCCAGCTGTGGTCTCTCTCCCCACGGCATGCCTCAGGAGTGCAGAGGAGCCATGCCGTGGTGGCTGCCCACCAACAGTAGTCGCTGGGGCGGGGGTGGCCGTAATGGCCGTAAGTGCTGCCATCTGTACTGGTGGCTAGGCCGTGCGCCACCTGGAATGCCAGGCAGACTTTGGCACATGCATGGAATTTCACACATGTGCCACAGCCTGGAATGCCAGGCAGGGTTAGGCATATGTGTGGATTCTCGCACATGCGCAGTCACCTCTCCTGGTCATTTCTGCCGGCTGGGGGGTGGGCGTTGCAGTCCCTTTTCGGGGGAAAGGACCCCGAGATGGGCTGCCGGTTAACCACGCCAGCCACCCCAGACTTTGAAGGTAGGCGTGCACGCAGTTTCCAACTCAATCGATGCAGGGGTGTTGCTTTGTATTAGGGAGCCCTGTGATGTCACAGAGCCCCCGATCTGGTCAGCTGGGAATTGGTTGAGCTGTGGCAATGACATCACAATCCCCCCTGGTTGGCTTTCCCCCCTTGCTTTTCCTCCTGTCGGTGGGGGTGTCGCCTTTGTGGATTGATTTAGTGGGCATACCCCTCCCCATGGGGCTTGTCACCCCTGCAGTGACTGTCTCTTTGGCCCAAGGTACGTGTGTGCGGAGTTTCAGCACGATTGGTGCCAGGGTGTGGATTTGTATAAGGAACATACAGCGCCAGACCTTGATTTTAGTTATAGAGATTAATAAAGCAAAGGAAATCCCCCCCTCCTCTCAACCTTGTGATGATACATAATCCCAGAATATTTTAGCTATTAACCATTTAAAATATATATACTGTACTTCCTGTAGCAACTTAGTAGTCTTTCATATTTCATCTTATTTATTGCTTAATTTCTTTTACCTGCTGCATTGTTTTTCTTTCTTTTCATATTTACACAAATATATTGATCAAGTATTGTGAAATAGACTGTAACTTGGAAAACACAAACTCTGCAACTTGGAATAGGAAGATTAATTTTGACCATATCTTTGCCAGTTTCATCTCCACTTATTACCAATTAGTATGGCTTTTACTCATCTGATGTTCTCCCAAATGTTCTCAACTTTCCTGAGCTCTTTCTTCATTTTCATTGCTGGCCAAATTTACTGAAATGAACAAAAGCATACTCCTAATCAATATTGCTGCTGACTTTCCTGGCCAAGGGAGAGAAATCAAGCATTGCTGAGATCAGTGTATGTTTTCAGAAACTTTGCCAACACAAAATGTCTTCAGTTAACAATTGAATTTCAGTTGGATTATATGTTTGCAAGTGGATTTACATTTATAAATAGATTATATATTTCTTTTCTGCAAAAACATTCGAGGAGATTCACAGTTTAAAATAAAAGCTAGCAATCACACATAAGCAAATTCCAGAATATTATTATGTTAGGGATTTGCCACCTGAACATCCATGGGTTCAACATTCTTTTCAGGAAAGAATGTGCATGAATGAGATGACATATTTTTAGTTGCTTCAGAGATATAGAATATTGTTTTTAAAACACCTGGCTAAATGGAGAAAATATGCTCAATAAAATAAGATATTTTTACTTGCATAGCTGAATATTCAAATATCAGTGATTTAACTCAACATAGAACAAGCAGTAGGCATAAGTCTAAACTGATCCTTAGTCAGGTCAGATACATCTCCAGCAGTAATAACTAGGCAGGAATGGAGAAACTTGCTTGTTTTTTCCTCTCTTGCCATATCCCAGACAACACTGATGGCTAACCTTGGCACTCCAGATGTTCTTGGACTTCAATTCCCAGAAGCCCTGATCACAGGAGTAATGATTTGGGCTTCTGGGAATTGAAGTCCAAGAACACATGGAGTGCCAAGGTTAGCCACCACTGCAATAGTAGAGTTGCAGTCTTTAAAAAGTAGCATTTCCCATCTCCGTAAACAGGCTCAGGCATGAATTAAAGAGTATAAAAAGTCAGTAGTTTCCTTAGCTAGACTGCTTTAAGAATAGAGCTTAAGTGTTCCTCCAAGACATGCTTTCAGCCTGCCGATTCTTTAACAAAAAAGTATATATATTTATAAACATTTGTCTACTCTACTACTATTTATTTACTTTATCTGTATAGCACCTTTCTCCCAGCGATGGAACTCAAGGTGTACATCAACTAAAAAAAACCCCTATGTTTAAAATCATAATAAAATTAGATATTAATATTAAAATATGCTGTATCCCTTATTAAAAGGATTGCCAAGCTTTTACCAAGTGTAACACAGGACTGCAAAAAAAAAAATCAACTGCATAGGATATTTTTGGTAAATTTTCTATTTTCTAGTGTGCTGAATCAAAAAATGATCTCGATTTCATCCCATCATGTACAGTTTTTTCACAAAATATGAGGGTTTGCATTTAAAAAGGATAAAAGTGATGAGCAAATCACTATTTTATTACAATGAACTAAACATATTATTTCTTTTAATTAAACAAACAATTTCTTCATAATATATACTTAACATTCCATGTTCATTCTTTTTGTCTGCGAAACCTTTTCTTCTCTTTTATGCTCCTCCAAACACGCTTTTGCTTTCCATTTCCCGTTTCCCATTTGAACATCCAATAGTAGTCAGCTAGTATATTGACATTCCATCTTCCTTGGTAGCATCTCTCAATGTCATGGACATCCTGGTGAAATCTTTCACCCTGCTCTTCACTGTAGGCTCCCAAGTTTTCAGGAAAATAGTCGACACGGGAGTGTAAGAAATGAACTTTTAAGCTCATCTTGCATCATTGAGATTTATGCGCATTCAACATACGTTGTTCAATGGATGTGTAGTGAGGTTCTTTAGTATTCCCTAAAAACTTGTGAACTACATCTTTGAAAGAGTCCCAAGCTTCCTTTTCTTTTTCTCCCATTGTTTCTAAAGAGATTGGATAACAGTTTTTGTATGTCGGGGCCAGTAAAAACTTGGCTTCAGACAGTTTGGGGAACTTGGAACACAGATATCTGAAACATTCCCCACCTTTTGGCAGTGATTTAACAAACTGCTTCATAAGCCCTAATTTAATATGAAGAGGTGGCAATAAAACCTTTTCTGTTGGAACCAAGGTCATATTAATGATGTCTTTTTTTGCCGGGGATTAAGGCATCTTGAAGTGGCCAGTCAGTTTTTGTCCAATAGAGGTCTCTGGCTCGACTGTCCCACAAACATAGATAGCAGGGATATTTTGTATAACATGCCTGCTGACCTAACAACATGGTTAGTACTGTATTTTAAAGTCTCTACAAATCATCCAGCGATGTTCTTGATATTTGATTTTGTCAAGAATCACAGTTAAATCATTACAGTTTTCATCCAAATGCACCGAGTGTCCTGTAGGAAGTGATGCAAATGTATGTCCATTATGCAGCAAGACTGCTTTGAGGCTTGTTTTAGATGAATCAATGAATAGGTGCCACTCAAATGTATTATATTCTATTTCAATGCACTTCATTAGCTCTTGAACATCACTACAATAAACGAGATTTCCACCTTTGGAGAAAAACTGAGTGAATTCTTTCTCTCGGTGCCTGTACCACAAAAATGATGTTCCAGGTGACAGCAGGTTTTTATTTGTTATTCTTGACCCCAGCAATTTGGCTGAATCTTTGGAAAGGCCTAAATCTCTAACTAAGTCATTGAGCTTGCTCTGAGAAAAAAGTTGAGGTACCTCATCAACAGAAAAATCTGAGCTAGATTTATCCTGGGAAGGCAATGTGTCTCCGTCCTCCAAATCACTCAGGATATTATCCAAACTGGAAGGTGGGTGTGCAACTGGTATTTCAGAGCTATGAAGCACTGGATAAATAGCTGAATTAAGTTTCGGGTAAGATATCTTCTTTTTATTTTATTTTTTGTATTAAAGCCTTTCACATCTACCGAACCGAAATAGCAGTCAGTAGTGTGGTTTTGCTGTTCAACCCACATCATAACGGAATGAAGTTTTCTTACCTTTAAACCACAAATGAAGATCTTCTTTGCACCTTCTACATACCTTATCAGATTTTGGGTTAAAGGCAAACTTCATGCTAAATTAAACTAAAAAAATGAGTTTTGCAAGAAAACTTGGTGAGATGGATTTTTTTTAGTATTTTTCTCGGTTTCACTAAGTAAAAATCTATAAGAAACCGTAAAAAAATCCTATGCAGTGTTTTGGTTGCAGACCTGTGTAAATCAGTCTGGAAAACAGAATCATTTTCCTGCCATGATGTTTTTAGATGACAAAGACTATGTAAAACTTTAAACTAGTGAGAATTCCCACTAGGTCAGTTTTTTGTTGGTTTGGTTCCCTGACCAATAATATTCAGTTCTTACATCAACATTCACTTTCTATGAATTTAAAGGCGGATTAATCCGAGATCATTCCCATTTGTAAATAACTACAAAGTACCAATGCGGATTTCAGAAACTTGGACAACATTTTTATTCTCACAGCCAAAATACATATGAATTTAGTTGTGCATTTACTGACCAAGATAAGCCTGGCCACTTTTGTGTTTGTAGAAAATAGCTGATTCTGAATCAAGCCCCCCCCCCCTTCCAATCTGGATTAGGACTATGTGCCAATTATCTGATGAAAACCACTTCTTCCTAGATACTTAATTTGCCATTGAATGTAGTGTCTCCAGGTGCAAGATAACACCTGGGGGGGGTCAAATACCTGCCAGATTGAGGGGGTGTGCCCTACAAAAAAACAACAGGAATACTCTCTGGATTGAGACCCCTGAGCTTCCTTTTCATCTCTCGAAAGCAAAATGATTTGGCAAACTGCTCCAAATCTTTGTTTTTGCTCTGTATTTACCTGAGAAGAAAATTTTGCTTTAGTTAACCAAACTGCTGAACTGGAAATACTGCATGAAACGTCAGCATTTGCCTTGCTCTCCTAAAGCCTTTTAAATGTCATTGTGATGCATGCCAAATAATGACAGTGTGTGTTGTTTTATTTAATACTTTTTGGAAGAGTCAAGGCACCATTCAGTACTAAATTTTATGTGTATCACAAGCCAAGGTAAACACAATATTGTTATAATTTGACGAATCCTCTTCTTTATTACTTTGACATCTACAAATTAATGTCACTTTCCAGCCTAGATAGATTAAAGTTCAATCAGGGTTTCTTCAAAGATCTTTCTGAAGGACTGAGATGAAATTTAGTCTGAGAATGAAATCATTAATGTTTCATGCCTCTTTTAGGGGACCCCTCACAAATTTTTCCATTTGATGGGTAGTTGGAGAGTCACCAAGGCAACATATTCTCAATCTCTGAGTCACTTGAACAGCAGAGGAAAGTTTATTATGCCTTCATATCATCTCTGCATGACTAGGAAGTCTGTAATATCTGTATGACCTTTGGTCATTGATGTATGGGTCTGATGATTCAAAATTGTCAGAAAAGAAAAGGCAGGAAAGATCCAGTGGGGAGGAGTGTAAGCACAGCTAAGAAGAGGGATACTGAAGCATTCCCAATCAGGGCAATTTTTGGTATAAGGTCTTCATGACAATAATGTAGAGCACTACCCAGAAATGTAGGGTAGTAAATCATGGGATATAGCAGTGATGGTGAATCTTTTAGAGACCAAGTGTCCAAACTGCAACCCATACCAACTTATTTATCGCAAAGTGCCAACATGGCAACTTAACCTGAATGCTGAGATTTTAGTTTAGAAAAAACAACTCACTGACGCCACAGACTCAACAGGCTCCATTGGCGCCACACCCTCATGCTGCATGTGAGTCGCCAACCATGCCCCAGACAGGGGAGCGAGGAAGCGCTCCAGTTGGGCTGCTGGGCAGAGGAGCGGGATGAACTCTGTGCTGGGGGAGGGAGGAAGTGCTCCCATTGGGCTGCTGGGCAGAGGGGCAGAGCAAACTCTGCTGGGGTAATGGCTCTGAGTGCCCCCTCTGGCATGCGTGGGATATAGCACAGTATCTAACCTCTTACATTTTCAAAATCATATTTACTTTAGACTTCTTTTTTCCCCCTGCAATGTTGCCACTCCAGAAGCAATGCAGCCGATATGGCAGCAGTGTATTATGAACGAGTTGATGTCGAAGGTCATCATTACGGCCCTTCGTCATTTCAGAGGAAGGATGTTGTAAAAGCAGTGGATGATGTATTGTACAACATGACTAAGCTTATAAAGGTCAGTGTGACTTGGAAGTGACAAGGTCCATTACTATTTCTCCCATATTCTGTACCTTATTAAACATTAGTTCTTTCTATCTTTTCCTCCAAGGGCTGCTTCACATTACACTACCTGTACTTGGTATAGTATTCATGTGTGAATGGTATAATGTGCCCTGTGTATATTATACAAAATCATGGCCAGTCATGGATCAAATATATACAAAAATATGCATGAAATTGATTTATGCCAAGAAGCACACGAAGGCTACTGTTCCATTCTCTCAGTGTTAACAGTGAAGTGGCCAATACTAATTGTAGTGTGGTAAGGCATGTAACATAATTATCCCTGCAGATGGAGAAGTCATAACTTGCTGCTCTGTACACAAAAGTTCCCAATAATGCTGGCATCAGAGGGTGATAAGGGGCTTCTTTCATCAAGTGCCCAAGATTAACAAACTGCCCATCATCGAGCAGCAGTGCATGAAACTGCTAATCGTGTGTTTGAGCAAGAATTATAGCAATAGCAATTACACCCATAGCCCAGCTTTTCTCACTTACATTGGTGGTTCTGTGGCCACAATCCTACATTCAAAAAGAAAGGAACTGTCCCAGTGTTTCATGGGAGTTGCAAGGGTTCATGGAGCAATAGCAATTACACTTATATACCATCCCATAGTACTTGCACTCTCTGGGCGGTTTGCAAGTTAATTAGCATTTTGCCCTAAACATGCTGGGTACTTGTTTTACTGACCTCAGGAGTATGAGATGCTGAGTCAACATTGATCCCTGGTCAGGATCAAAACTCACAACATTTTGGCTGCAGTACAACAGTTTAACCACTGCCCCACCAGGGCTCTTTGCTTTCTGTGCTTCTGGGTCTACTAAAAGCAGTGCCAGAGCTATAACAGGGTAGGAGAACTTAATGAAATCCATAAGCCTCTTGTTGATACTCACTCAGCTTTCATCCAATCATGTTTCTCCACTGCCTAAAACACACTAGTCTAAGAGCCAATGATACAGAGAAAGTGAGAAGAGTCTTTCCGCCTGTGTCTCTTGCTCTGTTGATGTGGCTGAAAGAAATCCCCATCTGAAGTCTTAGAGGCTGGCCAGCGGAATGCTTTGATACATGTTCTTTTAAAGAATGATAAAATTCACAAACTGAAAACATTGGGGCAGAGACTGCCCATTTGTGAATTCTAATACTTCTAATGCTGCGCCTAATAGTTTGGTAATAGTAATAAACATAGTACAAATGTTGGGAGGGTGCTCCGAAATCAGCTTCTTCATTCATTCTCACTGTGGCAAGGAAGGTATATCACATGGATTGACAACATTATGCTGTATGTTCTGCCATTCCCACCTTACTTTTGTCTTGGAGTGCTGATGAAAATTAAAGCCTATTTGCCTATCTAGCAATTCAGCTTCTGGGAATTAAGCTATGGTTTGCATCTTGAGAAGGTGTCTTAAATTTCTGACTTTTGTCACATTGAAATGAATTTAATCAGGACTGATTTAATTTCAGTTTAAATATGACTAACTTTATCTGGCCAGGTTATCCTGTTATGGTAATTGAGAAGACCATACTACCAGTGACTCATGCTGATCATCAGGCAGATGATCAGACTTATGCTGATCATCAACTAACCCAGGTGTGCCCAAACTATGGCCGGGGGCCATATCCAGCCCATGATGCCAATTCATCCTGCCCACAACACCCTTGTCGCTCCCAGAAGCAGAAGTAAAATGCAGACCGGATGAATTGGCGTCACAAGGTGGATCCGGTCCTTGGGCTGTAGTGAGCAGCCCTTGAACCACATGACCAGCCCAGAAAGTTTTGGCACCCCAAAACTAACTTGGCAACTCTGAGGACTAACGGCCTTGGTTGGAGAAATCCACAGGGAAGGGTGATGGTCCCCAAGTGGATTAACTCTCACTTGAATCCATCTCGATGAAGGGCAGCAGCTTCATCAATACTGGCCTGGAGCTGAGGAGGACTTTGTGTGCCTAAAGGGCTCAGGACTAGTAAGTGACTCGTTAAACTGGATTAGTAGTATGGGTGTCATGCTGCAATGTGGAAGGCAGATGAAAGGCCCCTGCATTATCTTCTCAGGACAATCTTCATGACGGGTTGCCATGAGTATAGCCAATATTTGAAATCAGATATGGTACTTTAAGAACTTTCTCTGGATGAAGGCCAGAATATCCCTTCTTTTTGAAAGCAACCATTTTGGTAGTCTTAGTTCAGATGGGAATGGGAAGGATACATGAAAGGATTAATCCCCAGTGTGCCTATTCCCATATCAGTCATATTACCAGTGAGTTGAATTCACTTTACTGAACTCAAAATGAGGAAACAGTCCCTCGTGAGATGTAATCATGGTCTACTCTCTTGACAGGACAAGGGCCTGGAGAACGAGCTGAATGTCATTCTTTTCTCGGACCATGGAATGACTGACATTTCCTGGATGGATAAATTGATTGAACTGAAAAACTACATCAACATGAGTGATGTCATACAAGTAAAGGACCGAGGGCCTGTTGTAAACCTGTGGCCAGCCAAAGGCAAGGAACTTGAGGCAAGGAAAACAACCACTTTACTTTTCTTAATTTGTCACACGTGTTGGGAATAATCCCCTTTTTTTTGTATTGATGACATGATTTACACCCAGTTCTGCTGCTCTAGCATTCAATACTTTGATTCTGCTTTTCCTTGTGCAGTCAAAATCATCCCAATATGTTTTTTTTTAAAGAGAAGGGATGGGATGATAATAGTAATTCCTGGAGTTCTGAATTTCTAGTTGATCCATCATGGCTGCAGATGGAACCATTTATTCCCTGTCTTGCCAAGTTGTTTTTGATAGGATGCAAAGACATTTGTTCATGATCTGCCAGCAAAAAATAGCAGTCACAAAACAAAGCACACCAAATGCAAAACTCATAAGTGAGGAAAATCATGTAATGATTGAGGAAAGCTCTATTATAACAACCATAAAAATATTGCCCATCTTGACCCATATTTTTGAGATTACAGTATATTACTCTAGTGTGAACAGTGAAGGGGTGGGTGTCCTTTGTGAGTGCCTGGAAAATTGAATTTGCTGTGTATTTGCTTTTCTAACTGGTGTAGTGCATGCAAGAATTGCAGGTTCCATCCCCACAATCTCCAGTTCAGCTTAAAAAGCACAGCCTAGGACAGCAAGAGCAGTTAGATCTATAAAGCCCTAAGAATCTGAGTCCAAACAAACTGCTCTCTTTCTTATTATCCATATGGATAAGAAAATGAAAACATTGCTTCTCTCAGCAATATTTCTTTCTTTCCGTTTTTACATCTATATGCTGCCTTTCCATTCCTAAATTTTGCTTAAGGCAGCCAATAATTATCATACACAATAAAAACAACAATAAAAAATACTGTTAGTGAGTTAATGTATCGTCTTGTGCACACACAGAGAGGTGTTTCCAATGGCTTGCTTCATAAATGCAATACTGACTCCTATTCAAGGTTAGTACTGTAGTCTGAACTAAATCTAAGATAAACTGGCTAAGGTAGCTGTATTCTGGAAATTGCAATCTAAAAAAGCAACATTTCCAAGATCTAGACCTGGAAACAATGCCAACATTTTCTTTTGTGGGTTGGCATTGTTGTAATATTGTTCAAGGCAGCAGATTTACATTCTGCATGTTTCTGTATCAATCAATGTTGATTGGTTTTAATTTGATTTTAATTTAATTTTTTTAACATACAAATTTTATGGGACATAGAAGGAGACTCCCAGACGAGTGGAAAGTATTGGAAATACACTTGGGTGGCCCTTGGGAAACAGCGTAGAACTGGCCAATCCTTCCAATCCAGAAGTATTGCTTCTTGCTGATGAGCAAGAAATGACAATAATTTTTATCAATATAGAGGGCATCTCTTCATCTAAAGAGGAACTCTGCTGCTATTGGAAATGTGACATCCTTTATGTCTAAGAAACTCACAGAAGAACTGATTAGCATCAACCAAAGTTTTGTGTTGCTGAGTGGCCCCACAAACAATATGGAAGTGCCTTTTTGGTAAGGTCAGATATTATAATCAAGAGAGCAATGTAGAAATCTTGACTATTGAACTGATTGCCTTTATAAGTAACATAGATTGATAAAGTACCTAATACCATCCTGTTTTCAGAATCCATAAGTCTTAATTACACGATCAAATACATAAAGATTTGCTCCTCTTATACAACTGGTGGATTTGAAGCATTTTTGGTGCCATCAAAATGTAAAGTCTGATTCAAATCTGTCTGGCTCTTTTTTCTCCCAAAGTGGCATTTTTCTGTGCTATTGGGGAAGTCTATTCTTTTTTTCAAGCCAGAAGGATTTGAACAGCTTTTGTCATGCAAGTACTGTAGTTGTTTCGATGTATGAAATATGAAGGATATGTCTATGGATTGTGGTGTGGTGACATAGGAAAATTGTGTGTGATGTTTATAGACTGTAGGAACCTTCCCTGTGATCTGTCCCCAAGTGCCCCTGAATTTTTTTAAAATTTGGAATACATATTTTATTACCTCCTAATTCCAAAGGTGCCATTCTCATTTATTTTGGCTTTGAGATTACAGTTTTAAAAATGAAAAAACATAGAAATGGCCATTATATTTTATAGTAATTGATTGATATTCAGTATGAAGATCCATGTGAACATGTAATGATTCTATGCATTGAGGTTCCATAATTGTTATTTCTTTTGCAGATATATAACAAACTGAAAAATGTGCAACACATGGCAGTTTACATGAAAGAGGACATTCCTGATAGATTTTATTATAAAAAGGGGAAGTTTGTTTCTCCTTTGACACTTGTTGCTGAAGAAGGCTGGTTCATAATAGAGGTAAATTACCTTTGACAGAGCTATGGAAGTTGTGACAAGCCAAGTAGAACAAACTAATTCCTGGTGATCTGATTTTAGCATTAAATTATTACAGAATTTAAACTTTATTTTTGAGGGGTTGTAGAAACCAGCTCATCGTGTCTGCCAGATTTGTTGCTCCGTTTCTTTGTACTAATCATAGCTGCGTCCTATGTGTTGGTGATCAACTCCCAAAAGCAATATTTGCTGTAAGTTGGGTAACATTAGAATTGCAGCCAATAGTCACAGACATAATGAACTGTGTTAAATTTCCAGACCAGCCTATTGTAATATTGGTTGCTGGAATTCTCATGACAGATAAATTAACAAGTCCTATTAAGAATAAATCCCACTACCCCACCCACATTAATTTGGTTGAAATGTCTGCTTGGCCAGTGCTCCTTTTCTTATTCACTCTTCCATACGCATCCATTCTGACATTGTATATTCAGTATAAGAGGCTGAGTATCTCAGCTTGGGAAAGTTATTTTACTGGACTAAAACCCTCAAACGTCACTGGTCACATTTGATGGGGGAGTTTTGGGACTGTGACTTCTCCGAGGTCTGAAGAGAAGAATGGCCTTACAATCCCCTTCAGTCTGACAATCAGAGGGTATTGTTACCTTTTTGTATGTCCCAAAGATTATTCTTCCAAAGTGTAGACAAACTGTGGCCTTCTAGAAATTGCTGGATTGCAGCTCCAACCAGTTTCAGCCAGTGGTGTGGCATAGTAAAGAGCTTCAATACAATATCTAGAGACCCACCACTGAGCTAATAAAATAGTTGTCTTGGCTGGGCTGATTACATACCATTATCTCTTATCTTGAATGTGATTCTTATGGACCTTGCACATGCATCATTCCAGTGATACAAGATAATTGCATATTCAGTCCCACTCCTTCATGACTGAGCTAGACCAGGGGTCAGCAAACTTGGTTCTCCAGGTGTTTTTGGACTTCAATTATCAGATGCCCAAGTCAGTATACCTGCTGATCAGGGTTTCTGGGAATTGAAGTCCAAGAACATCTGGAGAGCCAAGTTCGCTGACCTCTGAGCTAGACAACTATGTGAGTAACTAATTTTAGTGTATGGGACCAAAGACACCAGGACAGCCGAAGAGCTGGCTTAACACAACTTTATTACATGCTGGTCAGAGGGAACATGTGGTAATGGCGGACGAACAGCTCAATATATACAGTGGCTATACATTTGGATGTGGCTCCTTGACAGTCTATTGGCTACTGCCCGCGTGACCTCATTTCAGGTCACGCCCTTCTTGTCCAGGTGAAGGTGGTGGCGGGAATTTTCCCGCGCTGTTGCTCTTAGGTGAGTCTTGGACCAATGAGCTTGGACGCTCGCTATTGCCATCTAGTGGTCACTAGCTCGCGTCCTATTAGGGTTATAGTGATGCAGCTGAGGTTACAATGTTACACATGGAAAAGGTTACATTGGATACACATGGATAGATACATTGTTTAAAGGCACATGCTTTAGAACACAACATCCCTCCCCCCTAGGATGAGACGAAGTCTCTTAACCAAGATGGTTTCTTGCACTCGCGTTTGGGCCGCGATGTGGGTTGGCCCCCCCCGGGGGCCGCTCCCGTTTCCTTGTTCCCTGGACCCTTGTCCTGTAATGGGAGAGGGAGACTCGTTAGTGGCTTGCTGCGGTTTTGCAGCTTTAGGGGAAAGGGTAGATTCTGTTGTGGGAGAACCGGGGGCACCAGGGGCTAACGTAAAACCCCTCTTCTCGCTTGGATGGGTGGGGGACCACTCCGAAAAACCCCCCCGGTTCTGTAACTCAAAATTAAACTCTGCTGGGGGATCCCGCGGGATATCTACGAGGACAATTTCCTTCTCCTCCCCCTTGGTGGGGACTCTGGGCCCCCCTCTCCTCCCCCTTGGGCTAAACGGGTGGGGGAGAACCCTAACACTGAATTCGGTTCCGCGCTTTCAGCGCCCTGCTTTCCTGGGACCCAGTTCCGTAGCTGGTCCGCGTGCCGCCGCCAGAGTAGACCTGTGTTGGTCTCCACGCGGTACAACACGGGACCGGTCTGCTCCACTACCACCCCCGGTACCCAGGCTGGTCCCACGTTGGCGTAGTTCCTGCAGTGCACGGGGGCGCCTACGCTAAAACTCTTTGTGGCCTCTAGCCCTATGTTCCTTCCCTTGTCTTCTACTCTTGTGGGGTCTAGCCTAGTGAGAATGGTGGTCAGTTTCCTGCGCATTAAGAGCTCCGCGGGGGAGTATCCTGACGCCAACGGGGTCACCCTGTACCCTAGCAGAAACTGACACACTTGCAGGTTGAGGTCCCCGGGGCCCATGCGCCGCAGCGCGTCCTTCGTGGTGCGGACGAGGCACTCCACTTGGCCATTGGTGGCCGGATGGAAAGGGGCGGAGGTGATGTGCCGGATGGCGTTGATCTCTGTGAACGCCCTGAACTCAGCGGACGTGAAGCAACTAGCGTTATCGCTAATTAGAGTGTCGGGTATGCCGAACGTGGAAAAAATTCTCCGCAAATGCTTAATTGTCGCGGCCGAGGAGGTGCTCGTGACTGGGATGACCTCCAACCACTTGGAGAAAGCGTCCACAACAAGGAGAAACAGAGTTCCTCGGAACGGGCCGGCGAAATCTATGTGTATCCGGGACCACGGCCCCTTAGCCGCGTCCCACTCCCTGTGGGGAAGACGGGCCTCTTCCGGCCTGGAGAATTGGCAACTCTCACAAGTGCCGACCATGTGCTCGATGTCGGCATCTAACTGGGGCCACCAAAAGTAACTACGGGCCAGCGCTTTGGAGCGCACGATTCCGGGGTGGCTGACGTGCAGCAGTTTAAGCACCCGCGGCCGAAGGGACGTGGGGATCACCACCCGCTGCCCCCACAAGAGACACCCCCTCTCTAGGGACAGCTCCAATTTTTTCCTGAAAAACGGAGCGAATTCCTCCGCTGGGGAAGATGTTGGCCACCCTTTCTGCACCCAGGAGCTAACCGCCGCCAACGTCTTGTCCTTGCCTGTCGCTTTAGCGATGTCAGCGGGTAGTATGGGGGGACTATCCAAAACCTCAATCATGAGCACCTGGCGGTCTGGCCCCTCCCCGCCCACGTGGTTGTGCTCCTGGGGGAGGGGGGACCTCGACAGAGCGTCCGCATGGCTAATCTCTTTCCCGGGCCGGTACACTAACGCGTGCTGGTAGGCGTTGAGAAAAATGGCCCACCTGAGCATCCTCGGGGACAGGATTTGTGGCGTGGGCTTATCTGCGGTAAAAATGCCTAGCAGGGGCTTGTGGTCAGTCACGATGGTGAAAGGGCGGCCATAAAGAAAATCGTGAAATTTTTTGGTCCCTGCAATTATCGCCAGCGCTTCCCTGTCTGTCTGGGCGTAATTCCTCTCCGCTTGGGACAGGGACCTGGAGTAAAACGCTATTGGGGCCTCCCTCCCGTTTTCCAACACGTGGCATAACACAGCCCCCCCCCCACAGGGGATGCATCACAGATCAGTACCACCGGCCGTTTGGGGTCGAAATGGGTCAGAATGGCGTCAGACGCCAGGAGTTGTTTCAATTCCATGAATGCCTTCTCCTGGTCATCGCCCCACTTCCATGCCGCATCTTTCTTGAGCAACTTGTGAAGCGGCTCAGCCACCGCAGCCTTCCGAGGAAGGAAGGAGTGGTAGAAATTTAAGAGCCCTAGGAACGACTGCAACTCGGGCTTGGAGGTGGGGCGAGGGGCTTTCTTGATAGCAGCCACCTTGGATTTGGACGGTTTTATCCCCTCGGGTGTTATTCGGAACCCTAAGAACTCAACCTCCTTCGCGAAGAAGACGCATTTGTCTTTTCGCAACCTCAACCCCGCTTGTTCGAATGCCTCCAAGACCTTGTTTAGCCTTTCAGCCAACTCAGCCTCACTCCCCCCGTTATCAAAACATCATCAAAATATGGCAAAACGCCGTCCAGCCCTTTGAGGAGGCGTTCCACGAGCGACTGGAAGATTCCAGGCGCCGAGTTCACGCCGAATTGGAGGCGCGTCACCTGGAACGCCCCCTTATGCATGACTATGGTCTGTGCAGCAGCTGCGGCAGGGGTTACCATGAGTTGCTGATAGGCCTGAGCCAGGTCGAGCTTAGCGAAACACTTTCCCCCATGTAACCTGGCTAGCAAATGGCTGACCACCGGCACCGGATACGCATTAGGGCGGATTGCCTTATTAATGGTGCAAATGCGAACCTCCCCATTGGCCTTCAGTGCCGTGACAATTGGAGTTTCCCACTCCGCAGAATCAACAGGAACAAGAATCCCCTGGCCCACTAATTTGTCCAGTTCCGCCTCTATTTTGTCCTTTAGTGCAAAAGGCACTCTGCGCGGTTTGAGTCTTATTGGGCGGACCTCCGGGTCCAGGTCGAAAGTTACTGGGGGTCCATTGAATTTCCCAAGTCCCTTTTTGAAGACTTCAGGGTGCGCGTCGCACACCCTCTGTATTGGATCAGTCCCAACGGCGTGCACCCCCCCAATGAATAAACCCAGGGGCTGAAACCATTGAGTCCCGAGGAGGCTGCAATTTCCCCCCTTAAGAACGACTAGGGGGAGTTCTGCGGCGTGCCGCTTATACTGGACCTGGAATTTCCCAACCCCCAACACCGGGATACTGTTCCCTTGTACGTCCCGAAGCGTGGACCTCAACGCTTTGAGCTTGGGCCGTACGTGGGGGGCAATTCTCAAAAACTCCCTCTGGGAAATGATGGAATATGAGGAGCCAGAGTCAATCTCCATCCTAACAGGGGCCCCTTGCACCAGTACCTCAACAAAGTAGCGGGGGTGTCCCAAGGACACGCTGAAAACTGGAGCGTCGTCGTCGCTGTCGTCGGAGATGCGGCCCACGCCGTCCTGCTTCCTCGTGGGCCGGGCGCCATCCTTGATTCTCGTCGAGCGGTCTGGCCTCGCCGCGCGGTTGGGCGAGCTTCCCCGGTCCTTGCGCCGTTGTCTGCATACTTTGGCGATGTGCCCGCGTCGTCCACAGTTGTGGCACTCGGCTTTTCTGAAAGGACACCTGGCACGGTCGTGAGCCGCTCCGCAGCCGTCGCAGTGCCGGCCCTCCTTCCGGACCCTCCAGACGTCCTCGTCGTTGCTGTTTTCGGTGGACGATTTCGAAATTCGCCGGGCTGCGTGCACCGAACCCTCTGTTTTGTCGGCCTTCGGATGCCAGTCCTGGAGCTCCTGTACCCCGGCCTTTGTGGCTTCCGTGGCCTGTGCCGCTTTCAGGACCTCCTGCAATGTGGGGGGCGGCTCCTGATTCATCAGCGTGCGCTGGATTTCGGCATCCTTCAGGCCGCATAGCACGCAGTCCCTGAGGGTGACTTCCAAGTTCTCCCATTTGCATGGGCCGGCAGCCAGACGCAGGGCCGCTACGAAGGCGGCAACCGACTCACCAGGCGCTTGGACTCGCCTCCAAAACGCGCTCCGAGCGGGAAACATCGCTACCGAGGGCCGGAAATGGTCTCGCAACACCTTCAGGAGCTCTTTCGCCTTGAACTCAGCCGCCTTTTTGGGTGCGATGAGGTCAATCAATACCCTCTTGGCGTCGTGCCCGAGCATTCTGGTGAGGATGGCTCTCTTCTTTGCCTCGTCCGTCACCTCGGACTCCACCAGCGCGCCTTGGAAGTCCATTTCGAAAAGTTCCCAGTCTTGCGGTTTCGTGATGTCGAAACCGGCGTATGTCTTGGTCCCGTGGGCAGCCATGATCCCACCTTCGTTGCCAATTTAGTGTATGGGACCAAAGACACCAGGACAGCCGAAGAGCTGGCTTACACAACTTTATTACATGCTGGTCAGAGGGAACATGTGGTAATGGCGGACAAACAGCTCAATATATACAGTGGCTATACATTTGGATGTGGCTCCTTGACAGTCTATTGGCTACTGCCCGCGTGACCTCATTTCAGGTCACGCCCTTCTTGTCCAGGTGAAGGTGGTGGCGGGGAGACCAGAACAAGATGGCGGGGGAGTAAGACATGAGTGAAGCAGGCTGTGAGATAAATGTATTAAAAAGGTGGAAAAACAAAGGCTGTCAAAGATAAATTTGAGAAAAAAGACAGAGGAGTGCTGTGGGGGTGAAGAAGGTGAAGAATTCAGGGGTCAAGAGAGTCTGGGTCAGTGTGACAGAGCTTGAAAAGGCTCGAAAAGGCAAAGAGATGCCGACTGAATGGGATGACACAGATTTGCAAGCCTCTGTAAGTCCTCCGTTTGCTCTTAATGTTTATTTTGGGCTGTAAAGACCACCTAATTAAGGAAGGTGTGATTGATGAGACTGAGAAGGAAAAACAGAATTGTGGAAGAGAATGAAAGATTGGGTTTCAAAGGCAAGGTGAAGAATGCAAGCTTGAAATAAGCCTTGAAAAGCCTTGAAAAGTGAGGGGAGTAAGCTTTGAGAAACCTTGAATGCCCTTAAAGTACTGGAGCAAAGTTTTGAACTAAAAAGAGAGATAAAAGGGGAACTCTGAGGCAAGAGAGCTGATGGACTGAAAGAGGGGGTGTCTGTCTGTCCCCTTTTTTTTTTTGAGAGGAAGAATCTTTGAAAGACGAAATAAAATAAAAAAGGAGAGAGTGTGTGAAGAAGAACAGGCCCCTGAAGATGAGAAACAGCTGATGAAGTAGCTGTGACCTTAAAGTAGTGAGAGGAGAGAAAAAAGAAGTGGGAAACAGTCAGCCCTAAATGAGTTATCATCACCCCAAAGATTTTAGATTCTAGACTTACTCTAGAGATTTTAGAGATCCTAAAATTATCGAAATGGAAACTTTTGAGAAAGAAGCACAAGATTTTAGGGATCTGTTGGAAATGGAATCTTATGGGGAAGAACTACAGTATTTTAGGGATTTCAGGGATCAGATGGAAAGGCTGTTGAATTTTTCAGATAATGGACGTACGGAAATGGAGATAAAAGAGATGCAAAAAAAAGGAAAGGAAACGGAAGAGGATATAAGAATGGCTAATCAAGAAAAAAGACAGTACATGGAGGACACAATAGAAGCAAAAATAAAAGAAATTATGAATGGACAACAAGAACTAAGGGACTTGCTGGTTAGCTACATGAAAATATTAAATAATAACTTTATGACAATAGAGGCAAAATTAAAATCTGTGGAAGAGGAGATAAAACACATGCAAGCAGTGGAGAAAGAAATGGATATTTGGAGCAAACTTGAGAAAAGGTTGGACAGAATAGATGTGACAAGGAAGCAAGAAATGAAAGACACCATGAATGGACAACAAGAATTAAGAGATCTACTGGCCAACTCTATGAAAGCAGTAACTAAAAATTTTGAGACAACAAAGGTAAAAGATTTGCAAGAAAAAGATAAAAGAATAGGTAAGCAAGAAAAAAGACTGTACATGCTGGAGGAGATGGCGAGACAAAAGAATGTGGTGATTAAAAATATTCCAGAGGGAAGTCCAGACCGCCTGAGAGAAAGAATTATTAAATGGTTGAATGAACTGAAGATGGGGAGAGAATTCACACAGGAGGATATCCTAGCAGTTTATAGATTGGGGAAGAGAAGAAATGGGACTTTTAAAAGGTTTGTTTTGGTAAAATTTGCAGGTCTGGACAGAAAATTAGAATTAATGGCATTTTTAAGAAGAAATGGTACACGAGTACCAAAATTGGATGGGGAAAAACTGGATATTTATCAGGACATAACTAAAGAAGAAAGATTGTGGAGGAAGAAAATTAAACCAGTTACTACATTGTTAAGGGACAAGGGTGTGAAATATAATTGGCCAAAATTACATCATTTAAGATTCTTTTGGGCAGGTAAAGTTGTTGTGATAAACAAGCAAACTGAGTATTTGGATATACTAGAATCTTGTAATATTATTAAGGGAGGATCAGAAGAATGGAGGAAACTTAAAGAAGAGCTTTTAATTTTGAGAAGTTAATTCAAAGTATAAAAGAAGTGAAAAATACAGGGAGAAAGATAAGGGTAAAAGGGAATATCTATGAAATTGTCACAAAAAGGTTAATAACTTTTGTTAAGAAAGGTTAAAAGGGGGTAAGTTGGATGGAAAATTACAGTGTAAAGTTTGAAATATAAGGTTTAATATGTTTGAAATTGTAAATAACCCTCTGTCAAGGAATGTTAAGGAAGGGCAAGTAGTAGTAATGTGGAATATGATGTTTTGGAAAATGTTATTTTTCAATGAGTTTCCATTTGTTGTTATTTTGGTCTCTATATTTGTTCTGATGTAAGATGGAGGAGGTTTGGTTTAAGGAAGAGTTTAAAACATGTAAATAACTTTTTGTTAATGGGGTCTAAGATTATGAGGAAATATATGTTGGGGAAGACTGCAGAGAATATCATATGTGCAGTATATAGATAAATTAATATATAAGAGTAAGAATTTGCAATCGGTACAGAAAAGTGTATTGAATAAGCTTAATTAGTACAGTAATTGTAGGGGGGAGGGAAAAAAAGATTTGAAGGAAAGGTAATGACATGTGTAATGGTAGAATAACCATTAGTAGGAGGAAAGGAGAGAGAAAAACAGTTGCATGTTATGAACAACAAAAGTTATTTAATGTCTTAAATATTAGTAAGAATCCGTCTTACTCTTATCTATTAGGATATAACAAAGGAAGAAAGATTGCGGAGGAAGAAAATTAAAATAGTCAAGGGATAAGGATATGAGTTATAATTGTTAGCAAATATAACAGTTAAGAATTTTCTGTGTAAGAAAAGTTGTTTTGATAAGTAAACAAATTGAGATTTTGGTTATACTACAATCATGTAATATCGTTAAAGAAGGATTAGAAGAATTACGGGAGGTTAGCCCAGAACATAAAGTAACATGTAGAGTATGATGTTTTGGAAATTGTTTCTTTAAAACAATAATAATAATAATAATCATCTTTATTTGCTGTGACCCTGGATTTTTCTTTATTGCTTTGCCCTAAGATGGAGGAAGTTTGGTTCTAGAGATTGATTGATTGAAATATGTAAATAATCCTCTGTCAAGGTGTGTTAACATTAACTAGATAGATAGATCGATAGATTATAACTTATAAGGTGATATATGTTAAGGTTCGCAGAGAATTGGATGTGCAGTACATAGATAAATAGAAATACAAGGGTAAGAATCTGCAACTAATTATAGAAAGAAAATTGATTATAGCAACATTAGAAAAAAAGAAGGGGAAAAAAAGGTGGGATAATTTTGGGATCGAATCTGAATAGAAATGACTTGAAGGAAATGTAATAAAATGAGTAATGGTGTGACAACCAGTAGCAGGAGGGAAAGAGAAATAGCTGCTTTGCTATGAGCAATAAAAATCATTTAATGTCTTAAATAATAACAAGAACCCGCTCTAGTTCCGGTCTCCCTCCCCTTCTTCGGCACTTCGGAGGCGGTCCTTCAACGGAAGGACAAGGGGAGTGAAGAAGACAGAAGATGGTGAAGGGCTGGGTGAGGGTGATTGGGAGGTGAAGGGTGGGTGAGGATGAATGTATTCAATGTATATTTGTTCATTTGTGTTTTTTTATTGTATTGTACTGTACTGTAATGTTATAAATGTTTAAGTTTTGTAATTTTGTTTGAAAATTAATAAAAATATTAAATTAAAAAAAAGGTGGTGGCGGGAATCTTCCCGTGCTGTTGCTCTTAGGTGAGTCTTGGACCAATGAGCTTGGACGCTCGCTATTGCCATCTAGTGGTCACTAGCTCGCGTCCTATTAGGGTTATAGTGATGCAGCTGAGGTTACAATGTTACACATGGAAAAGGTTACATTGGATACACATGGATAGATACATTGTTTAAAGGCACATGCTTTAGAACACAACACTAATTCAACAAAATAATTAATGACTTTAGAATTCCTGGCTTCATTGAATTTTAGCCAGCAACACCATGAATTGGTCCTGAACTCTCCTTGGATTTTTCTCTCCTTCTTTTTAAGATGAGAATGCCATGTCTAGAAAGTCAGCACTGTAGCCATTTTTAACAAAAACTTGAATATACCCTTGGGTATCCATACATTTCTTTGTTTTTAATAGTCAGCAGATGTTCTAGATAATTGAACAATTCTAGCTGACGAATTAAATTTGTTTCCATCTAATTTTACTGACATAATGAACAAATGAGAAGATGGACTGTTTTTAACTGTGGGGCCCCTTGCTCTGCTGATTTGTTAATTTGTTTTGAGTAAGCTACCTGTTGATGGTCTACACAGAATTAGGCAGCACCTACCATAGTTGTTAACATCAACTTTTGGCCTGCTAAGAACCTACCTACTTTGCAAATGCTCCAGAGCTAGTGTGCTATAGTCAAGTTAACCTTTTCAATCATATTAAATCTTTTCAAATAGGAAGCTCAGTTAGTTTTGTGTCAAAACTAAACAATTAAATATCCACTGCCCAGGAGGTTGTAGGGGCTTCAGTGGCTCAGTGGTTAAGAAGCTCGCCTTGCTAGCTGGAAGGCCGGCAAGTTGGCAGTTCGAGACCAGGGTACTGCATGACAAATTGAGCACCCATCTCTGTCCCAGCTCCTGCCAACCTAGGAGATTGAAAGCAAGAAATTGCAAGTAGATAAATAGGGACCACTTTAGCGGGAAAATATCTTCGGGGCATGGAAAGAGCCTCATTCGGGCATCCCCTGAGTGGAGTTTCTCCAGCAAAAATCCTTTCAACACAGAATTAATTTATGACAGGCCAGAATGTTGTAGAAATAGGTAGAAGACACTGATGATGTGGTCCAGAAATAAAGCAATATACATTGTGTGTACACTCAATACAATCAAATACATTTCAGGTTTCTAGAATATATAAATGTTCTGGTGATATATGGTCCAATATGGAGGTTCTCACTCCATGATTGTGAGGTGAGCCTCCTCTTGGAGCATGTGTACCCTATGTTAGTGGTGATCTCATCAAACTGTTGTGTCACTAGCATTCTTCAGCTGAGGTGAAAAACTGAAGAGTGGCCACATTCTTCAAAATTGCATGGAAACTGGGAAGAGAGGCAATGGGAACCATACACTCAAGTAAAACAGAGGTGGGCAATTTCCTGGGTTCAAGTGGCCAGTTTGACTCTACTGAATCCCTTGTATCATCACTCAAACTGAAATGAAGGCATAAAGGAGAGGACTTTTGCTGTGGTCATGCTTTAACTTTAGGATATCCTCCTGTAGCATATTTTTCTAGAATTAGCATCGTAGTTTTGTAGGTGCCCAGTTAAAACAACTTTACTGGCATGGCTTTATCTGGTCAATGCACTTGTTTCCTCTCATTTACCTGAGTTGCTCTGCAACTCATTTTAATAAAATAATCAGATCTATTTCTGAATAGGCAGAGGGATGAACAGTAAAACCATGTATAACGAAAATAATTGATTCTACAAGGCACTTTGTTATACAATTTTTTTCGTTGTATGATGCATGCATTGTACAATGAAAATCCCTATGGGAGAAATCATACAACAAAATCCCTATGGGAAATATCGTACAACAAAATCTATATGGGAAAATCGTACAAAGAAAATTTTTGTTGTACGATTTCCCAATAGAGATTTTTCATTGTACGATGCAATGTTTTTTATTCAAATTATCTTCATTGTACGATTTTTTTGTTGTATGATGCATTCGTAATACGAGGTTCCACTGTATAGGAATGTGCTGTAATTAATTATGCCCAACATATGTTCTCTCTTTGTAGTTTATATAACCTTACATTCAATGCAGTTAAATTTAAATTCTTAATGTTTTATTTCCTTTCTCTACCTTTCCTTGAAATAAATGTTGATTTGTTTCATGATGATACTACTTTGTCAGTAGCTGTAAATGTATAGCCAGAGATTTGTAACAAGGCCTCTTTGCCCCCACAGGGTAGAGACGCCTTCCCATTTTGGGAGAATGGCACAGGGAAGAGAGAAGCCTGGCAGAATGGCTGGCATGGGTATGACAATGAACTGATGGACATGAGAGGATTCTTCCTTGCCTTTGGACCAGGTAGGCCAACTAGAGAATTTGAGCATCACTGTAAAGATTTCCTATCCTTTAATTAGCTATGGTTTGCATGTGGATACTGTAGTTCAAGACTGCAATGGCTTAGTTGTTAAAATGCTGAACTTGATGACTAGAAGGTCAGCAGGTCAGCAGTTTGAGACCCGAGTCCTGCACAATGGAGTGAGCTTCTGTTTCTGTCCCAGCTCCTGCCAACCTAGTTGAAAAGCAAAAAATTGCAAGTAGATAAATAGGTACCACTTTAGTGGGAAGGTAACACCATTACATGCATCTAGTCATGCCTGCCACATGACCACACAAACATCTGCAGATGCAGACAGCGCTGGCTCTTTTGCTGTAAATGCACTGCTCCCTAGAGTAGGGTACAACTGGCTTTCAAACAAGAGAGACCTTTACCTTACTATAGTTCATTATTTAGATGAATTTTGCACTAAAGCAAGCAGACAGAATTTTTTTACTCTTCATCAAACGATGTTTAACTTGGTTTAACGGCATAAGGACTAACCAGCTTATTCAGTAAATAAGGTCAGGGGTTCCCAACCTATGGCCCATGGACTGGACCTGGCCTGCAACACCATTCCATCTGGCCTGTCGCCACCTCCGCCGCACCCAGAAGTGAAAGTGGCCGCATTTACATCAGCCGTTAAACATGCCCGCGTGTACACAAATGCACCTGCAGCTGTTGTAAATGCAGAAGTGTGTGCATTTACAACAGCCATAAATGCGCCTGCTTCCGCTTCTGAGGGCATAGTCCAGCCCGCTCAGCTGTCCAGGGGCATGGTCAGGCATACAGGCACATTTTACTTCCACTTCCAGGAGCAGCAAGGGCGTTGCGGGCTGGATGAATTGGTGTCGGGGGCTAAATCCGGCTCACGGGCTGTAGTTTGGGCACCCCTGGTTTAAGCAGAGAAAATGGCAGCCTAAAAACCTATCTCATCCTGTTACAAAACCAATTGCAAGGCGCATTTTACTTCTCCTTCCAGCGGGAGTAACCACGTGACCGGCCCACTGAATCATGTGACTGAGTTTGGGCACCCCTGGTATAGCATGTGTTCACATAAGCCCTACACAGGAAAAAAATAAACAAATATTGGCTGTAGTTGCTATTTTTTTGTTGCTCTGTTGTTTTATTAGATGCAAAAGCAAAATAAGTATTACATCTTGGAACAATTAATATGGATTTTTCATGTACGACTGCCATGTATCCCCAAAGTAGTAAATTCCTCATTGTCCATTTGTTTCAGATTTCAAGACTAACTTCAGAGCAGCACCCATCCGATCGGTCGATATTTATAACATTATGTGCAAAGTTGCAGGAATAGAGCCATTGCCAAACAATGGATCTTGGTCGAGAGTGGCGTGTATGCTGAAAAGTAATGCCAGTTTGGCACGGACATTCCATTGGAGCAGTTCTGTGCTGGCACTAATTCTGTTTGTATTGTTTGTATAACAGGACCTTTTTACTCCAGTCGTAATACAATGTCATTCAGTGTATCTAGTTTTTGTGTTTTTTTATTCATCACTTTTGAATAAGCAGCATTGACAGAATGCTGTCTGGAAAAGATTATACAAATTCACTCCCCCCCCCCCCCCCCAAATCCAGCCTAGTTTCAAGTGCTTCTTTACTCTAAGAAACACAATCCTCAAATAAGCCCACATGAGCCTATATATTTGAGAAGAGAAGAGCTTATTTGAGGAGAGAAGGTACAACTTGTGTGCTCCCAAAGACAAACTGAAGCAACACCTTCAACAGTATTAATCTTCAGTTCCAAAATCAAGCAAATAAATGCTTCTAGTATGTTACTAAGCCATAAGGTCCACATGTGAAATAGTGAATCTTTGACCATTGCTTCCTTATGAGATCTTTGGCATTTCCTGTTCTTCTACACATATAAGAATATAGGGAAAGCTTTATGTTCTGTCTAAGACGTAAAACGTAAACGTTTCCCTTGCTCGAGAGCCAGTCGTATCCGACTCTAGGGTGCAGTGCTCATCTCTGTTTCTAAGCCGAAGAGCCAGCGCTGTCTGCTTCTGCAGACATTTCCATGGTCATGTGGCAGGCATGACTAGACACCGGAGCGCACGGAACGCTGTCACCTTCCCACCAAAGTGGTCCCTATTTATCTACTTGCAATTTCTTGCTTTCAAACTGCTAGGTTGGCAGGAGCTGGGATGAAGACGGGAGCTCATTTCCGTCCTGCAGTACTCGGGAATCGAACTGCTGACCTTCCACTTCCCAGTCAGCGTCTTAGCGACTTGAGCCACTGCAGTACCCCTTCTGTCTAAGAAGCTCCTCATTAATCCATCCCCTCCATCCCACCCACCCATCCAAACTATGGTGTTTTTACCTATTTGCCGTATCACAATATTTCTGCTGTAAATTAAAGACTTCAGCATTTAGCAATTCATTTCTTCTAGCCCAGATGTGAAACTGCCAAAAAGAAGGCACCTTTTGGTGAGTTCATTCCGCAGTTCCTTTCACCTGACCTAGTGTGAAAAAGATTAGCTGGCAACACAAGATTGCCATTACCAGGATACGCCTGATTGTGGTTCAAGAATACCACAATCTTTGAGGAGTCTCTTCCTGTGTATCCCAGCAATTCACTTATAGACGTTTACATGTTCATTAGGAAAATACACATTGCTTTTACTGAAACTGAACTGCAATATAGTTCCATTTCACACAAAGCTGAAAGAACCTGGCTTCTTTTCCATCCTGGCACAGAAATGGTCCAACATCAAGATCACAAACCGCCTTCCCCTTTATATTCCTATTCTGTTTTGATAGCTATATGATTTCATTTGCTAGCTACAGTAATTAGCCTAGTGAGTTAGTTATTAAAAGTTTTATTCCCCACTTTGTGTCCCAGGAAAAAAAACCAGCCTGTATAGCAGGGATTCACAACCTGCGGCCTATAGGCTGAATGCAGCCTACAGCGCCATTTCATGTGGCCCACCACCACTCTCCACCACACCAGGAAGTGCCATGTGGTGGATGAAAGGCAAAATGGCCATCTAGTTCCTGAAGCTGTCTGAGGGAACATGAAATGGCCCCCAGCTTTAAAAAGTTGAGAACTCCTGCTGCATAACTTTGATCAAGCTGCGTAGTCCCAGGGTGCTCCCAGAAGAAGGGAATGGCAAAACTATTTTTAGGTATTTTACCTAGAAGACTTTGGGAAGGGTTACCATAAATCAGAATTGATTTGATGGTGGTTGTTATTTTTGTAACGTGCTGTCAAATCATGTCTGACTAAATGTGATGCCATGAATGGGAGATCTCCAAATGTCCTGTCCTCAACAGCCCTACTCAACTTCTGTAAGTTTGTGACTTTCCTTAGGGAATGAATCCATCTTGCTTTTGACTTTCCTCATTTTCTGCTGCCTTCCACATGATGGTACATAATTATTACAGTACTGTATTTAAGATTTTACTTAATTTTCCCAAAATCTCCTGATGAAAAAGACCAGTGAATCCTTATTTGTAAACAAATTTAACAAGCACTCTCAATTTATTTTAATGCAAGAGCTACCATATGTAATTAGCTGATCCTTATACTTATACTGTATCATGTTTCTTCTTCTTCCATGTCTAGGCCAGACGTGAAACTGCCAAAATGAAGTCACATTTGGGTGAGTTTATTCTGAAGTTCCTTTCGCCTGACCTATATCATACTGATGAAGTCACACTTGCTGGAAACCAATAAGAAGTCACAACTAAACCCCGTTGAATCAGTGGGGCTTTGGTGAGTTAATTCTCCCTATGTTTTACTGATTTAGTAGGCTTCTTCTGCTGCTGCTGTATCCAAATCCAAATATAGGCAATCATCATGGCAATCAGCAATGAAGATTGTCCTGTGAATATAATGGTGTGGCCTTTCATCTGCCTTCCGCATCGCAGCATGACTCCCACCACTGATCCAGTTCTGCGTATCTCTTTCTGGTCCAGAGCCCTTTTGGCATGCAAAGTCCTCATCAACCCCAGGCCAGTATTGATGAAGCTGTTCCCCCCCCCCCCCAATAAAGATGGATTCAAGATGGATTTAATCTACTTGGGGACCATCACCCATCCCTGCCGTCTCAAGAACAGTTTCTTCTCCAGAGCAATTTTGGCCTTAAATGGAAACTCTGGACTCTGAAGTCATCTTATCTTATTTTAAATTTTTATATTGTACTATATGGTACTGTCTTAATTAGTGTTTCTGTAACTGTTTTAAATTATGGGGTATGCCTTATTCAAGTTGATATATAGCAACTCAGAAATTTCATTGTTCCCGCAAGGGGACAATGACAATAAAGAATAAATAAATTAAATTTTCAAAAAATTAAAATTAATTAATTGAATTACCATAGCAGGACAACCTGGCCAGACAGCTTATCCTATTTGAAACTTTACTACTAGATTTCAATCACTGTCAGTAGAAATGGGTCAGATATATGTTAAAAGGCTTTTTTTTTAAAACAACCCATGTTTTAAAAATGCACACCTAGAAAATATCATTTATTTGACTGCTTTGAACCGGCTTTCTCAAGGTTTTTGGGTCATGGGGCTGACCATGCTTCCTGGACTGCTGATTGGGCCGGTCACGTGGTTCCTCCCACCCAGAAGCGGAAGAAAATTGTGCACCGGGCATGCACAGAATGCATTTTAATTCCACTTCTGGAATCGTCGAGAGCATCGGAGGCTGGAAGAATTGGCATCGGGGGTGGGGGTGGCAGGTTTGGCTCATGGGCAGTAGTTTGTGAATGCCTGGCTTTGAGTGATGTTTTGAGCACAACTACCATATGTGAGCATTCTCAAGTTTCTCTCCCTCTCCTCCTTGCATTTTCTTGTTCTTCCTCTTTCACAAACATGTGGATATGAATGTTGACAGAAGAGTTCTGTAATAACTGGTAAACATTTTTCTGCATTATTTTAAATGTTCAAGTCTACCCATTGGGAAGGGGGAGGGAAGCAAGGCAGTGTTTTGTTACCAGGCTCTTGAGTATAAAAGGCAATTTAGTTCTTTCTGAGCATTTGCAGAAGCTAGCAAACAAACGGGTATTGTTCAGAAGTCTGTGCTTCCCATTAATAGACCAGGCTTTTTGAATTCTTTGGAGCACTCCTCAAATGCAACTATTAAAAAAATAAAACATCATTAAAAATACTAATTTGTCAGTTTTAGTTTCTAAACAAAATATGTGAACAGGAAAATTATGCAAACAATTATGTACAGTCATAACTCTGTATTACTATGGCTAAAATCTTTCAGTACACCTTTGGTTATTCCAGGCATAATCCTAAATATATTTACAGTGCAATCTTCTACATGTTTATTCAGGTTTAAGTTTCCCTAAGCTTAGTAGGACTTCCTCCCGAGTAAGATGGAACAAAATTGCAGGCTTAGGCACTTCCTATTTATATAATACAAAGCAAATTCGGTACGTAACTCAATTAATTCATAACAGTTGAAATCTCCAGACTACATCAGTAGAATAAAGTTTTAGTTTAAACTGAATCCGTATTGTGTACAATTAGAAAACAATTGGCTTTACTAAATATTCCTAGTTGAACCTCATGTGCAATTATGGTGAGGCAGGGTCTTCAATATGTATACAATTTTAATGGGGGCATAGTTGCAAATGTTTACAGCATGATACCTCACTAACAAGGTCACCAAAGATATCAGGAATTCAAAAGGGAAACAAAACACAAAGCTATTCTTGAGGGTAACTTCAGTTTCTTCCGCAAAAATCCTTTCAACCAGAATAATTTCTGACATGAAATTATTATTATTATTATGTCACTTGTGGCTCACCACTTAGTATAGAAGGGTTGCCACACTATACTCAGGTATGTGGGTGGAGCGAGAGGGCAGTGTTTAGGTCAGATTAGCATCTGGCAAACCTCAGAAGACCAAGACATGAAATAATTGCAGAATCTCTGTTTCCGTTTCTGTTTTCTTAATACTTTCAAACATGGTAATCTGAACCAATCCCAGGACAATCTTCATGGCTGATCGCCAATATTTGGAATTGAATACAGCACTCGAAGAAGGGTGAAGCAAACTTATTTTCCAGGTATGCATCAAGGGAAGCACTGTGTTAAAATAAAGAGTCTTCTGCTCTTAAGGGTTTGCTCCTTCTAGATTCAAAATCAGTGTCTCCTCTAGTGAAGCCTAAGAACTGTAGAAATGAGAACAATTGCCTGACAGTTAGCACTTCTATGATGCCATTTTGTTCTGCCATCACATCATATTTTTCTTTGTCTGGTGCCCAACACCACAGCCTGACAGCAGAAGAGCCACGTGCATGCCTCCAGAAGTCTCACATGCAGTGGCACGCAAATGCCTAACGTGAATTGCCAAAGATTTATTCAGTAATCTTAATTTTCATTTAGATGAAGCATGAACACACAAAAGCCATCTTGAGAACCTGGCCAGATTGCTATCTTTTACCTAAATCATTCTACAATCATTGTCAAGATAAAAAACAGAAATAAACAAGGCGATGGTTATCTGAGAAATAGAATTATTTCCCCAGAAACATTGAACTTTAACATTTATTGGTTCTCTCCCCGCCTTTTTTCTACTGTGCAGCAGCAGGCATATAGCTCAGGACCACACTCTTAAAATATATTTTGCACATTACTAATGTGAAAACCTTACTATCATGTAAGAATTAAATGCAACATGCACATGACACCATGGAGGAAGAAACATGGCATGAGCAATACATATTGTGGTATTGATCTCTTATCTCACATTAATCCCTAACTCAGAGCTCCCTCTTCTGGTCAAATATATGGTTTCCCTTCTATGTGTACTTAGAGAAAATATTCAAAAGACTAAGAAAACATGTGCTATCTTGCTCTCTTATTCCCTTTTACACATAGACACTCATGCATCTTTTATAAAAGCAACCTGAACAAGTTAAATCCTCTAATTTGAATGCATTGTTATTCACGTCTAGTTGAACAGTTGGAGTAAAAAAGTGTTTTCCTTTGGGATTCCAAACTTTTTTTTTACACATTTTGCACTAACCTACCCACACACACACAGAGAGAGAAGAAATAGCAATTATACTTCTATATCATCTGATAGCGCTTAGTGCATGCTCTTGGCAGTTTACAGTCAATGAGCATTTACCTCCAACATGCTGGATCCTCATTTTACCACCTTTGGAAGGATGATAGGCCGAGTCCGCTTTGATCCCCATCAGGATCAAACTTACAACAATTTGGCCACACTATAGCAGAACCAAACCAAACCGTAGAAATCTAGAAAACATGTGTGTCATTATAAATCTTGTTGCCAAAAAGTGTTGTTCTTGTACTGAAGGATCCAACATAGTATTGGAACAACAAAAAGACAATAGCATGGGAAAAGATGTGGCAGGAAAAGGTGGATATTGCTGGTTGCTTAATGTAAAACCACTGCCCACTTGCAGCCTCTTTATTTTTAAGCAAATGGTAACAAGTGATGTATGTTACTATTGCGAGTATACTATTTCAGTTTCTTGCACTAAAATCACACAAGAATGTAATTTGAATCTTCTATCTAAAACATAGAGAAATTTTGGCATTGGTGTAATCTCCATTAATCTGACACAAGAATATCAGAGATGGTATCATTTAATCAAGTCCAGATGGAAGCATGCTTTACACCCACAAATGCACTTATTATGAATGTATGCTGATTAGAATGGAAAAGAAAAGGTTTTAAGTCTGGAGGGAAGTAGCTCAGTAATAAGTAAATACAATCGATCCATTGAATTTACTGAAACTTCAGAAAACAAGCAATAAGAACACCATGTGGGAAACCAATGGTGATACAAATCCAATTGGAGTTACTAGTCCAATTGCTTGACACCTAAGGCTTACTGAGATTAGCTTTAGGGCCCGAATCCTAAAAATAGCGTGCACAAGAAAAGGCTCTGGGCTTAAACCCTGGGAGCTATGTGTGCACAATTATAAGCTTTGCAAATGGCACCAGTTAAATCAGGGATTCTCAACCTGCAGCCTGTAGGCCAGATGCGGCCCACAGCACCATTTCATGTGCCCCCACCACCACCACCACCACACCTGGAAGTGCCATGTGGTGGAGGAAGGGTAAAATGGCAGTCCAAAGCTGAGGGAGCATGACACTGCCCCTGGCTTTAAAAGGTTGAGAACTCCCGAGTTAAATACAATAAAGCACAGATAGATTACAGGAATGGGTCTTACCAGTATCAATAAATAAATTATGTGCTGTGAAGTTGATTGACCCAACAATGTAGAAATCTGTTAGTGGCAAAAACCCAACAATAAACACTGTAGATAACCAAAAATATATACTGACTCCAATTATGCGATGTATAATCAATGTATTTTATATAATCAAAGTAAGTTTTAAATCAAATTTGAAATTTAAATCTCTTTCAAAAACTGTAAGTATTCACAAACTCAGAAGGTCCTCACAACCGAGAGTCCACTCTTTGAAGCGGGGAAGCAAGTCTCCCGCTGTGTTGGTAATAAGTCAATGTAACTCCCGAAGTCTACCCGGTTTGTAACCTTTCATCAAAGTTTCCTCAGGAGAGTAAACATGTATTTTATCTGTGGAGTTATACAATGAAATAATCATTAGACTAAAGTACATTCATCAATATAATGCTACAATACAGTTACTAACATTTAATCATTATTCCCATGGCATTACCCAAATACCTTAACATGCGTCCTTCGAGCCTCCAACCGTAATCTGTTTCTGGTGCGCATGGATGTTACCATGCATGAATGGAGCTCTCATTAAAATAGCGGAACAAATTCACCTGATTCCAAACAACCCCTTCAGAAACTGTATTCGAAAAACCTGTGTAGCCCTAAGTATTTACAAAAAACAAGAAAGGTCTGTGTCATGATTAAGTCCATTCGGATGTAGAGTGTCTAGGTGATAAATAAAAAAAAGGTCTCTTTTTGTAATAAAAGGTTCTCGATATCTATACCGCTCCTGCTGGCTATGCTCAATTTTTCTAATACAACAAATGTAAATTGGTGATACTGGTGTTTTTTCTCCATATAATGAGTGACCAGAGGGACTTGTTCGATCTGTCCCCTAATTCTAGAGCGATGTTTGCTTAATCTAATCTTCCATTTTCGAGAACATTTCCCCACATATTTTAAGCCACAAGGGCAGATCCAGAGATACACGCAATGTGTGCTGTTACAATTGCTGAAAAACGTCAGGGTTCTGTGAAAGTCTAATTCCGGAAAACCAATCGTCTTTGTCTCCCATACATTTTTACATACCCCACAGTGTCCACATCGAAAATGCCCCTTAACCAAACTACTATGGATGTTTTCCCTGGGGGCAATATCGGCACGTGTAATCAGGTTACCCACAGTACTAGTTCTTCTAAGCCAAATAACCGGTTTCTCCTGGCAGCCAGGGATGTCTGAAAGTAAAAACCAATATTTATTGATGATCTTCTTGACCACCCTTGCTCTAGGTGAATATTCTATCGACCATTGGATTCCTTGTCTGCTAGTTCTGTCTTGTCTTTGTAACAGGTCTTCCCTGGGGACCCCCTGACCTTGGCCAGTGAACTGTCTATCACCTTAACCGGATAACCCCTATTTTGTAGATTCTCGTTAATTAACATAGATGACTACTCAAAATTGAACCCACTAGAGGAGTTCCTTTTGGCTCTAGCGAAAATACCATATGGAATACTGTTCCATAAGTGTGGGGGGTGGAAAGATTCGAAAGGGAGATAGGAATTCCTATCTGTGTTCTTTTTAAATAACCTCATCTTCAATTTTGAATCATTCGAGACATACACTACCAGATCCAAAAAGGGCAACGATGTCCTATCCTTGTTAGAAGTGAATTGCAAATGCTGACTCTGGGTATTTAGCCACTGAACAAAATCGGGAATCAGGCTGTAGTCGTCAAAAATAAAAAATAAATCATCAATGAATCTTTTAAAAAGAATAATGTGATTAATGAAAGGATTGGCGGTAGAGTTTAAAATAGTGCTATTTTCAAAGGAAATCATAAACAAATTCACGATACTGGGGGTCATGGTCACTCCTTTAATCTGAAGATAAAAATCTTTGTCAAATCTAAAAAAAAAATTCTAAACAAATGTTGATGAGATCTAACAAAAAGTGGGTGGGTGGTTGTTGCGCGGCACGAGACAAAAGAACATCCTGAGCTGCCAGCCTGGCTTGCTCAAAGGGAATATTCGTATAAAGTGCCGTGACATCCAATGTGACCATCCCACCTTGTTTCAGAAACTCAAAACCCTCCACCTGTGCTATGAAATCAGCCAAATCCCGAATGTATGACATAGTGTCCTTAGTGAAGTCCCTGATGTAGAAATCCACAAACTTACTAAGAGGTTCCAAAAATGACGTCACCCCCGAAATGATGGGGCACCACGGTATTTGGCCACGTGGGTTGGACACCTTATGAATCTTAGGTAAAACGTAAAACATTGGTGTTCTGGGATGTTCATTGAGAAGAAATCTATACGTCTTATCAGTAATGTAGTTTAGAGCCAAGCCCTCTGTTAGAACTACTTTAATGATGGTCCTGATGTCTGATGTCGGGTCTTTGGAAAGCTGAAGTTGATTGTGACATATGACAACCTTCTCAGGTTTTTCTAGATCTTAATGACAAGCAGTTTACTAGTCGCTTCTTCTGGTAGCACTTAGGGACTGTGCAGCTTGGTCATGGCTGTCTAGCTGACACAGCATATACAGTACTTCCCCTCAGTTCCAAATACTCCAGGTAATCTTGGCAGTTGCCCCTCCCAGGAGACATGGTGTGACTGGATACTGCGACTGAGTGTACTTACTCGCAAAAGTTTCAATGAAGACTTAAGATTTTCTCTTGCTTCTTTAGCAGTGCCACTTCCTTAGACATTGTAGACCAGGTGTCTGTAGATTAGCCAGAGCGATTCTTTACAATACCTACGGTAAGATAATACCCATGACTAGGGGGCTGTTTTATTTATGATTTACATTTATACTCTACCCTTTTGTTGCAAGCACCACTCTCTTCTCCCACTATGACATTAGTAAGCTATTGGAACTGGTTTCAGAACAAAAGGGAAGAAAAGGAAGAAATTAACAGTATGTATATGGCTATATTTGTTAATTAAATGTGATTTATAATATGCTGGGTGAACAGTCTCATTGTGAATAAAGTATATTAATGTTTCAGATGGTTATATACATTTTAATGTAAAAGTGGAAAGATATAAACATGTTATGTGTTCCCCCACTTTTAAAAAATCCATCCATCACCATCCATCTTGTTCTACCCTACTTTCTTTGTACAGCCCCTGAAGAAGAACATAAATTCCAGCTGAAATGCATTGGGCAATTTTAAACTGAAATAAAGAGCAATATATGTATTTTCTTACATCCTGAGCCTACAGTTTCTCCTACACAGTCAGAATTGCTGGATATACTGGTTACTTTTTTTCAGTATTAAAGAAAATCAAGTGATTGTGGTGCTGCCATATAGAAAATGAATTATATTTGGTTGCTCCAGACAGCCATCTTGGGGGAATTGCACAGAAGCAGATTTTGACGAAATAACTAGGAGACATTTTCCATATGACAGACCATATGGTGAACAAAACACTAAAGGAAGTGGTGGGCTGATCTTTATTAGAAGTCCTTTAAATAAACTCTTGATAGTCATTTCTTATGTTAACCCTTGCATCGTGCAGTACACAGCCTATACTAAGGAAAAGATTGGAGTAGATGACCTCCAGAATCCTAAGATTGAGAGTGAATAAATATTTTTTATAAGAAGCCAAGATGTAAATTACTGTAGTCAAGAGGTAGAAAATATTTTTTTTATTAGTGTCTGATCGCTGAACTAAAAACTAAGCATTTCCTCCCTTTTTCTTCTTTGCTTTACTTGGAAGACTGCCACCTTTTGAAAGAGAGTACACGAACACCTTTTAATACTTAAACCCTTTCTCTAAGTTTAACTTTCCAAATCATTCTTCTTCACTGCTAACAAGCCTTTTTATCCCACACCATCTCGTATTAACACCTTTTATCTTTTCTTCATTATGTTCCTGAGCAACTAGTCTACATTTTCCCCAGCATTAAATTGTTTTCTGAACTTAGCTATGGTTACTTTCTTCCTTAGATGTGCAATGCTTTAAAAAAAATTTAAAAAAAAATCTTTTACTAGTTTTTGCTCTTTCCCCCTACTTTTTGTTCTTCCTTAAACGCTGTTACTTGGCATGTATGTCAGCCTGCTCTATTTCCCCCCAATCAGTTTCTTTTTTAAAAAAATGATTTTTGTTTTACAGATAAAAACATGTACATACATCACATCTACACCTCAAAAGTGTCACCTCTTACCACCCCCACCCAACCCCACCATTTATCCCTCCGTTCCATCCAGAATGACATCCCTGTGCTATACAGATTCGAAACTTGCATTTTACCTCCTATAATTTTGTTGTTCCTGTTGTGTATGCATGTCACTGTACTGATAGAATGTAACCACTCCATTTACAAGGTATCTCAGCTGTAAAGGAACGCGAGCAAGCAGCCCATAGAGGGCAGCTGCGAGCGTTCAGTCTCACATGGTTCACATTGCTCAATCACGGACAGCCGCGGGAAATCCTTCCCCGCATTCAGCAGCAAGAAAGAAGAACTACTGAAGAGAGGCGTGCCTGGGCGAGGCCACGCCGGTAGCGGCCAATGAGCTACCGTGCTACAAGATTCAAATGTTAAACCCTACTGTATATATAGAGATGTATCACCGCCATTACCTCATGCTTCACCCGGTCCTCATGCAATAAACCTGAGTTAAGCCAACCCTTCGGCTGTCCTGTTGTCTTTGGTCCCATACAGTAAACTGGCGACGAAGGTGGGATATGGCTGCCCACGGGACCAAGACATGCGCCGGCTACGAGATCAGGAAGCCGGGAGACTTGGAGCTGTTCGAGATAGACTTCAATGGAGCGCTGGTGGAGCTCGAAGTCTCAGATGAGGACAAGAAGAGGGCCATCTTCGTCCGCATGCTCGGACACGAGACAAAGAGGACCCTGGTCGACCTGATCGCGCCGAGGAGGGTGAGCGACTTCAAAGCCAAAGAGCTTCTGGCTGTGTTGCGCGCCCACCTCCGGCCTGCGATAGCCATGTTCCCCGCTCGGAGCGCGTTCTGGAGGCGAGTCCAAGCGCCCGGGGAATCGGTCGCCGAGTTCGCCGCGGCCCTGCGGCTGGCCGCCGGCCCCTGCAAGTGGGAGACCCCAGAAGTCACCCTCCGCGACTGCCTGCTCTGCGGCCTGAGGGACACCGAGACCCAGCGCGCGCTGATGAAACTGGAGCCGCCTCCCACGTGGCAACAGGTCCTCGACACGGCGCAGGCCGCGGAAGCCACGACGGCCGGCGTGCAAGAGCTCCAGGACTGGCGACCAAAAACCGCCAAGGCAGAGAGCTCGGTGCACGCGGCCCGGCGGGTTTCGAACTCGTCCACGGAGAGCGGCGACGACGAGGACGTACGGAGGGTCCAGAAGGAGGGCCGGCGCTGCAACGGCTGCGGCGGCGCCCACGCCCGCGCCAAATGCCCGTTCCGCAAGGCCGAGTGCCACAACTGCGGCCGGCGCGGGCACATCGCCAAGGTCTGCCGGAAGCGGCGCGAGGCCAAGAGGAGTTCCCCAGACCGCTCGGCGAGGAGGAGTTCCCCAGACCGCTCGGCGAGGCAGGACCGCACCACGAGGCCCAAGGACCACGGCACCCGGACCACGAGGAAGCGGGACGGCGTCGGACGCATCTCCGACGACAGCGAGGACGACACTCCGGTTTTCAGCGTATCCACGGAGCACCCCCGATACTTCGTTGAGGTAGTGATACAAGGGGCCCCTGTTAGGATGGAGGTGGACTCGGGTTCTTCTTACTCTATCATCTCCCAGGGAGAGTTCCTAAAGATAGCCCCCCACGTGCGGCCCAAGCTCAAAGCGTTGAGGGCCACGCTGAAGGACGTGCAAGGGAACCGCATCCCGGTGTTGGGGGTTGGGAAATTCCAGGTCCAGTTCAAAAAACGCACCGCAACGCTTCCCCTAGTCGTCCTCAAAGGGGGTAAATGCAGCCTCCTCGGGACTCAATGGTTCCAGCCCCTGGGGTTGTTCATTGGGGGGGTGCACGCCGTGGGAGTACACGCCGCCGGGACTGACCCAATTCAGAGCGTGTGCGATGCGCATCCCGAGGTTTTCAAAAAGGGACTCGGAAAATTCAAGGGCCCCCCAGTGACTTTCGACCTGGACCCTGGAGTACGTCCAATCAGACTTAAACCGCGCAGAGTGCCTTTCGCACTAAAGGACAAAATAGAGGCGGAGTTGGACAAATTGGTGGGCCAGGGGATTCTTGTTCCTGTTGATTCTGCGGAGTGGGAAACTCCAATTGTAACGGCGCTCAAGGCCAACGGGGAGGTCCGCATATGCGCTGATTACAAGTGCACCATCAATAAGGCGATCCGCCCCAATGCGTATCCGGTGCCGGTAGTCAGCCACTTGTTGGCCAGATTGCACGGGGGGAGGTGTTTTGCTAAACTCGACCTGGCCCAAGCCTACCAGCAACTCCCGGTCACCCCCGCCGCAGCTGCTGCGCAGACCATAGTCACCCACAAAGGGGCGTTCCAGGTATCGCGCCTTCAATTCGGCGTAAATTCGGCGCCCGGGATTTTCCAGTCACTCGTGGAACGCCTCCTGAAGGGGCTAGAGGGGGTGTTAACTTACTTTGATGACGTATTGATTACAGGGGGGAGCCGGGCCGAGTTGGCAGAAAGGTTGGGAAAGGTCCTGGAAAAATTCGAAAAGGCGGGGTTGCGGTTGCGAAAGGACAAATGCGTCTTCTTCGCAACCGAGGTCGAGTTCCTAGGGTTCCGCATTACTCCCGAGGGAATAAGGCCTTCCCAATCCAAGGTGGCCGCCATCAAAAAGGCCCCTCGCCCCACCTCCAAGCCCGAGCTCCAGTCGTTCCTCGGGCTGCTCAACTTCTACCACTCCTTCCTTCCTCGGAAGGCAGCCGTGGCGGAACCGCTACATAAATTGTTAAAAAAGGACGAGGCATGGAAGTGGGGCGACGACCATGAGAAGGCTTTCAATGACCTGAAGCGACTCCTGGCATCAGATGCTGTACTGACCCACTTCAATCCCAAACGCCCAGTGGTCCTGATATGCGATGCATCCCCGGTGGGGGTGGGGGCGGTGTTATGCCACGTGCTCGAGAACGGGAGGGAGGCCCCGATAGCGTTCTACTCTAGGTCCTTGTCCCAAGCGGAGAGAAACTACACCCAGACAGACAGGGAAGCACTAGCGATAATTGCGGGGACCAAGAAATTTCATGATTTTGTGTATGGCCACCCCTTCACCATAGTGACTGACCATAAGCCCCTGCTAGGCATTTTCACCGCAGATAAGCCCACACCCCAAATCCTGTCCCCGAGAATGCTCAGGTGGGCCATTTTTCTCAACGCGTATCAGCACGCGTTGGTGTACCGGCCCGGGAAGGAAATCAGCCATGCGGATGCCCTCTCGAGGTCCCCCATTCCCCGGGATTGCTGCCACGTGGGCGAGGAAGAGAGGGACCACCAGGTCTTAATGATAGAGGTCCTAGACTCCCCTCCAGTAGTACCGGCCGACATCGCCAAAGCGACCGGTAAGGACAAAACGCTAGCTACAGTTTGCTCCTGGGTACAGAAAGGGTGGCCCGTGTCTTCCCCAGCAGCAGAATTCGACACATTTTTCAAAAAGAAATTAGAATTGTCCCTAGAGAGGGGTTGCCTTTTGTGGGGACAGCGGGTAGTGATCCCCACGTCCCTCCGGCCGAGGGTGCTTAAACTGCTGCAAGTCAGCCACCCCGGGATCGTCCGCTCTAAGGCACTAGCCCGCAGTTACTTTTGGTGGCCCCAGCTAGACGCCGACATCGAGCACATGGTCGGCACTTGCGAAGCGTGCCAAAGCTCCAGGCCAGAAGAGGCTCGCTTGCCACATAGGGAGTGGGACACAGCAAGGGGGCCCTGGTCCCGGGTACACGTAGATTTTGCAGGCCCGTTCAGGGGAACACTTTTCCTCCTTGTGGTGGACGCGTTCTCCAAGTGGCTGGAGGTCATTCCAGTCTCGAGCACCTCCTCGGCCACAACAATTAAATAGTTACGGAGGGTCTTTTCCACGTTCGGTTTACCCGACACCCTCGTCAGCGATAACGCTAGCTGTTTCACGTCCGCCGAGTTCAGGGCATTCATGGATCTCAACGCCATTCGGCACATCACCTCCGCCCCTTTCCACCCGGCCACCAACGGCCAAGTAGAGCGCCTCGTGCGTACCACTAAGGACGCGCTGCGGCGCATGGGCCCCGGAGATCTTGACTTACAACTATGCCAATTCCTGCTACGGTACAGGGTCACCCCACTAGCGTCAGGGTACTCCCCCGCAGAGTTGCTAATGCGCAGGAAGCTGGCCACGGTAATCTCCAGACTAGACCCCACCAGAGTAGAAGACAAAGGGCGAAATGTAGAGATGGATTCCTCAAAGAGTTTCAGCGTAGGCGCCCCCGTGCATTGCAGGAACTATGCCAGCGCGGGACCAGCCTGGGTGCCCGGCATTGTGATAGAACAAACCGGCCCCGTCTCATACCGCGTAGAGACCAATACAGGCCTCCTGTGGAGGCGGCACGCGGATCAACTCAGGCGTAGGGTCCCCGGAAAGCAGGACGAAGACGAGAGTAGCAACGAATCAGCGTTAGGGTACTCCCCCACCCGCTTAACCCAAGGGGGAGAAAAAGGGGGACATGGGTCCCCACCAAGGGGGGAGGAAAGGGAATCGATCCTCAGAGATCTTTTGCGGGAATTTGCGGCGGAAAGGAAGAGCCCCGATCTCGCAAACAACCCTCGGAAGTTTCCCCAAAACACAGATTCCCCAAGAAGTTTAGACCTTGATTTACAGTACCAGGGGGAGTTAGCGGAGTGGTCCCCCACCCGTCCTAGCGAAAAGAGGGGTTTCAGTTCAGCCCCTGGTACTTCCAGTCCCAGTAGCCCCTGTGAGTTAGAGTGCAACATAGCGCCAATGTCCCGGAGACCGACACCCCCAAGACAGGAGGCGACGGCGAGTCCATCCGCCACAGTCTCAAGGTCCACCGAGCGGGGGACAGAAGGTAGCAGAACCACAAGGGCATCCTCATCGGTCCCGCGGTTCACGATAGGAGGGTCCCCGGGGTCCGAGGGGAACAGACAGGGGTTCACTTCTCAGCTGTTCATTCCATTCCCATCCCCCAGCGCAAGGCAGGCACAGACGCCCCACAGAGCCACTAATGAATCCCCGTTTTCCGTTGCAGGACAAGCACCCACGGAGGCAGGGATCACAGGCTCTCCTGTACTAGGGCAGGCGCAAGCACGCCCCAAGTGCATGTGCGGCAAGCCACATTGGTTGCGGGACTTCGTCCCATCCTAGGGGGGAGGGATGTTGTGTATGCATGTCACTGTACTGATAGAATGTAACCACTCCATTTACAAGGTATCTCAGCTGTAAAGGAACGCGAGCAAGCAGCCCATAGAGGGCAGCTGCGAGCGTTCAGTCTCACATGGTTCACATTGCTCAATCACGGACAGCCGCGGGAAATCCTTCCCCGCATTCAGCAGCAAGAAAGAAGAACTACTGAAGAGAGGCGTGCCTGGGCGAGGCCACGCCGGTAGCGGCCAATGAGCTACCGTGCTACAAGATTCAAATGTTAAACCCTACTGTATATATAGAGATGTATCACCGCCATTACCTCATGCTTCACCCGGTCCTCATGCAATAAACCTGAGTTAAGCCAACCCTTCGGCTGTCCTGTTGTCTTTGGTCCCATACAGTAAAGTTCCCAAAACTTTTTTGAGTCTTGGCTAGGTTTAATACCTTAACCCACACAAATGGGTTCCAAATGTTTCAAAAAAATTCCCTTATTTATTATGCCCTTTCTAGCTTTATGTTCTACTCTCAGTTTATCGTTTAACGTCAGTTGCCAAATCTCCCCATACCAGATTTCTCTATTAAACTTGAATTTATTTTTCCATTCGCTGCCAATCATGGATTTTGTTACTGTCAGCAAAATTAACACTGCACTGCACTGCAGTGGCTCAAGTGGCTAAGACGCTGACTGGAAGGCGGCAGGTCACCAGTTCGATTCCCGAGTACTCCAGGACGGAATGACCTCCCGTCTTTGTCCCAGCTCCTGCCAACCTAGCAGTTCGAAAGCAGGAAATTGCAAGTAGATAAATAGGTACCACTTCGGTGGGAAGGCAACAGCGTTCCGTGCACTTCGGTGTCTAGGCATGCCTGCCACATGACTGCGGAAATGTCTGCAGATGTAGACAGCGCTGGCTCTCTGGCTATAAACGTAGATGAGCACCGAACCCTAGTCAGATAAGATTGGTTTTCAAGCCAGGGAGGCCTTGACCTGATGCCACCAAGTCCATTTGGACTTATGGTGATGCTTTCCAGGGTTTTTGTTGTTGTTTTAAGGTACAGAGTATTCAGGAATGGTTTTCTATTCCCTCCTTCCCTGGGTGCCATGGAACTGTGCAGCTTGCTCAAGGCTTCATAAGCAGGATCTTCTCCCTAGAAGCAGAGTGAGGAAGCAAACTCCTAACCTCAGGCTCTGCAGGCAGATAACTAAACCGCTTAAGTACGTTTTAGGGTAAACGTAGATCACATGAATGAATGTGTTTTTTTACCATACCTGTCAAGTGTCCCGCATTGGCCAGGAAATCCCTTACAGTATTTTACCCCTTTCCCCCTGTCACCATGAATTTGGAGCAGCCAGAAAGGGGGTGGGTGGGTTTACTGTACATGCGCAAAGGGGTTAGTGCGCATGCATTGGGGTCTGCTGCGCACACGTGCCCATCTGAGGCAAAGGGGTTAATATGCATGCACGGTTTTTTTTTTGCTGCATACGGTGTGTGCATGTGCAGGCACCCCGCCCGGAAAATGTGCCTTATTGTTGCGGCCGGAACTTGACAGGTATGGTTTTTACTAATGGGAATTCTGATACAGTTGAAAATGAGGTTTGGGTGCATTAACTATAAATGCATGGAACAGGTTTAGGACAAATCACGAGGAAAACTGTCCTGCATCCCACAGACTAATTTATCCATTCCTGCCTGTCACTTACTGTTCTTCTCTGCAAGAATCACAAGGGAAAGATGAACAAACGCTGTGTCAATTATCTTTTCTTTCCCATTAAATATTAATTAAATATTCTCCCCATATTTTTTTACTGTATAAACATAGAAAACTTATATATATATATATATATATATATATATATATATATATATATATATATATATATATATATATATATATATATATATATATATATATATATATATATAAAACGATCATTGCACACATCATTAATAATTTTTTAAAAAGTCCCACTCTCCACTGGGGACCAACAGTGCTGAGGTGTTGCGTTTGAGTTTCTTATAAAGGCTGCACAGTCCCAAAAGAAGAGAATGGTAAATTATTTCCATGTATTCTACCTAGACTGGGGATTCCCAACCTTTTCAACTGGGGGCCAGGTCACGCTCTCACGCAGCTTCAAGGGCCAGATGGCCATTTTGCCCTGCCTGCACAATGGGGTGGCCATTTTTCTTGAATGCCCTTAGAGGCATGTGGGCCCGAATGAAATGGTACCATGGGCCAGATCTGGCCCACGGGCCTTAGGTTGAAAACCCCTAACCTACATGATGATTGCACCACCATTACTTATTTTTCTTCTGGTAGAAACATTGAACTACTGTGTGTACTGTAGGATAATTATGTTTCCTTATGCAAACTTTATGCATCAGTTTCTTTTGGTTCTGGTGTTTATTTTGGTTTCCCATTTCTTTTACCCACTTTCCATTTTGGTTATGATACCACTCTAAGGTGGTAATGAGCCAAGTTCACTATCAGAGACTATGAGGATAATGTTAAATTTTGCATAACACAAGAACTTTAAAGATAAACTACTATTATCTAAATAATTAAGTTCACAGAGTTAGTAATGGTGGGAGGGCATCCCAGATGGGCAGGGTATAAATTGAAGAAATAAAAATTAGTAATACACAAGAATCGTGGAAATAAGGAAATTTAGTTAAGCAGATTGACACGGATGGAAGAGATTGAAAAGATCACAAGATACAAAAAATTGAGAATTGAAGTACTGTACAGCATTTCTGGGTGAAAATAGTATCAGTGGTACAAGTAGTGATAGCAGTGGGAGCAATTCCAAAAGGGTTGGAAAAAACATCCAAATGTAACTGGCATAAGATCACGAAAGAGCTGCTACAGAGTAGTACTACTAAATACCAGCTACATTATCAGATGATACATCACTAACTCTTATGTCCAGGGCTAGGACCTGGGCAGTGGAGTTCCTAAACTCTGGTCCAAACATTTGGTTGACCACTTGTACTACTACTACTGCTGCTGCTGCTGCTATTATTATTATTACTACTACTACTACTAATTATAATAATTTTCTAACTAGAATACTGAAACATAGTTTACTATTATCTCCTTCTTTTGAGTGTGCAGCCTGCCCAAAACTAAACAGGTTAGCTCTTTTCCTACAAAGCACAGACGAGAATTGAACTCATGATCCAGGAGCTCCAGTTCTCAAGTTATCCAGCCAGATGAGGATTGGATACGATTTTCTTAGAGGGAATGACTAAATACCTACAGTAGAATGGTATATGTAAGTACTTGTCTACACCAAGACACGCAGCTTAACAATTCAATGCATATCATAACAGGGTATATTAAATATACAGTACACCAATACATTGGCTCCCAATACTCAGCCAAACCACCCCTCCATAGTTTAGAAAACAGGAAGTGCTGGTGCACCAATATAGAAAAATAGCCAAAATTCCTAACTTACCTATACATGAAGATGCTGCCAGTACATCTATCCAGATTGAACTCACAAGAATCTACAATAAGAATGGCTGATGAGCTTTGTACTAATATTTTTGACATGCAACAAAAATGGATGGAAGTATTCATATGTATATGGTGATCAACCAACCCAATGGTTCTGATCTACCACGACACATCTGGAAGACTGCAAACAGGTAAGAACTGGCCACAGCAGGTGTGTAGGTCTATTATATAGGTAATGGGGGAAGCTGCCTACAACCCAATGTGACTATGAGAATCCACACCAAATTATTTCTCATGTAGTCCATGAATGTGTAAACAGGACATTTAAGGGATATAAGACATTTTTTTTTCTTATTTTATCTTCTTCTGCAATTGAATGGATCAAGAACCTGGACACAGCACAGCCATGTGTATGCATGTATAGTTTATCATATTTTATCCATATTTTTTTTAACCTATACTCAACCCATTCTTGTAAATGTTATAATGGTATCTACTATGTGTTTATAAAGCCATACAATAAATAAATAGTATACACATTTTTTGCAGTTCTGACTTGCGGCCTACTACTAGTTAGCAAGCTTAACAATGCACTGTCAGGAAACTACACTTGAATGCGACAAGTTCACTTTCCTGTTTATCCATGAAAGTCTCTGGCTTTGAAAATTTTCCTCTATCTATATCTAATTTACCATACAAACTATAATGAAAAGAGACATATACTAAGTTTACACATGAACAAGTACAACAGATAATCGTTACAGAATGAACATTTACTACTACATTGATAATGTCTTCTGTAACATCTTTCTCTGAATACATTTTAAGTAGGTAAAGTGCAAGATTTGGACCAGGTTCCGCTTCTTCACTGAATCAATTTACTATTGAATAACAAGCTCAGTAGCCTGAATCAAACTATTAATACTGAGTAGACCTGTCAAATCTATGGAATTTACAAAATACTGATTCACCATTCAGCATTTTATTGTGGTTCTACTCTAGTTGGCATTAGCAATTGGATTTGGGTCAATCTATAAACATGGGCAGGCTTTTAAAGGTTAGTGGTCATTAATGGAATATGTCCTTCCAAGCAAAGTGAGAACTTAGTAGTGACAGGAAGAAACACCACTGATCAAGAGATTAATTTACCCATAGACTTTGTTCTAATACTCATTTGAGACTATCCCTCTGAATTTAATTGGCTAAGGAGCAAAAAATAGAATAAGGTATGGAGATTTAACAGGAATCCCTATTCACGGACCATGGCGGAGGTTTTATGCATTTGAGGCAACCTGAAGACAGAGACAACACAGATGCTTACATCCAACAGTCCTGATTTCATGAGTTACTGAGTAAAGGGAAATGAGTTGGGATCTAGGCAGGGAAGAAAAACATCTGGAATGCTTTGGTAAATGGAATTACAACGTTTGAGGGAGAGATTATCAAACTTTCCTCATGGCAATCAGCAAATTTGTCAGTCACTTCTTCATCAGTAAGGCACATACAGCAGATGCAAATCTTCATTAAGGCAAGAATGTTCAAGTAAAAAAAACATTTTCTTCTTCAAATGAATGCTTTGACTTGTGCATACATCATAACTTGTCTCAAGAGGAGTTGGACATTTCCTCCCTAGATAGCACAAACCTTGGTTTGCCATTCCTTCTTCACAAGAAATTGTTTTGAGTGGGAGATAGAGATCCTTCTGTATTCTTCCATCCAAGTGCAGTTCTGGGAGAAAAAATGTTTGGGGAGAAGACATGATAGGTAAGACTGCTCTAGTTCTTCTGTGTTTCAGAGACCAACCTTAATATCTCCAATTACGGTATCTCAGTCAGGTAAGATATATTCCTTTCCGACAGACACTGGAGCTCCTACAAGAGTAGACAGTTTTGTACTAGATGGACCAAATGCAGCTTCTTCAGTTCATACCATAATGATATCCTAGCTGTACTCTTTTCTTATAACATCTTTCTCTGGATAAAGATTGTTCTCAAATCCATTTTATAGTGTACTAAGAGATGGACATGATTTCTGAAAGATGTTTTAGTAGATTGTATTCAAATTATCAGCAAAAAAACATTTACAGCCATAATGACAGGGTTTTCCTTTGGAGGAGAAACCTCACAGCAAAACTGAAGATTGCCTCCTTGCTCGTCACACAACACCTACCTATACAGTGATGGGCAACCTTTGCACTCCAGGTGTTCTTGGACTTCAATTATCAGAAGCCCACATCACCACTCCTGCTGATCAGGGCTTCTGGGAATTGAAGTTCAAGGACACCTGGAGTGCCAAGGTTGGCTATCATTGGCCTATGACCTCTCCAAGGACCGAAGGTGGGAAGGGGAAGAAATTGCTGCTGTTTGGAAAGGACGCTGTTGTTGTCTGGATGGGTCAGCAGTTAGATGGCACAAGGGAGCTTCTTGTCTTCAAAATCATATTTGTTTCAAACATAGATAGTATGCATGAATATGATAAAATGAGCTGAAAACACAGAACACAACTTAGTGTAACACATTCTCCTCACAGCAGTGGCGTTTGCAAAATAAAATAAAAAAGACTTGAAAACATAACATATAACCAAATGTTATTTAATATTTTAAAAAGTAACACAATCCAAAATGGATATTTCACACAACACTACATAAACAACATGAACACAATATTACCATATGGAGGGACTTTCAAATATAGACTTACAAAAATCCCTGTCCTTTTTTTCCTTTTAAGTTATTATACTAAGCATGACAAGTTATCATCATTTACAATATGGTACACTGACACAATAAAAACCATGTCACAAATGTGCTGTTATAAATCAGTAACGTTAAGGGAAGACATTTCATGAACTGTAATTATTTCATATGAAATACTATACAATATAAACAGAACATCCAGCTTGGATGACCTTTACAGCAACCAGAGACCAAGTAATATTTTTTTCAGTGCAAACACATTTATACAAGGCAGTCTTGGTTGCAAAACTCCCTTCTAGCATACAGTAAGTCCCACTTGCATTATTTAAATCATTTAAACCTAATGCAACAGTCACATTCAGTCACTCACAGAAGATTACCTGCAGAATTATGATCCCTTTGAATGTAGTCTCTTGTTCATCCATAAGTTAACACCTGTGTGAATTGCTTGATGGGCCCTATTCAGATTTTTCACACTTGCAGGTGAGTGTCCCATGTATTTTAATTTCTGTATATAATCACTGTAAGCAGTAATCAGGGTACTGTTTTGTACGGTTAGGTAGCAGCATCAAGGGGTGTATGCGGGTATGTTTTCCAAGAATCAAATTTGTTTGAAGTTCCTTAGGGTACTTTTTATGACCCAGAACATCTCCCAGAAGAAGCGTTCCGGTGAGTCTGAAAAGCGTCTATGTGTTACATACTTGGTGTAATGGGAGTCTGGCAGGTCAAAAATATGACATATAATGGCTCAGTACTTAATTGCATCCTGAGAATCCTTCCCCTACAAGACCAATTCCCATCTGCCATTAATCAGACAGTCAAAAAACAAATTGCACCCCCCCTCCCGCAATTAAATCCTCTGTACAGTACAGTATACATGGGATGCTGCACTGGCCGATGTTTGATTATAATTCTGGAGGCATAAGCATTGACTCTGTTTGCCAGTCACATGAACTAAGGAGCAGCCACCACATCTATACCTATTCTCCATATAAAAGCTAATAGTCTTATTATGGAAGATCATGAGAAATTGACCCATTGAGCCTACAGCCATACTACATATTGAATCTGTCTAACTCAATCCCCTAGTTATCCAAGTGAAGATGGGCCAGTCCTCCTTTTTACCAGGCACATGGCACCTATGCCACTGATAATCCAAGGCAGGAAGCAATATTGCGAGTGAAAGGCCTGGTGTGCTACAAATAACCTATTTTCTCTCCCATATCTATCTTGCATTGCTTTTACCAAATGCATATCATAGAAACACTTTCAAGCACTCTTTGCTGGGCTGATTTAGGGATAAAGTGTTATGACGTGTCAATACCTGTACTAGTCATGATGAAACATTGGGGGGAAGCCAAACCCTCAGATATGTCAATAAATTTAAAACAGTGAGGCTAGGCCTTTTCAATTACTTTCAATTAAATTAAGCATGATTTTGCACCAACAGTAGATTTAGGACACTATGTCACTTCTGATTAGCTTTCATTAAATCCATTGTCCAAATTCAGTGATAGCACCCAATTTATGATTATGCAGCAGGGCATGCTCAAAGGCCATCTGTTTGTGCTCTCAGTGGTGACACAATGGTCACCTGTTAGGCAAAAGGAGGATGCCTAGATTGTCTCATGTGCAGAAAAATGTATGGTACTTTGGAAGTGCTGCAGACAGTACAAGACCAATTTAGATTGGTATTCTTATCAGCAATGTCAGGGCTGGAAGTGGACTTTAAAAAAAAGTTAGCAATATGAATCGGAAGGATTTCTATTAAATAACAATGCTCTTCTGGATGAGTAGAAAGGAGTGTAAACTACAGTAGACTCTAATATATTGAATGTCTCAATTTGACGTTAGGAAAAGCCCTGTGAAAAACATTTTTTTTAAAAAGTTTTCCTTGATATTGTAGAGTTCCTTTCACTAGTGGGGATGGTTATAGAAGAGCCACTGCAAAACAGTTTTTCTTCTTTAATAGTCTCTCACAGTTAAATTGGCGAAGTTGTGAGATCCTCAGGCAAAAGGCACAATATTAGTGCAATATATTACAGCTCTATCATGAACTGTTTTTTATATCAAAAATTACTCTTTGCAGAAAGAAAAATTGCTGGCACTTCCCTTAACTGACACTTATTGCTGGTGATGTACCTACCGATGGCCAACAATGCTGAATCATCATGCAGCTGTTTCATGGTAATCTGCTTTTTATATATGGGGCTGCAAACATTCTGTATGTTCATGATGATACAATAGAGGTTGACGCTTGAATAATGCAGGTTTTAGGAGTGTTGACCCTCCATAGAGTCAAAACAACCACACTGTTTTGGATCAAACTTTATTTCTAGCTATGGTGGCCATTTTTTTCATCTCTGGGGTCCTGCTGTCCACCAGCAACCTCATTGCTGGAGTAAGGAAAAATCTTTAATTCCCTCTCCCCAACCCATGAAAAATCAGCATATAAGCAAAACTATGGAATTAAAACCTATGCTCTTGAAAGGTCAAGCGTACAAGTGTGGAATCTATATTTAACTCTGGAGTCAGTACTTTCTGAATCTCTGCAAAGAGAGGTGGAAAAATACACCAAGTGAAATCTCAGAACTTCAGAGTGGTTCTGCATAGGACTACTAATGGTCGGGTCCCATATGCTGATTCTAGTCTGATTTTTCCACTCCTCTATCTGACCCTAGAAGCAGGAAAAAAAGTATGTAACACTCAAAAGAAAGCTTTTCTTGGTGCAAAATCTAGATTACTCTGCTGCAGGATTTGGGTTTTTCAGGCACAAGATAATCATGGCCGTAGGTACAGTAAAGCCAGTAGTGTTTTACTCAATTGAATATTTGAGTAATATTTGAATAATCCTGCTTCACATTCCCATACAAGTGATGATGCATGACTTATCCTAAATACAATATACTGTAAAATATATCTAGTACTTCGATAAAAATTACAACATAATGGGGAGGTGCCATTCAATGTTCTTCAACTTCTCCTTCTGCAAAGAGTTCCTTAAATTCTCACTTTTAAAGAAACTAACTACGTAAAAGGGGGGAACGACTACGTCTTTTTTTGGGTGGTTCTGTCAATGCTACCAATTTGCAGAATCTTTTTTTGGTGGTTGTCAATGCTACCAACTTGCAGAATCTCATGCTATTTATTTGAGTGTGACAAACACTGGACAGCATAGAATTCAGTCCCCAAGATGCGCAAGATTGAGAAAATGAAGAGTGTACCACACCAGTGGCTTGTTTTTTTCTGGCAGAGAATACAAATCTTTAAGCTAAACTCTGGCATGATATGTTGTCATAAAAAGGCAGAATAGGGCCCAAAGTGTCTAAATGGAGGCAATTTAAATACTGGGTGTGTCTTCTGCTAAGCCCCAAACTGCCAGTCATATTCCGTATACTGTATATATTAACAGGCTTCTAAATTACAAGCAACATTTGACTTTCTATCTGGTAGAAACTTCAGCAGAAATGGAAAGACAAAGGACAATTACAACCCCCCTTTTGTTCATCTAAAAGGTTCTATGACCTTTGTATATAACCTCATACTACTAAAGCCAAAAGCCAATTGAATACAGTAACAGGAAATCATGGCAATGAAAAATGACTTCATACGTAAGCACCGACACACAAGAGAACATCATGGCCTTTTTCTTCATAAAGTTTTTAACGTTGCTCTCAAGAATACCCTTTTCAAAACATGTTGCTGCATTTCATCAAATTCATGGAGGTAGTTATATGTGTAAAAAAAGTTTTACCATAAAAGTAACATGTTGTATTATAATAATACATATCAAGTGTGCAAAATGCCGACAGATTTGTGTTGACCCTTTAAAGTTGAACACAACATACGAGATTCAACGCATTCAGATTCTGTAAACCTTTCAGTGGATAGGTTATAAAAATGATAAAATGATAACTGGATAATTCATACAAGGTTATCATGAGTTCATCACATGATAACAGTGACAGAAACACTCAAGCTTCATTCGTAAGGGTCAGAGATGAGAAAACAGACCTTTGTAGAGTTCAACTCCCAGAATACAGTACTCCAAAGCAAGCACAGCTGCTTCCATGCTGCTTAGTGGGCTGTGGGAGTTGCGGATGAAGCAAAAATCTGTTGTCATCGCTGATTTTTTATATAAAATCTCATAATGGGCTTTTCCTATGTTTCTTTTTAAAATTTCTATTTATATTACAGGTTTCAGGAGTCACATTAACACTAAAATAAAATGTAAAATATATTTATGGCCAATAGATCTGGCAACATTAACAGGATCTTTTTAAAGCTTGTCTGGCAGCTGAAGGAGAATTTACTGAATAACATCAGAATGTCTTTCATATCAACTTACTCATATCACATGCAGTGATTTTAACAAAAGAAGAATATTTCCCATACATGGCAATACCTTCCCCATTCACATTTTAATACTGTTTTAATTTTTGCTTTCAGCTCTAATTTTAGATATCATTTAGAGAACTGCTAAGTACTATAAATATCACAGCATGCATCAGATTTTTTTTTAAAATTCATAGCTACCATAATGTTAGAGCAATTTCCTCCCTGAAACCTAATGGCTCTGGAGTCTGCAAGTATTAAATATTCCCAGAGTTACATGTGTAAGCAATAAAATTGGTCAGACAATGCATTTCTGGATTATTACAGCATATTGAAAGGCAGAAGGCCAAACAGCATAATAATCTCCATTATATGCACTCAGCCCTAGCTTAGTGCTCATGTAGCTACCACAATGTGTGCATGGTAATTAAGGAACCATCTAGACCTGCTCCTTTATCGACTGATCTAGATACAGGGATTGCAACTCAAATTTTCACAGAACTCAAAATGTTCAGTGTGCACAACAAGATGACATGGATAGACTGCTTCCCTACACTGAAAGGAAGATAGCAGCTCCTGCCTGTTCAGAATTCCAGCCTGCCCCTGCCTTTGAAAGGAATAATCTATTCAAGTGTAAATTGAAACCAATTGTGCCCAGCATTTATAAAGCTATTTCATAAGCACCTGAAAGCTGTTTAAATTGGTTTGAAGTAAGAGTGCACCTTCAGAGGACAACACAGAAATGCAAGTGAAGCTTAAAAAGGACATAAAAATTGTCACCAATACCTGATGAAAATACTCTCTTTAATGGAATGCTTGGTCTTTATCACCTGGTTGTCAGCAAAAGACATAGTGTAAATGTTAATGCATACAGCAATTTACACTGTTTCTGATTTTTTCTGATTTATCACCACCACGTTTGTTTGAAAACAAGTTTCCTATAATATGTGGTTGCATAAACAACTGCCGGTAGGCTTTGGCCCTTTCTACTTTTAAAATTTACTCTTGAAATTGTGGATCTCTCTAAACATTATTTTAGAATAATTTTATTATTAATAAATTACTTTTGATTAGCAGTTTCAGGACATACACCTTAGATATAATGAACTTGTGGATACATAACTGCTGCTATCATCTCTGTGAGAAAGACAGAAGGGACAAAGAAGTGTCTTTTATTGAACTAACCTCTGCTGATGAAAACTGTAGCAAGCATTTTGTACATTAATGAATTTGTTTTATCTTCCCAGTCTCTCAGATCACAAATAATATTTCTGTTAACAAGCTTTATGGGGAATTTCAATTCATATTGTTTTTTAAACTAAGTACTATATTTTCATACCATGCTGAATCACAAAGAAATATAATTCAATAAAAGGCCTGAAGTTTATTATCTCTAGATCTGTTCTCTACAGTGTATGCTAGTTTCAGCAGCCTAATTTAGGCACTCTAAACACTACATAAAATAGAAATATAATATGTCCTTCCACAGAAAGAAATCAACTCTTCGGGCCATTATTCATCATTTGTATCACAAAGAGCTTTCCTGTTCTTTGTTCAAACAAATCATTTTGATATTAATAATAATTTGGAGCAACAGCTGGAATGACACATTTAGGTGACCACCTAACTTGATCTACACTGGCAAAAAATTGTTTTTTACCTTTTATATCACTTAGTGATATGCCTCAATCAATTAAGTTAGGCTTCTCCTTCCTCTTCTTCAATTTAAAGTCTAATATCCCTGCTTGCAACCAGGGGGGAATTAAGAAATATGTTTTAGGTAAACATCTCATACATTTACAATAAATCAAATAAAAAATAGATAACATCTCCATTATCTCCCACCTTTCCCACATCTTTAAAACATGATCTCTTTTGACTGACTTTTTGCTATGGATTCTTGTAAGATCATGTCACGAAGACTCACAGTGAAAATGACAGATGTATAAATAATTCACAGGTCGAGCTGAGGTCTTTCCTAGTCTCAATTGGCATCTGTTTTCCCTCAAGGTAACCCTTAGCTGTTCACTTTCATTGAAGGCTCAGTTTATAAAGGAAAAGAATCAACTCTGTGGCAAATAGTTTAAACAGTGGTAGGGGACATCACATATCTGTGGCATTTTTAAATGAAGTTGGCAACTGCATGACATTGAAAATGCAGATTACACTTACAGTGTCTAGACTTTTATATAGGTGCTCGGTTACGATTAAGTGAAGCAAAAGTGTACATATTATCCCTACTGCTATTCTGTTGCTACAGAGCCGCAAAATGTGAAAAAGCAATACCTTGAAATAAAGATTTCCTTTTTTTTTGCCCCCTAGCCTATGTAGTCGCACAGTTTACACAGATAAAAGAACTGCGGAGTTGAGATGCCTGTTTGTTTTTAGCTCCCAAAAATGTAAACATAGGTCCCAGCATAATAAACTTTACTATATAGGATGAGACAGAACATCTGAGGCAGATACATTATCAAACACTTGTAACAGAAGCTTGCAGGCAATTAGCAGGTTTCTGCAGTTTTTCAGTTTCACTTGTTGGAGGGTCGGCAGTTGCTCGAAAGCTGAACACGGGGCCTGCACCGCCGTGTGCAGGACTGAGGGCTGGATTCTGACGTCTGTTGCTTTCAACAATGCTTGAAGTGTTGGAAGCTAAGCTCTCACGAGTACTGGAGAGAGATAAAAGCAAATACACACATGTGTGTGTGTGTGTTAAGTAAATGCCAGAAGAGAAAGAGGATGGAAAGAGATATACAGTAGAACCCCGTATAGCTATTTTAATCCATTCCAAGGAGCTGATCGCTATGCGGCTTTCATCGTTGTACGATCTTCTCTATCGGAAAATCTGTACAACTATGTTTGGCGCTAAGCGGTTTTTCCCATTGGAAAATTGTTGTACGGATTTTCCCATAGAAATGATCGCTATATTGAACGGCTTTCCCCCCTCTAAGTCTCATCGCTATGCGATTTCATCGCTGAATGGGGCAATCGCTATACGGGGTTCTACTGTAAATCATTTCCTTTTGAACCTAATAGTTCTATCAACAGTTTAATTATCAATGCAAATACCTGTCTCACAGACTGTAAATTCCATTCATGTGCTGGAAAAGTATTCAGAGTTAGTACTGAGCGAAAAAAATAGCAATTCAGAACTAACCCCAAGTTCCTTATTTAGTTTTGTAATTTTTAATACACAAGATACTAACTTTTATAGATTTAAAAACAGGCAGCAGAGTATATAAACAATGTCTCACCACCAAAAGTCTTTCAACACTCATCAAAGGAAGAAAATCCATTGCTTTGTGGAGAGATCTTTCCCACTGCCCAGCATTTATTTAATAAACTAGCTGGGTTGCTAAGTGGTTGACATAGAGGTTAGGAGTTTCCCCAATGTGGCTCCTGGGAGAAGCTGGCCTGTATAGTCATCGTCAAGATGTAATCCTAAAGCAATGATGCAAACCTTTTAGAAACCGAGTGCCCAAACTCACCTTTGCCACAGACTCAACAGGCTGCCTTCCGCGCCACACCCGCCTTACCCGACAGGGGAGGGAGGAAGCGCTTCCTTTGGGCTGCTGGGCAGAGGGGGGGGATGACGAACTCTGCTGGGGCAACAGTGTGCATGGCCACAGAGAGGGCTCTGAGTGCCCCCTCTGGCACGCGCGCCATAGTTTCACCACCACTGTCCTAGGACACCAGGCAGAAGAAGAGAATGGTAAGCGAATGTGCATATTTTTATGTAGAAAACTCTGAAAAGGAGCACCAGAAGACAGAATTGACTTGATGGCACACTGTTATTAACTATCTACTTCAGGGGTGCCCAAACTACGAACCCCAATGCCAATCCATCCGGCCCATGAAGCCCTCATTGCTCCCTAAAGTGGAAGTAAAATGCGCCTGTATGGCACATTTTATTTCCACTTTCGGGAGCGACGAGGGCTTCATGCGCTGGATGAATTGGCATTGGGGCCGGGGCTGGCACCTGGGCCATAGTGACCAGCCCCATGAACCACATGACCGGCCTACGGCCCAAAAATTTTGGGCACCCCTGATCTATTTAATGGGCATAATTCTGGTTCCAGGATCCAACATCTTTTACTATAGATGTTTGCTCTGTTGAATGTATTCTTTACATCTAGCACGGAATATAAACCTTTTTACGTCCATCTCCTTTTTTAAAAGCAGAGTACACTATAGTGCTAATGGTTATTAAAATTAATGAGAATACTTAAAATACTCAGGACAGAAGGTATCCTTTATGCTGAGCCCATGTTAGAATGCAAATGTGTCATCTGCCATTCAAGAGAGACAACCAATATATTCATACTGCAGGTGCACTACAGACTTGCACTCAAGAACAGTCACCCTGGATCAGATGCGTGGTTGGCATGAGTAATCTAAGATATGAGAATTATTGTTGAGTCACAGGCTCTGGTGAGCATCAGCACTTATTCCTCATTATGTAGCATACAGATCATTTCAGGATAAATCTGAAAAGTCTTTAAAAGTTTGAAACTGAAAAAAGAGACTCAAATCATATCTTGTCTACACATATCTCAGGAATAGGTATTTTCTGTATTTCATGTGTGTTCTCAATGTGCACCTGAACATGCACAAGTGCAAGCGATGATGGGTAATAAACTAGATAGAAAAATAAATTTGGTCATCTATATCTTATTTGAAGATGTGCTGTTCACTTTATGCTAAACCATTCCTAGATAGCCAATTACAGTGGTACCTTGCATAGAGCATAATGAGTTTAATGGGATTGCTCTTTAAGCGAAACACATGAAAAAAGCGCTGTAGCTGTCATTGTAAGTGACTGATTGTGACTTCTGGCGGGGGGGGGGGAGATTGTGAACCCCGATTTAGTTGTTAAGTGAGTTTTTTTTATTGTTTTTAGTTGTTAAGCAAGGCAACCATTCAGAGAAAATTCTGCTCTTTAAGTGAGTTAGTTTCTAAGCAAGGCACTCTTTATGCGACGTTTTACTGTACTCTGTTACAAACAGATTTGCGCAGTTTCCAGAAATGCCATCAGTCTTCAACAAAAATTACAGATTAATGGTATGAGTACATTATCCATAAGCAATAAAAGTCAGGATGATGAACACACCTGCTTTAGTTCTTACTGAGTGTGTATAAAACATATGAGCGTATAAAGCAGTAGAGTAACTTTTTGAACTGAAAATTGATGCTGACTAAACTGTAACCCAAAGGTGCCCAAACTAAGGCCTGTGGGCCACCCTTGTTGCTCCAGGAAGCGAAAGTAAAATGCACCCACGCATAACGCTGCGTATGGCACATTTTACTTCCGCTTCCTGTCAGAGGAACCACGTGACTGGCCAGCGGCCTGAGAAGTTTGGTCACCCCTGTGTAACCTAACCTAGATAGTTTCCTAACAATTACCTTTCTTTTACTAGAATTAAAGTATGGTTAATGTTAGAAAGCACCCAGCATTCTTCAGAAATCTTAAAACATAACAATACTATGGGATCAACCTGGGACACTGATGAAAAGAGATAAAATCTAATCTAATATATAGAAGCAAAAACTATGAAGTTGAACTTAAATTTGTACTGCAATTTCTTCTTTTATACTATACTACACTTAAGCATATATAAGAATAGTGTCAATTCTGATTTCTGGTGATCTTTTCCAAGGTTTTCTAGGTAGAGAATACACAGAAGTGGTTTACAATTCTCTTTTTCTGGGGGTATCCAGGGACTGAGTAGTTTGCCCATGGTAACACAGGCTGGACCTTCTCCCAGGAAGCACAGTGAGGAATCAAACTCCCAAACTCTGGCTCCACAGCCAGATACCTGAGCTATCCAGTCAGCTGTCAGAGGCAGTAGACCTCTGTTTATTAGTTGCTGGGGAACATTAGTTGCCTGGTAAATTGTTAGACCCCAATAGAGGCTGAGCACAGGTCAAACATCACCTGGTAATTGGAAATCTCCATGCAACCCATCACAACCAATATTATAATGTCTGAGGGCATGATCAGAAAGTGCAAATTCCTTCTCCTCCTCCTTCAACCACTCATTCTTAACTATGAATCCTATGCAGAAGCATAACCAAGGAATCCTTCATGTGCCTAGATTTAGAATTATCAACTCACAATAAATGTGTATAGGACTAAGCACATACCACCTTAGTAACCTCTTGGTAGGCTCAACTAATGTAACAGACATAGGTTCTCTCCCCCCCCCCACTTGATAGTTTATAGCACACTTCTGATGGATTCTTCCCAAAGGGGCTCAACTATTTGTTGGCTGATCATTTCAGAGGGCTAAGTCCCCTTCATATAGCGGGAGCTCCATGCAAAACTGTCAAAATGCCACAAGAGAACAACAGCACAGCCACACAGTGCTTAATGTATATGATATTAGGGAATTGATTAAAAAAATCGATTTTAAAATCCTACCGTGGAGAATTGAACCCACTGTCAACTGTGATGCTGCTGCTGTCCATGCTGTCCAATCTAGCTGAATGTGTGGCTCTCTGGTTGTTGCTGTTTTCAGTTTCCTTTGGAGTGAGGAGAGTGAGATTCTTCTCAAACTTCCTTTGTAGGTCTCTTTCTTTCTCCCGCTCAAGGAGCCACTGCATAGTGCCCACATCATCCCGATTCTTTTCTTCTTCAGTGTTCTTATTCGTCCCTTCTTCAGAGTCATCATCATCAGAGACATTGTAATAATCGAAGGCTGCTTCCTGGTTTCCAGCGGTCTCTTGCTGTCTTTGTGACGCAGGTATGACTTGCGGAACTGAGGTCACCATAGCTTGTTCCAGTTTGTCGCACCTGCTTGGCAACGTGTCTGGAGGTGTCTTTTGATGAGGTTTTAATAGTGGCACACTAGGCTTGTGGAAACTGTTAACAGACAAAGTACTGTGAAGAGGCTTAAAAAGTGTGTCTTTGCTAAATATCTCTTTCCTCTTATCAAGGCTACTAGATTCTGTGTTATGATGCTGGACCAGTCGGCCATTTGCAATAACTTCAGGGGGGTGGCTAGCGGCAGTTGGCCCACTGCTGTTGTTTGGTCCTTTGGGCGATTCCTCTTTGTGCGCTCCAGATTCCCTGGCTATGTGTTGTGACTGCCTCTCTGAGGGGGATACCTTTTTAATACTATCTGTTAAAGTCACTGTGTCATGGTCATCTTTATTCTTCCCCAACGGTGAAGGAGCAGTAAGCACAGTTTCACTAGAAGTGTTACACTGAAAATAATCATCAATGGCTGATTTTGCAGTACAGGAGTTGAGCTCATTATAAAGTGGCAAATTCTCTGCTGGCTTGCTTTGCTCCAACAGGTTACAAGTGGGAGTTTCTGCACCGCCACCAGTTTTTTCAGGTTTAATTATATCTTTGTAGCTTGCAGGCGAGATAAGAGCCCTTTGATGACCAAGTGACTGTGAAGGCCTTAAGGTGCTATCGTCGATATATGATTGGCTGGTTGTTTGGTCATCTTGGCTACAAGCTTCCACTATATCTTGAGGCGCACCTAAAGAAGCTGCACCCAGAGGTCCTTTTGAATTATCCATTGATCGAGACCGTTCCTTGGCTTTATTAGGCCTCTCATTTCTTGATCTCCGGTCCTGTGTATGGCTGTGGCTTCGGTGGACTTTAGAATGGGAACTTCCCCTTGAAGGCTCAGGAAAAGGCATTTCAGTTCTCCTTTTGGCTAGTTCACCAGATACATCCCATTCAGGTGTCATAGGAAAGTGTGATTCAAGGACATTAGGACTACTGTGCATGATAAAGTTGTCCCTTTTGTGTTCTATTATGAAGCAGCCTTCCCGTGGGGACCTTGTGAGAGGATCATAGAAACCATACTCTCTTTCACCCGGTACCTCCAAATGGGAGCCCTCTGAAGGATCTCCTTTAGAGACTCGAGTTTTACTGTGCGACCGAGATTTCCCATGAGACTTCCTATGACTTCTACTCTTCTTGCTTCTCCCACTATGGTGAACTGAAGAGCCAGCCTTGCTTCTTTGAGCTTTTTCTTCTTCAAGTTTTTTCATTAGTGCAGTGTGCCTCATGACATTTTCTACAGTCAAATCTGGATTGATACGCTTAATAATCTCCATCTCTACCTCCCTAGGTATCGTGGTAGGCGTATCTTCATCCCTCAAAGGCCACTCCTCTGGAGGAAACTGGGCAGAAAAATTCGCCAGCTGTTTCGTCTTATCCTTTTTGAAACTTAAACGAAACAACTTCAGCCCAAATTTTTTAGACTGCTTTTCTCCATCTTTAGGTTTTGTTAGTGTCTCTGTTTTGTAAGAAAAATTTACAGTACTTTTACTTTTTTCAGTGGGTGGCACCTGGCACAAAGAAGGGGGGCAATAGGAGTCCTTGCAGTCTTTTGGTGATTTCCTTTGTAGCGTGGAGGCATGTATACTGTGCATGTCCTCTCTGCAACAATGGCAAGAGTCGCAGTGGTTTTTGGGTAACGTTCGGTCTCTGACACAGCCGGAGGTGGAAGGAGTTATAGTTCCTTGCTGTGGAGAGGTACACTGAGACCTGTCGGGTATCCTCTCATCAAGATGGTACCATTTACTGTTAGTTCTTATCAGAGATGGTGTTATAAAGTATGTTTGTGGGGTCACAATGAAGTAGCCATCTGGAGTTGGGTATATTTTCCTCTCTCGTACAAGCATGTTTAAAGTATGCCGAAGGATTTCAGGGCTTGGAGTTGGAACACCTAAAAATACATAACAACATATATTATTCAATTATCATGGAAGGTTTAGTTTTCTTTCAATGTATTTTTTCCAAAGTATTTAGACCTTTGATATAATTTTAAAATTGAGGTGTTCTGGACAAGCAAAACATGGTCAAGAATCTTTCAGTATGATTGTTTTAAAATGACCTCTCACTCTTAAGTACTTTAAATATTAACACACTGATGGAATGGAAAAATTGTACTGTATTTATTTCAAAATGTTGGTAAGCCTTGAACTCAAAAGTAATACCCTCAGCAAAAGGGAAAATCTATTTTTGGAGGCATCTGATCATGCATTTAAATAAAACAAATTTTCTTCATATAATACACACTGCAATTTGAAGTAAAGGTTTGGTTCATTGTACAATGTTTTTAAAGGAAGCCACACAGTACATTGATATGTGAACAGTGGAACCAACTGCCTCAAGAAGTAGTGAGCGCTCCAATACGGGAAGCATTCAAGAAAGAATTGGACAGCCTTATGTCAAATCTGCTTTGATTTGGATTCCTGCAAAGGGGGGAGGGGTTCATTTCATTTCATGGAAGGCCCCTTCCAACTTAGTTCTTCTAGGTCTTGAGTGATTTTTATGTTTCAAAATAATTAGTCAATTTAGAACAGTATTATTTCATTTGTGAAAAAACGCGGTACTTGTGGAACCTGGTTCTGGTCTATAGAAAAGGCTGGAATCCCTTACATTTACATTTGCACAACTGATTGCATACTTTATTGCAGAATTATTGTAAAGGTGTCAGAAAAAAACAAGTCCACAACTAGAAGGTCTAATAGAGGTAAGGTGTTGCACAAACTAAACTTCTCTATGCTATTATAGATCAGCCTCATAGGTTCACCATTTCCCATCCATTAACAAATAACTAAAAATAATCTTACAAGTCCCAAGCACATAATGCAGAATTTCAGATCACTTTCCTATTTGAGACTAAAAAAAGAAAAAGAGAAAATGACTAATGCAATGAGACAATTTGCTATAAAATGTGTGATGCTGTGTTGGATATTTTAAAACACATATCATCATACAATTGTGGGGGGAAATTCCCTAGAGGAAAAAAAAAGCCGTATCACATTAGCTAAGTTTCATTATACATCTATTTATCTACTGGGTCAAATGTGACAATACATATCCTTCAAATACAAAAACCAAAGTTATGCACAGACCTATTCTTTTATAGGCAATAATTAGCACCTTCTTTCTTTCCCTTGCCACAACCAAGTAAATTCTACAGCAATAACTGATTATTACTTGCTAATAGAAAACTGGAGAGGAGATGGACAAAGAGGCAGCAACAGCCTTAGAAACAAATACAGCAATACCTCATACAAAGTCCACTTCGTACAACATCGAATTCATACAACATCGCCTAATTCCTTGAAAAAAGTTGCCTCATACAAAGTCACTTTGTATGAGGCGCTGGGGTTTTCTCCAGGTTGCATTGTGCCTGGGCAGTATAAAAGGCAGGACACATGCGTGCATTGCTCTTGTGGGTTTTGCACAAGGCGAAGAGTGTTTAGAAGTGGTTTTGAGCGTGATTTTTGATTTTTTTGAATTTTTTTCATCAGAATTTTTAGAAGCATTCCTGGGATTTTTGCAGCATTCTTCAGGTTCTTGGACAATTAGGGTTGTTTGACATGTTTTTGTAATGTATTTAGCCTTTATACAATGATTTCTTAAAGTTCTGTCAGTTTCCTGTCTGTTTCCTTGACTTTACCCTGAAGTCTGTGCTGTTACAGTACGATATATCTCTATGGAAATGACATTGTACGAGGCATCGCGGCAAGGATTTGGACGTTGTATGAGGCATCGCGGCTAGGATTTTGCATGCCTCATACAAAGTCCAAATCCGTATAAAGTCCAAACTTGTGGAACCAAGTTTGGACGTTGTATGAGGTATCATTATAGTACCTAAGCAACAAAGAGAAGATCAAGTAGTCAGATGAGCACTGACACAGCGACAACCTATCTTATTGGTTTGTCATACTAAGTTCTGATCTCTACAACATGAACAGAAGGATGAGGGCTTGGCATAATTATTGCCAGTTTCCTATGTAAAGATACTCCTAAGGAAACAGGCATATAAGAAAACAAAAAGAAAAACAATAATAAAAGAAAAAGAAAAACACTGCAGCACAAAAACACTGCAGCACAATTTTTATTTTATTATTATTGTTGTTTTCTGATATGTCTGAACCACAGACTAACACGGCTACTATTCAAAAAAATCCCTAAGGAAACAGGAAGCTCCCTTCTAGTTTTACACTAGTTCTCCTCTTAATGTGGATGAATGTTTTTATTTGAAGGGAAATCAAGAAGAGAATGACAGGTAGAATCATATATACACATAGCAGCAGGAGGAAGAGGGGAGGAAATGCCAGTTCAACTTCAGCTAAATATCCCTTCATACGTTTCTCTGTCTTAAGAGAGCCTGGGCTCTATTGTATACATTCCCAATGATACATATAGAACAGCTAAACATGCACTGTTCTATCTTCTATATATAAAAAAGAGAGGTGTTTGTTTGTGGGTCCCGTATGCATTCCCACACCCCTGAACGGATCCACACCAAAGTTGGCACACACCTACCTTGGGCGTCCAGCATCATAAATGTCAGGGTCTGGACCTTCGTGGGGGGGCCTGCACCCCACAAATCAGGAAAAACGCAAAAAGTACACCTCCCAGCGGCCACTGCGGCACACAGCAACCAATTGACAAGCCTGGCCTGCGCATGTAATGGGCGGGGCAACGGCTGTGTGGCTGAAATACAAATGGCCATCACCCGCGCAGCAGGCAGCCATGGGGAACTCCAGGGCCCAGGCACGGACATAACGGGGCCGCTGCGGCCAGGCCAACGTCGCCGCCTGTCGGCTCTGGCACCCGGGATGGAGAGGTCCCCAACAACAAGGGCGCCAGAGAGGGAACAACATGGGCGAGGTGGTGCGGACATCCGTGGAGGCACCGGAAAATGCCACAGCGGGTCCGGAGCGGGTCCAGGACCAGCCCAGCACCCCTGGTGCTGCCGCGGCAACGACAGAGGCCCAGACTCACAGCCGCTGCCACCCCAGGAGGTAAGGGGGTGCCCCCCCATGACACCAGGGCAAAGCATCGCTGCCGCCCGTTGCCTCTGGTGCCCAGGGTGGAGAGGCCCCCACGGCCCGGGTTGACGCCCCCCACCGAGAAAGACGCCGGCAGGGAACGATGCGGGCAAGGCGGTGGGAAACACTACAGTGGAGCTGGGGCGGGTCCAAGACCAGCCCGGCTACCCCCGGCGCTGCCGCAGCCACCACAGAGGCCCAGACCCACAGCCACTGCCACCAGCACGGGAGATATTGGGGCGCACTCCCAATGACACCCAGCCAAAGCCGAGCACTAAGCTAGTACTACATATTCTTAAGCTCTCCACTTCATTATGTCTTATTTACTTTGAACAATTTTGCCTATTCTTTCATAACATTCTGAATACTGAAACATTCTAATTTTAAGACTGTCTTCTAGCTAATATTGACTATTAAATTTTAGATCCTCTAATTTTGCCAGTTATTCTCAGGCTTTCCTATTCTACTTTCACAGAATTCATTTGGAGCTATGTATGGATTTTTAAAATTACTGTATGTCAACACCAATACTTAATGCCTAGAAAATTAATTGTATTTGGATATTTTTTACCTTATTGGGTTTTCAGCTTCTAATTTTGTCATTAACATTTCAGTAATGTAAAGCTCATTAACCTTGACTAAATAGTTCAACTATTTGAAAATTCCACAGAAATAAAAAAAGCTTTCACATCTAAAGGTTAATCTGAAAAGCTGCTACAATTATTAATCAATCAAAATTAATAACCTATCACATACTATCAAACCCACTGTTCAACTTCAGAAAGAAAGGAGATTCAACACAAAACAAATATCTACAGTATAATAATTATGTGCCATCAAGTCAATTCTGACTTATGGCAAAATTTAATAAATTCATGATACCAACAGCACCTGGAATCAGATTGGATAAATTCCCCCAGAATATATTTATGCATCAACTTCTTGTTCAAATGCCTATCTCATTCTGGCAAAGTTTACAAAAATAAAAGTCAGACCACTTAGGCAAGGTGGAATTTAAAATACTGTTTCACTGCAGCACTGTTGTTTAAGATTATGTAGTTCTTTAATAATGCAAAACTCAAATCTGTCTGGACACTAAATCATCAGACATGTACATTTTCTGCATTCCAAGAAAGCGTACTGTGTCCTCCATTGAGTTTCCAGACAAAAGATTATATCTCATGCTTCTAACAAAAAAGTCTGACCTAAGGTGAACCCAGTTAAATGTAAGGCACATTTTAAGCTGCTATGTATAAATTGGAAGCAGTTTAGAAAGAAGATGTACAGGAATTCTAGTTTCCGAGGGAGGTCACAATGAAGCACAGCAGCTGTCAGAAAAGGATGTACAGTATTCACAAGGCAACAGCAACATTAATACTTAAACTGCACTTCAGTTGTTTGGTTTTTTCATCATGCTTAGATACCCCTATATGGTTTACTGATTTTGTAATTACCAGGACAGCACAAGTAGCCAAATCTTATACAGTACTGTATTCTTCTTCCAGAATAAAAACTCCTCTTGTTCTTTCATGTATATTTGAACAATCAGCATCTACACTACGATGGTCCTTTAGAACGTGTATCTTCTAGCCCAAGGGTCAGCAAACTTGGCTCTCCCGATGTTCTTGGACTTCAATTTCCAGAAGCCCTGATCACCAGATATACTGACTTGGGCTTCTGGGAATTGAAGTCCAATAACATCTGGAGAGCCAAGTTTGCTGACCCCTGTTCTAGCCCCATGTCTTTTGGTGCAATTTCACTTTTAATGTACATTATACATTTCTACTAGCTGAGAGACTTATTTATCTCTTTCTGTTATTTCTCTTTATGCACTTCAATGTATTTTCTATTTTGCTGAATCTAATTTTTATTTAAGACTTTATTTGCTCTTCTGCTGTTCAAAACCTTTCCCACAAATAATCCTACAGTCAGCCTTTATAAATACTGAAAAGGAAAGGGGAAGATGAGCAGCCATTTGGATCATTATATTAAAGAAGAAAATATGGACATACCTATTCAAGTTTTAATAATTTCCAGGAACTTATAGTTTTATTGGAGCAAATAAAATTAGCTCATTGGCTGCTAGGTATCATGTGGCAAATTAATCAATAAATGACTTGGGTCCAAGCTCTTCAAAAGAATACATTTCCTTCTAAGAACCTACTCACATTTTAAAACCTTGTACAGTGGAACCTCAGATAACATCTGTTTCTGAGAACATTGTATCCAGATAACGTCCTGATTTTAGGCCAAAAGAAGTGCATCGGATAACATCCTTTGAACGTTATCCGATACGGATGTTTTTCTGCGTGCACACACTGCCGCTGCCATTTTGGATTCTCTGCCACCCCTGCTGCCTCTGGGGGTTGGGGGGTGGTGGGGGACCTGATGTGCGCTGTTTCTGACATCCCCAAACCTTACTGGGCGGTGCTGCAAGACAAAACCTGCAGCCGACAAAGAAGTCCCCCCCTCAGGCCTTTTCCCTAGCAGCAGCGCCTGCCAAGGTCCGCGGACGTCGGAAACAGCCCGGATCGGCTGTTTAATGACAATCTAGCATGAAATAAATCATGCTAATATTCTGAACATCAACATTTTCAACGCTCATGGAGGACAAGATACTGCAAAAAACTTTATAGAAAAGGACAAAATTACAAGAAGTTAATTTCTAGTTCAGAAGATCAAAACTTCCACAATTTCTTTTCTTTTCCTGCTCAACTTGCCGGGGTGTGTGATCTAAAATACATTCTATTTTAGAAAGAAATAGTAGTGTGAACTTTGTGCCTTCTCCACCACCAATATGGATCATTAATTTCATACACAAGCAAAACTCTAAAAAATAGTCATAAGTAAAAAATGATAACAAAGGTTAACTGTATAAGATGAGCCTTCAATTCTAGAACCTGGTAGGATCTGCTTCTGCAAAAACAGACAAATATAAATGCAAGCATAGAATTACATTCTATTCTACAAGCAACTTTTTCCCATGGCCATTATCTTTTCAGTTAAGAAGCAATATTTTAATGTCTACATTATATTCCCTCTACAGCAAAACTAGTTAGATGGAAATGGTTTAAAATGGAATTGAAGTGAGGGCAAAAGATGCAAACTGATACAGTATATACAAATGCTTTTCAGGATTCCTAACCTATTAATAAACTGAATACATAAATATTAACTATATAATTCTTATTTAATAAATAAATTCATAATAAATAAGAAATTGCAGGGGTAAATCAACATCTCAGCTGGCCTAAAACCAAAAAATTATTAATGGATATAAAAAGATTACATATTCTGCCTGAAAATTCATTCACTGATGCTGCCATTTTGCTCTTACCATCTGGTGGTGTAATATGCTACATACAATGTCATGCACATAATCTAGTTTCAGTACTGTGTTGCGAATGAAGTTTATGGCATCCTTCTTTTATAAAGTTTCTCACAAGAGCTGCCCTCTTTCAAATAGCTTATAGCAGATTAAAACTGGTGAACAGTCACACACAAAGAGCAAGAAAAGAAAAATAACACACCAGAAATGAGATGTGTGTGTGCGCCAGACTCCCTATCAAAGTGAAGTACGGTACATGATCTGAAAATATTTCTTTGAAAATAACTCTGTAAAACTTTACGAGTGGTAATGAAAATGTGAATTAGTACTGTATATATACAATAGTACTGTATATATTTTACCTGGAAAGCAGGTTGTTAAATGTTCCATTAGTGCTTCTTGTGTGACTTGTTTTCGTGCAGAGTTCATTGCAGAAATGGCCAAACAAAGGATTTCCCCAAGTGGGATAAACTGTGATTGACTGATGGGAGACATACTGATAGGAGATACATCACCTGCAGAGAAAAACAAAACAACATTCAGTCATGTATTTTGCTAAACTATCATTAAGTCAGGATGATTCTATGGAGAGAAGAATGGTGTTTCTGTCACAGTTTTGGGATAGAACTTGAGAGAAAAAGAGGAAACTTAGATAACAAAAATATTTTTGCAGTACATTTTACATTAAAATAGGTTGGAATTTACATTAAAATCTGATTTGAAAATGGGACAAGGAGAGAGAAATACAATGAGATTAAAAACAACCCACTTTTTTCTGTCTACCTTAACATGTATGCTCCCATGTATGCTTAACATGGCAGTATGCTCCCAAACGTGGAGCCAAGGTGGCGGAGCGTTCAGACGCTGTGGCTGAGAGCTCCTTGCTTTTGAGAAAGGGTCAGTTAAGTAGGGTTATTTATAGCCGTCAGGAATTGTTGTTTTATAGAAGCAGAAGTGGAGACTGTGTTATGTGTGGAAAACTGTGTGAAAAACTGTGGGCTTGCAAGATCCCAGAAATCATAAATCATCGAACCTGGAGGAGGAGGACGAGAGAGCGAAGGCAAAAAAGAGGCTGTAGAGGTAATGGCCATGTGAACACGAGGGCAAAGATAAGAAAACAAAGTTATAAATAACCTCTCCCAAGTATTTTCTATTCCAATGTGAGGTCTTTGGTGAACAAATTTGATGAGTGGAGACTGCGTGTTGGAGCTGAGGGAGACTTTCAGGATTGCTGTGCATTGCTACTCACAGAGACATGGCTTAACTCTTTCATTCCCAACATAGCTATTGAATTGCAAGGCTATACTACACACCGGTTGGACAGGACAAAGGATTCTGGCAAGAAACAAGGTGGGGGAGTGTGTATCTTCGTAAATCACAACTGGTGCAAGGACTCGGTCAGGTTGGATAGCCACTGTTCCCCGGAGGTAGAGTTTTTAATGATTAAATGTAGACCTTTTTATCTCCCCCGGGATTTTACAGTAGTATTAATGGTGGTGTATGTGGCACTAACTGCAAATGCACGCATGGCCATGGATATTTTGTATGAAAACATCAATACTAAACTGAGCAAATACCCAGAGGCCGTGCTGATCATCGCAGGAGACTTCAATCATACAGACTTAAAGGCAGTATTCCCAAAATTTCATCAGCACATTAAATGTGCAAGTAGGGGGGAGAATACTCTTGACAAGGTGTATACGAACATTAAACGGGCATATGAGGTTAAGCCCCTGGCACACCTTGGTAGGTCAGATCATGTGTACCTGCTTTTGACACTAGCATACACACCCCTTAGGAAACAAGCCCCGATACAAACACGGACTGTTACTGTGTGGCCTGATGGAGCCTCTCAACAGCTGCTGGACTGTTTCCAGGAGACCGATTGGAATGTGTTTGACCATCAAGATCTGGAGACCTACACATCAACGGTCCTGGATTATATTAGATTCTGCACCGCCAACGTCACCAGGGAAAAGCATGTAAACATGTATCCAAACAGGAAGCCCTGGATGACGAGTGAAGTTCAGAGGCTGTTGAAGGCCAGAAACTTTGCTTTTAGAACTGGAGACCGGGTATTGTATAGTATAGAAAGGGCGAACCTGAAGAGGGGTATAAAGAAGGCAAAAGCTGTGTATAGAGGGAAAATTGAAGATCACCTGAGTAGTCACGACACCAGGCAAGTGTGGCAGGGGATCCAGCACCTTACTGACTACAAACCCAGTAATTCATCACCTGTAGAGAGCAGTGCTTCTCTGGTGGAGGAGCTGAATACCTTCTTCGCCCGATTTGAGGTAACACCAGCAGTGGATCCAGCAGTGTTGCCAGAGTCATCGTCATTACTCCCCTTAGGGAATGTTGCCAGGATGGAAGAGGGAGAAGTGAGGCAAATATTAAAAGGGATAAATGCGAACAAGTCTATGGGTCCTGATGGAGTGGCTGGTAGGGCACTGAGAGACTGCTCAGAACAGCTGGCAGAAACTTTTATGAAGATTTTTAATCGGTCTTTGGCCCAAGCCATTGTCCCACCTTGTCTGAAATCCTCTACTATTATACCTCTGCCTAAAAAGCCTAACATAGATAGTCTGAATGACTTCCGCCCTGTGGCGCTTACACCTGTCATAATGAAATGCTTTGAAAATTTGGTGCGGAACCGTATTATGGCTTGTTTACCAGTTGGACTTGACCCTTGTCAATTTGCATATAAGAGAAAGAGATACACGGAGGATGCTGTGGCTACGGCCCTACATGCTGTTCTGACCTATTTGGAGAAACAAGGGACTTATGCGAGACTGTTATTTGTAGATTTTAGTTCTGCTTTTAATACTATTCTTCCGCATAGACTGGTGCCCAAATTATTAGATCTGGGGCTTCTGCCATGCTTATGCAGGTGGATACTAGATTTTCTATCAGATCGTTTCCAACGGATCAGGATGGGCTCTCATGTCTCTGCAGATCTCAGTATAAGTACGGGGACTCCGCAGGGGTGTGTGCTGAGCCCGCTTCTGTACACGCTTTACACATATGATTGTGTTCCCAGTTATCCCAGCAATAAGGTCATCAAGTTTGCAGACGACACAACGGTGGTGGGTCTGATTACTGCTGGGGAGGGGGAGTCGGCTTACAGGAAGGAGGTTGAGATGCTGGTGTAGGGAAAACAATTTATGTGGACTTTAGAAAATGCAAATTGAACATCCAGCCACTTATTATTGAAGGGAATTGTGTGGAACAGGTCTCGGTGTTTTGATTTCTGGGAATGGAGCTGAGGGATGATCTAACATGGGGAGCAAACACCAAAGCTCTGATGAAGAGAACACAGCAGAGGTTATACTTCTTGAGGATCCTCAGGAAGAACGATCTTTCAAAGGACCTGCTGTTGGCATTCTACCACTGTACCATAGAAATTGTGTTAACCTATGGTCTGTGTGTATGGTTTGGGAGTTGTACAGCTAGGGAAAGAACAATGCTGTCCAGGGTCATAAAGACTGTGGAGCAGATAATCGGGCATACTCTTCCCACTCTAGATCAAATCTATGCCACCAGGTGTTATAAGAAAGCTGTAGAGATTGCACAAGATAGTACACACCCCGGGAATGATCTCTTTCAGCTTCTGCCTTCTAGAAGAAGGTATAGGGTCATAAAGACCAGGACCAGCCGCTTGAGAAATAGTTTCTACCCAAAAGCGGTTCTGGCTTTGAATACAGTGCAATGCAGTCTATGAAGGAGCTTCTGTATATAGTTTTTAGAGTTTTTAGGGTTTTAGAGTTTTAGAGCTTTTAGGGGTTAAATGTGTATATGTTTGGGTGGGAGTATGTTGATAATTTTGTATAGTTGTATTTTATTTAGGTTTTGTTGGGTTGTTAAGTGTTCCCCCCCCCAACCTCGTTGTTCTGTGCAGGACAATGACAATAAAGATCTATCTATCTATCTATCTATCTATCTATCTATCTATCTATCTATCTATCTATCTATCTATCTATGTACTAATGATGTGCAATTTTTTGTTTGCTTTATTCTACATTGCATGATCTTATGATTTCACTGATTATACATTTAAATCAATTTATTCTATCATCCAGAGAACTTTATATTATAGGATACCACTCAGCTCTGCATAAGTAAACAGGTAAAATGCAAAATAGCTTAACGCTTACACAGTAAACCTCAAATCCACAATTTCATACTATCCAGAATGATAGCCATCAAACAATGATGATAGCCCATCAAACAAAGCAGTCTTTATTTCCCTAAAGAACAGTCAAATGCTTCTTAGATTGCTATCAGAAAATACTCCTATGTGTGTCATATTTATATACAAGTGTTCCAAACTCATTAAGGACCCACACAAATGATCCCTCCTAAACAACTGTTTGGACAGGAAGCTAGCTTTAGTGCCTCTTGTTCATTTCCTGTTTTTATACAGGAATTTTACATTTAACACAATACTGTAACATGTAGGCTAAACTGCTCTCTAGATGCACTGGTGGAGCTACAGTGGGACTTCGGTTAACGTAATTAACACATGTTCTCTGGGACGTTTCTTACAGCAAAAATTACTTTAACCGAACTTCCCATAGGAATGCATTGAACGCAATTTCCCATAGTAATACATTGAATACCAAAATACATTAACTGAAATGCGGCTTCCCATAGGAGTGCATTGAAAACCAATTAATCTATTCCGAAAAATTCCGTAAACTGAGCCACTATTTTCTATTTAAAAATTTGTTATGCGATTTTTATGTTAACCAAGTCGTTTGTTAATCGAGGTTCCACTGTACTTGGTTCAAGAAGATAAATGCACTGTGCATTATATAGCACTAAGCTGAACACACCCGTTACAGTGCACTTATGAATATCTAGTTCTACAGGTGAAACTCAGAAAATTAGAATATCATGCAAATATTCAATCATGAATCATTTCACTTAAAAGGTTAAACAAATATATGAGATAGGCTCACGACATGCAAAGCAAGATATGTCATGCCTTAATTCGTTATAATTGTGATGATCATGGTGCACAGCATACATGAGATTATGTGATGATTATGGGGTACATGAGATTGGGGGGTTGGGGTTTTCATAAACTGTAAGACATAAGCATCAATATTATAACAAAGTAAGGCTTGAACTATCTCACTTTGCATGCAATGAGTCTATCTCATATATTTGTTTCACCTTTTAAATTGCATTACTGAACCGAATGAACATTTCCACGATATTCTAATTTTCCGAGTTTCACCTGTATGTGTTGTATACTTCTGGTAGAGACCTACAAACGGTAGAGCACTTGTTCCTACACAGAGATGATAATAATAATTTTGTGTCAGAAATTATTCTGGATTGAAAAGAATTTTGTGGGAGAAACTCCACTCAGGGAACACCCAAATGAGGCTCCTTTCATGTCCCCAAGAACTGGGACAGAGACGGGTTCTCAATCTGTCATGCAGTACCCGGGTCTCAAACTGTCAACTTGCCAGCAAACAAGGTGAGCTTTTTAACCACTGAGCCACCACAGCCCCTTTATACAGAGATGAGCAGGAGTAGAGCCCTGTGGTTCCCAACATGGGCCATGGGCCCTACAGGGGGGCAATTTGATTTAAAGGGGGCAATTTGAGAATGAGTTATTAATAGTTACTGGCCTTTTTGAATAATAAGAATTCTATGTCATGAGGGGGCATTAGGATTTTGGAGATGCTTAGGTGGGGCATAGCCAAAAAAAAAAAAAAAAAAAAAGGCTGGGAACGATTGGTATAGCCCATGACAGCATAACAATATTCCGGGCTGTGGGAACACACAGGACTTGTTTTCACCATACTTCACATTAGATGTGCTTTCTTTCTGCTGTTTCTTAAGATAAATTTTATTTTTATCAAATTCTTGTACATATATATGCTTATTCTTAATTTTAAATTACAAACCACAAACTGAACTTTTCTGTTAAAAGAGGCGGATAGCAAATGAAGAGGCAGACAGAAATGAGGGTTTCCCAAAAATACGGTACATCTTCTGTACTGGGCTGTTGTCAGTGTGCAACAGAGTATGCAGATAGTAAGTTTTAATGAATGTAAATAACATACCAATACCAAACAAATTAATTTAGAGAATGCATGTCATTTAGAATTTAATTTAGAATATTTCTGTACAGCAGGAAACTATTTTGATTTTTTCAGTCTAATTTCTTATATGGGTTATAAAACCAAATATAAAGGCTGATAACTATTTACACAAGTCTAATTATCACTACCTCCCATAAACTTTGCACATTCATTCCTTCTGAATTTTTACAGAATTTCTACTTCTGATTTACTAGAACAGATGAACCTCATTCACTTTTCCTGCTGTCACAGTTAATTCTATGGACACTTCACAAATGTCATCAAAATACATGCCAAATCTAATTTGTGACTCCTTATCTAAAACACAAGTACATTAGCAAAGCTCTCAAAGAACCAGTGACAACACATCTTTCTCTCACTCACAAAAGTACTAATTTGCCACAATTTATCTCAAATACCCCATGGAACCAAAAATCACACATATGCTGTGATTACATTTAAGCAAACATTTTTGATATGTTTATACAACAACAAAAATTATTAGTATTTTCAACTTAACTGATTTCCCCAAAAGAGATCCTATTCAGACCTTTAAAAGAATACAGTGGACACTCGAATAACGATGTTACTTTGTTCCCCAAGTAGCATCGCTACTGTTGTTAATACTGTCATTAATCGAATAACGAAATCGCTATTTGAATAACAACAGGAAAAAGTACCGTCATTATTCAAATAACGTCATTATTCGAAAAATCTCATTGGGAGCGTCGTAAATCAAAAATGACGCTATTCAAACGCGTCGTTAATCGAGGGTCCACTGTATCTGCTATAGTCCATAAGGGGAAGAACCAGTTTCAAACATATTTTCTTTCTGACTGAAAATGTTTTTAGTTTCTAAATACTGTACCACATTTCTTGGGTTGTTGTTGTTCAGTCGCACAGTCGGTTCCGACCCTTTGCGACCCTATGGACCATTGCTCTCCAGGCGCCTCTATCCTCCACCATCCCCCTCAGCCTTCCCAGCTCTGTGCCCATTGTGTCCACAATGCCATCTAGCCATCTCATCCTTGGCCTCCCCCTTCTTCTTTTGCCTTCCACCTTTCCCAACATCAGTGCCTTCTCAAGTGAATCTTCCCTTCTCATTTGATGTCCAAAGTATTTTAGCTTCATCTTTACTATTTGACCTTCCAGTGAGCAATCCGGGTTAATTTCTTCTAAGATTGACCTATTTGTTCTCCTCGCTGTCCAGGGCACTCTCAAAACCCTCCTCCAACACCACATTTCAAAGGCATCTATTCTTCTGCGTTCAGCCTTCCTAATTGTCCAGCTCTCACATCCATACATTACTACTGGGAAAACCATTGCTTTGACTATTCTAATTTTTGTTTTCAATGTGATGTCTCTGCTTTTCACTATGTTCCCCAGGTTTCTCATTGCTTGTCTCCCAAGAATCAGTCGCCTTTTTATTTCATGGCTACAATCCCCATCTGCAGTGATCTTTGATCCTAAGAAAGTAAAATCTGTCACTGCTTCTACTTCTTCCCCATCTATTTTCCAGGAACTGATGGGGCCTGTTGCCATTATCTTGGTTTTCTTGATATTGAGTCTCAAGCCAGCTTTTGCACTCTCCTCCTTCAGCCCAATCAAGAGATTCTTTAGGTCTTCCTCACTTTCTGCCATTAGGGTGGTATCGTCTGCATATCTCAGATTATTGATGTTTCTCCCAGCGATTTTAATCCCATATTGTGATTCCTCCATCCCTGCACTGCGCATTATGTGCTCTGTGTATAGGTTGAATAAGCATGGTGACAAAATGCAGCCTTGTCTTACTCCTTTTCCTATTCCAAACCACTCTGTCATTCCATGTTCTGTCCTAACTGTTGCTTCTTGGTTCATGTACAGATTTCTCAGGAGGCATATGAGGTGCTCTGGTATTCCCATCTCTTTAATTACTTGCCACATCTTGTTGTGGTCCACACAGTCAAATGCCTTAGTGTAGTCAATAAAACAAAAGTAAACTTGTTTCTGGTATTCCTTTGTTTTCTCCATGATCCAGCGTATGTTGGCAATGTGGTCTCTAGTCCCCCTGCCTCTTCTGAAACCTGCCTGCACCTCTGGTAATTCTCTTTCCACATGCTGCTGAAGTCTATCCTGTATTATCTTGAGCATCACTTTACTGGCGTGTGGGATGAGCGCGATTGTTCGATAATTTGAACATTCTTTGGCATTGCCCTTTTTTGGTATTGGGACGTATACTGATCTTTTCCAATCCTGTGGCCATTGTTTTGTTTTCCAAATCTGCTGGCATATTGAATGCAGTAATTTGACTCCGTCGTCTTTTAGCGCTTTGAAAAATTCAACTGGGATACCATCATCTCCACTAGCTTTGTTGTTTGCAGTGCTCTTTAGGGCCTTTATGACTTCGCTCTCCAGGATGTCTGGTTCAAGTTCTACTTCTTCATCATTGTGATTGTCGGGAGTGTTGAGGTCTTTTTTGTAGAGTTCCTCTGTGTACTCTTTCCATCTTTTCTTAATCTCTTCTGCATCAGCTAGCTCCTTTCCTTCTTTGTCCCTTATCATGGTCATTTTTGCTTTAAATGTTCCCTTAATTTCCCCTATTTTTTTGAAAAGATCTCTGGTTCTGCCTCTTTTGTTGTTTTCCTCCATTTCTCTGCACTGTTCTTTTAGGTAGTTTTCCTTATCTCTCCTTGCTTTTCTTTGAAATTCTGTGTTCAAATGATTGTAGTTTTTCCTTTCTCCTTTGACTTTTGCGTTCCTTCTTTCCTCTGCTATTTTAAGAGCCTCATCAGACAACCACTTTGCTTTCTTACTCTTCTTTTCTTTTGGTATGGTTTTCTTTGCTGCTTCCTGCATGATGTCCCTCATCTCTGTCCATAATTCTTCTGGCACTCTATCTATTGAGTCTAAGCCATTGAATCTGTTCATCACCTCCACCGCGTATTCTTTAGGGATGCTGTCTAGGTGATATCTTTCTGGTCTCCGTGGTTTCCTTATTTTCTTTAGTCTAAGCCTGAATTTTGCGATCAATAGGTTGTGATCTGAGCCACAGTCTGCTCCAGGTCTTGTTTTTGCTGACTGTATGGAGGTTCTCCATCTTTGGCTGCAAAGTATGTAGTCAATCTGGTTTCGGTGTTGGCCATCTGGTGATGTCCATGTGTAGAGTCGCCTCTTGTGTTGCTGGAAGAGAGTGTTTGCTATGACCAGTGCATTCTCTTGGCAGAACTCTATCAATCTTTGCCCTGCTTCATTCTGTACTCCAAGACCAAATTTGCCTGTTATTCCCTCCACTTTTTGATTTCCTACTTTGGCATTCCAGTCTCCTAATATAATTTGGACATCATTTCTTGGTGTCTGTTCTATGAGGTGTTCTAGGTCCTCATAGAACTGGTCCATTGTGGCTTCATCTGCACCAGTGGTTGGTGCGTATATTTGGATTACAGTAACATTGAAAGGTTTGCCTTGAAATCTGACCGACATCATTCTGTCATTTTTGAGATTGTATCCCATTACTGCTTTTCTCACTCTTTTATTGACAATAATGGCTACTCCATTTCTTCTAAGGTTTTCTTGCCCGCAGTAGTAGATATGATGGTTTCCAGAGCTGAATTCGCCCATCCCTGTCCATTTGAGCTCACTGATGCCCAAGATGTCAATGCTTATTCTTTCCATCTCACTTTTTACCACTTCCAGTTTTCCTTGGTTCATTGATCTCACATTCCATGTCCCTATGCAGTATTGCTCCTTGCAACATTGCATTTCCCCTCCCCCCTTCCTGTCCCTCCCCTTTCTCCCCTCTGTGGTGTTAAGCATCCTGTATCACCTAGCCTGCCCTTTTGTTTTGCCTTTTGTTTTGGTCAATAGGGTTCTCTTGGCAAGATTTATGGCGTGGTTGCCGGTGTCTGCGCCATGTTTCTCTCCTCATACATTTTATCACAGTTTTTAAAAGTTCAAAACATTTAAGACATATTATCATGCATATTATCACACATATTATCACACTTTAAAACACAGTCTCTACGTCAGTTTCTATGTTTAGTCAGTATAAAATCTCTATGTCAGTTGCTATATTAGGTCTTCTACATTTACATATCTACTACTTATCCTTTGCCTGGAGCTCTGGCTCTCCTCCTCCTCCTCACCCCCCATCCCCCTTGGGGGTGATTGTCCGGCGGTGGCGGCGGCGGCAGGCCCCTTTGCCGCTCGTCCCGGCTCTCTTCCTCCTCCTCACCCCCGGCTGGGGTGATTGTCCGGCGGTGGCGGCGGCGGCGGCGGCAGGCCCCTTTGCCGCTCGTCCCGGCTTTCTTCCTCCTCCTCACTCCTCACCCCCGGCTGGGATGATTGTCCGGCGGCGGCGGCGGCGGCAGACCCCTTTGCCGCTCGTCCCGGCTCTCTTCCTCCTCCTCACCCCCGGCTGGGGTGATTGTCCGGCGGTGGTGGCGGCGGCAGGCCCCTTTGCCGCTCGTCCCGGCTCTCTTCCTCCTCCTCACTCCTCACCCCCGGCTGGGGTGATTGTCCGGCGGTGGCGGCGGCGGCAGGCCCCTTTGCCGCTCGTCCCGGCTCTCTTCCTCCTCCTCACTCCTCACCCCCGGCTGGGGTGATTGTCCGGCGGTGGCGGCGACGGCAGGCCCCTTTGCCGCTCGTCCCAGCTCTCTTCCTCCTCCTCACCCCCGGCTGGGGTGATTGTCCTACCATTTCTTGGGTAGGTGTAGAGAATTCAAGCATGTGGCTCCCATTAACTTGTATTTAAACTAGCTTCAAGCAGCTCTTTTCAAATTAAATTACCATATTTAACTTTCCAATCTTTATGTTCTAAATTAAAGGGCAAATTATGGACTAGGGAAAATGCTTTTGCAACTTGATTGAAATATTTTGTTCAAATATCTCCAATGAAGAGTTGCCTCACCACTGCTATTAAGAAACAATAAATACCTGTAGCCAGAACTCAACCTAAAATACACACATAGAAAATTTTATTACTTTGTTATCATAGGAAACAAGCAAGCATCTACCATGCAGAATTTGCTTGGAAAAAACCTAGATGAGTCCTGTAAATGCTACACACCTTAAAAAAGAGAATTACATTTTAACCTGGATAGGACATTTTAGTCTTCCAGAGTCACGTTCTGCTGCAAAATCTAAAAACCAGACCTATTAAATAGATAGGATACAGTATAGTACTGTCATCTCAAGAGCTGTACAATAGATGCTTGAACATTTGCCACAGCTGCTATGTGTAGTATATATTTAAAAGATGACAAATGCCTGGCTCAAAGATTGTTCCAACAAATCTTTTATTTTATTTTTGCAAAGGGTCCTCTTTTTTCTTGGGACAAAAAACGTCTCATGTTTTTTAGTGAACCATAAAACTGAGAAACTGAAGTGCTATATTGAGAACAGATCAGCCCCATTTTCAGTGGGTCCAGGAAATACAGTAAGTAGATTAATAAAACAACCATCTTGCAACTTTTAATGGGTATTCATCATTATCCCATATTGCAAACAGATAAAAAGAAAGTGAAATCTACAACAAGCGTGGAGCAAGTATAGCTGGCTGATAATCTCTCTATAGAAGTCCATATCTATCAGGAGTTCTTAACCTTTTAAAGCTGGGGGCCAAGTCACGCATGAAATGGTGCCATGGGCCACCTCTGGCCCGCAGGTTGAGAATCCCTGATGTATATGATCACTTATTCCATGTATTATTACATTAAATTCTGCAAATATTATATTTGTGAAATGTCATGAAAAATTGCAATACTGAAAAACCATACTCATAAGGTCAAATATTATCTTGGGATGTGTCATACTAAAATAACGGTATTCATTTTCTCCAGTAAAATAATTTGTAATCCGAAATGGATTCATGTCAAGTAATGTAAATTATAACATCTGGGATCTACAGTTCTATTTACGAGCATGAATGTTCCCTTATCTTATTGTGAGTATGATGAAATAAACTCCATCCTTCCTCTCAAGCTAAGGTTTCACTGTATTTAGTCTCCTACATATTAACGGTAGGAACCTAAGATAACATAACCCATACAATGGCCATAACTATACATTGACACTTGCATTGCCTGTGGTGCCAATTTTAATTTCTTGTATGTGGATTTTGACAGTACATAAATCTTCCCATCCTATTGTAAGAATTCTGAGGGGATGAGAAGAAAATCTGTAATCTCTTATATCAGGATACATGCTGTCTATGTATCAATCAAATTATGTTCACTTAGTGATTTTAAAAGAGTTTAGAGAAGTAAAAGAGTCCAACATAAATCTAAGTACCCCAAGGTCAAAGATACCATTAAAATATAATTAAAATCTCAACCAAGGATAGTATTTCCTACTGCAAACATATCTAGTTTTCTCATTAATTTCTCATGCTCTATCTTTTAAATTATTCATTTAAATGTGAGACAAATCTTTAGAACATGTCACATCTAATGGGCTTGGTCCAGATTTAGACTTAAGAGCAAATCTAGCATTACTAATGATTTCAAGGGGCCTGCTTTAAGTATGACAAAGTAGGATACAAACTAATATAAAAGGTAAACATATATAAACTATACACACATGTAAAAAGACTAATTCATTCTGTTTTGGACTTGATTAAGCAATTAGTTTCACCACGTTTTTTAAAAAAGCATTAGGCTGTACAGCATCATGCACTCTATCATTATCATGCACTCTAACATAATGAAATCAATACAACTTGCAAAAAAGTTCCTGTTTCCTCTCAAGCTCCTACAATAGTACTTAATTTCACCAATTTTACCACCATGTCTTAAATCGGCAATAATCATATATACAGTGGTATCTCGGATAAAGTCCGATTCGGATAAAGTCCGATTCGGATAAAGTCAGTTTTAATGCACATGTGATGCATTGCATAAAGTCCAAAACTGCTAAAAAAAAATGGACGTTATCTGATGCATCGCCCATTTGATTCGGATAAAGTCCAAAATCGGATAAAGTCTAAACTTGTGGAACGGAGTTTGGACTTTATCCGAGGTTCTACTGTATTTGCATTTGAAAGTTACAAGTAATGTCAGTCCCACTAAGTGAATTATTATTTCCAAATCTTTTTGGCACACTTAGAACAAGAGTTCTTTTTAAGTATTCATACATATGTGATCTTGCTCTGCCAAAATGTTTACAAAACGAACGACACCAATATTACAACTGCTCCTCTGTGATGCTACTAACACTAAACATAGACAAACTACTCAACTTTGATACACTATAATAGAAGGGTTGGTAACCAGCCGGATCCAGCCTGGAGTGCCAAATCATCTGACCTGCCACCCGGTGGAAACAGCCATAAACACGTTGGTGGCTATCGTGAACGCTTACTTTTATGACAACTGTGGACACGTTTTACGGCAGCCTTTACAGGGGCGGGGGGTCACCAGTCTGGCCCCCTCAACTGTCTGAGAGAGTGAGACTGGCTCCAATTTAAAAAGGTTGCTGACTCCTGCTATAATATAATATATAGTAGCATCAAATGCTGACCATTAGTCAAACCTGTAAGGTACATTGCTTTTTCTCTTCAAGGAATGACATTTATTTATTTGTTAAATTTATATACAGCTCGTTTAATGATACACCATTACCCTGGATGATTTACAAAAGAAGGCTAAAATTCGCACCCACCATCCTAACACAACAACGAAGATTAAAAAGACACAACACAGATAATACAAACCCTCTGCCCCCAATAAGAACAATAAAATTCCTACAGTGAACAATTGAATGAACTCATGGGTTGGTAAAATGATTCACATGTGGGGAGAACTGCTGGAAATCCCATACCATCTTCAAGAGTATACTCCAGTGATTAATTCTTGAGATTACCCATGTATGAACTACGTGTTGCCAGATACAGGTACTTGCTATCCAGGCAGGGGTGTAAATAGGCAATCCGCTGGAAATGAGAAAAGGCAGACCTGACTATAGTTGATATTTGCTTCTCCACAGAAAGTGACAGTCCAGTATAACGTCCAGGTTATGGACCTAGTCTTTTAGGTGAAGTGTTACCCCATAATCTCGCACGTTGCTCCCTAATTTATCAGGTGGGCCTCCCAACAACAAGATTTCTGTCATGCCTGGATTCATTTTCAACTTGTTAGCCCAGTCTATAACCAAGGCCAGGCAATGCTCTAGGACTGAGAGCATCCACTGTGGATGATGTAAAGGAGAGATAGAGCTGTGTTTCATCAGCCTGATGATGATAGCAAACTTCAAATCTGCAAATGACCTCTACCAACAGCTTCATGTAGATCAGTGTTTCCCAACCTTTGGTATTTGGACTTAATTCCCAGAAGCCTAAGTCAATTCCCCAAAGCACTGATCAGCCAATGTACTGACTTAGGTTTCTGGGAATTGAAGTCCCCCTGTGGCGAGTGTGCTCCACATTGGGAACAACTAGTGTAGATATTAAACAGCAATTGGGAGTTGATTGACCCCAATGGGTTGCAATAACGTTAGACTCGCAGGGCAAAAACTGCATCTCCAAACTGAACATCTGGACATGATCATGGAGGAAGGCGAGACCTAGACCACTGATCACCAACCCCGACAATTTGTCCAAGAGGATACTGTAGTCCAGCGTTTCTCAAACTATGTTCTGCGGGACACCGGTGGACTTCAGTTCCCAGAAGCCTAAGACAATTCCCCAAAGCACTGATCAGCCAATGTACTGACTTAGGCCACCAGTGTTCCGCGGAACATACAGTACTGTAGTTTGGGAAACGCTGTGCGAGAGCCAAAAAGGAGCTAGAAACAGCTTTAGTACTATGTTTCCTAATTCATTGACTTACTACACAATATCTTGACTGCTCAGCATTTCTAGACCACTTGATTTATTTATTTTATTTTATTTTTCTGATTTATATTGCCGCCAACTCCGAAGACTCTGGGCAGCTCACAGAAAATAAAACCAATTATCCACATCTTACTTCTATTCTCTGGAGTGGAAACAATCACAAAGCAATACTCCACTGCAGTGCCTCAGGATTCTGCAGTCTGATCTTCTGCCTAGTTCTCTGCAAAGTGAGTCACAAGAAAGGGCTGGCCAACCTCACTTCTCACTACTGTATTCTTTATAAAAGTGCTGAAATGAGTAATTGCTCTTAGAAATGCTATACTGCACTGTTTCAGGTTTTCCAAAGTGTCAAGCACACATTTATTTGACTTTGCAATTCAGTTTTTGGAAAACTGCCTGGCTGCATAGCATAACAAACAAAGCAACTAAAGCAGCAGGAGAATTGACTACAGGTATTATAATCATGGAAAAATTAGCAATAGCAATTACACTTATATGTTGCCCCATAGCGTTTAGTGCACTCTCTGGGCAGCTCACAAGTTAATTAGCATTTTGCCCCAAACATGCTGGGTGCTCATTTTACCCACCTTGGAAGGATGGAAGGCTGAGTCAACCTTGATTCGGTCAGGATCAAACTCACAACATTTTGGCTGCAGTACAGCAGTACAGGACGGAATGAGCTTTGTCCCAGCTCCTGCCAACCTAGCTGTTCGAAAGCAAGAAATTGCAAGTAGATAAATAGGGACCACTTACGGTGGGAAGCATACCTGTCAACCTTCCCAGATTGGCCAGGATTTCCCAATTTTCGGCGCCAATTTGCGCCATTTCCCGCCCGCAGCTGCCAAAACCCCAGAATTGGCAGTGGGGGGAAAAGAGGTTCTGCGCATCCCTTCTGCGCAGATCGCCTTCTACGCATGTGTAGCACCCTTCTACGCTTGCGTAGAAGGCGATCTGCGCAGAAGGGGATCGTAGAAGCCTTCTATGCATGTGTAGAAGGGTCCTATGCATGCGTAGAAGGGTTCTACGCAAGCGTAAAGGCCTTCTACACATACGTAGGTGATCTGCGCAGAACCGTTCTGTGCAGGTTGCGTAGAAGGCAACCTGCGCAGAACCATTCTGCGCAAGTCCTGTATTTTCCGGAGCCGCGGTTGACAGGTATGGTAGGAAGGTAAACAGCATTCCGTGCACTCCGGTGTCTAGTCATGCCTTCCACATGACCTCGCAAATGTCTGCAGAAGCAGATAGCGCTGGCTCTTCGGCTTTGAAACAGAGATAAGCACTGAACCCTAGAGTCGGATACAACTGGCTTTTGAGCGAGGGAAATCTTTACCTTTAAAGCAGTTTAAACACGCACCATCAGTGCTCTTAAAGTGTTACAAATGAACCCCTTCCTCCTGAAATCCATACCATATTCTAAAAAATTAACATTAAAAAAGATCTAGACTTTTATTCAAGATCTTAGATCTAAAGTATATTTATAGTATGGTCATAAATCATACTAGAAATTCGTTTGTCAGCCTTTCCATAACCACAGATTCCTGAACTGTTTCTTTTTCCTACTGTGGAAAATGAAACTGCAGATGTATTGAGCAGTATGGACTTCAAGTGAATCAAATTTGCTGCTGAAGTCTGCTTGTCAAGAATTCAAACTGTTGAACATGTCATAGCATGTTCACCTCTCATTACTTTATTCACTTTGCTATGCATGCAACCAAAGAGAAAGACTTGAAACACACCAGTTATTTGGCAGAAAATATCAAAGTGCTACAGAGATAGAGCCAATGACACTCCAGTTTATCTTGCTCTTGGCCAAAGGAAAGAAAGGCATACATTCAGAATGAGGTTGGTGTGTGGGTTTATTCTGAAATGTGAGGTTTGTATTCGCTTGGCTATGGTTTGTTAAATACCAACAATCTGAAAAATAAGTAAAAGCAGATATGGGCTTATAGGAGGCTGAACTTCAGCCATGAAAACATATTCTATAGTCTGTGCATAGTTCTCAGCAGCTGAAAAGTAGATATAAAAAACCTGGATATGGATCCAGAAAGGAGAAAAATGTAGAAGAGAAGAATATCTAATCGTACCTAAGTCAATGCACTCATGGAACTAAAACCTCTCAACACTATAGGTCAGGGGTGGCCAATCTTTTTTGCCGTGGGCCTGACCACGCCCCCTGGACAGCTGAGCAGGCTGGAACATGTCCCCCAGAAGCAGGCACATTTACAGCTGACGTAAATGCAACCTCGTCCACATTTACGCCAACCGCAGGCGCGTTTGCACATGCATGTTTTACAGCTGACGTAAACGCGCCCACTTCCACTTCCAGGTGCGATGGAGGTAGTGATGGGCCAGATGGGATGGCTTCGTGGGCCGGGGCCAGCCCGCAGGCTGTAGGGCCATAAAGCAGCTTTGGAGCGCCTGATTTTCAATAAGTGTCAAAGTCTGCTAGGAATGTTGCGCATGGAATTCATCTTCATAATCCATCTGCACAAAAGCTAATGGACTTAAAGCTTAAGAGTTTTAAAGGCAATTAGTTCCTTCAAATTCAGCCATTTTTAAAATAATTAAATGCATAGATAATCTAATCTAATCTATTGATCAATCTTATTTTTGCTATTTTACATGTGGTTACCCATTGTCCTCAAACAACCACTTAAAGATGGACTTCAAACTGAACTCCTAAGTAAACCTGTCAGGGAATAAATTCACCTGAACATGGTGGGATTTACTGCAAGTTTCTTTTGGAAGATTCTGGTTGGAAAGATGACAAAATGAAATGCTACAAAACTGAACCCTGAAGTGCAAATGAGTATACTGGCATACCGCCAGAGGGAGCTCTCCTTGAAGCTAAAATCTGCCAGTGGATATACACAAGTGATGATCCTAACAGCTATTTTACAAGGTGCTAATCTGCACCACTTTTCATTGAAAGATGGCATATCGTATAAATAAAATGTACTCTGTTTTTTTCTTTTCAAAAGTGTTTTCTAATCATTGACAATTCAAGACTCAGATTAATTCAAAAAGAGAAAGATTCTGCCAAATGCAATGCAATCTAGAATCAGAGTGTCACCAAAAAAAATCCACAGGGTTTGTCAGATTAATGTTGTGGCAAAAATGTGACACCTTAAAGACTAAAACTTTATTTGGCATAGACTAGGTGTCAGCAAACCTGGCTCTCCAGATTTCCTTGGACTTCAATTCCCAGAAGCCATGATCAACAGGTGTACTAACTTGGGCTTCTGAGAAAGTCCAAGAGCACACCCAGAGAGCTACGTTTGCTGACCCCTGGCATATAGAACTTTTGTAAACTGCAGCCCACTTTTTCAAACTCACCTTTAACAGAATCCTGTTGTATCTTTATGGACATATAAAATGGATCATGGAAGTTGCCACAGTTATGGTACTTGTAATTAATGGACAAAATCCTGGACCCTTGGCAGGGTATGTGACCAGCTATATGACCATACCTGTCAAGCGCGGCTCCAGACAATACGGGACCTGCACAAAACGGTTATGCGCAGGTCCGTTTTACGCATGTGTAAAAGCCGTTTACGCATGCATACAATGAACATGCGCAGAATGGTTCTGCGCAAGTCCGTTCTATGCATGCGTAGGCTTTTACGCATGCGTACAATGGACCTGCGCAAAACCTTTCTGCGCTGGTCAGTTCTACACATGCGTAGAAGGGTTCTACGCATCCCCTTCTGCACAGAACCCTTCTATGCATGTGTAAAAGGGTTCTACGCATGCATAGAAAAGTTCTATGCATGCGTAGAAAGGATCTGCACAGAAGGGGTGTGCAGTAACTCCTTTCCCCCCGCTGCCAAGATGCGGGATAGCGGCAGCTCCGGGTGGGAAAGGACGAAAATCGGTGCCGAAATACAGGCCAATCCGGGATACTTGACAGATATGTATATGACTGATATGAAAATTGAATTTTATCCATTAGCAGCTGTGACTTCTGTGATTCTTCTTGCATATACGGTATGTAAAACTCCAAAAGCATAAAGGGGCAGAGAAGAAACCTCCCCAAAGAGTTGAATGCCTTTGAGTACTGTACACTCGGGCATTTTCTGGGAAACAGCACAAACAATATGGAAGTGCCAGTTTTAAAGGACCAGATTCTATAACCTTTCAAAGGAATATACTAAAGAGGACACCATAGAAATCTTGATGATTGAACTGGCTCTGTGTATAGTAACATCAATTGATTAACCACCTAATATAGCATTCTGCTTTAAGAAGCTGTTTAATATGGAAAACTAACACTAATTTTCTAGCTGGAGATTTGAAAAGCCATAGCAACATTTACAGCTATGAATAAGATGACAAAGAAAAAAGGGTGAAGCCATTATAAAATGGGCAGAATCCCATTCAATGTGCCTTATATGCAATCCTAAACTACCCAGTTTATTTAACAGTAGCAGGTAGCATTTTTAATACCTGCTACTAATTTTTGCTAGTGAGCTTATACAAGCACACTAATAAGGGGTACATAGAAAGAACCTCCTTGAAGATTGTGGTATTTTTGAACCACAACCAGGAATACCCTGGTAACGGTAATCTTGTGTTGCAGGCCAATCTTTCTAGGTCAGGTGAAAGGGACTGCAGAATGAACTCATCAAAGGTGCCTTCATTTTAGCAGTTTCACGTCTGGCCTAGACACAGAAGAAGAAGCTCATCAGTACATTAAGAGCATAGGTGTCCCAACTCCAAACACTCAGCACAGGTTCATTCTATGTCAGATCTACTCAGCCATTCAATCTTAATCTATGCCATTCCATAGGCAGAATATCAAAAAAGCCAACAAGGACAAATTACAACAATACTAAATGCAGCTATGTTTCAAAGAATGGTCTCCCACAGGGTACCATCCTGGCACCATTATTTTTTAACATTTACACATATGATAAATCCATGTTCCTCTACTCCAGGAACAGTGTTTAATGATCTAGCCTTGACAGGGTAGGGGAAACTTTCGAATATACACCAACACCAACGAACCTCTACCTTAGAACATTTTTCCTTATATTATAAAAACAACCAGATGAAACTATACTATTTAAAACAGGTGTGTGCCTTTCACTTAAATAACAAAGATGGTCAGAGAAAGCTCTGAGCTAGCTGGGAAGGAAAGATTTTCGGACATTGCCATAACACAAAGTATACGGGCATCACTCTGGATCGATCTCTGACCTACAAAAATTATATATATATAAAATCAACACATGTCAACAAATTGGATGTAGCTCTTAATGAATCATGCAGGATTATTACTGATTGCCTGAAAGCACATTTAGTGTGAGCTCACATTTAAATACAAGAGTTAGTCTTTAAGGCAGGGATTCCCAAACTTTTTACACTGTGGGCCTGACCATACACCTCGGACAGCTGAGCGGGGCGGTCACGTGGTTCCCCCTTCCATAAACGCTGCCATAAAATGTGTCTGCGACTGTCAAAAATGAATTTGTGGCAGCCGCGGGTGTATTTGTGCAGGCATGTTTTACAGTCATCATGGACACTTCCGCTTCTGGTGTGGCAGTGGCATGGGCCACATAAAATGGTACCGTGGGCTGTAGGTTAGCCACCCCTGCTTTAAAGTGGCACAACATTTTTTGTCTTCTTTTTTTTGCTGTTTTGTTTTGTTTACTCTCCGATTGTCATAACATCTTTCTCAGATAACAACTACCCATTTCACCCACTTCCTTCAATCTATATTGATAAAAGTGGCCACACCAAGATAGACCAAAAAGGTGACCACGAGGACATGGGACTTTTTGATGGTGGCCTGCAGTTTCTGGAATAAATAGCCAACTGAGATATGGCAGGCTCCTTCCATCATTATATTCAGGAACTTGTATAAATTTCAGACTTATAATTGTGAATCGCCCTGTAACTATAGCTTGTTTTGTGGGTCTTGTGGGATTTTAAATCTTAACCTGTAAACTGCCCAGAGCCCTGGTGGTGCAGTAGTTAAACTGTTGTACTGCAACCAAAAGATTGTGAGTTCAATCCTTCCAAAGTTGTTAAAATGAGTACCCAACATGTTGAGGGGGGAAAAATGCTAATTAACTTGTGCACCACCCAGAGGGTGCACTAAGCGCCATGGGGCAGTATATAAGTGTGATTGTTTTGCTTTAAACTGCCAAAAGTAGTGCTTGCACTAATTATGCGGAATATACATCAAATCAAATTAATCAATAAAATACATTTTTAGTTGCCTAAAGTTTCTTGAGACATTGCAATAAAAATCTTGGCCAGGCATAAAAATTTACAATTATAGAAGTACCAAAGAAAGTAAGAATGTTTCCTTGTACAAAGAAAAAAAACCCCTGCCACAGTTTTGCCTTTTGCCTCATTTAATAAGGATGCAATATTACAAGTAGAAATCTTCAGGAACTGATATGCTATAGTATTTTTCCTAGGTATTGTTAGATCACTTTTTGCTTAGTATTATAATATAACTTAAGCTAAAATCCTATTGCTCGAAAGCCAATCGTATCCGACCCTAGGGTTCAGTGCTCATCTCTGTTTCATAGCCGAAGAGCCAGCACTGTCTGCTTCTGCAGACATTTCCGTGGTCATGTAGCAGGCATGACTAGACATTGGAGTGCAGAGAGCACTGTTACCTTCCCACCAAAGTTTTATCTACTTGCAATTTCTTGCTTTTGAAATGCTATGTTGAAAGCAGCTAGGACAAAGACTGGAGCTCATTCCGTCCTGCAGTACTCGGGAATTGAACTGCTGACCTTCCACCTCCCAGTCAGCCTCTTAGCCACTTGAGCCACTGCAGTCTCCTGCATTACACATTTGGTAATGAGTTTATCCTTTAGTTTAGACCTAGCATGGCTTATGTCTGACTAAGTAGACTTGATCCATGAAAGTTACATTAAAATACAGCAGTTAGTCTTTAAGATGCCACTTTTTTTGTCTTTTTGTTCTGTTTAGTAAAGGTAAAAATTGCCCTTGCTTGAAAGCCAGTCGTATCCAACTCTAGGGTTCAGTGCTCATCTGTTTACAGCCAAAGAGCCAGCGTTGTCAGCGTCTGCAGATGTTTCCGTGGACATGGGGCAGGCATGCCTCGACACTGAAGTGCACGGAATGCTGTTTTCCTTCCCACGAAAGTGGTTCCTATTTGTCTACTTGCAATTTCTTGCTTTCGAACTGCTAGGTTGGCAGAGCTAGGACAAAGACAGGAGCTCATTCCGTCGTGCAGTATTCGGGTACTGAACTCTGACCTCCCAGTCTTCAAGTTCAGCGTCTTAACCACTTGAGACACTGCAGCAGTCCTTTGTTTTGTTTACTCTCTGACTAACACAGACTAACATGGCTACTATTTCAAAAAAGTATATGTACTGCAAACAGCTTCCCTCCTTTGAACAAACTTTTTCTTTAATAATTAAAAAAAGATTCCAAAGAAAATGTGATGGCTTGTAACATGAACAGCAGTATGGTCAGGCTCAGCTGTCCAGGGGACGTGGTAAGCCCTGCGATGTAAAAAGGTTGGGAACCCCTGGTTTATAGCCAACGAGCCAGCGCTGTCTGTATCTGCAAACATTTACATGGACATGTGGCAGGCATGACTAGATGCAAGGTATACATTGTGGCATTGCACATTTGGTAATGAGTTTATCCTTTAGTTTAGACCTAGCATCTATTGACAATAGTGTGAGTGGCGTATGTCTGACTAAGTAGACTTGATCCATGAAACCTAACATTAAAATACAGCAGTTAGTTTTTAAGATGCCACTTTTTTTGTCTTTTTGTTTTGTTTAGTAAAGGTAAAAGTCAACCTTGCTCGAAACCCAGTCGTATCCAACTCTAGGGTTCAGTGCTCATCCCTGTTTACAGCCAAGGAGCCAGCGTTGTCAGTGTCTGCAGATGTTTCTGTGGACATGTGGCAGGCATGCCTCGACACCAGAGTGCATGGAACGCTGTTTACCTTTCCACCAAGGTGGTACCTATTTATCTACATGCAATTTCTTGTTTTTGAACTGCTACGTTGGCAAGAGCTGGGACAGATGGAAGCTCACTCCATCATGCAGTACTTGGGTCTCAAACTGTTGACCTGCTGACCTTCCAGTCATGGTCTCATTCTCTTGAGTGTTATCTTTCATAAACGGTGTGCAAGGTGCCAGTGGTTTTGAATGCCATGGATGGGCAGGGCCAACCTACTTATACTGCAGGAACACCACAAAATCAAAAATACTGCAGCAAGCGTAACTGTAAAATACTAGGATTGGTGTTATGTTTAGGGCTTAAATGCTATGTAATACATGAATGGTTTATCTTCTTCCATTTCTTAGACTGACTATCCTTCTTCTCCCTGCATGTCCTATAAGTATATACCAAAGTTGCAAAATTAAATAGGAAAATGTGACCGTGTACAGTGGACCCTCGATTAATGACGTGTTCGAATATCGTCATTTTCTATTAACAACGCTATGACGCTCCCAATGTGATTATTCGAATAACTACAAAAGGTCGTTATTCGAATAACGACGGTATTTTTACTGTTGTTATTAAAATAATGACTTTTTTGTCGTTATTCGAATAATGACGTTTTCTGCACAGCGATGCTACTTGGGGAACCAAGCAATGTTGTTATGCGAGGGTCTACTGTATTTGTTCATGGATGTAACATAGCAAACTGCTTTGTTTTGGGTATGTCATGTCAAAAGAGAGCAAAGGATATGCAAGAAAAACGATGTCTTAGCATTATTTGTATCAAAATACTGTACAAGTACAATGGAAGTAGACAAGCTATTATTTCAACAAATCCTATTAGCTGAGAACATTTATATTTATACTTTCCTCTTTTTCCCCATTAGTAAAATAAAATAAATCAGGATCAACGTAGGAGTTGAGTTCTTCACAAAGACAATGACTAATTGGTGTTTTTTTAAAAAATAAAAAAACAGATTCGTTCTAGCACTGCCATTAGCTCAACACGTTATTGAATGATCCGTGCCATGAAAAACCCTAGAACTACTCTAGTATCTTTTCATTACACAGCGACTAGTTATTCAACATTTTATACATGTGTCGTACTTTCTCCCGTGTCCTGCATGGAACTGAGCAACCCAACTCCTAGCAATAAAGCAGTGGTAAAACTTGATCTCTTCTTCTAAAGGTGGCCATAAAGTAACTCCAAACTTTCTTTTCTCCTGCACCAACACATGTTATCACGGCTTACAAAGGGAATTGTCAGCACGCCTCGAACTACACCGATGTTATGTGATTCTGCTGAAAGCAGCTCTTCCCAAATCGTGTCAACCAATTTGCCCAGAAATAAAATTTCAAAATTGTTATCCTACAACTCTCACATCCTACATAAATATGCATAGGGGGAAAAAATCACATAAAGCATAGGGAGGGCAATGGGTTCGAAAGCAAATAAAAAATAATCTACGCTGCAGCCTTTCAAAGATCCAGTCCATAATCCCAAAAGATTCAAAAGCATTACCTCACCGCTGCTTTGAGACAAACTGAGCATTCACTCTAGGTCCTACCCAGCATTCCCTGGTCCACACAAAGACAACAGAGGTGTGACCAATCACATTGTGGCTCACAGGCGCTGTTTCAAAGCTCCCTCCCTACGCTGCCCATTGACATGCTAGCTTGCAGGCTGCTGAACTTGTCGTCATGGCAACACATCCCAGCTGCTCTCCACCGAGGCTTGTTACATTACTCACCCCCCCCCCCTTTTCACCACTCACTTTTGCTAATTAAAAATTTAGGCCTCTGTTTTTTGCATGTCGAAAGCAAAGAGAAACAAAACAGACTCCGAGCTAGAGAAGAGCTGAAAATGCACAGTTAAAAATAAACAGAAGTCTCGATGTGACCAATCAGTGGACAGCTGCGGCGATCTGGACAGATGGAACTTGTCACTAAAGCTAGCCTTTTGTTTTGCGGCAAACATGCACGGACCTAAAGATACTCCACCCAGTCTTCAAACCTTACTGGAAAGGATATATTGCAATCCCTCCAATCTCTTTCTCAGTCTCTCAATTTTCATCTAACCAGATTGCTTGATTAATTCTATCCAGACGGTTCTTTGTCCTCAAAACAAGACCAACAAAACCACAGATTCTCCTCAGGATAATGAAGGGAGGCATTGTTTGGGGAGAAGATCCTAATTAAGCTTCCAATACGATAACTTAAGTCAAGAGTGAGAGGACTGCATGAAGTGGGCAAAGAAAGAAACAGAAACTTTCCAGCCTTTTCGATGACTTCTCTTGTTATACAGCATTTCAAGGGGCAATAGGGATACCATACTGAGCAAAAGCAAACCATAAGGCAATAATCCACACACACTTCTGTATGTATGAATATGCCCTGAGGCAATTACACTGATACCTCATACAACGTCCAAACTTGGGTCCACAAGTTTGGACTTTATACGGATTTGGACTTTGTATGAGGCATGCAAAATCCTAGCCGCAATGCCTCATACAACGTCCAAATCCTTGCCGCGATGCCTCGTACAACGTCGTTTCCATAGAGATACATTGTACTGTAACAGCACAGACTTCAGGGCAAAGTCAAGGAAACAGACAGGAAACTGACAGAACTTTAAGAAATCATTGTCTAAAGGCTAAAAACATTACAAAAACATGTCAAACAACCCTGATTGTCCAAGAACCTGAGAAATGCTGCAAAAATCCCAGGAATGCTTCTAAAAATTCTGACGAAAAAAATAAAAAAATCCAAAAACACGCTCAAAACCACTCCTAAACACTCTTCGCCTCGTCCAAAACCCACCAGAGCAATGCACGCATGTGTCCTGCCTTTTATATTGCCCAGGCACAATGCAACCTGGGGAAAACCCCAATGCCTCATACAAAGTCACAGCGACTTTGTATGAGGCAACTTTTTTCAAGGAATTAGGCGATGTAAGAATCCGATGTTGTATGAAGCAGACTTTGTATGAGGTATTACTGTATTGGCAATGGAGTTGTTTTTGGTGAGTGTTGACTGCCTACAACAACTTCCACCGAAGGTACAACTTTAGATGCAATTCCCGTGTGTGTGTGTGTGTGTGTGTATTTTTTTTAAAGGAAACATGGGTGAACTTTTTACAATAGTGATACCTTCTAGCAGTATTTTGTTACTGCATGTCTCACAGTATTTAAATAGAGCCAAAGAGGCCATAAGCATTGAATGATTAAACTATAAACTTTTTTTTTAGACAGATGTCTGAGGAAAACTATATACAAGAAAGAGGACTAACTATAATTATGGATGATTGCTGAGGAAAATGTTGTGGAATGGTAAGAGTTGCTTATTGCTGTGGTGACAAAAAACTAAGAGAACCACTTAGTGGGAATTGCGCGCACTGAACAGGGTAGGCAGAACTTGGAGCTCCTGCAAAGCTCTGGAATATTCCAAGTTGTAAGTGCATATGCAGAAATAATGCATTGGTGTGAACCACATGGACCACAATGAAAATTCTTCACCCCACAATATAGAATCTTCTTCTTCTTCTTCTTTTGAATCCCGATCAACCCTGGACTGCCAAAAAATTTCTTGGCTTTATCTTTGGCCAAACTTAAGTCATAATTGGTGCATTTTTCTGGCAGTAATTGGCAGACCAGTATATGGGTCGGATTCTGTATCTCTTCACATTCACATAGCGTGTTGTTGTATGTCAGCAACCCCATTTAAGCATGCTGGTCTTACATTTAGGCACGCCAACCCTCAGCCTATTCAGACTCCTCCAAGTGACGTAGAGGTTTTGTTGCTATATCCTCCTTTAATGTTGTTTCTTGTCCAGTGAGCTCCTTCCTCCATCTTCTAATTTGGTTTTGCTCTTGTGTACCCTCAAGAATGTCTGTTCTTGCCATAAAGCTCTTCCTGGTTCTGAACCAGCGGACTTGAGGCTCATATCCATTCATAGAATGTTGAAGGTCATTATCTTGCTTATAGAATAGAACAATATAAAATACAAGTAAACAACAACATAAAACACAAAAGATATGAGCCCACAACACATTTGCTAGCCTACCTATTCACATATCCTTATATGTCTATATATATAGTACAGTACAATGACTGCCTGAAAAGAAAAATACCAGTTTTGATTCTTAGGAATAAACAACTGAAGCTACTCACTATAGATAACCAAGTGAAACGCTATACATGAGCAGTTAGCAATCTACATTTTAAAAAGACTAGGTAACAGTTACACTTCACCTCTACAAAGAGCAGATTATGACCAAAAGACATTTTTAATATCTATACCAGTAATGGCGAACCTTTGAACTCCAGATGTTCTTGGACTTCAATTACCAGAAGCCCAAGTCAGCACTCCTGTTGATCAGGGCTTCTGGGAATTGAAGTTCAAGAACAGCTGGAGTGCCAAGGTTCACCATCATTGGTTTATACTATTCTGAACAGGCGATTTCAAACTTATACTTTGCCAATGTGTAAGAAGCTGCCACCAGTTCATGTGGTTACTTTTATGTTAACAATACACATGCCTTTCTTCCAGCATATATAATATCTGCAATATGAGCAAAAATTGAAATCTATAATTTCTCTCAACACAACAAAGATTGAAAAGTCTCTCTCTGTGTCTTAATTGTCCTCATCCCTGTCAAATAAAAAAACAGGCTACAGCATGCACTGAAAAGTCAGTTGAGAATGTGTGCCAGGTGTTTTCAGGGAATAACAGAAGCAACTGAAGAAACAAATGCATGTCATTCTTCCTGATGAATCTAAACTGGTGGCTATGAGAAATCACTCAACATTGCTTGTTTAGCCTCCTGCCTGCCGCCGCTGCTATATCCAGCTTAATCTCTGGCCTGAAAACAGAATCACTATCATATACCCTTGACAGGAAAATGTTGATATTATTAGCACTGAAAGTGGCAAGAATCCCTACCTGATGGGATATTACCATTGTTGTTGTTGTTCAGTCGCACAGTCGGTTCCGACCCTTTGCGACCCTATGGACCATTGTTCTCCAGGCACCTCTGTCCTCCACCATCCCCCTCAGCTCTCCCAGTTCTGTGCCCATTGTGTCTACAATACCATCTAGCCATCTCATCTTTGGCCTCCCCCTTCTTCTTTTGCCCTCCACCTTTCCCAACATCAGGGCCTTCTCAAGTGAATCCTCCCTTCTCATTTGATGTCCAAAATACTTTAGCTTCGTCTTTACTATTAGCCCTTCCAATGAACAGTCAGTGTTGATTTCTTCTAAGATTGACCTATTTGTTCTCCTCGCTGTCCAGGGTACTCTCAAAACTCTCCTCCAACACCACATTTCAAAGGCATCTATTCTTCTGCGTTCAGCTTTCCTAATTGTCCAGCTCTCACATCCGTACATTACCACTGGGAATACCATTGCTTTGACTATTCTAATTTTTGTTTGCAATGTGATGTCTCTGCTTTTCACTATGTTCCCCAGGTTTCTCATGGCTTGTCTCCCAAGAATCAGTCGCCTTTTTATTTCATGGCTGCAATCCCCATCTGCCGTGATCTTTGATCCCAGGAAAGTAAAATCTGTCACTGCTTCTACTTCTTCCCCATCTAGTTTCCAGGAACTGATTGGGCCTGTTGCCATTACCTTGGTTTTCTTGATATTGAGTCTCAAACCAGCTTTTGCACTCTCCTCCTTCAGCCCAATCAAGAGGTTCTTTAGGTCTTCCTCACTTTCTGCCATTAGGGTGGTATCGTCTGCATATCTCAGATTGTTTATGTTTCTCCCAGCAATTTTAATCCCATATTGTGATTCCTCCATCCCTGCATTTCGCATTATGTGCTCTGTGTATAGATTGAATAAGCAGGGTGATAAAATGCAGCCTTGTCTTACTCCTTTTCCTATTCCAAACCACTCTGTCATTCCATGTTCTGTCCTAACTGTTGCTTCTTGGTTCATGTACAGATTTCTCAGGAGGCATATGAGGTGCTCTGGTATTCCCATCTCTTTAATTACTTGCCACATCTTGTTGTGGTCCACACAGTCAAATGCCTTAGTGTAATCAATGAAACAAAAGTAAACTTGTTTCTGGTATTCCTTTGTTTTCTCCATGATCCAATGTATGTTGGCAATGTGGTCTCTAGTCCCCCTGCCTCTTCTGAAACCGGCCTGCACCTCTGGTAGTTCTCTCTCCACATGTTGCTGAAGTCTGTCCTGTATTATCTTGAGCATCACCTTGCTGGCGTGTGGGATGAGTGCAATTGTTCGGTAATTTGAGCATTCTTTGGCGTTGCCCTTTTTTGGGATTGGGACGTATACTGATCTTTTCCAATCCTGTGGCCACTGTTTTGTTTTCCAGATTTGTTGGCATATTGAGTGCAGTAATTTGACGCCATCATCTTTTAGCGCTTTGAAAAATTCGACTGGGATACCATCATATCCACTAGCTTTGTTGTTTGCAGTGCTCTTTAGGGCCTTTATAACTTCGCTCTCCAGGATGTCTGGCTCGAGTTCAGTTTTTTCATCATTGTGGTTATCAGGAGTGTTGAGGTCCTTTTTGTAGAGTTCCTCTGTGTACTCTTTCCATCTTTTCTTTATCTCTTCTGCATCAGCTAGCTCTTTTCCGTCTTTGTCCCTTATCATGGTCATTTTTGCTTTAAATGTTCCCTTTATTTCCCCGATTTTTCTGAAGAGATCTCTAGTCCTGCCTCTTTTGTTGTTTTCCTCCATTTCTTTGCACTGTTCTTTTAGGTAGTTTTCCTTATCTCTCCTTGCTTTTCTTTGAAATTCTGTGTTCAGAAGGTTGTATTTTTTCCTTTCTCTTTTGACTTTTGCCTTCCTTCTTTCCTCTGCTATTTTAAGAGCCTCATCAGACAACCATTTTGCTTTCTTACGCTTCTTTTCTTTTGGTATGGTTTTCTTTGCTGCTTCCTGCATGATGTCCTTTATCTCTGTCCATAATTCTTCTGGCACTCTGTCTATTGCGTCCAGGCCATTATATCTGTTCATCACCTCCACCGTGTATTCTTTAGGGATGCTGTCTAGGTGATATCTGTCTGGTCTTCTTGTTTTCCCTATTTTCTTTAGTCTTAACCTGAATTTTGCGATCAGTAGGTTGTGATCTGATCCACAGTCTGCTCCAGGTCTTGTTTTTGCTGATTGTATGGAGGTTCTCCATCTTTGGCTGCAGAGTATGTAGTCAATTTGGTTTCGGTGTTGGCCATCTGGTGATGTCCATGTGTAAAGTCGCCTCTTGTGTTGCTGGAAGAGAGTGTTTGCTATGACCAGTGCGTTCTCTTGGCAGAACTCTATCAATCTTTGCCCTGCTTCGTTCTGTACTCCAAGACCAAACTTGCCTGTTATTCCCTCCACTTTTTGATTTCCTACTTTGGCATTCCAGTCTCCTAATATAATTTGGACATCATTTCTTGGTGTCTGTTCTATGAGGTGTTCTAGGTGTTCTATGAGGTGTTACCATTACACTTCACTAAAATGGGTAGAGTTGTGGGACAGGACATGGGACCCTCAAAATACTCTGCTTGCTCAGAGGTTGTTTCCAGCCATACTCATCAGCACCATTTTCCATCTAAAACAACTGTGGTAAAACCCCTGGTAAAGGTAAAGGTTTCCCTTGCTCGAAAGCCAGTCGTATCTGACTCTAGGGTTCAGTACTCATCTCTGTTTCAAAGCCAAAGAGCCAGTGCTGTCTGCTTCTGCAGACGTTTCCGTGGTCATGTGTCAGACATGACTAGACACCGGAGTACACAGAACGCTGTTTACCTTCCGACCAAAATGGTCCCTATTTATCTACTTACAATTTCTTGCTTTCGAACTGCTAGGTTGGCAGGAGCTGGGACAAAGACGGAAGCTCCTTCCATCCTGCAGTTCTCGGGAATCGAACTGCTGACCTTTTGCCTTCCAGTCAGCATCTTAGCCACTTGAGCCACTGCAGCCCCGCAACTCTCAATCCAAATGCAATATGGGAAATCCTATACAGTACTAGCTTAATAAGCCCTTTTGATTTAACAAACAATAGGAGAGCCTGTTGTAGAACAAATATATAGTTTACATTGGCAATAAATCCTTAAATACAGATGAGCCAGCAACAGAGGGGGAAGAGGAAAGTGTAGTCACCTTTGTTTGTGACTATCTTACTACTGCAGGAGCAGACCCAACACTGATTATATGTTCTTTCTTGTAAGATCACATCCTGGGCATATGGTAGAACAACATACATTATTTGCTGCAACATCCTTATATGAGAGCGGAGAGGGAAGAGCACCATCAGTTCTAACAGTTGACTCTTCAAATGGAGCCATCAGGCAAACCGACTGGTGATAGCACACTCAAGTAGAAGAGTGGGGAGGACAAAGATTCAACAAGCACTAAGATATAATTCTCTGTTTTTCCTTCTGCAGAAAGAATCATATACTGTATAAGGATAATTTTACTCACAACATCACATAGACCATATACCAGGCAAGAAGAAAGGATGCTGACAAGGTAAAAAACAGTTTTTTCGATGGTTGTTTGCTGCCAAGTTCATCCCAGAGTGCATTACAAAAGTGCATGACAGACAGAAATGTCCCAGATGTGTTCATACCAATCATGAAATGACAGCAAAGTTCTCTTCTTAGCTCCCAACCTCAATATTCTCAAATCTTAATATGTGTGCATATGCGTGCATGCATGTGCACGTGCAAAAAAGTGGCCAGAAGCCCAACCATAGTGCTTGGCTCTACATAAAACCCCTACTATGGAAAAAGTCAATTTTGTAGGTGTTTGCTTAAATCGGTTTTTTATGTAACTCGAAGCAAACCCATAGGAAAAATGAACTTTTTATGTAAATCAAAGCAAACCCATTGGGAAATGAATTTTTACATAACTCAAAGCAAACCCATAGGAAAAATGATTTTTTAAATGTAACTTGAAGCAAACCCATGGGATATTGTGTTACATAAATTTATGTAAATCGGGACATGATTTTAGCACAAAATCATTATGTAAGTTGAATTTTATGTAACTCGAGGCATTTGTAAGTCAGGGTTTTACTGTATTTTGCTGCCTTCCCATCCAAGTCAAAATGCATACAATTACTATGTAATTATATGCATTTTTTAACTGTTACTCTGACAACACAGGCCAGGACTTCTCTTTATTTCTAGCTGTAAAAATCTATACCTATAAATCCAAAGGTTAACCGTTGGAACTTGCTATACGTTTCTGCACCCGTCCATACTATCCCGTACCGAGTCTCCTGCACTCGCCCGAACCCGGCCCGCAGAGTACTGCATGGTTGCCGTAGCCACCAGTGGGGCAAGAGCCCCACGAACGTGAACAAAGGAAAACTTCAATTCCCAACGTCCTCTGTGCCGCACCGCGCCTCAGCCAATCAGGCTGAGAAGTAAAGGTAAAGGTAAAGGTTTCCCTTGCTCGAAAGCCAGTCGTATCCGACTCTAGGGTGCAGTGCTCATCTCTGTTTCTAAGCCGAAGAGCCAGCGCTGTCTGCTTCTGCAGACATTTCCATGGTCATGTGGCAGGCATGACTAGACACTGGAGCGCACGGAACGCTGTTACCTTCCCACCGAAGTGGTCCCTATTTATCTACTTGCAATTTCTTGCTTTCAAACTGCTAGGTTGGCAGGAGCTGGGATGAAGACGGGAGCTCATTTCCGTCTTGCAGTACTCGGAAATCGAACTGCTGACCTTCCGCTTCCCAGTCAGCGTCTTAGCGACTTGAGCCACTGCAGTACCCTGAGAAGTGCAAGCAAAAAGAACGTTGGGAAATGCGGTGTGGCCAATTGAAATCGACCCACAGAAAAAAAACTGCCACACGAATGCAAACAAAAAACACAAAACTCCAAGTCCCAGCATCCTACGCGCCGTGAGCGTGCAGAACGCTGAGAAAGCCGGCACATGAAAAATTAAAATTAAAAAACACCAGCATCCCGTAACGGGAGTGCAAGTCCGTCACAGGTGGACGCAGCGCCTCACAAAACAAACACCCACAAAAAACTACGGTGGACCACTGCTGGCCTTCTTTCCCGGAGCAACAGTGAGAAGAGGGTCTCCCTCTCCTCCATGCTATCCCGCAGAAGACACGGTGAGACCACCGCCGGCCTCAAGGTACCTTGAGCCGGGGTGGAAAAAAAAACCAACAGCAGGCAGCAGTTCATCAGGGGAAGCACACTCCCTGGCGAATGACTGGCTGCTGCCTTTGTATTTCCGACACCACTGTTTCGAGAACTAACACAAAACAGCGGTGGAGGTAAGACAAAAGCAGCAGCCAGCAATCCGCAAGGAAGAGCACTCCTTATGGATCGCTGCCTGCCAATCTCTGGTTAGGTAAGCCAAGAGAAAAAGGAGACAGAGAGGAGAGAACCATCGTCAGGCAGATAGCTCTTTTCTGCCTCCTTCTCCCCTGACCTACCTAACAAAACTTACCAGGGGAAGAACGGGCTGACTGCCAGCTCCTCCTTTTCCCCATTGCTGCATCGAAACCAAAATTCAAAGCAGCAATGGGGAAAAGAGGAACTGACAGGCAGCCTGTTCTTCACGCAAAAGTACACACCAACAACAAACTCCAAAATTAATAAAAATTAATAAAACACAAATAAATAAATAATTTAAAAAACATTTATAAACAAAAAAGTAAACAACAAAATCCACAAACAAAAACATCCACAATACCAGAAAAGCACAGAAAAAACACCTAACTACAACACGACAATATCTAACTCTAACAACACAACTACCACAAATTACACAAATAAACACCAATGAAATCACAAAAATAAAAAACCAGAAATAAACAAACCAATTACACACATCTAAAGTCCAACAAAACCACAAAAGAACAAACAGAAACACCTCCCAGCCCACCACCACAAAATTAAAAAAAAAACCCAGAAGAAAGAAAACCAGAGAACTCCCCAGCATGTCCTCCCTCCAAGAGACCGAAACAGAAATGAAGAAACGAAGACTATTTACCGGAAGATGCCCCACCTCGAGGCCAGGAGAGAAAAAACAAGTGGAAAAAAACTCAACACTATTACTAACAGCCCCACCTGCAGGCCTGAATATTAAAAACAAGTCAAAAACAAAACAGCCCCACCTAGAGGCCACAAGAGTAAAAACCCAAAACATCTAAACACAGTTTATAACAGCCCGGCAACGCCGGGCAACCTATGCTAGTATATTAATATAAACTAGAGGGGGTAAAAATCTACTGCTCTTTCATGGAATCCAAAACCTGTCTGAAACAGATCGCTCATAATACGACTGGCCTTGCTTAAATAAAACAGGGTTCCAATCACCCAGAGAAGTAGAGTTTAAATCTTCATGCTTCAAGATCATGCATAAAGACATGAGCTTCATGAAACTGCAATATCGCTGCAGTGAATGTGGGCAACTGAAGCCTCAAGGCAAAGGTAATGTGGGGTGTTATTGGCAACTATCACCAAGAGTGAAGTACTGCAACAGAGCTGCCAGAGATTCTGTGATTGGCATTCAGTACTACTATGCAATGTTAACTTCTGTTTCTAATACTGCTTTTCCATCTTTACTTTCCCTTGCATAAGGTTACTATTATGTTTCCCTGTAGGGGAAATGTAGGATTTGGCCTGCTAAACTGATGCATTTGAAGGAAAAACATTTTTTTAAAAAAAATACACATATGTTCCTCAGACAAATTGAAGCCATTCTCCAATTTCGTTCACCAGAACAGTGACTTTTTGAGAAAGGAAAAACAAACCCAACATTTTGAAACATCAAACAATCCCTAAATTTTAAGCAAAATGGAAGAATTCATAAGAACACATGTCCATAGCAATTAGCTTAAAAACATGAAATCTTGTATAACATTCTCCATCTATGCTAGGGAGGGACACCTAAATACCTGTTCTTATGGATTAAAATTTTTATCCTTGCACCATCTCAATAAGCCATGTATATTCAAACATTTTCTTTATTAGTCACAGCTGTATTTTCTAAAGCATTGGTTTCCCATCTTGAAATCTCCAGATGTTATTGAATTATAAGTCCCAGAATTCCATATCATTGGACATTTTTTGTCAAGGCTTTTGGGAACTGAGGTTCAGTAACACTTGTGAAGCAAGTGTTATTTTCACATGAAAGCTGTGAGATTGTTAACTGACTCTCCTAAATGTGCATTTGTGAGTGTAGGATCTGCAGATGTCTTGTTGTTATTGTCTATCAATCATCTGATGTCATTGTAGCCATTTTGACTTTGAATGAAGCAGCTCAAAAGATTCATGTTGTGTTGCATCCAAACCAATCTTTAGTTCCTCAACCAATATATTCTTCCAGTACTTTTAATGAATGTATCTCAAATGACCCACTGCAGCAATTTGTACACTAAACCCCGATTTACGTATGCCTTGAGTTATGTAAAATTCGACTTACGTAAGGATTTTTTTCTAAAATGGTGTCCCAATTTAAGTAAATGTCCCAATTTATGTAACGTGATTTCCTGCGGGCTTGCTATGATTTACGTAAAAATTTCATTTTTTCCCCTGTGGGATTTCTTCGATTTACGTAAATATTGATTTTCCTATGGGTTTTCTTCAATTTACGTAAATATTGATTTTCCCTATGGGTTTGCATTGATTTACGTAAATATTAATTTTTCCTATGGGTTTGCTTCAATTTACGTAAAAAAGATTTATGCAAAAGGCTACGGAACGGACTTTTTATGTAAGTCGGGGTTTTACTGTACTGTACTTCTAATTTCTCAGCATATAACCAAAGTATTCTGGCCTTCTGCTTCTGATGTGTTTTCTTTTTCTTGACATTTCTTAACCTACTCTAGTGCTTTTCTGTTGGTTGTCTTCTTAAGAAATTCTAAAAAAAAAATTTGTCACAAAAAATATTGTTACACTCAGATGAGTCAAGCCTCTTCTTATTTTTCTCTTTCCATTTCTACTTCTTTCTCCATTCCTAATCAACTGGTGGGGAAATGGCAGCTTGCTCTTCCACAGAATTAAATTTATATATCGGTAAGTGAAATTAGGTCAAAGGGTACAGGTTTTCCACCACAAGCTAAGGTGTACGCTGTTTACAACAATCAATCACAAGTTTCCTTTGGCTAATCAAATTCTGTTCCGATAAATCTGCCAGCACCACATGACACCATGTGTATGACAAATGAAGTGAGCATGAAAAACTTACTAGAGAACATTTACAATTTTTTTTAAAAATGAGATATTTTACAGGCAAACTTGGTTCCAAAGCTCAAAAATGATCATGTACATAAGGACACACGCATACAATCAGCTTTATCTGTGTCTTTAAGAGTATTGAGGGATGAGGTCATAAATACGGGACTGTCGCTCAACCTCAAGATAATATGTATTCAGAAGATGTGTGACATGAAAAAGATTCATCCACACTGCTAAATTTAGGTATCCTAAAACACATCAGAATATCTCGCACAAAAGGAACTCATACTGTTTAGCATCCTTCTGGACTGAGAATACCACATTATTACCGTATTTTCCGGCGTATAAGACGACTGGGCGTATAAGACGACCCCCAACTTTTCCAGTTAAAATATAGAGTTTGGAATATACTTGCCGTATAAGACTACCTCTCTTCCAATGCAGACCAAATAAAAATTAACCCACACTCAACCCGAAGACGCACAGCCCTCCGAGTTGAATGGGCAGGTTCTGATGGAGAGCCAATCCACGCTCATGTTCTCCTCCTCGAGGTACAGGAAGATGTGTGCAGCTTGCTTCCCCTTGCTTCATACTCCCCGCACAGAGCAGGACTTGGCCGTGGCACCCCCCACCATATGCGCCGGACATATGAAGCAAGGGAAACAAGCTGCAGTTAAGTACCTGTCCTATAAGATGACCCCTGACTTTGGCACAGATTTTTCGGGGTTAAAAAGTAGTCTTATATGCCAGAAAATACAGTACTCTCTAAGTCCAGTGATGTGAACTCAGAAGCCCTAGCAGAACCAGTTTTCAATTGTATCCATTCAACAAAAGCAGGAGTAGTACACAGAACCACAATCAGGTGTACCTCGGGCATGGCAACCTTGTGCCATCTAATCCTTTTCCCACTAGGTCAGGCAAAAGGAACCACAGAATGAACTCCCCAAAGATGACTTCATTTTGGCAGTTTCACGTCTGACCTAGACACGAAAGAAAAACAAATGCAGAAGCCAAACAGATTCCTTTAAACAAAAATGCTCGCTGAAGGTGAAGGTATCCCCCAAATAAACTTGGATATGTTTTTAGGTTTCTTTATTTACAGTACTTGGAATGCAATCAACATTTAATATGAAACTACTTCAGAGCTATTTAGGGTTTTATGCATTTTTCTTTATTTTGGCCGAATGAAACCTGATTTCTGCATTTCTCGACTCTCATTAAAATCTTCTTCTAACCCCTGGTTGCTTTGATTCTTATCCTACCAGAAACTAAGCTTTTACTTCCTTAATTTTCATTACTAGAACCAGGATGTGGACTTGTTTGACTGTGTCTTGCTTGAACTGGCAGAAGCTGAAATGGTGGTACCTACCACCTCATGTTCAGAAGAGACCCCAAAGGAGTCTAAATGACTGCCTAGCACAGAATAGAATCCAAGCCTAGTACTGTATCATACTTGAAAGGTATCTAAGCATACTTTTTCCTGGGAGAAAAGTTTCCTTCTAGAATTCAAAGAATGAAGATTATATGAGCTACAGAAGGTAGAGAATAGTTTTCAAATCAGGGTTAGGAAAACAAGCACAATACCTCTGCTTAAATTGTGTCCCTCTAAGCCAGGGATTCTCAACCTGCAGGCTGGATGCAGCCCATGGTGCTATTTCATGTGGCCCACCATCACTTCCACCACATCAGGAAGTGCCATGTGGTGGAGGAAGGGCAAAATGGCCTTCCGGCCCCTGAAGCTGTCTGAGGGACAGGTTGAGAACTCCTGCTCTAAGCAGACCAGGTTAATATTTGCAAAAAAGGAAATTGCAATAGTGATAAAATTCCTGTGCACATTTTGTTTTTCAGAGAACATGAAAGATCTTTAAACTATACTTATGTTTAAAAACTGAATTCATTAACCACACACTGTAACCCAGACAAACTCTTAACTGCATTTAAAACTGTAAACTTAGGCCCCTTGATTTTTAACAAAGCCAGGATATTATTCGCAGGGTTAGTTGAGTGACAACCACTGTAATTAGTCCTTCCAGACAAATTAATTTTTTGAAGGTCATTTCACACAAAAGCCATTTTGTGTAGGAAATATTTAAATTGTACCTTTAAATAAACTACCCAAATCCATAATCCTTTAAGAGATTTTAGAGCTATCTTCAAAACTAATTTTCATTTGGATGAAGCATATTAAGTACTTCACTGATATACTAAATAAATAGAAGCTTTGAAGAAGTGTTTTTAGCAAGGCTTTTCAAGTCTCAGACAGTAATATCACCAAAGTACAGGTGAAAACAAGCGAAGAAAAAAATAACTGTCAAATTGCAGACCAGCTTATTTCTAAAATTTATACATTTCTTTAATAGCAAAATTACTTGGCTTAGCAATTTAATAATAATTAATGAACAAACCCTAATGTTCTACCTCATTTTTTCTTCTAACCCCATTTTTTTACACTCGATTGTTTTCTTTATCATCTACCAGAGCACTTTGCTAAGTACAGTATTCACATACAGTGATACCTCATACAGCGTCTAAACTTGGTTCCACAAGTTTGAACTTTATACAGATTTGGACTTTGTATGAGGCAACTTTTTTCAAGGAATTAGGCGATGTTGTATGAATTTGATGTTGTACGAAGCGGACTTTGTATGAGGTATTACTGTAATACTCATAGCTATACTTTCCCATGAATCTGATTGATATTATTCAGTAAGACTGATGAATCCTTTGCTGGAGAAGACGTGCACATATAGCATCATTCCTACACTAGGAGAATGATCCCTTTTATCACTTTTTATTAAACACCCTAAATGGCTGACAGATACTACTACAACATGTGCATAATTCAACCTGAAAGTTATTTTCAACAAGCGTACAAAAATTATTTTCTCTCAATCATATTCCAGATGTTTCCAGTCTATAACAGGGATCAGCAAACTTGGCTCTCCAGATGTTCTTGGACTTCAATTCCCAGAAGCCCTGATCAGCAGGTGTACTGACTTGGGCTTTTGGTAACTGAAGTCTAAGAACACCTGGAGAGTTTGGATACTCGGTCTCTAAAAAGTTTGCCATCACCAACCATGCAACTGAAATGCTATGGGATTTCTGGTGGAGTCAGCCATAGCTGGAGATCATAAATTACTTCCTAGCAGTCCTAATACCATCTGCAAGAAATACAGTATTATAAAATTTAAACTAAACTGCCGAATTTTACTTTTAAGCCTAGTACTATAAAGAGGGTAAGTAGAGAATTAAAGCTAAGCTTAGCACTGTGTCCTTTGCTGAATTTTCCCCTCAAAATCAGAATTATCAGAATCATGATTTTAAACAAATAAGTCAGCTCTGCATTGGGGTGGGGAGAGGAACACTGTAGCTGAGCAAGAGACATACCATTCAGATGTTAAAGTGCTTAGATAACATCATGACTTATTTTTCCTCCAGCTGTAATGCCAACAGAAATTGTAATGAAATAAAACCAATCTATCAAATGATGGAACCCATAGATTCTCTCCCTGTTAATTTAAATATTGTTCATTTGATATTAGGGTGGGGGTGGGGAATGGCTGGTTTGTTCTAGAAACTCTTTTTACATTCCAAAGCAAGCGCATATTATTAGCGGTTCTGTTTTTTTAAAAAGCTAAAGTTCCATACCAAATGAGAACCATGCGTCACATCTAAAATTCTGTTGCTATGCTACTATTAACTAACTAACTTTTCCTTTTTTTCACAAGTAATCCTTCAAGTGTAGAAGTCACTCTGTGCAAAACTGAACAGATTCAAATAAGAACATGTGTAACCCTTAGCAGCCATCTGAAGATACAGATTTTGAAGCAGCAATGACATCAATGGTGGCTTAGTGGTTAAGGCGCTAACCTTGGAGACTGGAAAGACGGTTTTGAGTCCTGAGAGCTGCACGATGGGGGACATGAAAGGAGCCTCCTTCGGGCATCCCCTGCAAAAATCCTTTCAACCCAGAGTAATCTCTGACACGAAAAAATGAAAACCAGTGGCAAATCTTTTAAAAAATAGGTATTGACCATTGAGCAGCTACTGTTTGTTTTCTTTTCACTGGCAAACCAAAATTACATTAGAAGGCTTGAAGAGGGCAGATGCAGCCAACTGACCTGAAAAACAATCCGTTACAGGTTGACAGGGTTGCACAAAACAATACTGAGACACACACAAAGAGAAAAAGAAATAGACAGACACCATCAGTCCAACAGCTGCACCTAAAGCCACAAGGGAGCCGGCAGATAACATTGCTCCTGTAAGTTATGCCAGCCATCTCCGCTCCATCTTGTAGACAGTAATTAATCACTCTTCTGTGAAGCGACTCAGGCAATGCCGGTCGTAGAAACAGGGGCAGGGAGGGAACACCGTGGGAATTTTATGCCTAGCTTGTTGTTCAGTCGCACAGTCGGTTCCGACCCTTTGCGACCCTATGGACCATTGTTCTCCAGGCGCCTCTGTCCTCCACCATCCCCCTCAGCCCTCCCAGCTCTGTGCCCATTGTGTCTGTAATACCATCTAACCATCTCATCCTTGGCCTCCCCCTTCTTCTTTTGCCTTCCACCTTTCCCAACATCAATGCCTTCTCAAGTGAATCCTCCCTTCTCATTTGATGTCCAAAGTATTTTAGCTTCATCTTTACTATTTGACCTTCCAGTGAGCAATCAGGGTTAATTTCTTCTAAGATTGACCTATTTGTTCTCCTCGCTGTCCAGGGTACCCTCAAAACCCTCCTCCAACACCACATTTCAAAGGCATCTATTCTTCTGCGTTCAGCCTTCCTAATTGTCCAGCTCTCACATCCATACATTACTACTGAGAAAACCATTGCTTTGACTATTCTAATTTTTGTTTTCAGTGTGATGTCTCTGCTTTTCACTATGTTCCCCAGGTTTCTCATTGCTTGTCTCCCAAGAATCAGTCACCTTTTTATTTCATGGCTACAATCCCCATCTGCAGTGATCTTTGATCCCAAGAAAGTGAAATCTGTCACTGCTTCTACTTCTTCCCCATCTATTTTCCAGGAACTAGGAAAACCTTTCATCTACCTGCTAAACTGAAAGTGGTGCAACCACTGTAGTGGAAATACAGTACAAAGGGAGGTCTAGAAGTTTTGTGGAGTCCCAAAGACTGCAACTCCTGCCAACCTAGCAGTTCGAAAGAAATTGCAAGTAGATAAATAGATACCACTTCGGTGGGAAGGTAAACAGCGTTCTGTGCACCCAGGTGTTGAGGCATGCCTGCCACATGTCCAATGAAACGTCTGCAAACGCAGACAGTGCTGGATCTTTGGCTATAAACAGAGATAAGCACTGAACCCTAGAGTTGGATACGACTGGCTTTCGAGCAAAAACGACCTTTACCTTTACCTAAAGACTGCAAAAAGGACAATTAGTGTCTTTATATTAACGTTTTATACAGCTAAACTTTTTAAAATGTTTACATACTCAAGAGTTAAGATTAAGCAAGGCCTTGAACATGCCCTATTAAGTAGCAGTAACTGATATAAAGAAACAACAAAAAACCTGGTTTACAAACTAGAATATAAAGCTAAGAGCCAATCTTATAGTCATCTGGTTTCTTATATATTGTATTTTCCAGAAATACACTGTGCCCAAAGTAATTCACAGAATTTTTTAAAAATGCAATAAATAATTGATAAATGTTGTAAATAAACATTTACAATCAATTTAAAATATTGAATGTTTAAGTGAAAGTACAGGAAGAACTGTTAATAATTCCCAGTACCAAAAATGCAAACATTTTGCCTGCAATGAACAATCTTCTTTATCTGTTGTTATGTTGGCAAATCACTTCCAACTTACGCAAACTCTCTGAATTAATGATGTGCAAAAGATAATGTCATTAACAACATTGTTCAGGGATCAATAATTCACTGTATGTATACAGGTCCATTACGTTTTCCCCAAACAAGAATTCTGGTTTCAGAGCTGACTACCACAACTGTGCAAACAGTTTATCAAGATGTAGGATTGTGTTTTCAATACTCTTACCTCCAAATCACAGAAGGTGATGCAACTAACAGTTGTAAGCCCCTCTTCATGTGAATATTCTGCTTAATAAATGAATACTGACAAAGAGGAGGAATGTGTTAAATGGTAATGGACAGGGCAGAAGGACATCAAGACTGCCAAAGCCAGTTTCAGAAAATGTTTGTAGCATTTTATATAAAACAAATTTTTTTATACAACAAAACCCAGAAAAATCAACTGCAATAACTATACAAAAATATGTAACTAGACCAGGGATTGGCCCAACTAAGACCCACGGTGCCAAATCATCCAGCCTGCGGCGCCCTCGCCACTACCAGTACAGATACCAGTAACAATTTATAGAGTACTAAGTTAGATGCATTCTTTTTAACTCTACTGAGCTTTTCCATGGAAGTAAAATTATCAAAGGGAGGAGCAAAAAAACTGTTTGTAAAAGTAGTTTCTTTACTAGTTCACACTCTGTAAATGTCCAACGTCCATATAGATATGAATTGTACAAATAACAATCCTTGTATTCAGGTATTAAAATTCACAAAAAATACATAAACTGTAACACTCAGAAGAAAAAGCTCAGTTGCCAAAACTAAATTCTATAAGTTTCCAAAGGTAAATTCTTGAAAGTCCAAAATGTTCAGTTTTGTTAATAGATTTGTAGAAATATTTTTTCCCATGTGCGTTGGGACGTCAAATTGGTCTACGATCTCAAGGACGTATATAGAAGGAATATCATATACAGGGGTTAAATGAGAAACACCTGTCTAAAAATAGCTAGGGGAACCGCCAATACTTACAGACCTATGTGCCTACAGAAAGGAGGAAAGTTCGATTTCAGAGTTGAGTCCTTGCGGAGCTAAAGTGTTTTAAAAAATGAATACAGAAAGCTTCACGCTGCAAAAGTTTTTTGCGTATATTAATTTTTTTGTATTTAGAAGGGCGAACCTGTTCCAGAATAACAAATTTAATATCTTTGTCAGAGTGACCCATTTCGACAAAATGTGTAGTAAGAGGTGCTGAATGGTCATTTAATCGAAATTTATTGCGATGTTCGGATATTCTGGTTTTTATGAGACCTCTTTAGTTTCCCAACAGTATCTGCATTGAATGCAGCTGTAGCAACGAAAATGTCCCGTTGCTAGGAGTTGCTCCTTAAAGCTGTATGCAGTATGGTCAGATCTTGTAAGAATGTTACTAAAAGTTTTAGTCTTTCTAAATCCAATAATTGGTTTTTCATTACATCCAGGAAGTTCTTGGACTATATGCCAAAACTTATAGATGGTGCGTTTGATTTTTTTAATGCTAGAGGCGAGAATTCGAAGGAGGTATAGATAGAACCTTCCCTAACTCGATCCTTATGTTTAAAAAGATTTTGCCTGGGTGTCTTTCTGATTTTATCAAGGTTATTAGTAACTATGTGTTTTGGAAACCCTCTATGTATTAAAATGGAACTAATCCTGTTGGCAGTGGTCATAAAGTCCTCATTAGAGGTGGAGTTTATTTTTTCATGTGCAAATAATCCAAATGTAATGTTATTCTTAACATGCGGCGGGTGATGTGAAGTATAATTTAAATAAGCACTTCTGTCAGTAGGTTTTTTATAAAGACTGATGCTCAATTGTCTTTTGCTAGAAATGTACACATTCACGTCAACCTTAAGTAAAAATTATCAAAACCAAAGGGAAAGGCAGAATGAGAATTCTTGCAACTACGATTTGACAGTTTTGCACCCCAGCTTACAAAAGCCATCAGCTTGGCATATCTCATTACAACACTAACTTCCAAAAATGTGGAGCAATTTAAACCTCTAAGCTACTGAACTTTAGCAGATGATCACATAAAATTGAAGGTATGTTTTTCAGTGAAATATTTTAATAAAAGCATTTTTTGCACAGAGAACCTTCAAATGGAGTGAAATGAAAAATGTTAAGTGAGAAGTACCTGAATTCTTCTGGATACCAGGCAACACAGATTTATTTTTCCCATGGTAATATTGGCCCAAGATTTATTTGTATATTGAGCATTCTTATCCAAATTAAACTCATGTATATTTCAAACAAACATTTCTTAGATAAGTTACTTCTTTGAACTACAGTTAACAGAATTATCCAGTAAGTATGGCTGGTGGCCAACCTGGCTAGAGCGAAAGGGCTGAATCTGGGAGTGGTAATTCCAAAACAGAATTTATGCAAACTTCATAAGTAATGGACTTTAGAATTACATTTGTCAAGAAAGATTACTGCCTTTTACATTTTTGTCAGTTAAAATTTCTCTCTTCAGTTATTATTGCTGTTTAATCCACAAGTAGAATGCTATATGGCCGTGGTGACCAACCTATGGCATGTGTGGCACGCATAGCCCTCTCTGTGAGCATGTGCAGCGTTGCCCCATTGCGGTGAGGCAACCAGACACACCACACACCCCTCCCTATACTTACAATTGTGTGTGTGTGTGTGTGTGTGTGTGTGTGTGTGTGTGTGTGAGAGAGAGAGAGAGAGAGAGAGAGAGAGAATGCCCCAGGATGAGGCGGTGGCACATGGGGAGGCACCACACATGCGCATGCACCAATGTGACATTGCTGGTGTGCTTCGAGCAGTGAACAATCGATGTCTGCCCACACACCGCACCTGCCTCCTTGGACACTTAGTCTCTGAAAGGTTCACCATCGCTGCTATAAGGTATAAAATCTACAAAAGAAGAAGCCCAACACTGACCAGCTGTAAGCAGGGCAGTCACAATCATCTTAAGTCCAATCACAGTAGCATTACAACTTCATGTCTTGGTTTTTAATGTATGAGCTTGTGCTGTTAGACGCCCATAGTAGGAAAATTTCCTATATGGACAAGGCATAAGTATAATAATTAAATAAATAAACAAATACATGAAGATTATAAACACAACACCATACACAAGCTAGTAAAGATGCTGTTTTGCTTTACACTGAACAAAATCTTGCTGCTTAGTGTAAGTCAAATTGTAACTTTTAGCACATTCCTCCATAGTAAACAAAGCATCCCCACTGTGATTCTTGGGGTATGCATCTGTACATACCTAGCCAGTGTGTATGCGTGCACCCAACAATTGCAAATGACCGGGCCGAATATCCTGATCTAAAGGGGAAAGCTGCTGAGGGATAGTTTAGCTGAGCAAGACACTCCTTTTGGATTAGGAACTGTAACAAACCATATCTAATCTAAGCACATTTAAACAATCTCATCCTATTAATTGAAAACTGACACCTTATTCCTCCATCGAAATTCATCCCTTGATAAACATATTAATCCTTTTGCTCTTATAAAGTTATCTGCAGTAGTAGTGTTAATTCCATAAAACAACAAATTACACAATCTCTACAATGCTAAAAAAAAAATTTGGGGCGCTGATTAAAGATTTTATAATCAGACAGCATTCTCTCATCTCTAACTGCGAGATTTAGTGATGATCTTTATTTGAAACAAAAGCACAAATTTCCAAAGTCCCAAACCTTAAAGTATTAAAAAGACAATACAGGTGGAACACCCATGGTGCCCCAAAAGAAACAGAGATAAATAAAGACTTCTGTGTCACTAAAGACCCTTCAACTCCTCCAAACTGATATAACATAGTTTTTACATTCCCTAAGAGACTGGATTTGGCTATGTATTTATGCAGTCTTTTCCACACAACCATGTCACATGATTTCTCACTGCTGTGCTTAACCAGGGTTAGCCAAGTATGATTAAAAGTTAAGATAAACAATGGTCATTTCAAATCCTGGGTGCCAAAAAATAACTCAGTGTATAGATATATAATTGTTTCAAGTTTTACCAATACTGAAGTCAAGACAGCAAATAAGAACAAAAGCCTCATTTTCACATAGCGCAGTAGTCTTTATCAATGTTTCTAAAATGTTCACTTTGAGTTTGAGAAAGCAGTTTCTAGTCTCATATGCCTAAAATATGTCTCAAGAAGATGGTGAAGTTTTTGAAACTGAATTCCAAAAACTATACATCAGACCAGAGACTTCTAGCAGGACAATCAAAATTCACGTCCGAACAGCATACCACTTTGAAAATTACCCCTTCAGATATCGTACCTGTCATGCCCTCTGCAATCAATTCCCAGTTAGTACAGCTTAAAACCAGCATATCTAAAGGGATATTAAGGATTAATGGGAACCAGGACAATGACATTTATCATGGTTCTTGATAATCCAGTCTTTTTATGTATACAGTGGTACCTCATACAACAATTTTAATCCGTTCCACGTGGCTCGTTGTTGTATGAAAAAATTGCTATACACATGCATCGTATAGCGATCTTTCCTATGGGATGCATCGTACAATGATTTTTTCGCGAATTGGTTTTTCCCATTGAAAAATTGTTGTATGATTTTTTTCCATAGGGAAAATTGTAATGCGGGACATCATTTCCCCCCAAAACCTAATTGTTATGTGATTTTGTTGCTATACAGGGCGATTGTTGTATGAGGTTCCACTGTACTTTAAAACAAGGGTCCTCAGATCGTTTGACTTGGGCAGTGAGGTATCAAACTGCATACGGATGGAGGGTGGAGCCCCGCCATAGTTAAGCAATATGGAGGAGGGGCCCACCACCTGCCTATCTGCTGTGTCTGAAGCCTGTGCTCTCGCTCCGTTTACCAGGCAGACCCGGAGGAGAACGTTGAGGGCAGAAGGCTGCTATCAGGGCTCCCAGCACCACTCACCCATGTGACCCAGTTCGGAACAGCCCATAGCCTGGCACCAGTCTGTGGCCTGGTGGTTGGGGACCCCTGCTTTAAACAATCATTGAAGCCTAGTGAACGTTCAACTGCGGTACCTGCTTTTTTGAAGCCCCATCTATTTACGCTGGGAAACAGGAATGCTAAAGAAGGACAATCAATAGAGTCTGAGTGTGTGAGCACATGAGATATATGTCTCCCAATCACTGATTCTACTAATATCCTCAAAAAGTAAAAGGTCAGGTTTAATTGATCCAAGAAAAATGTTCGGAATAAAATTCCAAAAAAGGGTGAACACATATCTCATGTCCTCTCTGCCCCAAAGGATTAACACCAAGAATGTGTTTCAGGAAAAATGCATTTCTATAAATGATAACATAAATTTCTAGATGACTAACATCTAAAAAAACAGAAATAGCAATAAAATAAAATATAAATATGACTATTAAATTAAATTAATTAAATGTCAAATATAGTGAATAAGATTTACAATAGTCAAACTTAAAGAAACGCACAAATACCAACTCTGCAATGTTGTTCTATTTTGAAAAGGATGAGCAACCTAGTGTCGTAAATTCAATTTTTTTTACCTCAGCCCCAAAATAAATAACTTTATGACTGCAATAGTTGGCTACTGCTTTTTACAGCTTCTTTTACAGTGTTTGCAAAACAAGCAATCTCAAAAGGTAGCTTTCTGGAGCAGCGGTACACCTAGCTAATTAGAAAACTATAAAAAGCTCTTTCATACACACACATACACACACAAAATAAGCTGGGTATCCTAATGTCTAGTCCAAGGGTGGCCAAACTTTTTGCGCCGTGGACCTGACCACATCCCCTGGACAGCTGATCAGGCCGGTCATGTGGTTCCTCCCACCGGAAGCAAAACACAACCATGCATGTGCAAATGCTGCCGTAAAACACATCCACAGCTGTCGTAAACTTGTTTGCACATGCACAGGGGGCATCCACTTCTGGTAGTGGCGAGGGCGCCGCAGGCTGGATGATTTGGCACCGTGGGCCTTAGTTGGGCGAATCCCTGGTCTAGTCCATACTTAACCACAAGTAGTAATGGCAGCTAGCATATCAAATTTCGAACCAGGTAACCAGCAACAGGGATTGGAGAAGCTCACATACCATGAGGCAAAGAAACTATAATTGCCACCATGACAGATCTAGGGAAATACCATCAGCTGTGCATGCAAAAATTACTTTATCAGTGGTTGCACAACAAGAGTATTAGGAATAGTATTCCCTCAGAAACCAATGTATACAGTTAAATCATAATGTACTTATATTACTGCAGTTCTCTGAAATCAGATGACCTAATTAAATATCCAAATATAATTGTATTCACTGTCATGTGAATGTGTGAAATGTTAAACTTAATTTACTTGACATACATTAAGGCCTAGCAATTCTTGTCTTGCCCCAATCTATACTTCCTGTTAATAATAGTTTTCCACAAAATTATATAATTCTGATGTAAGATCAAAAAAAAGTTTAATAGTGTTTTTCACAGAAATAGCTTTCCACTGCAGAAGTCTACAGCAGTACCAAATGAAATTGGCTGACTAAAGGCAAAGAGACAGAACAGAAAATGATCAGAATAAAAGAACAAACAAACAAACAGTTCTTTGGAATCTGCATAACCTACATAAGAATAAATGATTACCAGAAAGCTTTTCATATGTATGATTATGGAAAATTGGAAAGCTTTTCCATAGTTTGTTAGAAGGATGAGAGCTGATTACAGGATCTGAGGTTGAAAGCTGAGCCACAGCAAAGTCACAGAAACAAAGAAAGAAAGAATAAACAAATAAATAAATACATTAAACACGGAATTCTACACAAAAATAGCATTTATTGTGTGAGCCCTGCTTTACTACAAAATGCTGTGTGAATTTTTACAATATACTAAGGAGAAACTTTCAAAGGCATTTACAACTGCAGAAAAAAATAAGCAAACAAGTATAATGAAACATGAATTATATGTTATGTTTTTCATCTAAAAAAAATTAAGTAAAGCACTTTTCTGTGACCAAGCACATAAGCATTTACTTAAAATGGTTTCCTGCAGGAAATTATACCAGCAGAAATTTAAAACCCTGTTACTTTTGATAGTCCAAACAAGAAATAAAAGGTAGGTTAAAGAATATGGTTGAGAGCAGCACTGAGCAGATTAATGGGCTTGTCACTATTGCTTACATCAAAATCAACAGTTTTCAGTAAAGCAAAATAACTATAAAGCCTAGGACTTGAACAAACCAGGGGGATTTGTTTTCTGCAATGAAATGTGCACTCCAATATTTCTTCTCTAAGATTATTACTTTGCTTATTCAACTTTGTATTTAAGCAGGCAATTGGTAGTTACAGGCAACCAGGAAGTCAATTCATTCATTTCATTATTTTTTTCATTCTCTATTATTTCTATACTATCTTTCTCCAAATTAACAATCTCACTAGCTGTTAAAAAACAGATTTAAAAAAACCACAAAAATAATTAACAGTACTCAAAATATTCTAAACTGTTTTAAAAGTTACTTAAAACCACATTAAACACACATGAAATAATATGGCTGGATAGCTCAGTGGTTCAGGTATCAGGCAGTGGAGCTTGATTCCCCTTTGTGCCTCCTGGGAGAATAGCCATCCTGTGTAGTCTTAAACAAGCTGCAGAGTCCCAGGACACACCTGGAGTAACAGAATGGAATCTAGCATGGAACCCAACAGAAAACCAAAATCAGAGACAAAGGAGAGACGCAGTTGGATATTGGCTACATACCGGTGTCACTAAATTCCAAAACTATGGACAACCTCTCAGAGCAAGGAGGACAAAACAGAACCACAGGCCAACAGCTGGCGCATCAAATAGGAGTCCCCTGACACCATCTTCTGGGATCATCCCCCCATGAAGGACCAGAGACACCTTAAAACTATGCCTTGAAGCTTCATCCCAGAATGATATCATGAAAGTCACTGAAAGGTCCAGCAGAATAAGCAGGAATACCACACTCCGGTTTCCAGTCTATGTTATGCGTGAAAGTGACCAAAAATGCCTGAAACTATATTGAAATGTTGTACTGTAAATCCAGGAACCTGGAATGGAGAAGTACCACACACTCTAATTGCCTGACAAAAAAAAATGGAATACCGCAAAGTGGCCAACAATGATCTAATACAATGGGTTTAAGGAGAGCTTTTGCAAGAAAGGTTTTATGAGTGTGTTCTTTAAACATGCTAGTAGAGTGTTACTCGTACCATGTAGTAGTACTCTCATCCACTCAGCCAGTCCCCCTCTGTCAGTGTTTCTAAGCCTGGATGGTTAATTACCCAACACACATATGATGGCTTCTTCTTCTTCATGGTTGCTGTCCACATTTTGACATCATAGACGAAACAGAAGGGCAAAGCTACACCCATATGACCTGTATCAACTACAGCAGGGACTGACTGTTAGTCAGTCACGTGGTTCAGGGACTGGGACTATGGCCCAGAGGGCCACATTTGGCCCCCATCGCCAATTCATCCAGCCCACAAAACCCTCATCACTCCTGGAAGCGGAAGTAAAACACACATGAACGGGCGCATTTTACTTCTGCTTCCAGGAGCAATGAGAGCTTCGTGGGCCAGATGAATTGGTGTTAGGGGCCAGATCCAGCCCCCAGGCCATAGTGGCTGGCTCCTGGAACTACAGTATCCAAGCCAGAACAGATCTCAGCAACGCTTGTCTGCAAAGTGCCATAAAATTCATCACAACAGGCTATGGAGAAACTGAGAATTGGTTCAGGCACTGATGATGCACCTAACACAAAAGTCAGATGGGTTGCCAGAAAGATGAAGTGCATCAGGTTAATGGAAGACAAAGGGTGTTCTTCATCCTTCCTGTACAACAACCTAGTAGGCTATTATAATTTTTTGCAGGCTGCTTTTTTCTTCCCAACAATGTTTATCTTCAAGGTTTGCTCTACACTTTTTCTTCTATTACCTTACGAATTTTGGAAGAAAATCAAATTCTTCCACTTGAGGAAGACTTATTAGCATAAGATTTACTTTTTATAACTGTGCTAAGGAGGAGTCTTAGAATAAGACCTACTTTTTATAAATTGTCAAATTATTCTTATCACTGTTAGGAATCTTTTTTCCTCTAACAGTGGTAAAATCTCTGGTAAAATCTTGCTTCTGAACATGGTTGCCTCTGACAGATGAGGCGCACTGGCAGTTACTAGTAAAAGTTCTTTGTAAATTATGCAACAGTTGTTGAAAGCTCTCCCTAGAGAGAGTCTCCAAATGCCTCCACTGTGAACTTACTGGCACTGTGTGAAGAACTTTTCACTTCACTCCAATTTTAAATGTATAATCCTCTCTGGGCATTGGGAATTGCTACTTCTTTCATCTGTTTCTTTTTGTTATTGTTTTCCTTTAATGCTATTTTCATATATAAAGTTTTTAGTGTTTTTCTTCTGCAATCTTTCTGAAAATATTTTCTTAGTAGGCAATATAAAAATGTTTAGATAAACAAAGATTTCCATTAAAAGTGTTCATCTGCACAACTCCCCTTTACCCAGTAAAACCACATTGATAGTCTGCTTTGACAGTAACCAATGCTAATCTTCTAGTATACTTAGTATTCTCACACTACTAGTGATTATCACTAATGGGCTCAAGTACACATATCAAGGCAGAAAAGATCTCCCCTGTGATACAATTATTCTGCAAATTCAATTATCAGCAACATATAGATGGAAAATATGCATCCTTCAACTATAAAATGCACAACACTAAAACAGATTCTATATGAAACTTGTTTTTTCTTTTTCTGTACTGATCTAACATTAACTCATAAGGAGAAATACATTGAGATCAGCATTAGTATAGTAATGCTTCCAAATATGATAGGCAGGTCTCAGCAAAAAAACCTTAACAGCTTGTTCTGTGACTACTGTAATCAATCAAGCACAACAACCAATTCAATGTTACACAGAAATAATTTAATAGTGGTAGGGATGTTAGACTTTCTTTTGGTAAAACAACTTGCATTTAACCATCTTCCACTGCTTTACTGATTATATGTCAAAGTGGACTAGAAAGGAAATTGAGTGGATGGATATTCTCAAGTTTATGACACTGATCCATATGCTGCCGCGCACTAATCTCGTTAAAATATATATAATTCTTTCATCAGATATTTCTTCCAATTAATTCAAGCAGATTTCAAAAAGAAAGCAGAAAACTGAACAAATCATGACAAGGTGAAAGTGTTGCTGACCAGTAGAAACTCATACTTAGGAACTGGGATCCAACTTGATCTAGAAAGGGTTGCATGCACTCAAGAGTTCAGATTCATAGTTTGCGAGTGCTCCTTGACTGTGTTGCTAATGGACTTCCACCTGGCAGCAGTGACAAGGAATGCCTTCGCCCAATTCTGCTTTAATTATCCAGCCAAGACCTTTCCTGAGTCAACCTGATTTAGCAACAGTAATCCATGCTTAGTTACATCAAATCTTGTCAACTGCAATGTACTCTACCCTTGAAAATGACCCCCATCGCCAATTCATCCAGGTTCTTCAACTGGCGCAATATGTGGCAGCTAGGCTGCTAAATGGTACTGATCATATGACCCTCATACCAAAAGACCTGCATTGGTTGCCAACCGATTACAAGGTGCTCCAACCTTTAAAGCAGGCATTCACAACCTACGGCCTGGGGGCCTAATCTAGTCTGCAGCGCCAATTAATCCAGCCCACGGTGAGAACCCGAGCACTGCTAGAAGCTCCCCCAGCCACTGGAAGTGCCAAAATGCCAGTTCCTACAGCAGTGGCAGCATGCACAATCACACAATTTTTTTCAGTTGCTTTGGCAGCCTCCGCTGCTCCCCATGGCAGCAGGAGATGCTCAGAGCATTTTCACTCAATTTTGGGATTTTTTTGCTGCCTTTCTGCTGTGTTTTGGCAGCTAGAACGTGGTGCTTTTGCACTTCCGGTGGTGGGGGAAGCTCCCAGCACTGCCTGGGTTCTCACTGCATAACCTGGAAGTGTAAAAGTGCCGCATTCTAGTTACCAAAACACAGCGGAAACACAACGGAAAAATCCAAAAACAGAGCAAAAATGCTCTGAGCACCCTCACACTGTTGTGGAAAGTGGTGGAGGCTGCCAAAGCGCACACACACAAAAAAAAAAACCCGGTGTGATTGCGCACACTGCAGTGGGAAAGGGAAGCACTGGGTGGAACCATGCCTCCGGCCCATGCAGCGGTGAATCGGGGGCCGGGCCGGCTCGTGGCAGGAAAACGTTGCAAACCCCTGCTTTAAAGCCCTAAACAGTTTGAGGCTTAGCTTTACCTGAAGCCTGCCTATCTTGTTATGAGTCTGTCCAGACTTTTAGATCTTCAGGAGAGGCCCTCTTAAAAATGTCAAGTTTCAGATGCCTGCCTAACAAGCAAACTGCAGAGAGCCTTCTCCTGTGTGGCTTCTAGGTTCTGGAACACACTCTGTTTTCACTCTGACTGGTTTTAAGAAGGGAGTAAAAATATTTGTTTACACAGGTATATGATGTTCATACTGCCTGACTGTATTGTTTTAACAAGTATCTCATGTGATTTTTATGCTTTTTAATGTCTTTTGTTTTTGCTTAATGTTAATGATGTTCGGCTGCCTTTGTACAGCTTTGCTGATTTTTTTAGTGGTTTTATATATTGCTATTCTTTTTAATGGAAAGATGGGGTATGCATTTAAATAGCAGCATCAATAATAAAGAAGGCTCAAAGTGCAGGTGGTGCAGAACACCCTGATTTGCTTCACTCTGCATTAAGCAAAAAGAGCTGAAAGCAGGAGTTCTCAACTTTTTTAAGCCGAGGGCCGGGTCACACTCCCTCAGACAGCTTCGGGGGCTGGACGGTCATTTTGTCCTTCCTCAGCCACATAGCACTTCCTGGTGTGGTGGAGGCAGTGGGGACTTCAATTCCCAGAAGCCTAAATCAGTAAACTGGCTGACCAGTGCTTTGGGGGATTAACTTAGGTTTCTGGGAATTGAAGTCCAAAAAAACAAAGGTAGGAAAATGCTGTCCTAGATCTTCCCTGGATACTTCATTATTTTTTAAAAATGTATTTTTGGAGAATTGTGTCTCCAAAATTTTCTAGGAGTGACTTTCTTATAAAACAAAATGAGTCCCTCTACACATTGTTTTGGCCCACACCACTAATACTTAATGTATTATGCCAAATATACCCATTGAACCAATGGAATTTACAGTGGAATTGACCCATCAAATCTCAATAATAATAATAATAATAATAATAATAATAATAATAATAATAATAATAATAATAATAATAATAATAATAATAATAATAATAATAATATTGGTTGAAAGGATTTTTGCTGGAGGAACTCTGCTCAGGGGACGCCCGAATGAGGCTCCTTTCATGTCCCCCTTCCAGCTAACAAGGTGAAACTTATTCAGTGAATGTAGTTGTAACTTACCACTGAATTTTAGCCAGTGGGTCTTAAGAAATATATACATTTGCTAACACAATGTAAATCAGCCTAGATTCACATCCCACATTCACTAGGCCTTGCAAGACTGGGAAAACCCCATAACCTTTTATTTCCACCATCTCTTAACCACAGTTTATTTAGTACAGGGTTGTTTTTTACTGCTTACTTCTCATTCAAGACAACCTCCATGTGATATCAACACATTTTAAAAAAAATCAGAGCAATACAATATTAGCAAGTAAAAAATCATGAGAAACTTTGTCAGAAGGTAGCAAATGGCCCTGGGACAGAAGGGGAAGTCCAACTGAAGCAGTCCCTGGATGTTTTCCTTAAGTAATGGCTACTCTCCATGTTTTCTCAGCATGTACTGCCTCTTTAAGAGGCAGGCTCAGAGGTCTCGTCAGCTGAATACAAGAGAATACTTTCACCTGGAGCCCAAATTGCTAGAGGCCCACACAATTCTGAGCATATTCAATTACGTTACTGTGGACCTAATGCATTTGTACGAACTAAGCAGGGCTGTTGAGGACACAACAGATTGGAAGTCACTTATTTTTAGGGTTGCAAATTGATGACACAGAACAAAAATAAAATGCATTACCTAAATTTAATTTCCAGTTTTGCTGATATGACAATTACCATTTTACACAGTACACAGTCCAAATGAGCAGAGACCATTTGCGTCTACTAAAAGCCATGAGCAGTTCATGAGCAATCCTTTGTCTACACCAGGAATTCTCAACCTTTTAAAGTCAGGGGCCGGGTCACGCTCCCTCAGACAGCTTCAGGGGCCGAATGGCCATTTTGCCTTTCCTCCACCACATGGCACTTCTTGGTGTGGTGGTGGTGGGGCCACATGAAATGGTGCCACGGGCCACAGGTTGAGAATCCCTGGTCTACACACACACACATGAAGCAAGACAATTGATTTTACCTACCCCAATGGGCAGCCTTGTACTACCACTTTTCAAGCAGTCTCTTCAAGGTAACACACTGTAGTTTTGGACATGAAGCTTGAAGCATTCACCTAACTTCAGATTATTTAACTACACTATCTCTCCAAAACCATGTTTTCACTTTTCCCTGGCACTCATATCCTCAATTATGTAATGCTGACTATGGCAAAGAGTCTTATATTAGACCAGACCACTCTGAATATACTAATCATCTCAACTGATGTTGGAAACTAAGGAGAGTCATAGAAAACTAGTGTTTAGATAGGAAGTCGCCAAGTTAAGAAAGACTCCCGCTTGAAACACAGGAAAGGCATTGTCAGTCAGGGTTTACAATATTGGACTGACCCAAGAGTCTGATTCAAAGGCAACCTTCTACATTTTTTACATTTAACATCTTATGTTGCTCTATATTTCATTTAACAAACAGTGCTCGTTGAAAACATCTACCCATAGTCCTATTTCCTCTATTATAATAATAATTGTGTGCCATCAAATCAATTCTGATTTATAGCAACTTTTTCTAGGTAGCGAGTATACAGAAGTAAGTTTACTACTCTCTTCTTTTATGGGTGTCCTGGGACTGTACATGATTGTCCATGAATCTTCTTCCATGAGGGACAGTAAGGAATCAGACTCCTAACTTTGGACTCTGCAGCAAGATACCTAAACCACTGAACTATCCAGCCAATTTACTTACTATGCAGTTTCAAACATGTTAACTTTAAACTTTGAGTTATGAAGGCAACTTGCTACAGCTCCCAGTTCAGATGACACAGTCAGTCATACTTAACCAAACAGAAGAAGAAAGACATTCCTAACAACTTTCTGACACATGAGAAGGCAAAGAAAGGAAACATGTAAACTGGTAAGAGATCAGGCTTATTCACTCACCATTAAACCTAGCTCAGCACTGCAATCAAATCAATCCATTAAGAACATTTCACAGTACTGACCACAAACACTCTTGTCAGCCGTATTTGCTTCAAACTTTGAACAAAAGAAAATTCAATTATTAAAAATTTCAACATACAGTACCCCCCAAATTTCAATGTATCCAAGTATCAAACAAATAAGTATACAACAGTCTTCATTTTAAATGACACACAATTTTTAAAATAGAATATGACAGGAATATTTCTATTGTGTGCTTCTTGTAAAATGTTATACATCAGAAAAAATAATCAGAAACCCATTACTTGAAGTTTATGAATGATCATTAAAAAACATGTATTATACTAGTTTCAAGAAAAAGTACTCTAATTCCTCAGACATTCACTATTACTGTTTTAGAATAAAGTATCATCTACAAATAAATAATAACTGGCCACCTTAAATATAAGGAGACCTATTTATCTACAGTACTTGCAATTTCTTGCTTTTGAACTGCTAAGTTGGAAGGAGCCAGGACAGAGATGGGAGTTCACTCCATCGTGCAGCACTTGGGTATCAAACTGCTGACCTGCCAACCCTCCAGTCGTCAATTTCAGCATCTTAACCACTAAGCCATTACAGTCCTCTGATGAAATCTGTACATACTACAAAAAAGTATGCACCTACACACAGAGAATACCTTTATCTGTTATGTTGCAAAAGCAAAAAGTAATAAGCCTATTAATTTTGGTAAGAAATAATTGGCTCCTTTTCACATTAACTTATTTCTCAGTGCCTCACATATAGTATCTCCTCTATTAATTACCTAAAATTAAAACACTATCCATACATTCAAGAATCATTATCGTCATCATCTAAGGATATAATTCTATCCACACCCACCCAAAAACCCCACCTAGCATAGCGAGAAATTACTTCTGAATATATACATAAGGCTGCACAGGACAAGTCAACTCACTATTCTAGATTTATGCAAGTTTACACACTGAGATGGTTTCTCCTTCAAAGAATTTATCATTAGAGGACATAAGATATGAAAGAATGGTGGACTAATTTAGACAGATTTCACAAGATGATTACCATGTTGGTTTTATCATATCTCCAATTTTCAAGGGCACATATTACACATTAAGTTGCTTCTGAATAACACAATATGACAGCCAATCTGTCATATTGTTCTACTGAAGTAATATCCTATCTATGCTGTTCTACTGAAGTAATATCCTATCTATGCTGATAACCAATCTGTTTGTGACATAACTGAAAATGATTACCTGGGCTCAGAGAACTCCCGTTCCCCCATGTAAACATGCCCATCATTGAGCTTATCAGTGGCCCTATTATAAATGTCCCTGTCTTTAGTGTGTAGGGACTGGACAATGCTGATTACAGAATACTGATCCCAAAGAGAAACTCATTTGATGCCCTCTTTATTTTCAGATGCTGTGAAAAGCATTTTGTTTTTCTTTCAAGATTTTAATAGGCAAAAATATTACTGTCATTGATTGCCTGTCTCTTTTGCTGTGACTGGTTCTAATTCTATCTTCTATGTCTTTTTGCTGATTAGTCTAAACTGTTCTCATTTGGTTAGCATTGCATTAATTTGGATTGCAAGACACTCTGAAGACATGGTGGAAAACTGTAGTACAAATGTTTTAAATAAACGAGCACAAAGGTAAACATATATCTTACCGTTTATTGCTCAAGTGCTAGTTTAGAGTATGGTAGTTACAATTCACCCTAGAACAGTGATGGTGAACCCTGGCAATCCAGCTGTTCTTGAACTTCATTTCCCAGAAGCCCTGATCAGCAGGAGTGCTGACTTGGGCTTCTGGTAATTGAAGTCCAAGAACACATGGAGTGCCAAGGTTCAACATCATGGCCCTAGAACGATCCTAGAACCTAGGACAGAAAGTCTCTTGGCAAATTACATAGTGGTACTAAAAATCCAAATGATGGTGCAAAACATAACAAAGCCCTTAAGACTAGAATTGCTATCCTATCTTTTGAGCTATCCTGAGTGCTTCCTCATTCAAAATAATGAACTATGTACACAAGCTACACATAGAAATAGGAACAACAAAATTACAATAAAACCAAATAAGAACCTTATGACACACTGAAGATGAACACTTTACCCAACATGACTTGCCCAACGTGAATAAGCCTATTTCAAGAAGCTGCAGTCCAGGAATGATTCTGTCAAATAAAACATTCTCAAGGTCTAAGGAAAGCCTTTTCTTATTTTGCTGCAAAGTATTACCATTAAATATAGCTGCCTCTATTGAAATAATAGTTCATGCTACTGACATTCCTATCTTCAAGTATAATTTTATTTATTTATTATATGTTCATCACCCCCTTTTCCTGAGAAATTTTGAACAGTGAATCTGGTTCTTTTGCACTCTCATTTTTTTAATTCTCACAACAATCTTGTAAAAAAGGGTTAGGCTGTGGATTAGCTACACTATGAAGTAACCCAGAAAGCTGTGTGAGTAAATAGGGATTTCTGTCTAGATGTTCTCGCTCCTGGCCTGATGCTTCAATGGTTAGTGTCTAACTACCAGCACAATGGCCCTTAGTCTTAGAAATGAAATTTGGGGACATTAATCTGTTTTGTGCCCTGATTCCTGCATCTTCTTTTCAACAGTAGCAGTTCTAAAAAGAGATCCATGTTAATCTATCTTGGCATGCTGATAACATTAAAAGGAAATACCAACGAAAGGGAGAAAGAGGGACAATACCTTGTACCACCTTGAAAGACTTGCTTCAGTACAATCCGTGAAAAAAAAATCTGTCTGCAAAAGTAGGCTTTTATCTAGAGGATTCAGTAAATTATGTATCAAAGGTCTGGTAATCTATTGTGGAGAATCTCTAACTTCTTTAGCATGCTTCAAGCATATTCCTAATTAAAAAAAAAGAAATTCCAACAAAAAGTGGAAGAATTCATGGCCCTGGAGAACAGAAAAATAATTTAGACCAGGGATTCTCAACCTTTTAAAGCTGGGGGCGGGATCACATCCCCTCAGACTGTTTGAGGGCTGGGCTGGTGTCTCCCCCTGCCCACCACACTCCAAAAAGCCCCCCCCCCTGACACCACTCCCCTGCTTACTAGCCTGGAGGAGCTGTGTGGCGTGGGTGAAGGAAAACCCCCGCACCTGCCGAGAACGTGGCCGCCAGGAACGCCTCTGCAGCTGCCGGGAACACATCAGTGGCTGCTGGAAATGCATCATCGGCCGCCAGAAAACCCTTTTCTGCCACTGTGAACACGGCCACAGCCACCAGGAATGCCTCCACAGCTGCCAAGAACACGACCACTTCCGGCAGCAGAAGCAGCAACTGGAGTGAGGGTGTGGACCGGATGATTTGGTGTCATGGGCCGGATCTGGACCACAGGCCGTAGGTTGTGAATCCCTGATTTAAACCACTTAGAGTAGTTTGACAGCTATGCTCCTTCCGATGTCCCAGGGATAATGTCCCAGCCCAGGGGTGGCCAACCTTGGTGCCCCAGGTATTCTTGGACTTCAGTTCCCAGAAGGCCAAGTAAGCACACCTACTGATCAGGGCTTTTGGGAACTGAAGTCCAAGAACACCTGGGGCACCAAAGTTGGCCACCCCTGTCCTAGCCAGCACACATCTAATGGTAAAGGATGACAAGAGGTGCAGTTCAAAAACAATGGAGATCCATCCTGATACAAAATGTGTCGAAAGGTCAGTTAGCCATATTAGCAAGAATAAAAATTGTATGTACTGCATCCCATATAAAAAGCCAATGTACAAAACAAGTATGAGTTGTGAGCCAAAGACAATACAGTACTGTGATAATGTTGGCTAAATATAACCAGTACAGCTCCTTTCAAATCAAGCATATTTAATACAGGAGTTAAGTCTTTAAAGTGCCACAACATTTTTTGTCTTTTTGTTTTTTGCTGTTCTCTTTTGTTTAATCTCAGATATACTTGCACAGACTAACACGACTACCACTTCAAACATTTCAATTCAAGATGTTTCTGTTTTTCAGAAAGGCAACCCAAAACTCTGACGCCGAAATGAATCTACTTTGTTAACTTGGTTATTTATTTGAGCACCAACTAGCTACTTTTACCTTTAAAAATGATTTTCCTCCAAAGCCCTACCAGTTGCCCTGACATGGCTACTTTTTCTGACCATATTCTATGCAAAACAAAACATGTTATTCTATCATTAATACTTCTTCACAATCCCAGTAAACGGTTTGACATAGTAAATGGAAAAAGTTAAAGAAAAGTACTTTCACTACTATTTTCTCTTTTAATAAGAGTATAAACAAAACCTTCTGGTTGGAGGCACCACAGAAAGTCTATCATTTACAGAAAGTCTATCATTCATTTAACCAATTGTTTCTACTTTGTAATGGAGATTTTTCCCCATTAGCAGGAAAACAAACTTTCAGGAATCCCTGTATGGTTAACTTCCAACGGTATATATAAGAGTACAGGTACACGATGCCTCTTAACTAGATCTGAACTTTCCCCCCTAAATTTATACAATAGGTTTCCTCATACAGTAATACCTCATACAAAGTCCGTTTCATACAACATCGAATTCATACATCGCCTAATTCCTTGAAAAAAGTTGCCTCATACAAAGTCGCTGCAACTTTGTATGAGGCATTGGGGTTTTTCCCAGGTTGCATTGTGCCTGGGTAGTATAAAAGGCAGGACGCATGCGTGCATTGCTCTTGTGGGTTTTGCGAAGAGTGTTTAGCAGTGGTTTTGAGCGTGATTTTGGACTTTTTGAATTTTTTTGTCAGAATTTTTAGAAGCATTCCTGGGATTTTTGCAGCATTCTTCACGTTCTTGGACAATCAGGGTTGTTTGGCATGTTTTTGTAATGTATTTAGCCTTTAGACAATGATTTCTTAAAGTTCTGTCAGTTTCCCGCCTGTTTCCTTGACTTTGCCCTGAAGTCTGTGCTGTTACAGTACAATGTATCTCTATGGAAATGACGTTGTACGAGGCACCGCGGCAAAGATTTGGACGTTGTATGAGGCATTGCGGCTAAGATTTTGCATGCCTCATACAAAGTACAAATCCATATAAAGTCCAAACTTCTGGAACCAAGTTTGGACGTTGTATGAGGTATCAGTGTACATGAATAAATAGATTGTGAGTTTGTGGTGCCCTCCCTCACTTCTAGAAGTAAAGGCAGAAGACAAGCAATTCTGCTGTTATAATACAACTGACTACCCTTTGGTCAGCAACAATACATTAATTATTAAAGCAATTAATCTTTCTCTCATTTTCAAGTCACTAGATTTATTAGGCTAAGCCTATTCAAAATCTCTCTTTGAATACAGAAGTCAAAGACATTTATTGTTATAATTTTTCTTCTTCCTGAGGCATAGATGCTAGCAGGTTTTTCTATAGGAAGGCTGTTTTTAACATAAACAATGCACACTTTCCATGACCTTTGAATTCTGTGTCTGATAATACATCTGAAGAAACTGTGGATTACAACTGAGGCCACCCACTGTGAAATTATTTAGAAGCAAAAAGCCGGGAATTCTACACCCATTATCATAATGAAAATCTCACTACTTTACTGGTCTGTTTCCTTCATAAGTTGACAACCAGCGCTTACAATGCCTTCTGCTGTTCATGGCTAATTCTCTCCAAAGGTGATTCAAACTGTTGATATTTAGCACTATCACTACCTAATATAAATCAAAAGTCAGGATCATTATTATTCATTATAGAAGAGATGCTATGAAAATAGGCCAATATTAGCTCTGTAAAAATATAGCATTTCTGCATCAATTATCTGAACTCTATTTTGCTATTTCAATACATATACATACACATATTGTGTATTGACATGTACAGTAGTTTTCAAACTTAGAGCCTCAAATATTCTTGGGCTACAACTTCCCAAACTCCTTGTTTACACACTCAATGTTCAGGACCTTTGTAGTCTAAACCTTTCTGAATCCCATATTTGGGAACCATTTACTTAGAGCAAGAATAGGAAAACTGATGTCCAGAACAGGCTCAAGGCCCTCCACATACACACTCATTTGGGCCCCCAAACACAAATAATAGTTCTCCTCCAAAAGCACCAAGGACAATCTTGTTGTTGTTCAACCGCACAGTCGATTCCGACTCTTTGCGACCTCATGGACCATTGCCCTCCAGGCACCTCTATCCTCTACCATCCTCCTCATCCCGCCCAGCCCTGTGCCTACATACATCATACATCTCACTATAGGCCAAAAGGGCCTTTCAATCAATCAATAGAAAGAAAGGAGAAGAAAGTACCTGACCTCCCATCACCTAGTTTTTTAAAGTCCTGCAATTCAGCAAATTTCATAAACATTTCTAGGGCAACGACTTGCCTTTTTTTCCCCAGGTAAGTCCTCCAAAACTGCCCAGAATGTCTGAAGCTGCTCATTCCTGATCTGCATCAAACAAATTATTATTTTTTATCTAAACGACTTCTGAATTAGACCTTTGTTTAATAAACTGACATTTCTAGGATACCCCATCTCTAAGTCTCTGGGTGCATAATAATGAGTTATACATGGGATTGGTGAAAGGGATAAAATAATGTACTTGCTTGCATAGCTTTGGTTTCAAACAATCAAGTCCAAACAAGCAGCCTGCTCTTCCACTTTTTAAACAATGCAGCCCTTATTTAAAAAGGGCCACAACAATACCAATAGTGATCAACTCAAGTGACTGGACAAACAGAATGCAGCAGATGAAAGGCCATGCCTCCTGTAAAACATGTGGAGTGACAAAGAAACCATTTGTGTTCACTGTCATCACAATTTTTATGAAAGAAGACTTCCTATAGATTTCCTGTCAGGAAGAGAGCTTCCTTTTTAAAAGAGCTGAAGTGTTTAGATATAGTATTCATTCCTCTCAGAACTAATATTTGGAGAAGCAAAGGGCAGAGGTCATTTAAAAAAAAACAGAGGGGAGTCGATGCACAATGAGGTTAGAATTGGTTTTCTAACTACACTATCACATTCAAGTTTAGCGTTACAACACTCATTTCTGTTCCCACTTTACTATATTCCTAACAATTATTGGGGGGGGGGGGGGAGTATACACAGAAAGAGCCTCCTCGAAGATTGTGGTGTTTCTGAACCACAATTGGGCGTACCCTGGTAATGGCAACCTTGTGTTGCCAGCTAATCTTTCTCACACTAGGTCAAGAGAAAGGAACTGCAGAATGAACTCCCCAAAATGTGCCTTCATTTTGGCAGTTTCACATCTGGCCTAAACACAGAAGAACAATTACAAAGTATCATAGGGGATGTGTTGCCTGCCCCTTCCCCTCCAATACCATACGTTCTTGCACTGGAGGAAATTGCCTCCAGGATATTCAGAGATGTAACAATCCATTTTATTATAACTTGACACAGTACATATTACCTCTCCATCCCTTAAACATGTTCAGACCATAAACATGCATACATGCATTCTTACACATATAGGAAGCACTCATCTCAATAGCCATAACCCCATTAGATCATACAGTATTCTAATTTTCAGTCAAAACTCTGCTTTTACAAATGTGTTTAATTTTAATTAGTTGCTATGAAACTCTTAAGATAAATACAAACATCACAAGTCTGCCAACAACACTGATTGACATAAAATCAAGAAAACCTGATTTCATTTCTTTAATGCAGTTGCAGTTAGACAAGACCTAACCATTCCAACTTAAAATGCCCCAGTTCAAGGCAGACAAAAAACACTAAATAATAAAGAATACCAGCTGGAATTCTAGGTATAAACAGTAAGGCCAGATCTGTCATAGTTGTGTTAATGAACATACTGCACCATCCAAACTCCCAACTGTATAGCTCTTTTCAGTTAAACATGAATTACACCTGTCATTTGTCAATGCATGGTAAATGTGGACATAGGAAGACTCAATTACCAAAACTTGTTCAAACAACATGTCCATAAAATATATTTCCTTATATTTATGGTGCAGACAAAAGAATGCTCAGAAGAGATACTTGCAGCATTAAAAGCCAGTGCGGGTTAGAAAGTCGTTTTTTGAAAAGGTAGCATAGTTAAGTTACTAAATAACCCACTAGCTGTGGCTTAAAACCATAGAAGAGAGAAATGAGAGATGAATAACCTTTGCAGTTATACATTAGAAATGCTTAATTTTCAAAGCTAAAGTGAGCATTATGGGGATGGGGAAATAACTTGATACAGTATTTGGATCAACCAAATGGATATTTGGCTCACAGTAATGAAACCTTATGTCTGATTGCCACACCAACAAAGCATTCAAACAACAAAGGAGGTTTCCACTGTATGTTGTCCTTCCCCTCAACAATCACCAAAATATTATTCCTTTTCCATCTTGCCATCAGAGGATACATGAAATAAATAGACATCATTTTAAGGTGGGATATTGAGGAATTTCTTTCCATCATTCTTGACTGAAAGCTAATACTTCCCCCTTGTAATTTCAGACATGTTCACTAATACATTTTGTTTGTACTCCTATACTGACATGCATGCACAAGTATGTTGGGGCTGTGTCCATTATTTCTAAAGAGCTTCCACTGAAACAATGAACAGATGAACATTCACATGTGATTTGCCTTCACAGACATAGTCCTGCCAACTCGGGAATATTTACCTTTACACTCGTTTTTTCTCACCAAAAAAAGGACTTCCAGAAAAAAAATAAGCCTACTGGAAGAGGGAGAGCGCATTTACAGGGCCACAACAGCAGTGCTGCTTTTGTTTTGGAAAATGAAACACAGGAATGCCTTTTGAAGGGAATATTTAGCAGGATGAGGAGACAATATCTAGTTTGGTAACAATCGGGATGGAGTTTCAATGGGGGATGGAGGCATCTGCAAACACAACTTCGAGGCTTTTTGCTTTACTGAAAATAAATGTGGCCATTCCTCTGTGTATGTGTGTGTGTATCTTTCTCCATTTATTTATGGGTAAAGAGGGCTAGGAGGCTTTAAACACCATATTGAGAAGGCCCTGCCTGTTGTGTCTCTTTCCTGAATGTACAAAATGGTGGATGTGAGCTTTAAAAGAAATTGCATTATTCATCACAACCTATGGTAATGAGTCACAACCTCTTTAACACAACAGGGGAGAGAGAAACAGACATGTGAGATCAAGCGTTGAAAGAGACAAGTGTGTGTGTGTGTGTGTGGGGGGTGTGTGTGTACGTACACTGCACATGCACATAACACAAGGAGTTATTACAGACCTGATGTCATGTATCCCCGTGATGCCTGGGAAAGGAAAGCTGGGGGGAAATGTTTGTGCAGGCGGTAGTCCTTCTCGCTGCGGGACCTCATGCGATCCGAAGCCCGGTCGGAGAAATCCGAGCTAGGCCAGGCTCGCCGTAAGGTGGTGCTCCGGGTCTTCTTCATTCTGACGTTACCTGCAGTCTAATCCACCACGAACAGCAACATGAGGCTGGCAGGCCTTCACGGCTCGCTCCCAGCGCTCCTTAGGTCCCCCCTTTCTCGGTTCTCACATCAGTCTCTTTTCAGGCGAGGCTCTGCGAGCAACATTTTGGCCCTCGCCTCGTCCATCATCCTCCAGCAACCGGCCGGGGCTGCGCGCCTTTGCCCTCCTCCTGGAAAGCGCCCGTGTTACACGCGTCCCACGATGCATCCCCACGTTACATGGGCACTCCGGCTCCCAGAGACGACGTGGGGGGGGAGAAATGGGGGCGAACGGTGGTGGTGGCCTCTAAAGCGGGGCGGGGGATTTTTTGGGGGGAGAAAAGAGCTTGCAAAAAATAATAATAATGGGGAGAGGGCAAAGCGCAAAAGCTCTGCAGCGCGGGAGGAGGCTCTGTTGGGGGAGGGGGGGGGGTTCCCAAAACAATAGCAGCTCCAGTCAGCAGCGCAGGAGGAGGCGGGACACAAAAGGCGAAGAAGGAGGCACGCAGGCAGGCAGGCCTTGGCTTTTTGGACCCGAAAGGGAAGCAAGCATTAAAGCGAGGGAGCCTCCGATCATATTCCGCAACGCCATAGGAGTCTGTCGCACCAAAGGCTGTGATGATGATGGTGGTGGTGGAGGCGATCGCGGCCAAAAAGCTGGGGTTTTTTTTCTCTCCCCTCCCTCCCTTTCCCCTTCAGCCTATCAGGATCCAAGCAAAACATCCATGAGGCAGCCTAGGAAAATAAATAAATAAGTAAATCATGGCTGCGCTGCGGCCACCCTGCCTCCTTTAACGTCGTCGTCGTCAGCAGCAGCAGCAGCCTCTCCTCCTCCTCTTGCACCGGGATCATTCACCGCGTGCCTCGCGCGCACATTATTTCCAAGGTGGAGGAAAGACCTACAGACAGGGCTCCACGCGGCGGGCTGCGGTCATGGCCGGGGCTCCCCCCGTCTCCTCCTCCTGCAGCTCCAGCTTGCCAGCAGCAGCCAGCCTCCCCCACCCCACCCCCCTTTCGCCGTCTCCTCTCCTCCTCCTCCTCCTCCTCCTTTCCCCATGCAAGGTTATTCTCCCTTTCCCCCACACTTGCTTACGCGCCCGCGCGCCGGCGTATGGCTGGTGGGGCCTGGCGAGCGTCAGGGCGGGCGACGCGCCACAGCCGAACAGGATGCATATCCGAACCCGGGGTTGCTTTCTGAAAGAGCCGGCGAGGGTTGTGTGAGGCTCGGGCTCTTTAGTCTCTACCCTCCCGAGGGCTCTCTTGCGCCTAAACACACTACCGAGAACCGTTGTTGAGGCACCAGCCACCCAGTCCAGTGCTTATCAAGAAACTGCCTTTTAAATAAAAATGTATTTATTTAGGTTTCTATACCGCCCACTTGGCCAAGGCCAACTCAGGGCAGTTCACAGTATAATAAAAACACAATTAAAAACATAGTTTAAAGTGCTTTAAAAACTACCCACCCACCCACTAAAAAAAAGGGTGCAGGGGATGAGGGTGCTGGGATTCGCTATACCAGCCACCCCGCGGACGTCACCCCTCCCTCCGCCTGCACCCATACTTGGCCTGCCAGCCAGGCTTTAAGTTCTTTCCTGAAGGGCATACCTGTCAAGCACAGCTCCGGAGATTACGGGATCTGTGCAGAATGTTTCTGCGCTCGTCCGTTCTACCCATGCGTAAAAGCCTTCTACGCATGCGTAGAAGCGACCTGCGCAGAAAAGTTCTGCGCAGGTCGCTTCTATGCATACGTAGAAGCCTTCTATGCATGCGTAGAAGGGTCTATGCATGCGTAGAAAGGACCTGCGCAGAAGGGATGCGCAGTAACACCTTTCCACTCGCTGCCAAATTACGGGGTAGCGGCAGCTCCAGGCGGGAAATGGAGAAAATCGGCACGGAAATGTGGGAAATCCCGGCCAATCCAGGATACTTGACAGGTATGCTGAAGGGCAGCAATTCCGTCTGGAGACATAACTCTGTTGGTAAGAGGTTCCAGAGAGCCGGTGCGGACACGGAGAAGGCCCTCCTCCTTGTGCTGGAGAGGCGAGCCCCTCTAGCAGATGGTACACTGAGAGAGCCCCTCCGGTTCGCTCTGGTTGGACGGACAGATATCCTTAGGGCGATGCAGTCTCTTAGGTAACCTGGCCCACTACCATGTAGGGCTTTAAAGGTCAAAACCAGCGCCTTGAATTGCACCCGGAGGCAAACTGGTAACCACTTCGAAAATTTTTCGAAGTGGTCGCTGTGTTAGTCTGTGTTTCAAGCATCTTAAAAACTAACTCCTGTCAGGGCCATAGGCAGGATTCTAGATGTGGGTGGGCAAATATTTTTTCAGGATGGGCAACAATGTCATGTGTATAAGCAACCGGGAGTTTGAGGGTGGGCAAAGTGCTCACTCAGGGTGGGCAAAAACCCGCCCTGACCACCCCCTACCCTGACGCCTGTATTTAAATGTGAGCTTTCGTGGATGAAGTGGGCTTGATCCACGAAAGCTCATATTTAAATACAGGAATTTTTGAAGTGTTAAGCTTGTGTTTCAAGGCATATCAGAGAGTAAACAAAACAAAAAAAATATTGTGGCACTTTGAAGACTAACTGCTATATTTTAATGTTAGCTTTTGTGGGTCAAGTCCACTTCGTCAGACATAAGAGTGAGACCTCATGGCCATACACGTCAAGCGCAGCTCCGGAAAATACAGGAACTGCTCCGGCCCGGGCTCACATGCACAGCAACAACTCCTTTGCGCATGCGCACCGCTGCCTCTGATGTTCAAAATACAGGACAGCAGTGGGAAAGGGGAGGAACGAGCGCTGGAATATGGGAAATCCCGGCCAATACGAGATACTTGACAGGTATGCTTATGGCATCAATTTATACAAATCAGGTACTAAAGTACAGAATGTTTAGCATAGCAGAGAAGTATACAAGTCAATGTGGTTTTTTATGCTAACCATTGTGTGCCTTTGTACCTGATGTGTATAAATTGATGCCATGAAGTTTCACTCTTCTGACAAAGTGCTACGTGATCCATGAAAGCTAACATTAACATACAGCAGTTAGTCTTTAAAGTGCCACAACAGTGGGTTTTTTCCTTGTTGTTGTTTTGTTTACTTTGATATGTCTTAAGTGCATAACTAGTTGGCTACACATAGCCAGTTAAGCTACACATTTTCATGTTATAAGAGAGTAAACAAAACAAAAACATGGCACCTTGAAGACTAACTGCTATATTTTAATGGTAGCTTTTGTGGATCAAGTCCACTTTGTCAGACCTAAGAGTTAGACTTCATGGCATTAATTTATACACATTAGGTACAGAAGCACACAAGGGTTGGCTAGCATAACAGATAGGTTTGCAAATCAGTGTGGCTTTTTACAACTGGTAATTATCCAGTTCCTTTGGTTCAATCCAGTGTTAGAAAGATTAGCCAGCAAGGTTGTTGCCCATGGTAAGCCCAATTGTATCCACAATTGGCTCAGATCCAGGAAGAGCTTTGTGGCAAGAACAAACATTCTTGAGGATACGCAAGAGCAAAAACACATTGGAAGATGGAGGAAGGTGCTCATAAGACGAGGATCAAAATTAAAGGAGGATATCACTGATGAACTCAACCTTCTGCATGTCACTTGGCAGATTCTGAATAGGCTGAGAGTCAGAGTGCTTAAATGTATGACCAACATGCTCAAGTGGGGACTGCTGGTGGATAACAACATGCTCTTTGAATGTGGAAAGATACAGAACCCCACTCATTTACTGGTCTGCCAACTATTATCAGAAACATGCAGCAATGAAGACATAATTTTGACAAATGACAAAGCCAAGAAAAGTGGCTTCATTTTGGCGATCCAAAGTTTGATTTGAACATGAAAGAAAAAACAACAACTGATAATAACAGGAGATCCCTGATTGGTATTCACATTTGCTGTGAAGTTTGGCTCTGTTGAGTTGCAACTGGTTAGGAGATGGATGCAAATCAAGTGTTGTGGCATTACACATTTCCTAATCACATATCTGGGATCTTCTTTTATTACCAGTTGTAAAAAGTTACAGATTTGTAAACTAATCTTTTATGCTAGCCAACCACTGTGTGCCTCTATACCTGCTGTGTATACCGTATTTATTCGAGTATAACGCGCACTCGTGTATAACGCGCACCCCTAATTTTCCATGAAATATTGGTATAAAATTTTTTTTCACACGCCTCGTCTCCCGCGCCACCCAATCAGATCCCGCCAGCCGCGCGCCCCTGGGCCCGTGGGTGGGGCAGACGGTGCATCTCAGCAGTGCCTACCGTACTCGGCGCCGGCTCCTTGAGTCGCGCGGCCCGGGTAGGCGTGGAGCATGCCGCGGCCCTCTCCCGTAGGGTTCCCTTCTCGGCGGGTGCGTGCAGGTGAGCGGCGGCGGCAGCGGGACCTGGGCGCCTGGGAGGAGGGCCGCGGCGTGCTCCGCGCCTACCCGGCGCCGGCTCCTTGAGTCGCGCGGCCCGGGTAGGCGTGGAGCACGCCGCGGCCCTCTCCCGTAGGGTTCCCTTCTCGGCGGGTGCGTGCAGGTGAGCGGCGGCGGCAGCGGGACCTGGGCGCCTGGGAGGAGGGCCGCGGCGTGCTCCGCGCCTACCCGGCGCCGGCTCCTTGAGTCGCGCGGCCCGGGTAGGCGTGGAGCACGCCGCGGCCCTCTCCCGTAGGGTTCCCTTCTCGACCCGGCGGGTGCGTGCAGGTGAGCGGCGGCGGCAGCGGGACCTGGGCGCCTGCCCAGGTCCCGCTGCCGCCGCCGCTCACCTGCACGCACCCGCCGGGTCGAGAAGGGAACCCTCCGGGGAGGGCCGCGGCGTGCTCCGCGCCTACCCGGCACCGGCTTCTTGAGTCGCGCGGCCCAGTCCTCGTGTATAACGCGCACCCAAACTTTGAGCCTTTTTTTGGGTATAAAATTTTGCGCGTTATACACGAATAAATACGGTAAATTAATGCCATGAAGTCTCTCTTAAGTCTGACAAAGTGGACTTGATCCACGAATGCTAACATTTAAAATACAGCAGTTAGTCTTTAAGGTGCCATAACGTTTTTTGTCTTTTTTGTTTTATTTACACTCTGATATGTACACTCTGATATGCTTGCACAGACTAACTGGGCTACCACTTCAAGTATTTTCATGTTAAATTGCTTGGGGCTCACCAGGACCTGGGCTTGTGCCCCAGCCTATTCTCAGCTTGTGGGTATCTCCTTTTAAAATCACAATGGGTGGTCTAAACTATTATTCTTTTTCCCCTGCTAACAAGAAAATAAACAAACATAACAAAACTCTGTTTTTGCCCCTCAGTTGGTTGCTGTTTTAGTCTGTAGTTCCTGTGGGGTTTGTTTTATGACTCACAAGTTTTCTTTATCAAATCTAAAATGCCACAGCAAAGTAATTTACCTTTCAAAACATACTCAAAAATAGAGGGGGGGGGGAGAGGAGATGATTCTCAGGACAGTTAACAGAGCTGGTAGCCTTTTGACCTCTGGCTGGGACTGTCTGCCATAGCATCCTCAATTAACTAATTAGCAGATGTGTAATGTTGTAACTTAACAAAATCAAACTAAACCCATCAGGAATGTTCTATTACTGTTGTAACCACACTGATTCTATATTATTACTGGTTGTAAATAGCACAGTGATTTGCAAATCCATCTGTTACACCGACCAACCACTGTGTACTTCTTTAGCTGATATGTATAAATTGATACCATGAAAAGTCACTCTAATGTCTGGCAAAGTGGACTTAATCCACGAAAACTAACATTAAAATACAGGAGTTAGTCTTTAAGGTGCCACAACTTTTTTTTTGTCTTGTTTATGTACTCTCTGATGAGTTTTCTTGCCATAATCTTGATTGTATGATAACGGCTCTGTGGTTATCAAAAACCTAAGACAAGGAGAAACTGTTAATCTCTGGTTGCTGGGTTTTGTTTTTTAAAGCACCAACCTGCCTTGTAAATTTGTTTTGTTTTTTTAAGCATGGAGCCACAGTGGTTTAGTGATTAAGATGCTGAGCTTGAGGACCAGGTTAGCATTTCAAGACACGAGTGCTGCATGACAGAGTGAACGCCCATCATCTGTCTCAGTTCCTGCCAACCTAGCAGTTCGAAAGCAAGATAAATAGATACTGCTTCAGTGGGAAAGGTAACAGTGTTCAACGTGCTCCAGCATCTAGTAATGATTGCCATGTGACGATGGAAACATCTGCAGACAGTGCTGGCTCTTTGGCTGTAAACAGATGAGCATCACCCCCTAGAGTCAGACATGACTGGATTTCCAGCAAAGAAGACCTTTAAATATATACCAAGATGCCCTTAAAATATTTATAAACTGTCTGGATAGGACAGTGAATTAGAGGTTGGCAGTTCGATTCCCCATTGTGCCTCCTATGAAAAGAGCCAGTCTGTGTGGCCTTGAGCAAGCTGCAAGCTGCACTTTCCCTGGGCACCCGCAAGAAGGGAATGGAAAACCACTTCTGTGTATACTGTATTCTTACCTAGAAAAACCCTGCAAAGGGTTACCATAAATCAGAATTCACTTGACAGCATGAAATTATTTTTAAAATATGAAACTGATCTGGGTGTTTTTGTTTTCCTAAATTAAGGCAGCAGCACAGAACCCATTTGGCAGCTGGAGAGAAACTCTACCATAAAGAAACTACCTATTGCTTGGCTTGCCCTCCTCCTCCCCTGCCAGCCCAACAGTTCCATGAGAAAAGGCCTGTTGTCTCTTGGAAGACCACAGCAGGTTATTATGGGACACATATGCATGCATGAATGAAAAAAAATCTGGTTTGTCTGAGACGTGCAGTTAGTTGGAGAATACACAAGCAGCCACAACCTAACTGTGGGAAGACTGGGTATTTTTGTTCTGTCTGGAAGCGCACAAAGGTTTCCCCTTCACCCAATTTGCTTTTCTTTCCAAAGGCACTGTAACTATGGCTCTCTTTTTTAAACTATATCAAAAAAGATCAAGGTCAAGACTTCTCAGGGACTGCAGTGGCTCAAGTGACTAAGATGCTGACTGGGTGGCGGAAGGTCAGCAGTTCGATTCCCGAGTACTGCAGGACGGAATGAGCTCCTGTTTCTGTCCCAGCTCCTGCCAACCTAGCAGTTCGAAAGCAAGAAATTGCAAGTAGATAAATAGGGACCACTTTGGTGGGAAGTTAAACAGCACTCCGTGTGCTCCGGTGTCTAGTCATGCCTGCCACATGACCACGGAAACGTCTGCAGAAGCAGACAGCGCTGGCTACTCGGCTTTGAAACAGAGATAAGCACTGCACCCTTGAGTTGGATATGACTGGCTTTTGGGCAAGGAAAACCTTTACCTTTACAAGACTTCTTACTCAATAATAATAATATGTTCCATTGATACTTTGAGGTATTTTGCTATTTTATTCATTTCTAAACTTTCATTTATGATGTATCTTCCAAGGTGCTTATACCTTATAAACTTTTCAATAGAAGAAGCACACAAGATATTAAATTTTCATCCTTTCGCCATCACTGCACTAGGACATACCTGTCAAGTATCCCAGATTGGCCGGGAAATCCCGTATTTTGGTGTGCGTTCCTCCCCTTTTCCGGCACCGTCCCGTATTTAGAACGGCGGGGAAAGGGGTTACTGCGCACGTGCACAGAACCCATCTGTGCATGCGCAAAGGGGTTCTGCACATGTGCAAAGGGGTTCTGCGCATGTGCAAAGGGGTTCTGTGCATGCGCAATGGAGTTTTTCCTGCGCATGTGCACCCGGGCCGGAGCAGTTCCTGTATTTTCCGGAGCGGTGCTTGACGGGTATGCACTAGGATAATCAAAGAAAAATAATGAAATGCCAGGATGTCTTAGTAACTAGGAAGAAATATGAGACGCCAATCTCCAAACACCTCACCTATCTAAAGGAGAAAAGAGTGCAAAGTGTTTCTTATTCAGACACATTAGACTGCATCAGATAGATATATGCATCTCAGCTTATTTTGTGGGGTTCACAGAAAGAACCTCCTCGAAGACTGTGGTATTCTTGAACCACAATCGGGTGTTCCCTGGTAATGACAACCTTGTGTTGCCAGCTAATTTTTCTCACACTACATCAGACGAAGGGAACTGCAGAATGAACTCACCAAAGGGTGTCTTCATTTTGGACGTTTCATGTCTGCCCTAGACGTGGAAAGAAAAGCTTATTTTGTCAGGATCAATCCTTTGCTCATGCTTGGAAGCCCTTACCTGTAACACAGTACTGTATGTGGCGATTAATCCCAGAAGTCTTTTAAGAGTTTCCTTCAAATTACGGTTTAAGATCCAGACCTTTTCCAAACCTAGTCACTGCGGTTTCCCAGTTTGGACAACATGAGAAAATAAAGTTAATTGAAGACTCACTGGCTTACCACAGCCTGGAGAAAAGAAAGGGCAGCTCAAGCAAACATTCTCTGTTTGTTTTTACTTATTAAGAAGAGATATGATAGTCTGAATCAGACCAATCTACTGCTGTCTTGAGGAATTAAAAATGGCTGCTTGCCCAAACTTTACCTTACACATGCTGTTCTGCTGCTGTTCAACTGATCAGTCATACTGTAATAAGAGAAAGGCAAATTAAGGCCCCTTGATTTTGCTCAACTCATGGACCTTCTTTCAACTCATTCAACCTCTATTCATTCCTGAATGTATAAACAAGTCAGAGGCTGGAGTGAGTTCAGCATGCTAGCCCTAGGCCAAGATAACAGATGGTGTAAAGAAATCCTTTGCCTTCCATAATTTTATCCATGATTACCAATCCATCACACAAACCAACAAGTAGATTTATCCACTTGACACATGTTTAATTCAACCAATGCCAGTCTTTGCTTTTAAATGTATATTTAGGAGATGTACTCTCTAGTTTTTCAATCTGCCCTTTTAGGCTACAAGCTACGATATTTTTAGAACACAATTAAAACACTATTTTTGGTATTTATTGTACTTTTTATGCTCCAATATTTTGGACTGAATTTTAATTTAAGTATTTGCTGCAATTTAAGCTTCGTTTTCATATATTTTTAATGCATTTGTGCCATACCTGTCAACCCGCAGCTCCGGAAAAAACGGGACCTGCGCCGATCGCTTGTGCTCAGGTCGCTTTCCACGCATACGTGGAAGCACTACGCCGCTTGCGCAGACCTACGCAAGCGGCGTAGCGCTTCCAAGCATGCGTGGAAGGGTTTTTTACACTTGTGTAAAAGTAGGGGCTGCGCAAGCGGCGGAGCGCTTCCACGCATGCGTGGAAAGCGTTTTCCCCCGCTGCCAAATTACGGGATTTTGGCAGCGCGGGGTGGGTTATGACGTCAATCAGCGTCAAATTCCGTGGTAATCCCGGCCATATCGGGATGGTTGACAGGTATGATTTGTGCCTACCTCTTTTTCTAGCAGTAAGATTTTTAGATGTTTTCACAATTTCTATTTCTGTGCCTATGGATCATAGAAACAATGTAGATCAGGGGTTCCCAACTTAAGGCCTGTGGGCTGGATCTGGCCCACAGAACCTTTTCATGTGGCCCCCACCTCTCGAAGGGCATTTGAGAAAAGGTTGTTGACCCCTGATGTACCTAAATAGAACTTGTTAAAATATACAAGCTGTGTTGCCTGGAATCATTACAACAATGAAATGACTTATACTGTACAGTGATACCTCATACGATTTTAATCCGTTCCATGGAGCTCGTTATGTGAAACAATTGCTATACGATACATGCATCGTATAGCGATTTTCCCTATGGGATGCATCGTAAAATGTTTTATTTATTTTTTTGCTAAGTGTTTTTTTCCATTGAAAAATTGTTGTACAATTTTTTTCAATAGGGAAAATTGTTATGCGATACAGCATCCCCCCCAAAAAAAACCACAACCTAATTGTTATGTGATTTCGTTGCTATACTAGGCAATTGTTGTATGAGGTTCCACTGTACTTTGATACCCAGGCGAATTTTGATATGGTTGGAAATGGTTCGCTGATTTCGTTCAGGATTAAGAAGAGAAAGACTTCTGAATTTTTCCTAGAGGTCTATAAAATTTTGTACAGCTCTTGGGCCGATGATCAAGCATGAGAATCCCTGACCTGACACAACCTTCAGTATGTTCACAGATCAAGGCATGTGAGAAACAGTTTAGAATTTGAAAATGTTCTTCAAATAATCCAAATGCACAACAACCTATCCATCTATTTTCTTTCACAAGAAATCCAACTATAACCAGATGAGGAATGTGATTGTTTATTAAAGAAGATTGCAATAGACAAATTGAATCAATATTTATTTTATGTCAATGCCTCTCTAAATCCTGTACTTTAGTATAGTAAATCATAGAGTTCTTCTTCTGTACCCAAAACCAAATATAGGCGATCATCATAGTGATCAGCCGTGAAGATTGTCCTGGGAACAATATAATACAGTGGTCTTTCATCTGTCTTCCGTATCGCAGCATGACACCTGTACTTCTGATCCAGTTCCGCGAGTCACTTTCTCATCCTGAGCCCTTTTTATACACAAAGTCCTCATTGGCCCCAGGCCAGAATTGATGAAGCTGCTGCCCTCCATCAAGATGGATTCAAGTAGGATTTAATCCACTTGGGGACCATTACCCTTCCTAGTGGACTTTGGCACCCAAGACGGTTAGTCCTCAGGGTTGTCAGGTTAGTTAACTGCCGCCTGACACTGAGCACTGAATCTCTGGCAGTATGGTCTACCTGTTACCATAGCAGGGTAGCCTGGCCAGAATGACAATCATAGAGTTGGCCCATTTTAATCAATACATCTTCCAGAGGAGTTGACTCACGAAATCCCCTTAATTCAAATAGCCTTCTCTAGTGTCATTTCCAATCCAAAATGGCATGTTGACCATTATTTCTATGCTTTGTGTACCAACAGAAACATCTATTTTCCCTCCATCTCTTTTAAAGTCACTTTCAAAAGCAGAAGAGTTTTCAATTCCATCTTCAGCCGAGACTCCTCAGAAAGATATACGGGAAAAATATATAACCCAGATGGTTATGACTGACAAAGGAGAAGCCACCAGCGGGTTACCATCTCCAATAAGGGACATGGAAGATGCTGAATAATCATAATGTAACTTAGTTATGATTAGAAAGGTAAAGGTTATGATTAAGTTACTGCAAAAAGAATTAACCACGAAAACTCTGTGGAGAAACAGGCAGAGGGATGGAGCAAAGCAATTCCACAGTTGATGCTGTGAGATTAGGATCTTTTAAATTTAAAAGCAGCAGCTATTCAAACATCCTCAGGCAAGTCTACTGCTTACTTCCAGAAAGACAGTAGGTATATTAAGCTGTTATATTAATCCAGATTTAATTACAGAACCTCTTAAACTTATTTCAGATCATATTTCTCTCATATTTCTTACTGCTAAGGAAAGCATGATACTGTAACAGGAATATGAAGCTGCTGCTAGTATTCACTTACACCTGCTTGTTTTGGTCTACAATGCATCTGTTTTTGTCAGTTTGGCTTTTTCAAGTCCCATATGAAGAAAAAAGATCTTCCCATCTTATTCTAATTCTTCCAGCAAGCTATTCTTACCTTTTGCCTTATTTCGAGAAACAAAAATGCACTGGATATATCAGAGCATGGGTACCTTGAATTCCCAAATGCAAATCCTAATGTTCATAGGTACACATCTATAAGTTGCAGGCTTTTGGATTCAAATAATGCTCATAATTTTCTCCTCTTAGCATATCTGGTTTGGAATAGGAAAAGGAGTAAGACAAGGCTGCATTTTATCACCCTACCTTTTCAACCTATACACAGAGCACATAATGCGCAATGCAGGGATGGAGGAATCACAATATGGGATAAAAATTGCTGGGAGAAACATCAACAATTTGAGATATGCAGACGATACCATCCTAATGGCAGAAAGTGAGGAAGATTTACAGTAGCTACTGATTAGGTTGAAAGAAGAGAGTGCAAAAGCTGGCCTGAGACTTAACATCAAGAAAACCAAGATAATGGCAACAGGCCCTATCAGCCCCTGGAAAGTAAACGGGGAAGAAGTAGAAGCAGTGACGGATTTTACTTTCTTGGGATCTAGGATCACTGCAGATGGTGACTGCAGCCATGAAATAAAGAGGCGACTGATTCTAGGGAGACAAGCCATGAGAAACCTGGGGAACATAGTGAAAAGTAGAGACATCATCTTGCAAACAAAAATCCGTATAGTCAAAGCAATGGTATTCCCGGTGGTATTCCAGCGAGAGCTGGATCATTAGGAAGGCTGAGCACAGAAGAATAGACACCTTTGAGATGTGGTGTTGGAAGAGAGTTTTGAGAGTACCCTGGACAGCGAGGAGAACAAATACGTCAATCTTGAAAGAAAACAGTCCTGACTGTTCCTTATAAGGTCAAATAGTAAAGATGAAGCTGAAGTACTTTGGACACCAAATGAGAAAAGAGGATTCACTTGAGAAAGCCTTGATGCTGAGAAAGGTGGAGGGCAAAAGAAAAAGGGGACGGCCAAGGATGAGATGGCTGAATGGCATTGTGGACGCAGCGGGCACTGAGCTGAGCGGGCTGAGGATGATGGTGGAGGACAGGGGTGCCTGGAGATCAATGGTCCATAGGGTAGCAAAGGGTCGGAATCGACTGTGCAACTGAACAACAACAAAAGCATATCTGAAAAAAAGCTGAACCGAATAACCACCTTAATTTGAAACATCCAAAGCCTATACAAACCATGACTTCTGTTCAACAAAGCTTAATATTCTAGAGTTCATTTTCAGTTCTCAATGAGGAAGGAAGGAAGTGACTGCGGTGGCTTAGTGGTTAAGACGCTGAATTTAATGACTGGAAGGCCAGCAGGTCAGCAGTTCGAGACCTGAGTGCTGCACGATGGAGTGAGCTCCCGCCTCTGTCCCAGCTCTTGCCAACCCAGCAGTTCGAAAGCAAGAAATTGCAAGTTAATAATAATAATAATAATAATAATAATAATAATAATAATAATAATAATAATAATAATAATAATTGTTATTATTGTTATTATTGTTATTATTGTTATTATTGTTATTAATTATTGTTATTAATTATTGTTATTAATTATTGTTATTATTTCGTGTCAGAAATTATTCTGGGTTGAAAGAATTTTTGCAGAAGAAACTCCACTCGAGGGATGCCCAAATGAGGCTCCTTTCATGTCCCCAAAATCTGGGACAGAGACGGGCGCGCAATCCATCATGCAGTACCCGGGTCTCGAACTGCCGACTCATTCCTGGCAAGTGACATGTGCCCTGGTACATCACCAATTATCTGCAGAAAAATGAGCAAAACAGACACAAACACCAATAGGATTCCAGCCTATATTTTAATAATACAACAGAGAAAATTTAAAGTTGAAACCAGCATTCATCCAAGCCTAAACTACCATTTGATATCTTTACACATTTATGCAATTTGATTTCATTTTCCTTATTTTCTTTCAGGCAGAAAGCCAAAGTAATTCTAGTCAGTTTTCTAATTCAACATTCATGTAGTTCGGTGGATAAATTCTGTGTGTTCTATCTGTCACTTATTTCCATACATTTAAGAAAAACATGACTTTAACAATTACCAGAGTTGAAAAGCCATATGGTTTAATTCTTATTTTTTTTAAATTCATTTTTGGCTTGATTAAACTTTCTGTTTAGTGGTATAGGAAAAGTAGGGACAATAGTTAGTCACAACTATGCCAATGAAATTCCCTTAGTCTTTTCATACTGTGGCAAATATAGTAAATGTTGTAAGAAATAGGACGTTCTGCAACCTCTGAGTGGTAGAGTAGCAAGGAACAGATTAACTGTTGATTATGACCTAAAATGCTGTTTATGTATTTTTAAAATATATTTATACTGCTTTTAAAATACTTTTATTGGCTTTATGCAAAAAGACCTCATCAAGATGGTTAACACAGTTAGATATCATAACAATAAAATAGAAAAATATAGGAGCATCAAATGCCTAAAGCAAAACAAAGTATTTTCAATTTATTCTTCTTCTTGTTCTGCTGTATCCGAATCTGAATATTGGCGATCCTCAAGGCGATCAGCCATGAAGACTCTCCTGAGAATATAATGCAGTGATCTTTCATCTGCCTTCCGTGTCACAGCATGACCCCCATACCACTGATCCAGTTCCGCAAGTCACTTTCTGGTCCTGAGCCTTTTTGGCACACAAAGTCCTAATCAGCCCCAGGCAATGGTCTTTTGGATGAAAATACTTGAGCTTCTCTGGTGTTTTGCATTTACTTTTCCTCCAGTGCCCCCCCCCCCCCTTAAAAAATGTAAGTTTGAAGGTAAAGACTAGCCGGTCTGAGAGCTCAGTGCGTTGATTCTTCACACTGTGCTTCCTCCCTGAGAAGAGGCAACCTTTAAGACAGAGGTTCCCAACCTTTTCACGCAGTGGGCCAGATGACACACTCCGGACAGCTGAGTGGGCCAGTCACGTGGTTCCTCCCACCTGGAAGTGGAAGTAAAACACGCCCATGTATGTGCAGAACGCATTTATGGCAGTGTTCTGCTCATGCATGAGCACATTTTACCCCTGCTTCCGGGAGCGGTGTGAGCCAGATGAATTAGCATCGGGAGCCGGGGCTGGCCCACAGGCCATAGGTTGGGAACTCCTGCTTTAAGACTTGGTCAAGCTACATGATGTTAACCTTCCCTCAAAAGCAGAGAATGGAAAACCACTTCCAAGTACTATATACCTAGAAAACCCTGTGAAGGGTTACCAGGAGGTGAAATTGTCTCAAGGACACACTATTATTTAGAACTGTTTCAACTTCTAACAATTTAAAGTTGATTTTGTACTCATTATACAACTCAGCAATACATATAACCTACTTTTAGAGTCCATTATCCTTCCTAACAGTGCATTGAAGTGTTATGGGATGTCATGGTATAAGATGAACCTGTGCAATGATGCACATTTTTCTAAATGTTTTTAAACTCCACATATAAGCATTGCATGCACAAAGTGAACTACACCAGTGTTCCCCAAGCTACGTTCTGAGGAACACTGGTGGACTTCAATTCCCAGAAGCCTAAGTCAGTACACTGGCAGATTAGTGCTTTGGGGAATTGACTTAGGCTTCTGGGAATTGAAGTCCAATAACCAGTTTGGGAAACACTGAACTACACAATGCTCTCAATATGTATTTTATATACTGTTTCCTTTCTGACTGTGCATCAAGTGTCACATTAAACTTGTATGGGTATTTCTGACAAGTTTACTAACTAGACCAGTGGTGGCGAACCTATGGCATGCATGCCAAAAGTGGCACGTAGAAGCCTTTCTCCTGGTATGCGTGCCATCAAGGGAAGCCCTGCCCCATGCAGCCTGGCCGGCACCACTTCCCCATCACCCCTCTCTCTCTCTCTCTCTGCCAAAGGAGAGGCAAGAGAGGAGGCTGAAATCCTGGCCAGGAGGCTGTAACTGGGGGAAGTAAAGTGGGGAGCACTTGTGGTGGTGGGGAGGCCCGTCGGGGGTGGGAAGGCTGCAGGGCTTTTCTGGAGAATGGGTTGCCTTTCTGACGGCCGCACAGGGCTTCTCCAGAGACTGGGAGGCCTTTCTGGCCGCTGGCACGGCCATGCAGCACTTGTTGGGGGCAGTGGTTTGTCTGAGGGGGCAGCTTGATGGGGGAGGTGTGAAGTTGGGTGGTGCGGGGGTGGTGCACATGCACACATGCATGCACAGCTTGAAGCATGTTGGTGACATCACGTGTGATGCCTGCCGCCCATCCCCCCCCCCCACCGCCTGCTTGGGCAGTTGGTCTCTAAAAGGTTTGACATCACTGACCTAGACAATCCTTGGCAGATGTTGTGTCCTAATGGTTTGATCCTCCACAGGGATAACAATGTATCTGAACCAATGTAACCTTGCCTATGGGCAACAATGTAACCTTCAGCTGTATCACATAAACCCTGTAATAGGACGCGAGCTAATGACCACCAGCTGGCAGCAGCGAGCGTCCAAAGCTCTCTTGGTCCAAACTCATCAAAGGCAACAGCGCGGGAAGTTTTCCCGCCACCACCTACACCTGGACAAGAAGGGCGTGACTAGCAATGACGTCACGACGACAGTAGCCAATGGGCTATCGTGGAACCACGTTCAAATGTATTACTACTGTATATAAAGAGCTATTGATCCGCCATTACCTCATGTTCCCTCTGACCACCATGCAATAAACCTGAGTTAACCCAGCCCGAGGCTGTGTCCTGTGTCTTGGTTTTCATACACCAAATTGGCGACGAAGGTGGGATAATGGATCCCCAAGGAGCAGCCAGGGCACAGAGCGGGTTCAACATCACCAAACCGCAAGACTGGGAGCTTTTTGAGATGGACTTCCAGGCGGCGCTGGTGGAACTCAAAGTCAAAGAAGACGATGAGGAGAGAAAGAGGGCCATCCTCACCAGAATGCTTGGGATAGAAACCAAGCGAACGCTGGTGGGCATCATTGCACCGAAGAAGGTGAGCGAATTCATGAAGCAGACGACATCATGAAGCTGCTGCGTGAGCGTTTCCGTCCCTCGAGGGCAATGTTTCCCGCTCGGAGCGCGTTTTGGAGGCGAGTCCAAGCGCCGGACGAGTCGGTTGAGGCATTCGTAACAGCCATGAGGATAGCCGCCGGCCCCTGCAGATGGGACGACCTAGAGACGGCCCTCAGGGACGGAGTGCTGTGTGGCCTGAAGGACAAGGAGGTGCAGCGCAGCTTGATGAACAAGGAGCCACCACCCACGCTGGCGGAGGTTGTAGAGGCCGCGGAAGCCGCGGAGTCCACGAATGCCGGAGTGGACGAAATGCACCAGTGGCGTGAGTGGCGTCCTAGAGCCGGCAAAGCGGAGAATTCGGTGCACGGAAAGTCCGGACAGTCGGTGCACGCAACCCGAAGGGCCTCAAAGTCGTCTACGGAAGGCAGCGACGGCGAGGAGGTTCAGAGGGTCCGAAAAGGGGGGCGCCGCTGCGATGGTTGCGGAGCGGCCCATGAGCGCGCAAGGTGCCCATTCAGGAAAGCCGAGTGTTACACCTGCGGCCGTCGGGGGCACATCGCCAAGGCGTGCAGAAAACGGAAGGAGGGCCGGAGGCAGTCACAAGACCGCTCAACCAGACCGGACCGTCCAGCAAGGTCCAAAGATGGCGCCCAGACCACGAGGAAGCAGGACGGCGTGGGCCGCATCTCGGACGACAGCGAGGACGACGCTCCGGTGTTCAGCGTGGGCGCGGGACAGTCCCATTACTTTGTTGAGGTACTAGTACAAGGGGCCCCTATCAGGATGGAAATTGACTCGGGGTCCTCCTATTCTATAATTTCCCAGAAAGAGTTCTTGAAAATCGACCCCCACGTGCGACCCAAACTTAAAACGTTGAGGTCCACGCTACGAGATGTACAGGGGAACAGCATTCCAGTATTGGGGGTCGGGAAATTTCGGGTCAGTTTTAAGAGACATTCCGCGGAGCTGCCCCTAGTTGTCCTTAAGGGGGGTAGTTGTAGCCTCCTAGGGACGCAGTGGTTTCAGCCCTTAGGTTTGTTCATAGGGGGAGTGCATACCGTGGGGGTGGATCCAATACAAGCGGTGTGCGACGCGCATTCCGCCGTTTTTAAAAAAGGACTCGGAAAGTTCAAGGGACCCCCTGTAGCCTTCGACCTAGACCCGGAGGTCCGCCCGATAAGACTCAAACCGCGCAGGGTGCCATTCGCACTAAAGGACAAAATAGAGGCGGAACTGGACAAACTGGTGGGTCAGGGGATTCTTATTCCTGTTGATTCCGCGGAGTGGGAAACTCCAATTGTAACCGCTCTGAAGGCTAACGGGGAGGTGCGCATTTGCGCTGATTATAAGTGTACAATTAACAAGGCGATCCGCCCTAATGCATACCCGGTGCCGGTGGTCAGCCACCTTCTGGCCAGGCTGAATGGGGGAAAGTGTTTCGCTAAACTCGATTTGGCTCAAGCTTATCAGCAACTCCCTGTAACTCCCGCCACGGCCGCGGCGCAAACGATAGTCACACATAAAGGAGCGTTCCAGGTGTCGCGTTTACAGTTCGGCGTGAACTCGGCACCCGGCCTTTTTCAGTCGCTTGTGGAACGCCTCCTGAAGGGGCTGGAGGGGGTGTTGCCTTATTTTGATGACGTGTTGATAACAGGGGGGAGTGAGGCCGAACTGGCAAAGAGATTGGATAAAGTTCTGACTGTCTTCGAGAAAGCGGGGCTACGACTGAGAAAAGACAAATGTGTCTTCTTCGAAACTGAGGTTGAGTTTCTAGGGTTTCGAGTCACGCCAGAGGGTATTAAGCCATCCAAATCCAAAGTAGCCGCCATCAAGAATGCCCCTCGCCCCACATCCAAAACCGAGCTACAGTCATTTCTGGGGCTCCTCAATTTTTACCATACCTTCCTTCCACGGAAGGCGTCCGTGGCCGAGCCACTCCATCGGTTGCTAAAAAAGGAGGAAACATGGGTGTGGGGTGATGAGCAAGAGAGGGCGTTCAAAGAGTTGAAGCAACTCCTAACATCCGAGGCAATCCTAACGCATTTCGATCCCAAACGGCCAGTGGTCTTAGTCTGTGACGCATCCCCGGTGGGGGTGGGAGCGGTGCTTTGCCACATGTTGGACGACGGAAGGGAAGCCCCGATAGCGTTTTATTCAAGGTCCCTGTCCCAAGCAGAGCGTAATTACGCACAGACAGACAGGGAGGCACTAGCGATAGTAGCGGGAACCAAAAAATTTCACGATTTTCTGTATGGTCGGCCGTTCAAAATCGTGACGGACCACAAGCCCCTATTAGGAATTTTCACTGCAAATAAGCCCACACCACAGATCCTGTCCCCAAGAATGCTGCGGTGGGCTATTTTTCTCAACGCATACCAGCATGAGCTGGAATACCGGCCCGGGAAGGAGATCAGCCATGCCGACGCACTCTCGAGGTCTCCTTTGCCCTTGTCGGGCGTCCAAACGGAAAGGGCAGAAAGAGATCGCCAGGTTTTGTTAATAGAGGTTTTAGACTCACCCCCAATAGTACCAGCCGACATTGCCAGGGCCACAGGAAAGGACAGAACGCTGGAGAAAGTTAGCTCATGGGTACAGAAGGGGTGGCCGGCATCATCCCCAGGTACGGAATTCGACCCATTTTTTCGAAAAAAGATAGAGTTGTCCCTAGAGAGGGGCTGCCTTTTGTGGGGCCAACGGGTGGTGGTTCCTACGTCCCTCCGACCGAGGGTACTCGAACTGCTCCACGTCAGCCACCCCGGCATCGTCCGGTCCAAGGCGCTGGCCCGGAGTTACTTCTGGTGGCCACAGCTGGACGCGGACATCGAGCACATGGTCGGCACTTGTGAGGCATGCCAGGGCTCCCGACCAGAGGCGGCCCGTCTTCCGCATAGGGAATGGGACACAGCAAGGGGGCCATGGTCCAGGGTGCACGTAGACTTCGCTGGCCCTTTCCGAGGAACAATGTTTCTCCTGGTGGTGGATGCGTTCTCCAAGTGGTTGGAGGTTATCCCAGTAAAGAGTACGTCCTCCGCCACCACAATTAGCCAGTTAAGGAGAGTCTTTTCCACGTTCGGTTTACCCGACACTTTAGTCAGCGATAACGCTAGTTGTTTCACCTCCGCTGAATTCAAGGCATTCATGGAGGCAAACGCCATTCGGCATGTCACATCCGCACCGTTTCACCCCGCCACGAATGGCCAAGTGGAACGGCTGGTGCGAACGACAAAGGATGCGCTGCGGCGCATGGGCCCGGGGGACCTAAATCACCAAGTATGTCAGTTTTTGTTAGCGTATAGGGTGACCCCCTTAGCGTCAGGTTACTCGCCGGCAGAGCTGCTGATGCGGCGAAAACTGACCACGATCCTGTCCAGGCTAGACCCGACGAGAGTCGAGGACAAAGGAAAAAACATAGGGCTGGCAGTCTCGAAAGGTTTCGCCGCCGGCGATCCTGTTCACTGCAGGAACTACGCCAGCGCAGGTCCAGCCTGGGTACCAGGGACGGTTGTGGAAAGGACGGGGCCAGTGTCGTACCGGGTCGAGACTAGCACAGGTCTCCTCTGGAGGAGGCACGCGGACCAACTTAGGCACCGAGTGAGTGGGGGGCCGGTCAGTGGAGCTCAGCGACAGGACTCAGCGTTAGGGTTCCCCCCCACCCGTTTAGCCCAAGGGGGGGACAGCAACGGACAACAGTCCCAAGCAAGGGGGGAAAGCAGCGGCCCCGACTCATACCCTTTTGATACGCCAGCTCTATCAGAGGCTGGGGAAGGGGGAGAGGAGTTCGCGACCGCTGCCCCCGAATTTAATTCTGATTTTGATTTTGAGAGCCGGGGGGGTTTTCGGGAGTGTTCCCCCACCCGTCCAAGCGAGAAGAGGGGTTTTTCGTTAGCCCCCAGTGCCCCCGGTTCTTCCCCAATAAAGCACACACCTCCCAACAACGCCGCGGAGCCGCGGCAAGTCACTAACGAGTCTCCCTCTCCAATTACAGGGCAGGAAACCAGGGGACAAAGAGAAGGTAGCAAACCAGGGGGAAGGCAGCCCACACCGAGACCCCAGCGTGTTCGAAATAAGCCATCTTGGCTGAGAGACTTCGTCCCATCCTAGGGGGGGGGAGAGTGTGGTTTCGAGACTTCGTCTCATCCTAGGGGGGAGGGATGTTGTGTCCTAATGGTTTGATCCTCCACAGGGATAACAATGTATCTGAACCAATGTAACCTTGCCTATGGGCAACAATGTAACCTTCAGCTGTATCACATAAACCCTGTAATAGGACGCAAGCTAATGACCACCAGCTGGCAGCAGCGAGCGTCCAAAGCTCTCTTGGTCCAAACTCATCAAAGGCAACAGCGCGGGAAGTTTTCCCGCCACCACCTACACCTGGACAAGAAGGGCGTGACTAGCAATGACGTCACGACGACAGTAGCCAATGGGCTATCGTGGAACCACGTTCAAATGTATTACTACTGTATATAAAGAGCTATTGATCCGCCATTACTTCATGTTCCCTCTGACCACCATGCAATAAACCTGAGTTAACCCAGCCCGAGGCTGTGTCCTGTGTCTTGGTTTTCATACACCAAAGCAGAGAATACGTTTTTTTTTACTATCGACTTCAACCATCCAGAATGTTAGTAATCTAAAGGATATTTTTTCCAAGCTTGCGAAGGAGAGTGACTTGCCCTAGTCATACAATGACTTGAAAAGACTTTTTTAAAAGTGGAGTCATTATTTAATAACCTGCACCAAGCAATTCTTTCCAAAAGGAAAAGACAAATATTACAATTGACACTAAAAGTAGTAAAAAAAAGAATATTCATATGTTTAGATGAGAAATTTCACTAGAAAAATATTTTAATGGTGTGAGAAATTGCTATATTCTCATAGTAGGGTAACAGAAGTACAGTATTGTAGTTTTAAAATTTTAGATTTCTCATTATTGTAAGAGCTTTAACAAAGCATTGGGGTAAAGGCAGACTGCTACCATTATCAAACTGTCCCTAAAGAATTCCCTGCTAACTTTCTTTCAGCACATCCTCATATATACTGTACATAATCAGAACATCAAAAGGTGGGATTAAAACTGCCAAATTTAAAGCTGCCTGAGGTTTCAAACATCACAACTGGTGGTTAGAAACCCCAGTCTCTTTTTTCCTATGATACATAAAGACAGAGAACTACTTCCCCACACCACAAACACAAGCACAAGTTACTAACAGGACCTTACAGATCTCTATATTCTGCAGTTCAATATACATCATTGACAGAAAAATGTTAAGGAAGCAGATACAAATTATAACATGTGTAGAGGTATTGTCTTCTCAAAACACAGAAATAATATCAGGCAGAGATTCTGGAAGTGTTGAATATTTCAGTTTATCCTTTTGTACATTTAAAGTCAAATCTATTTCTTGTGAGTGGCAGCCAGCTCTTCTGTACATGGAAAGTGATGGATCTGAAGAAATGACTTCCAAGGACTCCAAATCATGTCATCACATGGAGGACCTTCCATGAACACAGGTTCTCTGGTTCACAGTCATATTCCACACAGGGAGTGAAGAAAAGTAATAGAGGGCTTGGGCTAGCATAGTTCTCCCTTCACACGATTATTTAATATATGTGAAGAGTATTTGAATATAACTATAATTTACTGTACTTGCAAACTAGAATTTTTCAGCTCTGGTTTATGGGCAAACTATTGTTTGGCTTTCACATTCTGTGAGCGAACCCCTAGTTTATCTGCTCCTTCCTACCTCAAATGCAATTGTGTGCCTCCTCAACTCTTGTTTTACATTATAGCAAAACTGAGAAAACCATATTTTTTTACACAAAGAAGGTCAGGAAATTTAGGTCAGAATGTAAATGTCTCTGAACATCTCTACACATAGAATATGGTTCACAGGATCATACCCTTCTTATTTTCATATCATGTTCATATTTATACTAGGCTTCTTCTCAAAAAGAAGTCCAAATTCATCACATAAAAGCCCTCATGACATAATACAGTGATACCTCATACAACGTCAAAACTTGGTTCCACAAGTTTGGACTTCATATGGATTTGGACTTTGTATGAGGCATGCAAAATCCTAGCCACGATGCCTCATACAACGGCCAAATCCTTGCCGCGATGCCTCGTACAACGTCATTTCCATAGAGATACATTGTACAGTAACAGCACAAACTTCAGGGCAAAGTCAAGGAAACAGACAGGAAACTGACAGAACTTTAAGAAATCATTGTCTAAAGGCTAAATATATTACAAAAACATGTCAAACAACCCTGATTGTCCAAGAACCTGAAGAATACTGCAAAAATCCCAGGAATGCTTCTAAAAATTCTGACGAAAAAAATCAAAAAATCCAAAATCGCGCTCAAAACCACTCCTAAACACTCTTCTCCTCATGCAAAACCCACAAGAGCATTGCATGCATGTGTCCTGCCTTTTATACTGCCCAGGCACAATGCAACCTGGGGAAAACCCAATGTCTCATACAAAGTCGCAGCCAAAATGAAACCACTTTCTTCCCTTTGTCATTGCCCAAATGCAAGTCCTCATTGGTGAATGTCTCTGGCAGCAATTGGCAGAACAGCAAATGGGCCGGACTCTGTCTCTTTCCACATTCACACCATGTGTTGTTGTCTACCAGCAGTCCCCACTTGAGCATGTTTATCTTGCATTTAGGTACTCCAACCCTGAGCCTATTCGGGGTCCTCCAGGTGACGTGGGGGAGATTGAGATCTTCAGCTATATCCACATTTAATGATGTTCCTTTCCCAGTGAGCTCCTTTCTCCATCTTCTAATTTGGTTTTGCTCTTTTGTACCCTCAAGAATGTTTGTTCTTGCCATAAAGCTCGTCCTGGATCTGAGGCTCATACTGTATTGTAGCCAAAACTCTACTCACAATCTAAATTTGATTCTGATGGAGCTCAAGGTCAATTCTGCTTTCCATCCTTCCAAGTTAGTAAAATTAATACCCAGTGTGTTAACGGCAAAATACTAATTATCTTGTGAACCACCCAGAGAGTGCACCAGCACCATGGGGCAGTATATAAGAGCAACTGCTATTGCTATGCATCAAATCTAATACAGTAATATCACAAACAACCACAAGAAAAATTAATTAAAAAACATGCCTTTGTAACTGCTGTAGCAAATAAATAAATAAGCAAACAAAATTAAATTCATATAGCACATTTAAATATATTTTTCCTCAATTACATCCTCAAAAAATGTTACACAGCAACACATTCTCTTAACATGATCATGACTCAAACATTGCCACTATTGTCTTGTCAACCAAAAGTTGATGTGTGTATGTTTACACAACAAGACAGCAATGTTTCTTTGTAGTTCCAAAAATTCTGAAGCAATCACAAGGTTGGTCATGATCTGTCCATGCCATACCTGTCAAGCGCGGCTCTGGACAATACAGGACCTGCGCAGAACCCTTCTGCGCATGCGTAGAAGGGTTGTGTGCATGCATAGAAGGGTTGTGCACAGAAGGGGATGCGCAGTAACTACTTTTTCCCCGCCATCAAATTACGGGATGGTGGCGGCTCCAGGCAGGAAAGTAGGAAAAGTGGTGCTGGAATATGGGAACTGCCAGCCAATACGGGATACTTGACAGGTATGGTCCATACATCCACATTTCATTCACAAAATGATACATTTACACCATGGGTTCCCAACCTTTTAATGCTGCACATCCCCGGACAGCTGAGCTGGCTGGTCCCGCTGTAAACGCTGTCATTAAACGTGTCCACAGCTGTTGTAAATGCATTTACGACAGCTGTGGGTGCATTTATGGCAGTATTTACAGCAGGTGTGGACGCGTTTATGCATGTGCTCACGCATTTTAAGGCTGTCATAAATGCATCTGCTTCAACTTCAGGTAGTAGTGAGGGGCCACCCCTGCTTTACACTGTTTCAAACAAGACCCTGAGGACGAACACATGTAAGAAATATAAGCTAGAGAACTGTTATGTGTCAGATGCATACTTGTCAAATAGCCCGTATTGGCCGGGATTTCCCGTGTTCCAACGTCGCTTTCCCTACTTTCCCGCCTGGAGCTGCCGCCATCCCGTAATTTGATGGCAGGGGGAAGTAGTTACTGAGCATCCCCTTCTGCACAGAACCCTTCTACGCATGCGCAGAACCCTTCTACGCATGCGCAGAACCCTTCTACGCATGCGCAGAACCCTTCTACACATGCGCAGAACCCTTCTACGCATGTGCAGAAGAGTTCTGTGCAGAAGGGGAGGCGCAGAAGGCTTCTACGCATGCATAGAAGAGACCTGCGCAGAATGGTTCTGTGCAGGTCCCGTATTGTCTGAAGCCGCGCTTGACAGGTATGGTCAAATGATCCTTAGAGACAAGGTTGGTAAACACAATAATGTCTTCCAGAGCAAATGTGACCCTATCTCATTTGTTACTTTTTGTTTTGTTCTCTTTCTAACCGTCAAGGGACCCAACGCTGACGACCACATGACTGCCAAAGCCGAGAGACAACGGACGCCCGATGCAGGTGACCGCGCAACCACCACTGCAGGGCAGAAATCGGGTGCCTGATGCAGCCGCTGGCATTCACACGCATGCCAGTGTGCAGATGTTGGATCCGGGACCATGATCCTGACGCCCGTGTGACCACAGCTGCAGGACCGAATGGGCTGGCCCGCTCTCGCATTAGCGCACACGAGCCACCACAATGTGGCCAGCACCGATTGCAGCTGGACACCCGAAGCCACACCACGACCGAAGAACCACCCCCGGCCAGGTAGGAAACGCGGAGGGGCTCCGCCGAACACCCCCCCCCCCAAAAAAAAAAAACCACTCTGGGCAAAGCCGGGCAAAAAGGCTAGTCACTGCTAAAACAAGAAGAGGAAAAATTTATAAACACCACCTATTTCTTTTAAAAATTATTTTCAAATAGAAGTTTTTGCAGAGTACATTTTAAAAATACTATTGGAATATACTCTGAAAACTAAAGCTTAAAGTAGAGTTCCAAAATGCCGATTATTTTTTTTATTACAGTTTTCAGAATCCCTGGGGCTAGTAACCATTTTGTTTGACAGATTCTGGAATCTGTAATCCACAAAGTATTTCCCAGTTAAACCTACCAACCTAATAAGTATACATCACACACACATATCACTTTGACTGTAAAACCAGGCATGAGAAAGTAAGGGTAACTAACGGTTCTTGAAAACCCCATTAAAAGAAACAGGGAAGTCAAGTCACTTTCATTGCCACTATCAGTTGTTTTGATGCTTCAGCAGCAAATAGTGTACTAGATAAAGTTATAATAAGCCATGTTTTAAAAAGGCAACTGAATGTGTCAACTTTTAAAAGGCAGTTCAGTTTAGCATAAAAACAGTGCCCTCTGTTGTACAGAGAAAGAAGAACGTAAGAGAAAGAACAGTGCCTAACAATGGCAAAAACTTTAAGCCAGAGGTTCTCAACCTTTTTTAAATCTGGGGCTGGGTCATGCTCCTTCAAACAGTTGGTGTGTCGGACTGGCGGCCCAGCCGCCGCCGCCGGCGGAATTGGCTGTGGACTCATTTATGGCTGTTGTAAACATGTTTACAACAGCCATAAATGAGTCCACGGCTGTCATCAATGTGTTTATGACAGCCATAAATTATTCCAGTGGCAGCGACTGGAGTGAGGGTAGGGGTCGCATTATTTGGCACTGCAGGACAAATCTGGCCCACAGGCCGTAGGTTGAGAACCCCTGCTTTAAACACTATAGCTTTTAATACAAGGCTAACAATCATTGTTTCCTAGGTCATACTGCTCAATAATTAAACTAAATGAGTTTAAGAACTGTGCAACTGTAATTCAAAAGCAAACTCTTCATCCCTGTGACTTTTTAAAGTCAAATCAGCTTATTTTTCGTAGTGTTAACTCAATTTTTGCTGATCGCAGTAAGGCGAGTGTGAAATAAATATTCTGCTGTGCCGCCTGAATTGTAGATGGACTATTCGCGTACAAACGAGGCTGTTCTTATGCTAAACACCCAATGGAATTGCAAGAAAGCTCTAGTCACATGATACAATTTATTGCTGAAAGAAACCGCATGAATAAATCTGCTCCCGCTGCCCTAAACAATCCCACTAAAGACAGCTACCAAACCACTCTTAGTGTATTGCAGACAGGACTTGAGAGGCAAGATCCAAAATTGCACCGAATAAAAGAATTAACCCACCCATTTCCAAAAGCAATGAAAACTTTAAAACTTTATAAATTTTGCACTGGGTTTTGTTTTTGTTTATAACTCACAATTTGAAAAGAGTGAAAGACAGACAGCAGGGACAAAGAATCGGCAGAGGATTTATTGATCGTCAGACAGATCCAGGGAGGTCTGCTAAGAATGGAGCACAAATATTTAATCTGATTCTGAAATCTTATCTGCTGCTTTTAAGAAGATTAACATATATTCTCTTGGTGCAGACTATGAATTCTGGCTGCCTAACAAAGTGGAAACCTTTTTTTGAATATAGAGGGTGGGTGTCTTGTAAAATGTAAGGTTACTCCAAAGTAATTGTGCTAATACAGAGACAAAGAGCCAAGCAAGCGGAATGAGGAAACACTATAGCTTAAACACAGAGCATTGCAGTAATTCATGCCTTCTATAGGGGTGCACAGGAAGAGCCTCCTCGAAGATTGTGGTATTTTTGCACCACAATCGGGCGTACCCTGGTAAAAGCAACCGCGTGTTGCCGGCTAATCTCACGGTAGGTCAAGCAAAAGGACCTGCAGAATGAACTCACCAAAAGGTCCTTCATTTTGGCAGTTTCACATTTGGACTAGACACGGAAGAAGAAACCTTCTGTATCCAAAAACGTTTGGGACATACTAGCTCTGAATCTACTCTGAAATCCAAAGTACACCAAGCAATTAAACAATTGGATTGCACTATAAATTAGGAATTACATTTTCCAACATAATTAGGAAAAGAGGTGCACTTCTTACAGCAGGGATTCTCAACCTGCGGCCGATGGGCCGAATGTGGCCACGGTGCCATTTCATGTGGGCCCCCCACTGCCTCCACCACATCTGGAAGTGTCATGTGGTGCAGGAAGGGCAAAATAACCATCCCTGAAGCTGTCTGAGGGAGCGTGACCCGGTCCCCAGCTTTAAAAGGTTGAGAACTCCTGTCTTACAGTCTCTGACTTTCAATTCAACAAAAATAGATAGCTAAGTAATCTTAAACTGAACGGAGAGAAAGAAAATAAGGATAATAGCACTCAGCATGCTAAACGATTTCTTTCTTTCAAATGTATGAAAATTTTTATTGAGCACCTCAAAAAAAGTGAAGAAATCCAGACTAAGAACAGAAGCAGGCAGACAGCCAGAGACCTTGAACCACATCCCACTCTACATCCCTCTTTGCAGAGGGTAGGAGGCCAGAAAATCCATTAATTTGCAAAAACATGAGGCATGCTCCAGGCTCTCCACGGCATCCCTTGTATTGCCATGAGGGCTTTGTCTAGACTAGGATTTAAGAGTTACATTAGCTTATCCAAGCATCTAACTCAATCAGTGGAAGTACGGTAAAGTGTGTATTCACTATTCTAAGCGTTAGCTGTTTCAAACAGGGGACTATCACAATCAACCTAAGTTAGCACATTGTCAAGTAAAGCTAAGTTAGTTACAGCAGCGCTGAGAGAAGTTGTGGTTCAAACTTACAAGTCCATTCAGATGTTCAGTGGCTCACAGGTATCTGTCAACAAGGCAAAAGAGGTGTAAGCAGGTTCTGAACCAGCTACGTCACTGGCATAGTGTCAGCGTAACAACAACACCATTCTCCTACCCCATTTCCATCAATGGTAAAGTAAAGGTAAAGGTTTCCCTTGCTCGAAAGCCAGTCATATCCAACTCTAGGGTTCAGTGCTCATCTCTGTTTCAATGCCGAAGAGCCAGCGCTGTCTGCTTCTGCAGATGTTTCCATGGTCATGTGGCAAGCATGACTAAACACCAGAACGCACGGAGCGCTGTTACATTCCCACCAAAGTGGTCCCTATTTGTCTACTTGCAATTTCTTGCTTTCGAATTGCTAGGTTGGCAGGAGCTGGGACAAAGACGGGAGCTCATTCCATCCTGCAGTACTCGGGAATCAAACTGCTGACCTTCCCACCTTCCAGTCAGCGTCTTAGCCACTTGAGCCACTGGAGCCCATCAATGGTGCCTTGGGCATAACTATATGTTCTGTTGGTACTGAAAGGACCAAGAACAGTTGAAATTACTTTAGAGACTTATTTTATTTGTTCGTTTATCTGAGTTGCATCCTACCTTTCTCCAAAACAATTGACAAGACCAAAGAACAGATACAAATATGAACATAATAGCCTAAATATGATTGGTATTTTCAACTGTTTTACTATCCAATAATATTATTAAACAGTTTAGTTTAAACCCTTTTTGAATGAAACAATATAAAAAGCTATATGAAAAATTAAGCATTTTAAAATCATGCAAATTACACAGAACTTGACACTCTACAGTCAAGATTCCTTAACCTGGAAAAGATCCAGATTAGTAAACAACCATGTTTTAATTTGATGAATTAAATGAATTAACTATAGTAGACTCACTGAATCAAATAGATTTATATAAGTTTTGACTCACTGTTCAACAATTCCTTCTTCACCCTAACTAGACCTGAAATTTTTTAACTGCTACTTTATTGAAACACAACTCAACGTATTATAATATTAAAACACAGGTGAATTAAACACAATTTGAAAAGCACAGCTATAAAATACACAAAGAATTATTAAAAAGCCCTTTGCACAAAGCTTGGGAGAAGCAACCAAGAAAGCTTCCCAATAGCTATTGGGACAGAGCTATCTGGCCTTTTATAATCTGACCAAGAATGCATTTATGGTTATGTTCTACTATCTTAGTAGGCCCATGAATTGAATTATGCGTTGAATTTTTAAATAGTGCTTTATATATAGATTTTCAAAGTGTTACGGATTAATTATCAACAATGTTTCAAAATCTACAGTGTTTTGCAATATATTGGAAACAACACCCAGTTATATTTTTATAGACATCTCTGTACTGAACAGTTCCACAGACTCTTACTACAGATTTGTTGGGCCAGCTTTTGCCAGCTTTGCAGGTTTTCACCGTCTGCTACAGTCGCATAAGCAAAAGTCTTATCTGTTTTTTCAATACATTTTAAAAATGCTTTCTTTAAACAGCTCAAATTCTGACATGCTTTTTAGAAGTGTGAAAAATCCTGATTCAGTTTGTTCTCTATACTGCTCACTAGACCTACACCAACTTGCAAAAGGACCCTTTTAAAAATATTAAATTCATATGTAATTACCATACCTGACTGGCCGGGATTTCACGGTTTTTGGCGCCGATTTGCATCATTTCCCGCCCCGCGCTGCCGAAACCCCGGAATTTGGCAGCGGGGGAAAGGAGGTACTGCACAGCCCTTCTGCGCAGGTCTCCTTCTACGCATGCGTAGAAGGGTTTTACGCTTGCGTAGCCCTGTTCTACGCATGTGTAGAAGGCGACCTGCGCAGAACCGTTTGCGCAGGTCCCGTATTTTCCGGAGCCGCGGTTGACAGGTATGGTAATTACTGAACTCATTTTGCTTAGGAAACAGTAAGTTAAAGGGGTAAAAATGTAATGTTGGAGGCTATAATGTAAAGGCTAGCTGCCTGTGTTATGAAAATATCCATCTTTACCCCCACCTGATTCTGTAAGCCATTTCCATCACCTACTTCTGTCCCACCAGACACATCAAGGAGCAGCCACCACTGCCTTCATGAGCTTGATGTTTTGCTCTTGTTCAATGACATCAAAAATGGGTAAGCAGGACTAGATGAAAAGGAATCAAAAAGCATTCATTTCCATCATAGAAAATGAGTCAGGCATAACCTGAAAGAAGAATGATGAATCAGGAGGATCACAAGAACCAGATTACATGTCACTGCCAAACTAATCATATCCATGAAGTTGATCTAGGTTTGAACCATTCCATTCCCCAATCTAGACCATTCTAATCAGCATAATGGGGTACACAGACAGAGCCTCCTTGAAGATTGAGGCATTTTTGAACCACAATCGGGAATACCTTGGCTAATCTTTCTCACACTAGGTCAGGCGTAAGGAAATGCAGAATGAACTCGCCAAAAGGTGCCTTCATCTTGGCAGTTTCACGCCTAGACATGGTAGAAAAAGAATCAGCATAATTAACAGAAAAGGATGTTATATAAATTGTAGTGAAAAGCACATCAAGTATCAAGTGTCCCTCCAGCTGTCAGTCTTAGCCAGCATAGATTATAGCTGAGGCTGCTGGGAGTTATATGTCAACACCTGGAGGGCAGCAAACTCCTGACTCTTGACCTAGCATGACACAATTGGGGAACCTACTTTATTAAAACAAACACAGGCATCATTAACTGGACAATTATTTAAACTGAAATATCTGTTATCAAGTTTTGATCAGCATAATGCAATTAGGCTTGGTTTTATTTGCAAGAAACTCTAGTGTTGATGGTTTCCTGGGATGATCTTCAACTCCAACAACAAAATAGTCTTTGCTTAAACAAATGTAACCCACTGAAGAGCCACACTACTGAGCATGTCTGCTTGTAGATTGCTGTGGTATTTAAAGGGAAATTTCTCATATGTAGTGCACCATCTGCCTGTTTTCTTATCTGCTGCTGTAGTGCAGAAGAAGTCACAGCAGGGTGTGTGTATGTGTTTGTGTGTGTGAGAGAGACACAGACAGACAAAGACAGAGAAGTTTGTTCCATGAAATGGTGCCAATGTTTAGATAGCAATTTTTCTACCAGTTCTAAGATGGTGAAAAAATCATTTCCAACTTCTCCTTCGTATAGTTTGTGAATCCCCACTATTGGGTTATGCGCCTGCGCAGAACGCCGATCGGAGGCTTGAAAAGCTATTGGTCAAAAGTTTTGGCGGTAAGACCGCCCACCGTACCGCCCACCCTGAGGCGCCCGCGCGCCATTTTACCTCAGTTCTCTTCTTTCCGCCGTAGCAGCAGGACGATCGTTGAGAGCTTCTCAATTTTTTCTTGCCCTTCTGAGGGAAAGTCTTTGGCAATTTCCAACAATTTTTGCGGCGATCTTGTCCTTCGGGCAGGATTGCCACCCCGGCGCTGTTTCTTCCTTCTGGTGGACTCAGTTGCCTACTCGCTCCGGTCACCGTTTCCCCCCTCAAGGGGGTGGCGGCTGGCCTGCCCTTCGGGGTGTCCGCCTTCTAGAACCTTCCGCTGGAAGAATTTTTTCTTTGATGGCTGCAGCCTTCAAACAGTGTTTGGCTTGTCTTAAGAAGTTCCCTGCTTCTGACGGACATAGCCTTTGCCTTTTCTGCCTGGGAGAGTCTCATCAGAGCCAGTCTTGCCCTCACTGCAAGAAATTTACCCGCCTTGCAGTGCAGAACCGAAGCAACCGGCTCAAAGCCCATCTGATGGAGCTCGCTTTGGCCCCCGCCGCAGCTGCCTCTCAGCCTCCTCCCGCTTCTTCTTCCACTCTCTCCCTTCAGGAAGAAGAAGAAGAAGGATAAGAACGGGGAAAAGAAAAAGAAACACGGGTCGGAGAAGAGGCGATCGCTCCCGCCTACTCCTCGACCTCCCATCTCTCTGGGGCCCTCGCCTCCGTTCTCGGTTGCAAGATGTCCTTCGCCCGGGTCTTCCATCTGGGGAGGACGATCATCCTCGGGATCGCCTGAAAAAGGTCGCAGGGCTGGGGCTCCAGCTCGCCCACTTCAGGTCCTCCCGTCTCCTCCTCGGGGGAGGGGCCGTTCACCCACGAGGCAAGCGTCCGTCTCCCCGAGGCCTAGGACTCCGACTATTGATGAAACGGCAGTCACCATGCCGGCCACCGTTTCGTCTCCGGTCCTCCCGATCACCGTTTCGTCGGCCACCGTTTCGTCCCAACCATCGGCAGTGGATGCATCCCAGATGGAGTTTTTCAAGGGGATGTTCGAGGCCATGGCAAAGTCGTTTGCCCAGCAGTTTAAGACCTCCATGCCTGCGGCCTCTGCGGCTCCGGTGCCGACCACCGTAAGCCCCAGGGATGTTGGTCCTACTGTGGCCCCACCGACCTCTCGAGGGTCGAGTGTCCGCTCCGCTGGCCCACCCATATCGTCTTGGTATGGTCCAGACGTCGATGTGGTGGACTCCCATCCCGTCGACCCGCCCAGGCCGTACTGGCGCGCTCCTGACGTGGATACCAGGGTTCCTCCCTCGTCTTCCGAGGACTCCAGCGCGTCGTTGGAGGAGGACGAGGGAGACGTCGACGCCGAAAAGACGCCGGACCAAGCCATCGGCGCGGTTGACCCACCGCGCAGTGAGGATCAACGCTCGCTCACGGCCATGCTGACACGCTTGGGGACCGCCCTGAACCTGAAGGTGGACCAGCCACCATTGGAGGGCGAGGACCAAATGGCCGCCAAGCTGGACAGACGAGCGATTCGGCCGGTCCACATTACCATGCTTCCGTCCATGTTGACGTCAGCGAAGGCGACATGGAAGAAGCCAGTGTCAGCCCACTCCGTTTCGTCCAGGCTCGACGGCATGTACAGAGTCCTGGACGAGAACGTGGAGTTCTTGCAAGCTCACCCCTTGCCAAACTTGTTGGTGGTCAAGGCCTTCCAGCATAGGACGGCCACCAGCGGTTTTCCGGTACCTTCGACTCCGGAAGGGAAGAAGCTGGACGCGGTGGGCCGAAAGTTCTACGCCACCGGTTCCCTCTTCCTCCGTGCCGCCAACTACTCGGCTGCCATGGGCCTCTACCAGTCCCACCTCTGGGAGCAGGTGAAGGTCGTGGCGGCTACGTTGCCCGCCGAAGCCCAGAAACGGATCGACGCGCTGGCATCCGAAGGGGACTTTCTGTCGGAGCAACAAATGAGGACGGCCAGGCACATCAATGATTACGCGGCAAAGGACATGGCTTCCGCTATTCTGCTCCGTCGTCATGCCTGGCTCAGGGGCACCTCCCTCGATGATGCGATGAAAAAGCTCATCGAGGAGTTCCCGTTCGACGGACAGGGCCTATTCGGGCAGGACACCGATAAGGTCCTGAACGAAATGCGGCAAACAAACTCCACGGCCAAGTTCCTGGGACTCACCACGCCGGCTCCGCCTGCCAGGCCGAGATTCCAACCTTTCACGCAGCGGTATCAAGGAAACCCGCAACAACAGGGCGGCCCTACGGAACAGCCCAGGTCTGGTCACTACAAGCAACGGCGCCAGCACAAGTCCCGTTACCAGCCCTACGGGCAGGGCAAGCGTTCCGACGCGAAGTCCAAGTCCCGTGTTTGAAGCTGCGACGGCCGAGTCTCTCTCGCTCCACATCCCGTACCTTTCCCTCCGGAATTTCCTCCAGGTGTGGTCGGGCATCACGGACGACCAGTGGGTCTTAAAGATCTTGTCCTCTGGCTACGCCATCGAGTTCGTGCGGGTGCCTCGGGTAGGAACACATCGTTTCACCACCTCGTCCCCCCATTTGGAGGAAGAAATATCAACTCTTCTGTCCAAGGGAGCCATTGAGCGGGTAGCACCGTCCGACTGGGACAATGGTTTCTACTCGAGGTACTTCGTGGTTCAGAAGAAGGACGGAGGACTTCGCCCAATTCTGGACCTGCGCCGCCTCAACAAGTACATCCACACCAGGAAGTTCCGGATGGTGACCCTCCAGACCGTCCTCCCCCTCATCAACAAAGGGGACTGGTTCACGGTCATAGACCTCAAGGACGCTTACTTCCATGTCTCCATTCTCGAGGGGCATCGAAGGTTCCTCCGATTCCGCGTCGGCGATTCCGTGTACCAGTACCGGTGTCTACCGTTCGGTCTGGCCATGGTACCACGGGTCTTCACCAAGTGCATGGCTCCAGTGGCTGCCTTCCTTCGTCAACGGGGAATCAGGGTCTTCCCGTACATCGACGACTGGCTGGTTGTATCCCACACCAGCTCGTCGGCCATTCGGGACACACAATTCACGGTCCACCTCATGGAGAGTCTCAGCCTCAGGATCAACTTCACCAAATCGAAGTTGATTCCCTCTCAACGCGTCGAGTACATTGGAGCGGTACTCGACTCGATTACTACCAGAGCCTTCGCCCCCCAGAAACGCTTGCAGGACATTGCGCAAGGGGTGAGCGACTTTCGCACCAAACCGTTCATCCGAGCGAAAAAGGCTCAGAGACTTTTAGGCCTCATGGCCTCAACGACGGCGGTAATCCCTCACGCCAAGTTGAAGTTCCGGTCCCTGCAGTCTTGGCTCCTTCACGAATTCGACGCGCTCCGGGAGAGCCAGTCCAAACGGTTGACCCCGTCTCCGGAGCTGATGGACCAGCTGCTGTGGTGGACGACACCACTCAACGTGGCCACGGGGAAGAGCTTTTACCCCCCGCAACCCTCATTGCAGGTATTGACCGACGCAAGCAACCTCGGCTGGGGGGCCGCCTGCGGGACTCTCACGGTCAACAACGCTTGGTCACCTCACGAGATGGTGCACCATATCAACTACTTGGAACTCCTGGCCGTTTGGAAGGCCCTACGTTCCTTCGAGACCCTACTCACCGGCAAGGCGGTTCAAGTAGCCTCGGACAATACCACGGCGGTGGCATACCTGAACAAGCAGGGAGGAACGCGATCCACCACCCTTCTGTACCTTGCTGTGCAACTCTGGGAATGATGCCTGGAAAGACACATTTTCCCGATTGGAGTGCACATTCAGGGCAAACTGAATGTTTTGGCCGACCATCTCAGCCGTCTCATCTCGACGACCCACGAATGGGAACTGAAGGATGAGGTATTTCAGTCACTTTGCGAGGCCTGGGGGACGCCGAGCATCGACCTCTTTGCATCGGAGTCCAACAAGAAATGCCACAGGTACTGCTCCAGGGCAGGCATCGGGCTGAACTCCGAGGGCGATGCCTTCATGAAACGGTGGGATCAGGACTATCTCTACGCCCTCCCTCCGTTCCCGCTGGTCCAGAAGGTCCTCACCAGAATGTACCAACACAGGACCAACGCAATTCTTGTGGCCCCAGCATGGCCTCGCCAGCCCTGGTTTCCGCTACTGTTACGCATGTCGTCACAGTATCGCACACAGCCAGAACCACCAACCCTTCTCCAAATGGAGCACGGCCAGCTTCACCATTCAGATCTGCCCAGCCTCCACCTCACCGCGTGGAGGATAACCCCAGACTATCCAGGATCCTGGAACTAGCACGGCGCCCTTCCACAAGGAAGTCTTACGCTTCCAAATACAGACGCTTTTGTGCTTTTCTGGCATCCCAGCAGACGTCCCCTCCACAGGTGGGACTGCAGGACGCTTTGACCTACCTCCTCCATCTGGCGGAGTCTGGCCTTAGCATCACCTCCATCCGAGTCCACCTCGCAGCGGTGGTGGCTCACTCTCCGGCTGGTTCGCCCGCTTCTGGTGCCTTTCGCGACCAAACGGTGAAGCGTTTCCTCAAGGGACTACGGAACGCCTTCCCTCCGGTCAAGACTCCAACGGCACAATGGTCACTGTCTGCCGTTCTCAACGCGCTCACCAGGACTCCTTTCGAGCCCATGGCTACCGCGGATGTTCGTCTCCTCACGTGGAAGACGGCGTTCCTGGTGGCTATCACGTCTGCTCGACGAGCTGGTGAACTGGTTGCTCTGCGGGCAGACGCACCGTTTCTTCAGTTTTTCAATGACCGCGTGGTGCTCCAAGCGGATATCACCTTCCTCCCCAAGGTGGTTTCCCAGTTTCATATGGCACAGACTATCTCCTTGCCAACTTTCTTCCAGAACCCCACTAACGCCCAAGAAAGGACTTGGCACACGCTGGATGTGAAACGAGCTTTATTGTTTTACACCAGCAGGACAAGGGAGTTCAGGAAGTCGCAACGCCTTTTTGTGGCTTATGGGGAAAGTCCAAGGGCGAACCCATCTCTGCCCAAAGGTTCTCCAAATGGATCACATCTACCATCTACCTGGCCTACGAGTCAGCCTCGCTGCCACCTCCACCGCATGTCAGAGCGCATTCCACCAGGGCAGTTGCCACATCCACTGCTTTCCTGGAGGGCACACCGAGGACATATGTAAGGCTGCCACCTGGTCCAGACCTTCCACATTTGTCCAACACTACAGGGTGGACACCAGAGCCACTGCGGACGCCAGGCTTGGCCGTGTCATCCTCACCAGGGGGCTCCGGACTCAACGCCCTTGACGGATCAATCTACTGGACCTTCATACTCATCGTGGGATCATCTCATCCGACTGCCCACCGACCAAGTGAGTGTGAGCTTACTAATCTCCCAATAGTGGGGATTCACAAACTATACGAAGGAGAAAGTTCGGTTTCACTTACCAGTGATAACTTTCGTTCTTCGAGTATATAGTTTGTGAATACACACTACCCACCCTGCCTCCCCTCTTGACCTGCACGGATGAGATCGATTGGTTTATCCTGTGCTTGGCTTAAGTATGGAACTGAGGTAAAATGGCGCGCGGGCGCCTCAGCGTGGGCGGTATGGTGGGCGGTCTTACCGCCAAAACTTTTGACCAATAGCTTTTCAAGCCTCCGATCGGCGTTCTGCGCAGGCGCATAACCCAATAGTGTGTATTCACAAACTATATACTCGAAGAACGAAAGTTATCACTGGTAAGTGAAACCGAACTTTCTTCACCAGCTTAAATACTTCATTTGCTTCTTTTTTCCCTCTCAGTTGGCAAATCTATGTAGTTGTATCTAATTTGCAGAATTAACTTTAACACAGGGCTTAACCCACAATGGGGCATAATACATAACACATCTTCTATAATACCTTTTTCACAGATAGGCAGAAGCATGGAGTTCCACTTGAGTGCAGAATTCGAGAGAGACTTACCTGTCAAGTTTTGGATTTGGAAATAAGGGAAATTTCCCAGCAAATACGGGATACTTGACAGCTATGCTTATCCTGTGCTGCCCTCCAATGGTGGCAATAGGGCATTGCAGTATAATTAATAAGGGATGACGGTGGGAAAGAGGGTAAAATAAGGGTTTCCCCGGCCAATAAGGGATACTTGACAGCTATGGAGAGAGAGAGACTCAGACAGACAGACAGAGAGACAGACTGCATGCAGGTCTTGCTATCAATACCATTTTTATTATTCCGCTCAATAATTTGCCTACTGACAGGGACACAATCTTACCCAGACTAACTCCCAATCCTGTATCTGATCCTGACCAAAATTTGGTCAAAGCTTGAGAGAAATATAGAGACACGGCACCCTAACATCTATAATCACATACTGCTGTAGCTTTTCCCCTTCTTGTCAAACCCCATAGTATGGTTTTGATCCATGACTGCAAATATCTTGGAAAATATTTGGAAAATTAACTAGCTGGGTAACTGTATAAACTACTCCTCTCCTCATATTTCTGCTATCACTAGTAACCACTTGACCTCAGAGAATCTAAGAAGACAAATGACAAAAGGAAACCACTATATATAAACTTGAAACTAAAGCAGACGTGAGGGGGAAGGGGGGAGGATGTAATATATGACAAAAAGAAAACAGGCCCCAAACAAAAGCTATAAATCCAGCCAGGAAAGAATGTTTTTCAAAGTGGCTTTTACAATACTATACGTTTGGCAATGTTTATACAGTATAGGAAAGTTCTTGAGAAGGGGAACCTGTCAAATATCATTAGACTGGTAAAATTATACATCTCTAGGCTATTGCTTCAGCGCTATCCCCCACCCACCCCAGTTCTTGCCAATTTCAGGGTTTTAAAACTTTGCTGTATCTTGTGGGATTCTTTACTGTAGTGAAATATGTGCTTTAGAGGGGAATATTTGAATCTTAAGGTAAATGGATAGCGGGGAAACCCAGCAAGAGTTGAGTTTGGTAGTCCAGCATTACAGAAGGACTGTAACATCTATTAATAAACGAGTTGATGAGTTAAACATCTGAGCCCTCTTATCCTAACTAATTTTAAGTGAACTTTGATGCTTTCTTAAATGATGTCTACTTTAAAGGAAACAACATTGGATGATCAAAAGTCCTTCTGATCTGGCTGAGTTTATTCTCTGTTCCTAAGGAGGTATCTTATGTCTGTAGGGATTCTGCAGAAAAGAAGTCCTATGAACCAATATTATTGGTATCACTGAAACCTGGTGGATGGATGATAACCAACGGGATACAGTTATCCCAGGCTACAAACTGTACAGAAAGGATAGGAAGGGGCAAACAGGAGGTGGTGTAGCCTTGTATGTCAAAGAAGTGATAAAATCGTATGAATTGGAATATCTAGGTGATTTAGAGTCACCATTAGAAGCTCTGTGGGTAAGACTACCAGGCCACAAGGATGGTCTAACAGTAGGCATATACTATCGGCCTCCGACCCAAACTCTTGAGGGAGACTGGCAGTTGGAGAATGTTGTAAAGGAGGCATCCAGGAAGGGACGCCTGGTTATAATGGGGGACTTCAATTACCCTCACATAGACTGGGTAAACTGTTGTTCAGCACATGATAAAGAGATAAAGTTCCTAGATATGCTAAATGATTGTTCCCTGGGACAGATGGTTGAAGACCCAACTAGAGGTACAAGAATCCTTGACTTGATCCTGAGTAATACTCAGGATCTGGTGCAAGATGTTAATGTGGCTGATCCAATAGGGAACAGTGACCACAACTCAATTATGTTTAACTGCAAGTCATTGATAAAATCTAAAACAGAGACCTTAAATTTTCAAAAAGGAAATTTCCCAAAGATGAGGAAACTAGTAAAAAAGAAACTGAAAGGGAAAATTGAGAGAGTCCAAACACTCCAAGAGGCATGGAGGTTGTTTACAAAAACAATAACAGAGGCCCAATTGGAATGCATACCCAAAAGGAAAAAGGGCACTGCCAGGTCCAAGAGGACTCCGATGTGGCTTACAGGAGCTGTTCGGGAAGTGATCAAGAGCAAGAAAAGCTCATTTAGAAGATGGAAGGCTTGTCCGAATGAGGACAGCAGGCAGAAACATAAATTCTGGCAGAACAAATGCAAGGCAACAATCAGGAAAGCAAAGCAAGACTTTGAGGAGCGTATAGCTAAAAATACTCAGAGAAATAACAAGGACTTCTTTAAGTACATTAGAAGTAAGAACCCAACTAGGAAGGCCATTGGACCATTAGATGACAATGGAAGGCAAGGGGTTATTAAAGAGGAAACAGAGATTGCAGAGAGACTCAATGAATTCTTTGCTTCAGTATTCACTGAAGAAGACAGAGACCACATGCCCAAAACAGAGCCTATCTTCGTAGGGAGGGAAAGCGAAGAATTAAGCAAGATAGAAATAACCAGGGAGGAGGTCCTTGCATGTCTTGTTAAGCTAAACACTAACAAATCACCAGGACCAGATGGCATCCATCCACGAGTTCTCAGGGAACTTAAAGACGAAATTGCTGATCTCCTAGCCAAAATATATAATATTTCCCTCAAATCAGGCTTTGTGCCTGATGACTGGAAGGTAGCGAATGTAACACCAATTTTCAAAAAAGGATCCAGGGGTGATCCAGGAAATTACCGACCTGTCAGTTTGACATGTGTCCCAGGTAAAGTGATGGAAACCATCCTAAAAGATAGAATTAATAGGTACATAGAAGAGAAGGCGCTGCTAAAGGAGAGCCAACATGGCTTTTACAAGGGCAAATCATGCCTCACTAATCTGTTGGAATTTTTTGAGTGTCAACAAGCATGTGGATAAGGGGGATCCAGTTGACATTGTTTATCTGGACTTTCAGAAGGCTTTTGACAAGGTCCCACACCAAAGGCTCTTGAATAAACTTACCAGTCATGGAATAAAGGGACAGGTCTTGTCCTGGATCAGCAACTGGCTAAGGGACAGGAAACAGAGGGTAGCACTAAATGGACACTTCTCCAAGTGGAGGGAAGTAAAGAGTGGGGTCCCCCAAGGTTCAGTACTGGGACCCCTGCTTTTCAACCTCTTCATAAATGATCTAGAGGTAGGAGTAAAAAGCAAGGTAGCCAAATTTGCTGACGACACTAAGTTATACAGGGTAGTGAAAACTGAGAGAGATTGTGAAGAGCTCCAGAGGGATCTCTTGACACTGGGGGAGTGGGCAAAACAGTGGCAAATGAGCTTCAACATCAGTAAGTGCAGAGTGATGCATGTTGGGGCAAAAAACCCCAATTACATTTATAAACTGATGGGGTCTGAACTCTCTGCGACAAACCAGGAAAGGGACCTTGGTGTCCTGGTGGACAGCTCAATGAAGATGTCAACCCAGTGTGCCTCAGCAGTGAAAAAAGCAAACTCAATGTTAGGGATCATTAGGAAGGGTATAGAAAATAAGTCAGCAAGTGTCATTTTGCCTCTTTATAAATCTATGGTGAGGCCCCATCTGGAATATTGTGTACAGTTCTGGTCGCCATACCTCCAGAAGGATATTATGGAGTTGGAGAAAGTACAGAGGAGGGCAACCAGAATGATTAGGGGACTGGAACACCTTCCTTACCATCTGAGGCTGCAACGGTTGGCCCTTTTCACTCTTGAACGACGGCGTCTAAGAGGTGACCTGATTGAAGTTTATAAAATCATGCACGGTGTGGACAAAGTAGATAAGGAAAAACTGTTTTCCCTATCGCACAACACTAGAACTAGGGGACACTCCATGAAACTTTTGGGTACTAGTTCTCAAACAAATAAGAGAAAGTACTTTTTCACCCAGAGGATTACTGGTCTATGGAACTCCCTGCCAGAAGAAGTGGTGACAGCTGTCAGACTTGACAGCTTTAAGAAAGGATTAGACAAGTTCATGGAGGACAAGTGTATCAATGGCTATAATTATGGCTACCTAAGGACAACCTCCGGGTTGGAGAGATAGGCAGGATATCTCTCAATGCCATTTCCAGGGAATCCTAAGCAGGTGAAGGCATCTCCTTGGGAATACCCTGAAGGAAATGGTGAGCCACTGTGTGAGACAGAATGCTGGACTGGATGGGCTGTGGCCTGTTCCAGCAAGGCTGTTCTTATGTTCTTATGTATGTTCTTATGAACAGATAAAGCTTGCTTATAAGGAGGTCAGATCACTGGCCAATCCCCTATAGTAGAGCAAAGCTACAGTAGTGCAAATGATAGTATTATCTTGGATAAAATTGTTTTGGAGGATTAAAACAAAAGTTTCTGGACCAAACCTTCCAGAATCCTCAGTCAACGTGTCCAATGGCTAAGGATTGTGGGAACTATAGCTTACGTTTCCTTCCAGTCTGTGGTTATGTATTTTTGGTTTATCGCAGTGGTTCTCCAAAGCCTTTCCTATCATGTTGTCAAGGACTCATCCAGTTAGAGATGGCAGAGACAGAATGTCAGGACCAATGGGGTGGCCAGGCTATCCTGCTATGGCAATAAGTAGACCATACTGCCAGCGATTCAACGCCAAACATCAAGTTGCGGTTATCTAACCTGGCAACCCTGAGACTTGAATCCATCTTGATGGAGGGCAGCAGCTTCATCAATACTGGCCTGGGACTGATGAGGACTTTGCATGCCAAAAGGGCTCAGGACCAGAAAGTGACTCGCAGAACTGGATCAGTGGCACCGGTGTCATGCAGCAATGCGGAAGGCATATGAAAGGCCACTGCATTATATTATTGGGACAGTCTTCATGGCTGATCACCATGATGATTGCCAAGATTCAGAAGAAAGAAGAAGAAGAAACAACAACAATAAAAATAAATACTAGAACCAAAGGTTTGCAGGAGGATGGAAGCATCTACTGCCATATGTAGCAAATATTACTGGAATTCAATTTTAAAATTTCACTAAAAATATTACTGAAACTCTGCAAAGTGAAACATTACACATCATTTTAAATTTGCAAGATAATTTTAGAGAGAATTTGAACATTCTCTTTTATAATTAAAATAATAAATGCACAATCTACTTTAAAACATTCTTGGTGCAAACATAAAAAAGAGCTGATTTAGTAGTATAATACAAATCTCCTCATTATTATTAAAATAGTTTTCTATTAGCAATTAAAACAGTCTATTAGCATTTAATTTGTTTGGTTAATCAAAGATTTGCTGAATTAATTCATTCATTCATAGGTTTATTTGTACCCTGCTTCCCATTTATCACTTGAAACAAATGTACAGTACATCGATTCACCTTGGGACACATACTATATAAACTATGAGTTTATTAATTATTCTAAAAACCAATGTTTACACGAGGGGTGCCCAAACTATGGCCCATGGGCCAGATCTGGCCTGCAACACCATTCCATCTGGCCCATGCCATCTGCGCTGCTCCCAGAAGCAGAAGTAAAATGCACATGCACAAAACACTGCCGTAAATGACCCGCGGCTGTTGTAAACGCATTTCCGACAGCCATTGGTGCATTTATGGCAGCATTATGCGCATGCATGGGCGTGTTTTACTTCCACATGACTGGTCTATGGCCCAAAAAGTTTGGGTACTCCTGGTTTACACTCTAGGTTATTTCTTATGTCTTTGTTTATACTGACCTCTTGTGGTTTAAATAAATATAGCACAATTTATGTCTGTTTTTTTTTCCCTCAAGAGCAGCAAACATCCACTTGCCAGCCAGATGCGATGTTTAGAGACTTCTCCTGGTCAAGGTGAACACAGCATAAGATAGCAAACTGCTTTTGATAATTTTAAAGATGCCTTCACCCACATAGAGTCTGACATGACTATGCTTCTGTTGTTATGCTTTAAACCGGTAATAAAATTATATTTAACGTCTGGAAAACACCCTTCGGTGTTTACCCATAGAAGGTACAATAACCAGGTCAGCCTTCCAATTTTCTAACCAAGAGAAGTTCACGTGTTATAAGAGAAAGGTGAAATGTTTACCAAAAGATCTGTCTCCACTTATGCTTCTCTGAATGAAAGTTACCAGATGCAGAATACACATTATTAAGATGTTGAAAAGGCAGCAAGATGATGGAAACATTCTGCATTAGTGGATATGATGCACTAGAAGAGAAGGAAAATATTGAGATGGCCTTTCAGTGTTTGGCCTCATTACTCACTCAAAAATGACTGATAAGCAAAATAACACTGTTGACAGTGAGTGCTTTCAAGTTCACTAAAATATTATCCCACTGTAACAATCAAAACTTAGGAATAGCAATGGGCATCAGAAACCCTGCCTGAACAGGTAGGTGAGTGTTACAGAAGAGGAAGGGAAATAGTCAAAAGACAGGAAACAGTAGGAAGATGTAAAAGTCATTTTTCCATTCTAAAAGAATGTCAAGTATTAGCAACTCCCCCAGTGGGTTAGTGGTTAAGTCACTGAGCTGGAGACTGGAAGGTCGGGTTTCGATACCCGAGAGCTGTGCTTGAGGACATGAAAGGAGACTCATTCAGGCATCCCCTGAGCAGTTTCTCCAGCAAATTATTGTTATTATTGTTGTTGTTGTTGTTGTTATTAGTAGTAATAGTAGTAGTAGTAGTAGTAAGTCATTTCTAAAGCAAGGACAGATAGTAAAAGAAATAATTGTCTTAATAATAAGAAATACAAAAGATGACTGACACCTAGGTACTCAATATATCTAGGAATTTAAAAAAAGGAGGAGTTAGTTTTTATTAACTACAGCTAAATAGCTGTTTTAAAAAGATATTAATTTTGTACTGGAAACAGGGACTTGTAGTGGCTTAGTGGTTAAAACACTGAACTTGGTGAGTGTAAGGTTGGCAGGTCAGCAGTTCAAGACCCGAATACTGCACGATGGAGTGAGCTTCTGTCTCTGTCCCAGCTCCTGCCAACTTAGCAGTTCAAAAGCAAGAAATTGCAAGTAGATAAATAGGTACCACTTCGGTGGAAAGGTAAACAGCATTCCGCTGCACTCAGGCATCTAGTCATGCCTGCCACATGACCACGGAAACATCTTCAGACGCAGACAGTGCCTGGCTCTTTGGATATAAACCGAGATGAGCACTAAACCCTAGAGTCGGATACGACTGGCTTTCGAGTAAGGATGACCTTTATTGGAAATAATATGAAAGGAAAAACTTGCTGCCTTCATCTTAAGTGGGAAGGGATGGCTTTGCTTACCATAGTCATTCCCTGTCTCTGACACTGTAGTTTTAATTGCTCAATTTGTTTTCAAAATAAATGTAAAAATTTAAGAACAGAATGTTAAGGTAAAATCTGTTTCCCCAGAGGATCAACTGGTAATCAGCTTTTAGGTATAAATTATTTAATTTTTTATTCTTATTTGCATCCCGCTCTTCTGGCGCATGCACCACCCAGAAAGGAGAACAGAAAAATGGGGTGGTGAACGAGAGAAAAAGCACTCATGTGAGGGAGGGGAGAGTTTTAAGGATTTCTTACCCAGGAAAGACTATGCCCATTTGCTAGTAAGATAAAGGTAAAGGTTGCCCTTGCTCGAAAGCCAGTCGTATCCAACTCTAGGGTTCAGTGCTCCATCTCCGTTTACAACCAGAGTCAGTGCTACCTGCAGACGTTTCCATGGACATGTGGCAGGCATGACTAGACACAGAATGCTGTTTACCTTCCCACCGAAGTGGTCCCTATTTATCTATTTGCAATTTCTTGCTTTCGAACTGCTAGGTTGGCAGGAGCTGGGACAGAGACGGAAGCTCACTCCATCATGCAGCACTCAGGTCTCGAACTGCTGACCTTCCAGTCGTCAAGTTCAGTGACTTAACTACTGAGCCACCACAGTCCCTCCCATTTGCTAGTAGAATAAAAGAAAAGAAAGTAAATATTCCTACAGATACATACCTCCAATACTGAAGGAACCAAGTCAAGTAATTGAATGCCGCTTTCCTACTGTATAGATTATTGTAATGCGCTCTACATGGGGCTACCCTTGATGACCATTCGGAGGCTCCAGCTGGTCCAGAACACGGCTGCCTGGGTGATGATGGGGCAGGGGCATTATGTTCGTGCCTCACCGCTGCTGCACTGTTTGCCAGTGTGCCTCCGGGTGCAATTCAAGGTGCTGGTTTTGACCTTTAAAGCCCTTCATGGCAGTAGTCCAGGTCACCTGAGAGACCGCATCACCCCAAGATGTCATACCCATCCTATGAGGGCAGACCAGAGGGGCTCGCTTATGGTACCTTCAGCGAAAGAGGCCCACCTTGTGGGGACCAGGAGGAGGGCCTTCTCCGTGTCAGCCCCGGCCCTTTAGAAATTCTTGCCACTCGAACTACGCCTCCAGACGGAGCTGCTCCCCTTTAGAAAACAACTGAAAAAATGGCTATGCCAGTGGGCATGGGGCATGGATACATCAACTTCCCAGTCCCACTAGCTTATTTAGCCTATATGGGTTTCTGTCCTGACAGCTTTTTAACTGTGGTGGGAGGGTAGGGATATTTTTAGATGGTTTTAAAATGGGTTTTTTAATTGGGCTAGTGATGGGGGGTAGTTAAATTGTTTTATTGTTGTTTTAATCATGTTGTTGAACTGCTTTGGGTCACTCCCGAGTGAGGGAAGTGGGATAGAAGTATTTTAAATAAATAAATAAATACATACATCCCAGAAATGTAAAGCCCCTTCTACTCAGTGATCTTTCCTTTGAATAGATATGCCCATAATTCCACAGTTTGGAGCACAGATCTAAGAATTCCCAGCAAATGCTCTCAGACACCACTTTATTCTGGCTCCCATGTGTCAAAACAGGGTGACTTATAAGGATGGTAACTACTGCCTTTGAGCTTCACTGACAAGTTCAGTCACAGTATAATTTCCTTGTGCTTTTAAAAACCACATTTTCGTTCAAGTCACTGTGCAAAAAAGTTGGGTTTCACTTACCAGTAATAACTTTCGTTCTTCAAGTATATAGTTTGTGAATACACACTATTGGGTTATGCGCCTGCACAGAACATCGATCGGAGGCTTTAAAGCTGATTGGTCAAAGTTCAGTCACAGTATAATTTCCTTGTGTTTTTAAAAAGCACATTTTCGTTCAAGTCACTGTGCAAAAACTAGTGGTCTGTAGTGTTCTGTAGTTCAGACTTGATCTCGGTCAAATTGAAAGCCTGAAATAATGTTCAGCTAGATGTATCAGCTAGATGTATCCAGATGTAAGGCAAACATATCTAATATGTATCCCATGAATACTATGTGCAACACATCAGCTCACATTTATCATTCAAAGAAAGGGAAGAAACATTTTAATATGTCAGATACACAATTAAACAAATTTGAGTAAGCATCTAAACAAACTCCCACTCCAGCTGCTCATCATACTTTTGAATGAACCAGCATTAAAAGCTCCCTTAAATATACTGACATTCAACCTGCAATTTGCTCTAAGTATTTCAAGTTTCATGCAGTGATGAGAAAAAGATCACAGCAAAGATGAATCTTACACAATGCATTCCCACTACTACACTTACATAAGACCGGTAGTCTTATTTAAGCATTAGAAAACTGGATATTGTCAACATGCCTAAAGGAAAGCACCTAGTCGTGCATTTTGTTGTATTTGAGCTTTGCAAACTGAGGAGTCTGAAGAGGACAGATTCCTTTCTTGTACTGAGAGTAGGAGCCCTGGAAAACCTCAATTCTTCCTAAAGTGAGACCTCTCCTCTTCTGACACCATAGCAAGGAAGTAACATTGAGCTAGGCATTCTCCATAAGTAAAAAAAGGACCAGATATTCCAACACCCGAATAGAGATGCTGTCTTCAATTGAAACAGTACCTGGCTGATAAAAAAGGGGTTTGGTTTTTCAAATCGGCAGTAAATGGATCAATAGGGAACTTCCATTTTCTCACAGGATCTGAGCCCTTCCATTGGGAATCCATATATGCCAAAACTGAACCTGTGTGATTTCATAGATACAATAATACCTCATACAAAGTCCGCTTCATACAACATCGGATTCATACAACATCGCCTAATTCCTTGAAAAAAGTTGCCTCATACAAAGTCATGCGACTTTGTATGAGGCAACTTTTTTCAAGGAATTAGGCGATGTTGTATGAATCCGATGTTGTATGAAGCGGACTTTGTATGAGGTATTATTGTATCTATGAAATCACACAGGTTCAGTTTTGGCATATATGGATTCCCAATGGAAGGGCTCAGATCGTGCGACTTTGTATGAGGCACTGGGTTTTCCCCAGGTTGCATTGTGCCTGGGCAGTATAAAAGGCAGGACACATGCATGCATTTCTCTTGTGGGTTTTGCATGAGGCGAAGAGTGTTTAAGAGTGGTTTTGAGCGCGATTTTTTGGGATTTTTTCGTCAGAATTTTTAGAAGCATTTCTGGGATTTTTGCAGCATTTTTCAGGTTCTTGGACAATCAGTGTTGTTTGACATGTTTTTGTAATGTTTTTAGCCTTTAGAAAATGATTTCTTAAATTCCTGTCTATTTCCTTGACTTTGCCCTGAAGTCTGTGCTGTTACAGTACAATGTATCTCTATGGAAACGACGTTGTACGAGGCATTGCGGCAAGGATTTGGACGTTGTATGAGTCATCGCGGCTAGGATTTGGACGCTGTATAAGGCATCGTGGCTAGGATTTTGCATGCCTCATACCAAGTCCAAATCCGTATAAAGTCCAAACTTATGGAACCAAGTTTGGACGTTGTATGAGGTATTACTGTAGATAGATAGGATTTGCTGGAGCTTCAACTGAAATGTCAGCTACTTTGATAAATGAATAGTAGTCTTTTAATATACAGGTATTTATGTATTATCCTCATGAGCAGATTGGGAAACTACTCACTTTATAACTGGTTTACTCTGTTGTTACCAGCTGGTTAATGGATAAGCTTTAGGTTACCAAAAACATTTCCCGTACCAAAAAGTTAATATTCTGCTGGCACTCAAGGAAGTAGTAATCTGCAACATAATAAATTTGTGCCAAAATATTATTCCACTCACTGTAAAATACTATTGGAATGATTCAGAGCAATTATAGTTTTGTAATAAACTTTTGTTTATTTTCCATCTCTCCAAAGAAAAGATGGACAAACATATTAAAGTTATCTTACATAAAGTAGTTGGAAGACCAAATCTGAAAGATATCAGAATTTGTTACTGGACAAACAAGAATTGAAATGTTAATTGCTTCCTGTAATTATTACCAATTTCACACCCTTTCCTCTCAGTTATGGGACGTTACACCCTTTCCTTAGTAACAGATCTTTTATGCAGCCAAGAACTAGTTTCCTTCTTGGCTGATAATACACATGTGTCCTGACTTTATTGTTTTCTAGTTTTAATTTGTTCTTTAAAAAATCAAGTTGTTCTTGAGTTTTGTGCTTCTGATGTAGGGGGAATCCAATGAAAAACTAACAGTCTGGAAGTCTGTGAAATTGTTATCAAGTAGCTCTTAAGCTTAACATTCATAGCAGATTTAATTGTGCAAAACGGCAAACAAATGACATTACAGAGCATCTTCCATATTCAAAGAATCTAACATAAATCATCTGGCCAAATAATATCTTGTCTAATTCTGCCTGAGTGGACAAAAACAGCCCCCTGACCTTCATTTAAATAATTACAAAAGTGTTATTATCCTAAATGTGGTCCTCATTTGCATATTTACATAAAAATGACCTTGTTCCTAGTCAAAGTTTGGTACTTTACAAGATTATTGCCTTGTTCAACTTTGCCGTAGGCCAGCCTTTTGCTCTTCTGGTACTAAAAGTTAATCTATGTTATATGTTTTCTCTGTAACCAAACCTGTTTTCTCAATAGCATTTCAAATAAAACTTTTTCCTGATATCCTTTTAATGATGAATATTTCCTTCTATATTTTCTACTACATTTAATCAAGACAGGCAGGTAGTAACTATTGCCTAAACCCTATTTTGCATATCTATGGGACATTCCATATACAGATGTCACAATGACCGAATGTTAGATTTCTAACTAGAGTACCCTTCCCCAGACATTTGTATGAAGTGAGACAACTTCATACAATTTGGTTAGCAAACACACAGGAGAGCAGACAGAATTTTAAAATTTCCAAGTCTTTTGCTGTTCTATTCATCTAACATCTAGGGACAACAAACAAACAACCAGAAAACATAGCAAAATATTCATTTCTGATGTGAGGATATCCAAATGTTAAGAGCAGAGCAACCTTAAGAGCAGGTAAAGTGTCATAAATTAATTAGCAAGCTTTTGAGTTCCTCAACTCTTCAGATTACTGTAATAATTATATAAGCAATGTGTTTATCCCAGAGAACTGTTGTTCCATGAAGGCTTAGAAATAATGCATTAGACTTTATGAGTTAACTTTAGAATTGTTACTTTTTGTGGCCAACCCCAGAAATTGGCTCAGAAACATTTTCAACAGATTAGAATTTAACAGATAACATTAACATTACTTCTGATATGTCCTTTACAGAGGGAACATATCAGTATACACTCCCCTAACCACAGGGGGAAAGGATTTTAACTGTTCATGTGTGCCAACCAGTTGTTTCTGACTTATGTCATCATTCTGGACTAATACCAAAGTTTTATAAAGGTATTAGTAATGTTAATCTAATGAAGTAACTATGCATTTAGTGCACTCGCTGGGTGGTTCACAAGGTAATTAGCATTTTGCCCCCAACGGGCTGGGTATTCATTTTACCCACCTCGAAAAGCTGAGTCAACTTTGAAACCAGTCAGGATTGAAGTCAGATCATGAGCACAGTTTTGGCTGCAGTATAGCAGTTTAACACGGCACCATGAGGAATCATCGAGGGTTAGTTCTTTGGAAGGGGTTTCCTACAAAGTCTGATGGGCAAAGAGGCTACTTCTATCATGAATCCTTATAACTCCCATGAAACACTGGGACAGTAATTAGCATATTATTAAAAATGTATAGTTCAGGGGTGCATAAACGTTTCCCCTCAAACAGCTGAGCAGGCCGGTCACGTGGTTCATTCCACTGGTGGCGTGTGAATTCAATGCACATTTTTGTGATTTTTTTTGCTGCCCCCTCCGCTTCCCATGGAGGGAGAGAGGTCCAACCATTTTAACGCCATTTTTGAATTTTTCGGCACGTTTCCAGCATGTTTCCAAGCTGCGATTTCTGTACTTCCAGCACCGGTGGCAATCCGGCCTATGGGCCGTAGTTTGGGCATCCCTGGTTGTTGTTCAGTCGCACAGTCGATTCCGACCCTTTGCAACCCTATGGACCATTGCTCTCCAGGCATCCCTGTCCTCCACCATCCTCCTCAGCCCACCCAGCTCTGTGACCATTGTGTCTACAATGCCATCTAGCCATCTCATCTTTGGCCGCCCCCTTCTTCTCTTGCCCTCCACCTTTCCCAGCATCAAGGCTCTCTTAAATGAATTCTCTCTTCACATTTGATGTCCAAAGTACTTCATCTTTACTATTTGACCTTCCAAGGAGCAGTCAGGATTGATTTTTTCTAAGATTGACCTGTTAGTTCTCCTCGCTGTCCAGGGGATTCTCAAAATTCTCCTCCAACACCACATCTCAAAGGCATCTATTCTTCTGCGCTCAGTTTTCCTAATGGTCCAGTTCTCACACCCATACATTACAACTGGGAATACCATTGCTTTGACTATGCGAATTTTTGTTTGCAATGTGATGTCTCTACTTTTCACTATGTTCCCCAGGTTTCTTATAGCTTGTCTCCCAAGAATCAGTCACCTTTTTATTTCATGGCTGCAGTCACCATCTGCAGTGATCTTAGATCCTAAGAAAGTAAAATCTGTCACTGCTTCTACTTCTTCCCCATCTATTTTCCAGGGACTGATAGGGCCTGTTGCCATTATCTTGGTTTTCTTAATATTAAGTCTCAAGCCAGCTTTTGCACTTTCCTCCTTCAGTCCAATCAAGATGTTCTTTATCTCTTCCTCACTTTCTACCATTAGGGTAGTATCGTCTGCATATCTCAAATTGTTGGTGTTTCTCCCAGCAATTTTGATCCCATATTGTGATTCCTCCATCCCTGCATTGCGCATTATGTGCTCTGTGTATAAGTTGAATAAGCAGGGTGATAAAATGCAGCCTTGTCTTACTCCTTTTCCTATTCCAAATCACTATGTCATTCTGTATTCTGTCCTGACTGTTGCTTCTTGACTCATGTATATATACCAGGCATCCCTGGTATAGTATGATAATTGTACTCGAATTTCCATTACATTTTCTCTTTAAGATGAGCCATGAAGTAGGGGTTTCTGTTTCTAGCTCTGCATTCCAGGGTTAGTTTACTTTTACTTTTTCTTTATTTAGCTGATTTTAGCACAACAGGCAGCTTGTGGGTGGTCCTGTGCCTTTGTGACAGATGGATTCAACCCCTCAGAGCCTTTTATGGTCTAATGGGTTTGTGAATCCCTAGTTCATTAGGAAGAGTATGATGATGAAGTCTTTTCTTTTTCTCTGACAGTTGCAAATCAATAGATTCACTCCTTTTCTCTGTGTATGTGTTTTATAAGTATCAGGCAGGATGTACTGTACCTTTTAAAAAGAAATGGAAAGCCATAGAAAATACTCTAGCATACCAGTACACTGACACCATTAAATTGGACTAGAGAAAAATTAAGCTGCAGCTCCTCTGAACTAGCAAATCTACATTCTCTAGATCTCTGAGGAAGATTAGAACGCACAAATATTTGCCCACTCACCCCTTCCTCTCCACAAAAGTCAAACAGTCAAGAGTAAATCTAATACCTAAACAGCCACAGGGTCTCTAATCCACTTACCTAAGTGTTAACAACATATAATGTCTCAAAATTGTTCCTTTATTTCTCATGTTAGATAGCTTAACCTAGCAGATGACAGACATAAGCACAGCACACCGGTATTTCAATTTCCTTTGCTTATAGGGCAATCAGATACAAACAGGATTTTTTTTAAAAAAAAAAGTCTGTCATGTTACAACTTCAGCTTTCCCAATGATCTGATACAGGAAAGTATTACAGTAATACCTCATAAAAAGTCCCGCTTCGTACAATATCGAATTTATACAACATCGCCTAATTTCTTGAAAAAAGTTACCTCATACAAAGTCGCTCGACCTTGTATGAGGCATTGGGTTTTTTCCCAGGTTGCATTGTGCCTGGGCAGTATAAAAAAGCAGGACACCGGGCAGGCGGCGGGAGAGGTCGCGATCCTCCACCGCCGCCGCCGCGAGGAGGCTACACGCGGCCAGGAGCAGCCGCGAGACCACCCCAGCCGGGGGTGAAGAGGACCGGGCAGGCGGCGGGAGAGGTCGCGATCCTCCACCGCCGCCGCCGCGAGGAGGATACACGTGGCCAGGAGCAGCCGCGAGACCACCCCAGCCGGGGGGAAGGAGGACCGGGCAGGCGGCGGGAGAGGTCGCGATCCTCCACCACCACCGCCGCGAGGAGGCTACACGCGGCCAGGAGCAGCCGCGAGACCACCCCAGCCGGGGGTGAAGAGGACCGGGCAGGCGGCGGGAGAGGTCGCGATCCTCCACCGCCGCCGCCGCGAGGAGGCTACACGCGGCCAGGAGCAGCCGCGAGACCACCCCAGCCGGGGGGGGGGAGGAAGACCAGGCAGGCGGCGGAAAAGTCACCATCCACCACCGCCGCCAGAGGCAGAGGAAGAGGAACAGCTGACCCACGGGGAAAACATCCACTGCTCGCCACTGCGATGTCACGGGAGCAAGGGGCCCAGAGAAAACAACCCCACCTGGGGAGTGAGGACACAAGGATAAGTAGCTGATGTGAAAAATGTAGCTGAATTAATATAGCAACTGACATAGAGACTTTACACTGACTTAATATAGCAATTAACATAGAGACTGTGTTTTAAAGTGTGATAATATGCAGGATAATATGTTGTCTTAAATTTTTTTAAATTTTTAAAAACTGTGATAAAATGTATGAGGAAAGAAAAATGGCGCAGACACCGGCAACCACGCCATAAATCTTGCCAAGAGAACCCTATGGACCAAAACAAAAGGCAAAACAAAAGGGCAGGCTAGGTGATACAGGATGCTTAACACCACAGAGGGGAGGAAGGGGAGGGACAGGAAGGAGGGAGGGGAAATGCAATGTTGTAAGGAGCAATACTGCATAGGGACATGGAATGTGAGATCAATGAACCAAGGTAAACTAGAAGTGGTAAAAAATGAGATGGAAAGAATAAGCATTGACATCTTGGGCATCAGTGAGCTCAAATGGACAGGGATGGGCGAATTCAGCTCTGGAAACCATCACATCTACTACTGTGGACAAGAAAACCTTAGAAGACATGGAGTAGCCATAATTGTCAATAAAAGAGTGAGAAGAGCAGTAATGGGATACAACCTCAAAAATGACAGAATGATGTCAGTAAGATTTCAGGGCAAACCTTTCAATGTTACTGTGATCCAAATATACGCACCAACCACGGGTGCAGATGAAGCCACAGTGGACCAGTTCTATGAGGACTTACAACACCTCATAGAACAAACACCAAGAAATGATGTCCAAATTATTTTAGGAGACTGGAATGCCAAAGTAGGCAATCAAAAAGTGGAGGGAATAACAGGCAAGTTCGGTCTTGGAACACAGAATGAAGCAGGGCAAAGATTGATAGAGTTCTGCCAAGAAAACGCACTGGTCATAGCAAACACCCTCTTCCAGCAACACAAGAGGCGACTTTACACATGGACATCACCAGATGGCCAACACCGAAACCAGATTGATTACATACTCTGCAGTCAAAGATGGAGAACCTCCATACAGTCAGCAAAAACAAGACCTGGAGCAGACTGTGGCTCAGATCATAACCTACTGATTGCAAAATTCAGGCTTAGACTAAAGAAAATAGGGAAAACAAAGAGACCAGACAGATATCACCTAGATAGCATCCCTAAAGAATACACGGTGGAGGTGATGAACAGATTCAATGGCTTAGACTCAATAGAGAGAGTGCCAGAAGAATTATGGACAGAGATGAGGGACATCATGCAGGAAGCAGCAAAGAAAACCATACCAAAAGAAAAGAAGAGCAAGAAAGCAAAGTGGTTGTCTGATGAGGCTCTTAAAATAGCAGAGGAAAGAAGGAATGCAAAAGTCAAAGGAGAAAGGAAAAAATACAATCTTTTGAACACAGAATTTCAAAGAAAAGCAAGGAGAGATAAGGAAAACTACCTAAAAGAACAGTGCAGAGAAATGGAGGAAAACAACAAAAGAGGCAGAACCAGAGACCTTTTCAAAAAAGTCCAGGAAATCAAGGGAACATTCAAAGCAAAAATGAACATGATAAGGGACAAAGACGGAAAGGAGCTAGCTGATGCAGAAGAGATTAAGAAAAGATGGAAAGAGTACACAGAGGAACTCTACAAAAAGGAACTCAACACTCCTGATAGTCACAATGATGAAGAATTTGAACCTGAGCCAGACATCCTGGAGAGTGAAGTCAGAAAGGCCCTAAAGAGCACTGCAAACAACAAAGCTAGTGGAGATGATGGTATCCCAGTTGAATTTTTCAAAGCTCTAAAAGATGATGGCATCAAATTACTGCATTCAATATGCCAGCAGATTTGGAAAACAAAACAGTGGCCACAGGACTGGAAAAGATCAGTATATGTTCCAATCCCAAAAAAGGGCAATGCCAAAGAATGCTCAAATTATCGAACAATTGCGCTCATCCCACACGCCAGCAAGGTGATGCTCAAGATAATACAGGATAGACTTCAGCAGCATGTGGAAAGAGAATTACCAGAGGTGCAGGCTGGTTTCAGAAGAGGCAGGGGGACTAGAGACCACATTGCCAACATACGTTGGATCATGGAGAAAACAAAGGAATACCAGAAACAAGTATACTTTTGCTTTATTGACTACACTAAGGCATTTGATTGTGTGGATCACAACAAGATGTGGCAAGTGATTAAAGAGATGGGAATACCAGAGCATCTCATATGCCTCCTGAGAAATCTGTACAGGAACCAAGAAGCAACAGTTAGGACAGAACACGGAATGACAGAGTGGTTTGGAATAGGAAAAGGAGTAAGACAAGGCTGCATTTTGTCACCCTGCTTATTCAACTTATACACAGAGCACATCATGCGCAACGCAGGGATGGAGGAATCACAATATGGGATCAAAATTGCTGGGAGAAACATCAACAATCTGAGATATGCAGACGACACCACCCTAATGGCAGAAAGTGAGGAAGACCTAAAGAATCTCTTGATCGGTTTGAAGGAAGAGAGTGCAAAAGCGGGCTTGAGACTCAATATCAAGAAAACCAAGATAATGGCAACAGGCCCGATCAGTTCCTGGAAAATAGATGGGGAAGAAGTAGAAGCAGTGACAGATTTTACGTTCTTAGGATCTAAGATCACTGCAGATGGGGATTGCAGCCATGAAATAAAAAGGCGACTGATTCTTGGGAGACAAGCCATGAGAAACCTGGTGAACATAGTGAAAAGCAGAGACATCACATTGCAAACAAAAATTAGAATAGTCAAAGCAATGGTATTCCCAGTGGTAATGTACGGATGTGAGAGCTGGACAATTAGGAAAGCTGAACGCAGAAGAATAGACGCCTTTGAAATGTGGTGCTGGAGAAGAGTTTTGAGGGTACCCTGGACAGCGAGGAGAACAAATAGGTCAATCTTGGAGGAAATCAACACTGACTGCTCATTGGAAGGTCAAATAGTAAAGATGAGGCTAAAGTACTTTGGGCATCAAATGAGAAGGGAGGATTCACTTGAGAAGGCCGTGATGTTGGGAAAGGTGGAGGGCAAAAGAAGAAGGGGGAGGCCAAGGATGAGATGGATAGATGGTGTGGTAGACACAGTGGGCACAGAACTGGGAGGACTGAGGGGGATGGTGGAGGACAGAGGTGCCTGGAGAGCGATGGTCCATGGGGTCGCAAAGGGTCGGAATCGACTGTGCGACTGAACAACATGTGTGCATTGCTCTTGTGGGTTTTGCACGAGGCAAAGAGTGTTTAGGAGTGGTTTTGAGCACGATTTTGGATTGTTTTGAATTTTTTTGTCAGAATTTTTAGAAGCATTCCTGGGTTTTTTGCAGCATTCTTCAGGTTCTTGGACAATCAGGGTTGTTTGAATGTTTTTGTAATGTATTTAGCCTTTAGACAATGATTTCTTAAAGTTCTGTCAGTTTCCCGCCTGTTTCCTTGACTTTGCCCTGAAGTCTGTACTGTTACAGTACAATGTATCTCTATGGAAACGATGTTGTCCGAGGCATCGCGGCAAGGATTTGGATGTTGTATGTGGCATTATGGCAAGGATTTTGCATGCCTCATACAAAGTCCAAATCCGTATAAAGTCCAAACTTGTGGAACCAAGTTTGGACGTTGTATGAGGTATCACTGTATTTGAATTTGTACTTAGTTTTGTCCTATTCATTTGTACACTTATGCAGTTCTCTTAGTAGTTTGCTACTACCACTCTGCTCATGGTTTGCGCTGTGGAACAAAATTTGCCTCATCAGTACAGCTAGCTTTCCCATAATCCTACAGAAGTTTGTGCTGCAATAATGTTATTTACTCAATAATAATTATGTGCTGTAAATTCATTTCAGTTTATGGAGACCCCTGTCAGAGTATTTTAAGTACAGTGATACCTTGCTTAAAGAGCACAATGCGTTCCATGGGACTACTCTTTAAGCAAGTTACTCTTTAAGAGAAACGCTTGGGAAAAGCGTTGCCACCGACATGGTAAGTAACCCATCGTGACTTCTAGCGGGGTGATTGCGAACCCCAATTTAGTTGTTAAGCGAGTTTATGGTTGTTCTACGAGGCAACCCTTCGGAGAAAATTCTGCCCTTTAAGTGGTTTAGTCTCTATGTGACGCGCTCTTTATGCGAGGTTTTACTGTATAGATTCCTCAGAAGTGGTTTAGTAGCCACTCCTTTACTGGCATTGTGAGACTGTGCTGCTTCCCCAAAACTATAAAGCATGTCTCTTCTCCCAATTGGGAATTGAACACCTGACCCATCTTCATAGATATTCCAACTTAGTAAATGATCAAGCTAGTTATTTTTTTTTAATCTAGAAATTCCTTTTCATCTTGACAGTCTTTCCAGTCAAAAATATAACATATACATTTTGGTCATAAAACAAATAAAGCAATTTATAAGATTCCAACAAAACTCCGTATCTGCTTAATGTAACAACTGAAGAAAAATGGATTCATGTGGCTTTGCTCTATTACTTAATTTTTATCTACCTGGGAAAGAGACTAATGTCTATAGCCCACATCCAGAATGCCAAAGTTGCTCTCTGGATTAAAAAAATAATTCCACTTACTGAATGAATCATTCGAAAGGTGAGTAACTCCACACAGAGCATGTGGTCTCACAAGGAATCTGGAAACAAAGAGTACAGCCTGCAGGAATTATATCACCTAATCTTGATTTCAGTCATTTTGTAACTAGAAGGGAACTAAAGCAGGGTTTTAAAAAAATAAATCTGTTAAGTGCAACAAAGAAATGTCTAGCTGCATGTTATTCTCTGCCAACTTAAAGCTCACTGAAGCATTAGCTTTACTGAATTTCAGTAACATTCTGTACTGAAACACTGTGCAGCAGGGTGAAGGGACTGCGGTGGATTAGTGGTTAAGACGCTGAACTTGATGACTCAGCACTCAGAAGTTTGAGACCCGAGTGCTGAATGACAGAGTGATCTCCCGTCTCTGTCCCAGCTCTTGCCAACCTAGCAGTTTGAAAGTGTGAAATTGCAAGTAGATAAACAGGTACAACTTCAGTGGGAAGGTAAACAGCAATCCGTGCACTCCGGAGTCTAGTCATGCCTGCCACATGTCCACAAAAATGTCTGAAGACGCAGACAGTGCTGGCTCTTTGGCAATAAAGAGATGAGCACTGAACCCTAGAGTCAGATACGACTGGCTTTTGAGCAAGGGCAACCTACTGCAGGGTAAATAACCTGTGGCTCTCCAGGTATTGTCTGCAGGTCCACAGTGGCTTGAGCAAAGGAGAGCTAGAGCCCAGCAACATTTAAGAGCCACGCTGTCTTCCCTTCTATACCAGTGCACTGTGGTAGCTGGAAGGCAGAGCAAAGCATGCCGAGTGGTTTAAGTTTGAAATTTATGTGAATTATTCATAAGCTAATGCACTGATCGTTCTAGGAGCAGTTTTGAAACTGCAAGTATAAAAAACCAAGGAAAATGGAAGAATACAACTGTTTTTGATGAGGAAACCTAGGTAAAGAGGAACCATAGAACCATGTATTTGTACTTGAATGACAAAAGCAAGTAAAAAAGAATTTTAAAGGTGTGGTGGAGGTGGTGGTGGGGACAGGAAAAAAAGCTACTGATCAAGTCTCACCTCAATTATACAACAATAAGGTGGTCTTGACACATAAAGTACACATGGAATATACTTTTTAAATGAATGATTTATTATGTTGTTTTTATTTATTACAAGTCTTATTTAGGCACCAACATCTTCCTAAACTAAGGCAACAATTCTACACATACTTAGCCAGCATCCAGTCTCAAAGGAACTCAAAAGAGCTTATTTCTGATAGTAATGCACAAGATTCATAGTAGTAGAAGTGGTGGTGGTGGTGGTAGTAGTACCTTCTCATGCTGCATGGTGCCTGTCTCCACCACTACAGAGTATTGGGCAAGAAGGCTCCTCATTGTTTCTTTAGCAATAAAGATTACACTATCAAAATCGTAAGAAACTGGTACAGTCTTAGAATAAAAAGACAAAAATGAGAGAGGGAAATCCATTTTGCCTTTGTTGAAAAGAAAGCAATATGTACCATGTCCCCAGTGGCCTGGTTAAGTAAATGTTGCTTTCAGCTTCTTTTTTCCTCTCTCTCCACAATTCCCATTTACTAGTGACTGCTAAGGTTATGACACATATTTCAAAACAGAGGTGTGTTAAAATTATTTCACACCATGGAACAAAAATGTCCCTTCTCTAAGTAGCTGAGAGCTAAAAATGCACTAACATGTCCAGACATTGTTGTCAAGTGACTGAATCAAAGATAAGAGGCCTCACTTAACAAAATCAGATTCACTCCAACAGACAAGTGTTGATCTTGGGTTTAAAATAATTTAGATTTACTGTCTAGGCTTGCAAATAATGTACATCTTGCATATGTAGGGTTGCTTCTCATCCTCTGTTGCTACAGAAACATCTGTACTATTTTCGTCTTTCATTTCTTGTTCATCTGGCATCAAATTTATTTCAAAACAGAGCAAAATTCCTATAGTGAAAAGGACTGGCAACTTATTATTTTTTGGCTTTTTCTTTATAATTGTAAAAGTTCATTAAAAAACAAAAACATGAAGAATGTGACACTTCAAATGTATCTACCGTATAAGATAAAAAGAATTCACCAATATAGAGAAAGGTAAGTTCCAAAATTGGCTCAACACTTGACAAAATGTTATGCAATGATGAAATACTATCTAAAACTCCATGTATAAAAGAAAAGTTTTATATCTACACAGTTATGGGTCAACTATTACTCTTGAAAACACTGTTGTGTGTTTGGAGCTTAATGAGCCACCTGCAAGCTTTGGATTTGGTTTCTTTGTTATGAAGCTAAACAGTATGGTGAATAAATAAGTGAATATCCTGTACCAAAAGGATGACAGCTGCCATTGTTTACTTGTTATACATTCCAGATTACCTAGATCAGGGGTTCCCAAACTTTTCGCACCGCGGGCAGGTCACATGGTTGAGTGGGCCGATCACGTGGTTCCTCCCACCGTAAAACGTGTCCGCAGCTGTCGTAAACACATTTACGACATTCACGGGTACATTTACGGCAGCATTTACAACAGCCATGGGCACATTTACGCATGTGTGGGCATGGTTTACGGCTGTCGTAAATGTGTCTGCTTCTGCTACCAGTAGTGGCGAGGGTGGCGATGGGCCAGATGAAATGGTGCTGTGGGATGGGTCCAGCTAAAGGGACATAGTTTGGCTACCCCTGACCTAGATGGAGAAGTGGCATGTTGATAAGGTAGTTTGGAAAAAATTACTACAGCTACCGGTAGCTCCCAATCAGTACAGTCTGAAGTTGGCAAGGGAGGGTAGCTGTTATGTATGTTAACTGTGTTTTCTGACAGGAGCGGAATGTATCTTTTCTCTTTGTATCTTTGCAAATAAGTGGATCTAAAATGTGCACACTCTGTTAGCCAATGGGCTTGTTGTATTATTGTTACTGTTACTGTTTATAGTGTATATAAGTCCGAGTTTTGCCCCATCCAAACTGTGTTCAAACCCCACTAATAAAGAGCTGAATTTCACTACTTCACTTGTCTGCTTCTTCATTCCCTGAACACTAAACTGGCAACGAAGGATGGGATGGCGTCCCCACACGGCAGCAACATCGGCCCATTTGACCCAGCGCTCCAGAGAAATGGGCAACATACAAACGCCGATTCTGCCACGCAATGGCCTTGCAGAAGATCACCGACAAAGACCAGAAGCGCTCGTTTCCTCGCTCAGTGCGGTTCTGAAACGCTTGAGCTGGCAACCCACCTCGTTCTCCCAAGGGTCGTGGATGTGGTGCTGCTCGGTCTGAATCCGCACGGTCTGGCATCAAGCTTTTCCGGCATTGCCACTCCACCACCAATGCCACCGACTCAGCTGTGCAAGCTCAGCAAAATTCATCTCCATCCTCCTCAGCATCACCTGGTTCCACCAATTCATCGGAGTCCAGCAACGCAGAGGGAGAAGTCCGAGCAGTCCGACGAAAGCACCGAGAGCACCGTGACAATCAGGAGAAGAAATTCCTTTGCAAGTGTGATGGCTGCGGAGCCCAGCATGACCACAGGAAGTGCCCCTTCCACACCGCAGAATGCCACATCTGCGGGCGAAGAGGACACATTGCTAAAGTATGCCGACAGTGAAAGCAAAGAACTCCAGCACCTGAGTCCAAGAAGAGTCATCACCACAAAACGTCCATCGCCAAAGGGTCACCAGAGCCTGAGCCGTGCCAAGTGGGCATCGTCAGTGAGCGTTTCTTCGCAGACCTGAGCCTGCAGGACGTCCCTTTCAAGATGGAGGTGGATTCAGGTACTACCTTTTCCATAATCCCACACGGGAGTTTTTGAGAATTCCCCCTGCCTCTCAGCCCAAGCTCAAATCTTTTAAAACTTCCCTCCGGGATGTGCAAGGTTGCCAGATTCTGGTCCTGGGGATGGGAAATTTATTGGTTAAATTCAAAAACATTCGCACCTCCTTGCCATTGGTTGTAGTTAAGCAGGGCACTAACTGTCTTATTGGGACCCAATGGTTAAAGTGCTGGGTGGATGGGGTTAACGGTGAATCCTCTTAGGGTGTCTATTGATGTAGTGCCACTGATTGCCTGGCATAATTCATGTACAGTAATACCTCATACAAAGTCCGCTTCATACAACATCAGATTCATACAACATCGCCTAATTCCTTGAAAAAAGTTGCCTCATACAAAGTCGTGTGACTTTGTATGAGGCATTGGGGTTTTCCCAGGTTGCATTGTGCCTGGGCAGTATAAAAGGCAAGACACATGCGTGCATTGCTCTTGTGGGTCTTGCATGAGGCGAAGAGTGTTTAGGAGTGGTTTTGAGCACGATATTATTATTATTATTTTTTTGGGGGGGGTTGAATTTTTTCATCAGAATTTTTAGACGCATTCCTGGGATTTTTGCAACATTCTTCAGGTTCTTGGACAATCAGGGTTGTTTGACATGTTTTTGTAATGTTTTTAGCCTTTAGACAATGATTTCTTAAAGTTCTGTCAGTTTCCTGTCTGTCTCCTTGACTTTGCCCTGAAGTCTGTGCTGTTACAGTACAATGTATCTCTATGGAAAGGACATTGTATGAGGCATCGCGGCAAGGATTTGGACGTTGTATGAGGCATCGTGGCTAGGATTTTGCATGCCTCATACAAAGTCCAAATCCGTATAAAGTCCAAACTTGTGGAACCAAGTTTGGACGTTGTATGAGGTATCGCTGTAAATCAATTGAGCTTTCAGGGCACACCACGAAATAGCTTTGAGGGATGTCAAAAATTTGTTTGTGCAAACAGAGTTGGAAATGGACCCAGGGCAGGGCCGTAGCCAGGGGACAGGAAACCCTCCTGAGCTAACAGTCTTCCCCCACCCACCCCCATGGCGCCAATGTTATATATGTGAGTGTGACATCGTTGGCCCCCCTGGAGAAAAAAAATCCCCTATTGAAAAATTCACACACACCCCAAATCTAGAATCCTGGCTACAGCCCTGACCCAGGGTTGGTTCCCCGAATAACAGCTGGCCTGGACGTTAGCTGACAACGATCAGCACTGCACAGGGGCAAGGATTTGCCCATCTGGTACGGAGAGGAGTGGATTAGCTCCTCCTGCTCTGGTATCAGGTAGAGCACTACCAGCCACCAGCACGCATTTTGGGTTAATCAATTTTTGAAAATTGTGGCTGGCCCTGGCCTTTTGACCACATTGAATGTGTCTCGCCTCTTTATTTCGCCGGCGGGGACGAATATCTAGCAGACCAAATTCTGAAAACCACTAATTGGGTGCTTACCTAAATACCTTTTGTAGGAATGCATCTGGATTCTGTCAGGCTGCCTCTGACACATTTTGTAAACAAAAGCCTCTTTGCTTGCTATTCTCCTTATCTCTCTTTCTTTGGGTTCTGACACTTCTGATTGGCTGTAAGCACTCAGCTTTGTCTCTGTGAAGTTTCGTTTCTGGTATACAATGCTTGCCCAAGTTTCGTTTCTCGCTCTCTCTGCCTAAATAAAGAAAAAGGCTTCGGTATCGTTTGACCAGCTGAAGAGAGCAGGCGTGTTTTTGTGTGTCTCTGTTTTCTCCCTACTCAAAGCCTAATGAAGCAGGACTTCATGGGACTGATTGCTATCTTAAAGATCTGAGGATATAAACTGCTGCTAATGAGGCTGACTGAATAAAGAAGATATCTTTACATGAAGCAGAATCCCAACAACTGGCGCCCCGTCGTGAGGCCAATTGAATGAAATTCAAAGGAATGCTTTGAACTCTGCTTCAACAATTAACACCTCATCGACCGGGAAGGTCTCACTCACTCACGACCAGAGGAAAGGTCATAAATCGAGCGCTTGAGAAAACATTACAACTAGGTGAGTGAAAATGGGGTGTTTGCTTTCTTCGCAAATACATGAACTTTGTAGAGATATCTCAGATCTTTTGCATGACAATGGGCGAAAAGTTGATGAGCAGGAGATACGAAAGCTAGCTAAAGCGATAGCACAAAACTGTCCTTGGTTTAAATATGAAGGTCTGGACTTAAAAGAGTGGAAACAGATCGGGAATGAATTGCAGAAGCATAAAGGGATTTCTAGATCAATATTATTTACTTGGGAGGAAGTGAGAGGCTGCCTTCAAAGGCTTACTCCAAAAAATATTTTATTGTCTCAAAGACTTGATGGCCCCCTCACACAGCTTTTGCCTTCAGAAAAAGGGGGGGCCATGGCAACTGCCCCTCCATCATATGAGAAACAGCCTCCTGATGGGGGTGGAGGTGGAAATGGAGATGGGACATTATGTCCTGACTTGCAAAAATCAAGCACTTTTAGCCCTACAAAGACACATTTTTCTGATGCTTTAACGGCAGCTGTGCTGGACATGCAATCTCCTGAAATATACCCAGTGATAAGGGGGGCTCCGGCTGTGGGCAACGCACTGGCTGTCCCAGATAGGTATGAAACCCTCCATTACAAATATCTGAAGGAACTAAGAGTCAGCATACGTGACTATGGATTTAATGCACCTTTTACTAAAGCTTTGTTGGAAGCCATTGCATCTCAAAAATTGCTACCAGTGGATTGGAAACAGATGATCAAAGCGCTTTTGCCCCCAGCAGAAGCCATGCTCTGCTTGCAAGAGTGGAGGGATGTGGCTTGGGAGGTTCATCATACACGCCCTGCACTCACAATGGATATGTTATGTGGGGAGGGAAATTTTGCCAACCCCACACAGCAATTGGCCCTCAATGATGCCCAGCTGGGAGAGATTGCTCAGATAGTCATGCGGGCCTGGAGTAAGATTCCTTCCAAAGGGGATAGCTCCGTTGCTGGATTTGCAGCAATTAGGCAGGGCCCTAAAGAGAATTACATTGAGTTCATTAACAGACTCATGACTGCTCTCAGCCGCCAGGTGGAAAATGTGCCGGCACGGGAAATGCTCATGAAACAACTGGCTTTTGAAAATGCCAATGAGGATTGTAAAGGGGTTCTGACAGCTGTTTATGCTAGGCCAGGAACATCTATAGCAGACATGATGAAAGTTTGTCAAAATGTGGGGACTCACAGTTACAAGGCTCAACTTCTGGCAGCTGCAGTTCAATTGCCCACAACTCAGGCTCAAAACAAACGTTGTTTTGGTTGTGGGAAGGAAGGACATTTTAAAGCACAATGTCGCTTCTCTCAAAAGCAGGCAGCACGCCCTTCAAGGAAGTGTCCCATTTGCCAGAAAGGGTACCATTGGGCCAATCAGTGCCGCTCAAATCCTAATGCCAACCCCTCAGCTGCTCAGCACAAAGACTCTGACTTTTCTCCACAGCAGCAGGGAAATGGGAGTGCGGGCCAGGCTCGGGCCCAGGCAAAATAATAGGGCTACCAGAGGTCAGTGAAGAGGCAATAGAGGAGGTTTTGCAAGAGATGGCAGAAGATATGGAACTTGCCCAAGAAATGATTTCACGATATAGAAAAAACCATCCTCTAAAAGAAGGACTTTTATTGAGGTTATCTAAGGACTGTACTTTTACTATGCCAGGGTGTGTGGAGGCTCTTCCCACACTGGTTGATGATGTTAATTTCCAGGGCATGATGGGCATCGTTCTTCCTTGCCCAGACGCCTTACCCGCTTCTGTACACATTGCAGCAGGGTCAGTTACATTGGGTCACCAAGAAATTGTCATCCCTGCTTCAGCCACGCAACATCTCACCCTGCCTAAGGGACAACCTGTAGGACGCCTTCATCTGCTCCCACTAGGGACCACTGTAACTCCATCCCAGGAGGGGACTGCAACAGCAGCTATGGCGGTGATACAAATCACCGAGGATAGACCGACCCGCTCGCTGCTTATGGGTGGACGTTCAGTGTCTGGACTGGTCGATACAGGAGCCGATATTTCAGTGGTGGCAAAAAAAGATTGGCCGACTGGATGGGCCGTCCGCCCCTGTCGGGAAGTTTATGGGGTGGGCGGGTACGAGCCAGCACAGCAAAGTGTTCATCCAATCATCTTTGAGACCTCAGGGGGAACAAAAGTTTCTCTTCACCCCCTGATTATGGATATTCCTATTACTCTGTGGGGCCGGGATCTCCTGGCTAAAACAGGGTGTACCTTGCAGACAAATTTTTGATACGGGCCTCCCCTGCAGCGCCGTTGCATGCACTTCCACTACAATGGAAAAACACCCCACCAGTGTGGACGGATCAATGGCCGCTCTCAAAAGAAAAGCTCCAAGCGGCGGAGGCCCTTGTACAGGAGCAATTAAATCTGGGACATATTCAAACAACCACTAGTCCTTGGAACTCTCCGATTTTTGTGGTGAAAAAGAAGTCTGGAAAATGGCGATTGTTACATGATTTGAGGAAAGTTAATGAGCACATCTTGCCAATGGGACCTCTACAATCTGGACTTCCTAATCCGAACATGATTCCGGAAGATCATCAACTCATGGTTATAGATTTGAAGGACTGTTTTTATACAATCTTGCTAGCGCCACAAGACAGAGAAAAATTTGCATTTACATTGCCAGTATACAATAATGAACATCCTACTCAACGGTTTGAATGGTGTGTCTTGCCTATGGGTATGGCCAACTCGCCGACTCTATGCCAACATTTTGTGAACATGGCTTTGGAACCTTTCAGGCAACGCCATCCAGAGGTTAAAGTCTATCATTACACAGATGACATTTTATTGCATGGTCCACAAGTCACGGAGAAACATCTGCAGGACCTAGCAGACATTTTGCAACAAGCGGGCTTGATCATAGCTCCTGAAAAAGTGCAGCGGATGTATCCATTCCAATATCTGGGACATAGGCTCTCAGCTACAGCTTCAACTCCGCTATTGCCAACAATAGCTATTCCGGAGCAGTTCACTCTTGTACAATTGCAACAATTGCTAGGGAACATAAATTGGGCTCGTCCTTTCTTGGCCCTGAGCACGGAGGAACTATCACCACTCTTTGCTGCTCTTTCTGGACACACTTCTCCAGCGGACATCATTCCCTGCACAACGGAGATGCGTACAGCTCTTCAACGCCTCAACGAAAAGCTGCATACCATCGCTGTGGATCGGGTGCCCTCAGGCACCATTGCGCTGGCATGCGCTCTTCTTCCTACACCGAGGCTGCCCACTGCGGTTTTGTTCGCGCCTGTCAACGCTCAGAAGGTGGCCATCGTGGAATGGCTGCACTTGGCGCACACTCCCTCGAAAAACTGTTATCGCCTGCCTGATGCGATTGCTGATCTTTTCCTCAAATGCCGTACTAGGGCAAAGCATTTGACTGGCTATGACGTTGACTTTGTTTGTTTTCCTTTTTCACAGGATCAGCTAACCGCCTTGCTACAGCATTCTGAGGCATTTCAGGTGGCCATGGCGGACTTTGTGGGACAAGTTAAATTTAACCCCCCCCAAGGATAAGTGGTTTACCTTGCTGAATCTCACTTCTTACTCCCTGTCATCCCCGCTTTGCATGCAACCTATCTTGCATGCCATTACTCTTTTCTCAGATGGCTCCCCCTCCCGTGGAGTCCTTACATGGCAGGGTCCTACTGGGGAATGGGAGGTTGTTTTTACAGGACCTCAAGCATCGGCCCAGCGGTCGGAACTGGCAGCGGTCATACTTGCTTTCTCTACGTTTTCTGATGTGCCTTTTAACCTGATTGTGGATACTCAATATGTTTACCGCCTTGTCTTTACCTTAGCTCAAGCTTATTTGTCTCCATCGATGGATAGGGATCTTTTTGCTTTATTCCAACAGCTTCAAGGTTTTCTTTCTAACCGTACGGTCCCATTCTTTATTGCCCACATACGCTCTCACACAAAGATTCCAGGTTATCTGACGGAGGGCAATGCACGAGCAGATTCTGCTCTCCGAGACTCTGCTGAGGTTTTTTCTCTCTTTGACAACCCCATTGACAGTCATGCAATGTTTCATCAATCTGCTAAGGTTTTGCATAAACGGTTTTCCATTCCTATGTCACAGGCTAGAGACATTGTGTCGTCCTGTGCTTCCTGTACGAAGTCTCCTATATTCCTGCCTTTTGATGCTGTTAATCCTCGAGGAACAGAAGCCAATCAGCTATGGCAGATGGATGTCACGCAAGTACCTGCTTTGGCTCCGCTTTCTAAGTTACATGTGACTGTTGATACCTTCTCTGGATTTATATGGGCTACACCCTTACGGGGTGAAACATCCAGACATGTTATACAACATTGCATTCGTTCGTTTGCGGCAATGGGTAAACCTAAAAGCCTTAAGACAGACAATGGGTCATCATATGTTTCTTCTGCCTTTCAGGACTTTTGCCGTCAGTGGGACATTAAGCTAACCCATGGAATACCCTATAACTCGACTGGACAGGCGATTGTTGAAAGAGCCCACCTGACATTCAAAAATTTGTTACACAAGCAAGTGGGAGATAGAGGGGTTCCTGTGGCTGAAATACCTACAGCTGTTGCTAAAGTACTGTATACTCTTAATTTTCTTCTTGCTCCCCATAACAGGTCACACTCTCCAGTCGAATTGCATTTCAGGACTGAGGAGTGTCTTCCTAAGCCATTGGTCATTTATCGGCAGCAACCCGATCCTGAGTGGAAGGGTCCTGTACCTCTAATCACCTGGGGACGAGGATACGCAGCGGTTTCTACAACCTCAGGACCTGTGTGGATTCCTGCACGAGCGATCCGCCCATGGAGAGAGAAGAAGGTTACTCAGCTCCAGGATGGTGGTTCACCAGTAAACTAAATGTGCTGACATTTGTTATTTTCTTTCTTACTGTGCTTCCAGCTGTAAGAACAATACCTCATGGGGGCAACCCCAACTTTTGGATTCGTCATGCTAACTATATGTTTGAAGTTCATGGTAAGAATGTAACGTTATACTATGAGCATCCACTGGCAGTGTCTCAAATGGCTTTTCTTCCGGCATTGCTCAACACACCTGAGCTGGTTATTGGACATTTGCAACATCTTGATAGGTCTACACTCTTCTCCAATCCTCCAGAACAATTTAACAACACCCGTTGGCGAAGCATGACATTCAAGAAATACACTAAAGGACTTTGTTTCTGCTGTCATAGTTCTGGAGTCTGGAATAGTAAATGGAAATACTGGACTCAAGCAAAAAGGGTTTTGCAGAATGTAGGCAATTATACGGGTTGTGATGATTATTTTTGGTTATGGGGTAGTTATAACAGTTCTTATAAGCTTAATTATACCTTGTTTAACACTACTATTGAAGATATATATGATGTGTTTCCTATGTTTACTCCTGATTATTCTGCTATAGATAGTGGTTCAATTTGCAATGGATGGCAAATCAAGGATCCTAACATGTGGTTCTTTTTAATGGAGTTGCCACGAATTTCCATCCAGGACAATATCAATGTGCAGCATTGGGTTATTTTATCTGAATAATACTATTGAGAAAGAACTTCAGAATTTACAGGAGAGTATTACTAACAATGTACGCACTGATGTTAATCTCTTTGATTGGGTGACTTCTTGGTTGCCTGATTTATCTGTCCTTAGACAAGTTTTCTTTTATGGGTTTATTATTATTATCTGCTTTATACCTTTGTATTTTTGTATTACTTGTATTCCTAATCTTATTTCTATGTGTAACACATGTCCATTGCGTAGAAGGGAGACATCAAGTTTTGCACGACGGCAATTGTACTCAATGAGGTATCATCCTCCGGAACAAAGTACCAGGAGTCAGGAGGGGTACGATGTCCAGGAGGACAGTGATGATGTATATGGAGGAGTAGTTATGGAGTATGATGACATGCAGGGGTATGATTAGCCGTCCCTCTCTCAAATTTAAATGAAAAAGGAGGACATGTAGGAATGCATCTGGATTCTGTCAGGCTGCCTCTGACACATTTTGTAAACAAAAGCCTCTTTGCTTGCTATTCTCCTTATCTCTCTTTCTTTGGGTTCTGACACTTCTGATTGGCTGTAAGCACTCAGCTTTGTCTCTGTGAAGTTTCGTTTCTGGTATACAATGCTTGCCCAAGTTTCGTTTCTCGCTCTCTCTGCCTAAATAAAGAAAAAGGCTTCGGTATCGTTTGACCAGCTGAAGAGAGCAGGCGTGTTTTTGTGTGTCTCTGTTTTCTCCCTACTCAAAGCCTAATGAAGCAGGACTTCATGGGACTGATTGCTATCTTAAAGATCTGAGGATATAAACTGCTGCTAATGAGGCTGACTGAATAAAGAAGATATCTTTACATGAAGCAGAATCCCAACAACCTTTTCTACTTTTTTGTGCAGTCTCTCAAACTGTTACCCAACCTGAGCTATCAGGAAGTTTCTACTCCTCAACTTAGTTCCTAGGTATGATGGACATTTCAAAGACAATTCTGGTAGCAATGTTAACAGTAATACTGTGTAGATTTCTTGCATGTTCTTCATTTGGATCAACTTCTCATATGGAATTCGTAGATAGAGAAATAAAAAAGACATATACTTCTAGACTTTAACCCTTCTTTCTTCTTCCTTTGCACAGAAGTATAGAAAATGTACAATAATGTCCTTTGGGTATTAAGCTGTCTTCTTAACCAATGGATCTATCCTGTAGGTGTTCCATTAGCAGGGCCATAACCTCAAAATGTGTGACAGTCAAGTAGAAGGAATATTCTCTAAAGCAGTCCCTGTTCTGTCTGCATAAAATCATGGAAGCATAACTTCTTCAGCTGTACAGCATGTTTATTATTCTAATGTGTAATGCTAGTTACCATCTACAGTATTTGAAAAGTAGTATGACCACCAGACTCTACCATTCAATTCTTTCTGAAAGTTCTGCTGCAAATATTTTAGATTTTCTTGATTCCTGCCTCAACCCACACTACTAGACTTGTAGCAGTCTTCTCATCCAAATTTTCTGATGCATTTGTGCAGTGTGAAGGTATAATAGTGAAATATTCCAGGCTTTGGAGGTTTTTCATATGTCCCTTATTAATTCCTCCTCCACATTACTCATTCCCTTCATAGCTATCACAGATTTGCCATTTTTATAAATGGTTGAAGGGTTCCACAGGAAAGGCTACAAGTTGAAGGTCCCAGTGCCTGCCATTCCTGGATCAAAAGAAAACTTTTCAAAATAAAAATTGTCTCTCATTACTCATTTACCAAGAAAACTTTATCAAGGTTATACACACAAACACATATACAGTTACCCATAAATTGATCTACTGTCTTGGCATGAGTAAATGAATTAGGTTGTTGATTAACTATACTGTGTAACTTTAAAAGCTTTTGAAGAAAAAACTATCTTCCTTCTAGCTTCATCACTACTGCTCATTTATTTCCATTCTCATTTTCTTGTAGTTTAACCAGGTTCGAATCCATAAAAAGATGTTTATTCTATAGATGCTGTTTTGCTGAATTCTTTGGAAAGTTACATTCTCAAAAGCCATTTGAAGGATCAAAACCAAGGACCAAACTAACCAAGTACATTGCATCACACCATCCACACATATGTTGTTTCATGTTATCAAGTCACTTCCAACTTATGATTATCTTACTTGGGGTTTTTAGTACAGTACTTAAATTGTTCAAGGCATTGTTTATTAATGCCACTACTCAGTGAGTTCCTATGGCCAAGCATGAATATGAATCCAAGTCTCTTGAGTATTAAGCCAATCTTTTTCCACTGCACTAGTTCTTATCCATATGCTTACTGACTTTTTAAAACATGAGTTCCTGTTAATGTTGCGTTCACTTGCTAGCGATATGCTATTATTCTTAGAAATTTACTCTCCAAATCTAGTCTTCAAAAAACTAACACAACCCCGTCTACTTTCTTTGATGAAGATAATATCCACATACTGTTTAAAACAGTGCACAGAAAGAGTATCTGTAGCCCAATGAAACAGAGACAATCCAGTCAAAGGGCCTGCCTGTGTAGGGAAATTTGTTTCATGCTTCTTATCTGTACCGCGATCTATTTATCTTCCACGTGGATGACATTTCTGTCCATACTGGAAATGTTTATTCTCTCATGACAAAGGTCCAGATGCTTTTTTAGATTGTTTCCATTAGTCCCCCATCTGTTGACTGATGCCTTCCTTCCCACTGAATTCCTTGCCTTTCTGTACAGGATATATATATGGAGGCATTCCCCCTATGACTCTTCTAAGCTTTGCAGTTAGAATTCTCCCTGAGAAACCTTTTCCATGTGCTCGATGAAAGATTTATGTCTTTTTCTGAGGGGGAGAAGGGGGGGGGGACTCAAGATAAAATTTTGTTTAGTATATTCATCCTCTTTAAATTTTCTGCAGCTGCTCTCTGTGTATGTGTGTGCGCACGTGCGTGCGAGCGTGCGTGTATGTGCGAATGAGAGAGAGAAAGAGAGAGAAAGCTAATGTCTGCAATATCACTTTTGGGTAGAAAGTCAGTCTAGTTTGAATACCAGATGTATAAAGAGAACTGGAGACCACTCCTGCCACTTTTCAGCTCACCAGTTTTTTTGGGGGGATGGGTGTGAGTAAAGTTTACCTGGTTCACTGCACGTAAGGAGAATGAGAAGGTTGCCAACTTTCAGTGGGCTGAGATGACCTTTCTGTATTCATTGTTAAATGAAGTGACCTAGCGAAACAGCAATGTACCGGCCTAGCAGGGTACACTTAGAATTGTGCTGTTTCGGTTAGGGAACGAATTAAAAAAATTAGACTTGATTAAAGTATAGGAAAAGGTTTCGGAATTAACCATTTTAATGTCACAAACCACTGCCTAGTATCACAGCATTGTCACCTCTGATAATACTGCCCACAGTTCTATTTGAGCGTGAACTAATCATCCACATGGGTTACAGATCAAAAAAAACTAGCTTCTGTAGACTGTAGCACAAGACGACCAAAGATATTGCTAAAAGTATACCGAGTGCCAAGGAAAATTTCCTTCAGTCCCAAACTCTCTATGTAGGATAGCTCTGGGTGTGAAGGTTACTTGAAGCTAAAACAATTATCAAAGCATCATAAAATGTAACAAATCATGATTAGTACTTAAAAATTGCCAGAGGTGGAATCCAACGTGGGGTAGAATGAGCTCACCTTTCCTTGGCAGCCCCAAAGCATCCAAAAAATCTGCCCTAGAGAGATGAAAAAAGGCCCAAAGCTGATTTTCCAATAGTTCCAAAGGCTGCAGTGAAGAGGGAAAGGGGAGAAAGTGTATTTATTTGTATGTTTCAATTATATCTCAGCTTTTGTCCAATGAGTACTAGGCAATATACATGGATTCAAGTTGGATTTAATCCATTTAGGAACAATTACCCTTCCCTGTGGACTTTGGCATCCAAATCTGTTAGTCCTGAAGATAGTTAGGTTAGTTAACTGCCACCTGACACTCAGCATTGAGTCGCTGGCAGTATGGTCTACTCTATTACCATAAGAGGATAGCCTGGCTAGACTACAAACTACATGAACATATTGCCATTAAGTCAAGGAGAGGTTTAGATAGGATTCCCTCTTTTAAAACTATTTTCAGGTTGATGCAGTAGCTGAGAGGTGAAAAAGCCGAGCGTAGAGCATCTTTTTGAACAAATTATGTGAGGTCCAGGTAGCTTTTACTTTCATTACACCCAATATTAAACATAAAGAAGAAGAATCCAGAGGATTATCAACTAGTTTTCTCTCTCTCTTACAGAAAGAACTTTCAATGGGGAATTGATTTGCTGCTATGGAATATGTTGACTAAATACATAGTGCATATGAGAAATCTTTGGTCTTTCAGATGCTTTGGTCTACAACTCATCAGTCCCATGCAGCAAATAATTCTGTATGGGCAGTGGCAAACAGTTGTAGACACTCTAAACTGAAACACCTGGAGAGTGATAATCTTTGATTATCACTTATAAGGTAGCTAAATATTACATAGATTTTGTGTTGGATCCAAAGACCTTATTCATGAATAGAAAGGTTATTGTTTTCATTGCTCTGAACATAAAACTAATGATGCTCAGAGCATTGAAAACCTATTGGCCAGAATCATACTGACATTAGTATAAGGTCTGTAATTTACTATGGTTAACTAATGAGGTGTTGGGGTGCATCTCAGTCTTGCACCTAGTCATGCAGCCAAGATATGGCTTTATATCTCATCAATTAACTGCCCAAATAACAACAGGATTCCCGTCACTGAAAGGAGGACAGATTATAAAGGAAGATTTTTGAGATCTATAAATTTTAAAATCCTCAAAACACAGAGAAATTTCATTGTTCCAGATTATGATTATTTCCAGAATTCCATACTCCAATCCTAGAAGATTAAGCAGATTCCAAAACTGAGAAAATAGTACGAGTGAATTTTACAGCACCAAGTAAACTTAACACAGTCCACATGGATCACCCGATGGCCCATTTCATCAGGAAATCAGGAATATGTCTTAAATTCCTCTGCAAAACAATCCATTACTATGAAACCAAGCACTCCCACAGTGAAAAAGGATTTTCTGCTTTATGGAAGATGTTAGGAGCATGACAGTATATGTACTGTATAGCTGTCAAAGAATTAGCACCATTTAATATGCTGTCTCTCTTATACATTTCTATAGCCATCCACTAATGAGCATAAAATTACCACATAGCAAAAAAATAATAATAGCAGGGAGTTAATCTAATTTCAAGAAGAGGAACTCGGAAAAGTGAATGGGAAGAAAGAATGTGCACATTCAGCTTCAACTCAAGAGCACAGAGTAATAGCCCCTCTACTGTCATGCCTGGTAGCACATGAACAATGGACAATGTTCCAACTAGACTCGCTTTGTTAGACCACTGGTGATGCTATTTAGTTCACTTATGGTACAGTAACAGACCTCTTATTGTTTGAAGGATAAAATCACCTTCTAATTAAAGGAAATGGCTTCTGAACCATACCAATCATTTATCATGAAGTTTGTTAACTTGCTCCCACTTAGGGCCAGTATTCCAGCCTTTTCACATTGACATTTTCCAAATAAATTTCTAATTTGGCATCAAACATAGCAAGTGACCATTATAGAAAGTATGACAACATTGAGACTCAGGGGGCTCAATAAAATGGCCTGGGGTGACCAAGACTTGGAAAAGTTACTCTTTTGGACTACAGCTCTCACTTATTTTTGTCCAAAGGATCTTAAACTAATCCACTGCAAGAAACAAAACCAATAAACTTTTAAGTATCAATCATAGATTAGAGCAGTGGTCATCAGTAGTGTTGCTATGCTTGTTGTTACTATGAGCCTTTAGCAGTGGTGGGCTCCAAAAAATGTTGGTACCACACTGTGGGTGTGGTATGGTGGGCTTGGCCAGGGGGAAAGCCCTGTGTGGCACCCGAATTAGGACTACTTTATTTCAAAACTTGGATGGGCGGGGCCAGCCAGAATTTCTGCTACAGGTTCTGGCGAACTGGTGCGAACCTGCTGATGCCCACCACTGATAGCAACTCTACGAATTTAATGACCTCCAAAAATTATTATTATTAACAGGTCTTGCAAACTTCAGACCATGTTCCATTCTTGAGTCAATCTATCTTGCACTGAATTGTTCTCTTTTCCTGCTAACTACTGAGTTTGCCATTTCCAGAGTAAAACATTCTGCAACTGTATGGTTGAGAATGTCCTATTTCAGTAAATTTCAACTCATGCATGCCAAGTACTAAAATGCTTCATCCACTTATGTTATGTCAAGCTTATCTTGCATCACACTTCCCACATGCAATATGTTTCATGTAGCACTGGATTTTCCTTTGGCTTCTGTTCATGTCACCAACTAAATGTCCTTTTGGCTTTAATCCAGTTGTTTTTCTAGCAAACTCTTGCTAGAACCATTTCTTTTTATATCTTTAACCAATCTTTTTGGACTGTCTCATATAGAGATGTGAAGGCCCGGGAAAAAAAACATAAAATATTTTGGGGGAAATTGTTTTCCCCCATCCCACCCCCGAGCAATTTTTGTTTTTCTGAAAAATTGGAGTAAAGGGGAAAAATCAATTATGGAATGTTTTATTTTAACATGAAAAATAAGGTATTACAGACAAGGTGTTCATATAATATCAAAATCATTTTTAAAAACAATGCACAGAAAATTAGTCTTGATTTAATTTCATACCAATTCACTGAATCTTAGTCCCTTCCACACACTCCCCCCGCCCGCCCCCCCAAAAAATCTTTTTATGAGAATGGGTCCTTTATGTCTATTTGATAGTGTGGAGAGGAAATATAAATAACTTTATTTGTTACTAATGTTGGTGGTTTCTTCCGGTTTTTTAAAAGTAATTTTTTTGCCTGCTCCACATAGACCAGCAAAACCAAAGAGGTTCCATCCATACGGTTCAGGAAACTGTTGTTCCATTTGTTACATTTACAGATAATGTTTTTTTTTAAAGTAAATTCTGTTTGTAATAATTGTTTGAATACACTGATATAAATATACCAATTATGATCACTTTATGCCAAATCAAATTGTACATAGTCATATTTTATTTTCCTAAAAAAACAGAGTGACTTTCAATCTGAAATAAAAAGTGCAAATGTTACATTTTTTCAATTTTCTCAAAAAGTTCCTTTTTTTCCCCTGGGAGTGGGGATGGAGAAAAAGTGGTTCTCCCCCTTCAAAACTTCTGGAAATTTTACATTTCTAAAGGTAAAGGCCACCCTTGCTCGAAAGCCAGTCGTATCTGACTCTAGGGTTCAGTCCTCATCTCTGTTTAATAGCTGAAAAGCCAGAACTGTCTGCTTCTGCAGATGTTTCCGTGGTCATGTGGCAGGCATGACTAGACACCAGAGTGCATGCAACGCTGTTTACCTTCCCACCAAAGTGGTCCCTATTTATCTACTTGCAATTTCTTGCTTTCAAACTGCTAGGTTTCATCATAATTTTTCCCAGTATAAATATTGTGTTTCCTCATTACTTTTTTTCTGCATGGTGCTAACAAGAGTTCGCTTCAACGTCAGTGCTGTTGTCTGCAAGAGACAGTCTGCTAGCATTACCTTCCACTACTGCTACTATCCATCAGCTGCACTTTAAGACTTTTTCCATTCCCATCACCACTTGAACTATCAATTTTTCTGCTTCTGACGCAGTTTATAGTTCCCAAAGAAGACAGATTCACCTTAATTTCATGTATCAGATTTGACCAACCTGCCTTGGGTGATTACGGTGCTAAACCTCTAATGGAGCCTAGTATCCTGATGACATTTCTTCCAGCTTTCCTGATGTACTCAACCCCACCTCAATAAATTACAATGTGTATCCAAGGTGGCAGCATCAATGGCTCGTCACTAATCCCTCCTTTTCCGCATGCCATTTTGAGCAGATCTTGCCCTTCGAAATCAGCTCTCTGTGTTCTCAGCATAGCAAAATATAGTGCAAAACTTCATCTCCAGTCAATCGTGAAACATAGACACACCCTTCAATTTCCCAACACTTGAGCAACTCTAGTAATTACAAAGTACTAAATAAGCTTATTTCACGCCATTGAGTACATTAATTTAGTATAGGATGAAATGCCCCACTCCTAAAGTTATAGAGTATCCAACAAATAGCCATGGTGCAAGGGCATTTCAGCCTCATTCTCTGATTAATATTTTTTTTTTGCCATCTTATTTGTACTGTGCTATAGTTCCTGTAATTGGCAGTTATGGATCCATTTCAGTTTATGGATTCTTTAGCATTCTTGAACCAGGCATTTAAAATGAGCATCAGTGCAATCACTTACATGGCAAGTTAAAACAGATACTGTACTAGCAATATCTTTACCTATAAGAAGGGGGTTGGGTGGTGCGTGTCCGGCATTAGCGGCCACACCCGACCCAACCATCCTGTACCAAGCCGGTCACACTTACCTTTAGACCTAACTAACATTGCCACAAGGGTCCGGAAACAGAGGAAAGTGAGGCAAATGCCCCACAAACATGAACAACATAAAGAACTACGGTTCCCAGCGTCCTCCGCACCATGCAACCCCTCAGTCAATCAGGCTGAAGGGCGCGAGCGTGGAGGAGGTGGGACAGCCCGCACGTGTGTTTTTAAAAATGCTGAGGGAAGCCATCCCTGCCACCCCAGCGATGAAGGCCAGCACTGGCCTCGCCACAGCTTCAGCAGGGTTCCAGGGAGGAGGGGGACCCCTCTTCTACCCACTACCCAGGCGACAAAGGCCGGCGCCAGCCTTGCCGCAGCTTCAGCAGGGTAGCGGGAAGAACAGGGGGAGCCCATCTTCTCCCCACACATCTACCGCTTCCCTCAAGGAGACAAAGGCCGAGAACAGCACTCCGTTCTCTGCCTTCACCTCCCGGAGGGAAGCGAACCCCTTCCACTGGAGGCGGGGGCCGAAGGCACTGGTGTCTTCGTCCCCCACCCACCGAGGGAAGCAACCATTTCCCCGGGAAGCAAAGGTAGAGAACAGTACTCCGTTCTCTGCCTTCGCCTCCCGGAGGGAAGCAAGCCCCTTCCACATTCGGCCCTTGCCTGTCGGAGAAGGGGCTTGCTTTCTCTGACAGACAATGGCCGGATGTGGAGCTCCACCCCCTCTCTCTCTTTGTGTGTGCGTGTGTGTGCGTGCACGCATGCACGCGCACGCACGCACCCAAACCACCCCAACCAGCAACACAGAGGAAAAAACTGCCCAGCAAGGCCGGGCAAAAAATGCTAGTTCTATGATGTGGGACTGAGCAAACCTCCAACCTTCCATTCCCCATCTCACACACACTTCTGTACAACTTTTTTTTTTAAAAAAGTACTCCTAATACCAAGATTAGAAGCAAAGACAGTTCACAGCTGCAGAAAGATTTCCCCTTTGGGGACTGTGCAATTACTCAGAGCTTTCATTTACTAAAACATGATTGACTCGTCAATTACTGTGTAAAGAACATTCCTTAAAGTGTTTAGAGTTCTAGTACTTTCACTTTAATATCCTGTGGGTAGTCTATATAAATTCAAGGTGTCATGTACACTTTACACAGCTTTTCTGGTTGTTTTCATTCAAAAGAAACATAAGAATTATCTTAAACTAGCAATGCTGAAAATCTTTGTATGCTATACATTGGTATGGCTTCAAATAGAAAACTGTTTTTTAATTTTTAGCATCTCATGAATGAGCATCATGTCTCAACATGTCTGCCACTTTCTTCCTCCCTATGCACACTCCACTTACCATTACATTTGTATGGGTAAACTATGGCTGAAAACCTGTTGCATTAACGACAACGACAACTCGGAACTGCATATATACTTAGGCATTACCTTACAGTTCTTAGGGCTTGAACTTTTTATTTTAGACCAGTCCTTGACTGTGAATCAAATGGTAGATTTGTATCCAATAATAACAACAATTGCACTAAAGTGGAATTACTTTCGAGAAAGCATATCCATTTCTCCATTGCCCAATTAGTTAAAATGAAAATTGTGCAACCAATTGCACTGCCAACTTGAAAAGTCCTTCCTGCCATGGCGGAATGCCTAGCTGATTTATAGTAACATAACTTTACAATTATGCCTAGACAAACAGGATTTCACCTAATGCATTGCAGTTTACACTTCTGCTATAAAACTTTAACCCACAGTCAATGATGATTTGCAATTTCAGATTGTTGGGCAGCACAAAATAGTAATTTGTTTATTTGCTTTTTATTTAATATAATCTTACCCTGCCTTTCTCTGGTAAAGAATCCGCGACAGCTTACATAATTAAGAGAAGACAATTAAAAAGCTAGAAAAATATTATTATATTAAAAGAGAATTAACCATATTTTCAGACAAAAGTTCAGACAAAATTCAAAATAAAGCAAGAAATGTCATCCTGCAAAATGCTAAGGAAAAAACAGTGAAACCGTCTGTGAAGGACAGCTTTTGAGCATCTGACATGACCCCAATCTGATTCTTAGCCTTAGCCAGCTGCAGCCTTCAGAAAGCTATGGTGTGGAGCTGAAGAGTGGAGAAGGAGAGAACATCGGTTTGGATGATGTTTGAGTCTGAGATGAATGCTTTGAAAGAGTCTGGATGTTGTGGGTTTGACAGAAGCATGTCTGGGGGAATCTGAGTGTGGTGTGAATGCGAAAGCAGCTGTGGCAGAGAACAGAAAAGTATTTGAATAGTATAAAATACATGTACATGTATTAGATGCAGGATGCACATGTAACAATCACTGAAAATAGTACAGAAAACTACCCCAGAATAGTAGACTTTGTTCCAGCCTTGTGAATAAATAGCTCTGTTTTTATGCTAACTTCTTTTTGGTTTGGAAATCTGGATCCCAGCTACTACAGCACCCTGGGGAAAATATACAGCTGTTCCTTTGGTGGTACAGTAATACCTCATACAAAGTCCGCTTCGTACAACATCGAATTCATACAACATCACCTAATTCCTTGAAAAAAGTTGCCTCATACAAAGTCGCTGCGACTTTGTATGAGGCATTGGCGTTTTCCCAGGTTGCATTGTGCCTAGGCAGTATAAAAGGCAGGACGCATGCGTGCATTGCTCTTGTAGATTTTGCACGAAGCGAAGTGTTTAGGAATGGTTTTGAGCGCGATTTTGGATTTTGACATGTCTATGTAATGTATTTAGCCTTTAGACAATGATTTCTTAAAGTTCTGTCAGTTTCCTGTCTGTTTCCTTGACTTTGCCCTGAAGTCTGTGCTGTTACAGTACAATGTATCTCTATGGAAACGACGTTGTATGAGGCATCGCGGCAAGGATTTGGACGTTGTATGAGGCATCGCGGCTAGGATTTTGCATGCCTCATACAAAGTCCAAATCCATATAAAGTCCAAACTTGTGGAACCAAGTTTGGACGTTGTATGAGGTATCACTGTATTCCATTATCTCACTGACAGGCTTGTAGTGGTTTTGAAAGTTTGGGACAGAAGAGCCTACAATAAGAGGAGGTAATCAGTATACCACCATGCCTTTCAGAGGGAGTCTTGGTGGGGCAGTGGCTAACCTGCTGTCCTGCAATCAAAAGGTTGCAAGTTTGATCCTGCCAAGGGCTCAAGATTGACTCAGCCTTCCATCCTTCCAAGGTCGGTAAAATGAGTACCCAGCATGTTGGAGACAAAATGCTAATTAACTTGTGAACTGCCCAGAGAGTACACTAAGCTCTATGGGGCGGTTTATAAGTGTGATTGCTTTGCTAAGTGTGATTGCTTTCAGAAAACATTTTAGTAAAAGATAAGAAAGTAACAGTACCCAGCAATGTATCACATTTCTTTTGAAACTGGTGTTTAAAACAGTTAACAGGGTTTGTGAGTGACACGTAGCAACACATTAAATGAACATAAGAGCTTGAAAGGAAAGATGTTTATCTACTAACAAGGAATTGCTAGAAATCATATGTTAACAAACACCAGATAGTTTATTTACAAGACTAAAAGGAAAAGTCAAATCTTATCTGCAAAACACAACACATGCTATAGCTGCAAGAGAGTTAAAGCTCTGGTTGAAAGAATCACATGGCAGGTGTGCATCACATCACAGGGAAAGAATGTTCTGCAGTTCAAGAGAGCTGCTACCATTCAGCACAGAGAATTCTGGAACAAAACAAGTGTGATGGGTGTGCATGTTTCGCATGGCATGGTTGCTATACTAGAAAAGTTATGGCATGACTAATACCCCTTTGGTACAAATACTCAAGAATTCACAAACACAAATGAAAGGAGGGCTAGAATGCCTTTAACACATTTTACCACAGTGCTACTGTTAAACTGCAGAAAGGAAATTCGTTCTTATTAACTTTAAACATACAGTATAGTAGAAGTAAAATTGGATCGTGTTCTGGGATGTTGCATCAATGCATGGGCTAGATTAGAAGGTAACATGTATGTGTTTTTATGTCCTGTCAGGTAGTCTACAACTTATGGCAACCATATAATGAGAGCTCTCCCAAAAGTCCTGTCCTCAACCCTGCTCAATTCCTCCAGGGTGTTGCTTTTAACCACTCTTTGAAACAACTTTGCCAAGGAATTCAGATCAAAATTAGGAGAATGAATAATAATAAATCTAAAAATTCTGTCTCTTATTTGCCTTGTTGACCCTATCTAAAAAATAAAAAAAGTGTGAACTATCAGTTAATTCAAGGTACAGTGATACCTCATACAACGTCCAAACTTGGTTCCACAAGTTTGGACTTTATATGGATTTGGACTTTGTATGAGGCATGCAAAATCCTAGCCGCAATGCCTCATACAACGTCCAAATCCTTGCCACGATGTCTTGTACAACGTCGTTTCCATAGAGATACATTGTACTGTAACAGCACAGACTTCAGGGCAAAGTCAAGGAAACAGACAGAAAACTGACAGAATTTTAAGAAATCATTGTCTAAAGGCTAAAAACATTACAAAAACATGTCAACCCTGATTGTCCAAGAACCTGAAGAACGCTGCAAAAATCCCAGGAATGATTCTAAAAATTCTGACGAAAAAATTCAAAAAAATCCAAAATCGTGCTCAAAACCACTCCTAAACACTCTTCACCTCATGCAAAACCCACAAGAGCAATGCACGCATGTGTCCTGCCTTTTATACTGCCCAGGCACAATGCAACCTGGGAAAACCCCAATGCCTCATACAAAGTTGCACGATTTTGTATGATGCAACTTTTTTCAGGGAATTAGCCGATGTTGTATGAATGCGATGTTGTATGAAGCGGACTTTGTATGAGGTATTACTGTAATTGCTTCTCGGTGATTAGACAGCAACAAAATGCAACATGACATCAATAATGCAGACAAAGAAAAATGAAAGCAAACTGCAAGCAACTAAAAAACCAAAGCGATAAAGCCACCCCATGTCAGTTCCTTCTCATTCTATTTCATAGCAGTCACAAGAAAGTCCTGTATGCATTCTAGTCAGAATGAGTTCAGTGGAACTGAGCACCCAGACAAACACACAGACACAGACACAGACAGACAGACAGACAGACACACACACACACACACACACAGTGGAACCTCATACAGCAATCGGCCCATATAGCAACGAAATCGCATAACAATTAGGTTTTTTTTGGGGGGGGGGAAATGGCGTCCCACATAACAATTTTCCCTATAGAAAAAAGTTGTACAACAATTTTTCAATGAGAAAAACCACTTAGCAAAAAAATACACAAAAAAACACATTGTACAAGGCATCCCATAGGGAAAATCGCTATACGATGCATGTATAGTATCATATAGCAATTGTTTCATACAACAACAAGCCCCATGGAATGGATTAAAGTCATTGTATGAGGTACCACTCTCTCTCTCTCTCTCTGTGTGTGTGTGTGTATGATTGTATGTCTTTGTTTTACAAATTAAGCCTCAATTTCATTTACACACAAACATTTCTTTTGAATAAGGAGGTTTTTAATCTCACTTTTCAGTTGCTCATTCTATCTGATATAAATTAGAAAGGAAACAAATGCTTACCAATGTTTCCCATCCAGCAAATTACAAAGAACTTTTCCTGTAATAAAAATCTTACTTATCTCTGCCAGCAATAGTTTTCTTTAAAAAATCTGGGGGGAAAATCATTCACAGAACTTGTGTGTAATTGCACCTGATACTACAAACACAGGTTATTATTATACAGCATAACTGATGTCCCATAAAAAATGTTTTACAAGCATCTACAAGACACTGACGCAATGAAATCTGACAGTAAAACAAGTGTATAAAGTTGCCAAATATAGGAAATTTTGGAATAAACTAAACAATCTTCACATAAATGATGAACAAAAGCAAAACCTTGGGCAATGATTCTCCAAATATTTTTCCGATTTGAAAAAAAACCATATGTTTCAGGATTTTACTTGTTCATCACATGCAGCTCAATCCCACCCACCCACCCCCACACACACACCAGATGTATCAAGTGGTAAAAGATGTGAAAAATCAAACCTGA